>OW679200.1:15512604-15898551 GCA_940337035.1 Agriotes lineatus
GTGTATATAAAATTTGCTTAATTCAAACGAGACACAGACATGTAGAAATATATAATGATAAATATTTATTAAGTGCCACAAATCCAACACATTCCGCTTCTTTTCTCTTGCTTTACGTTTAGAAATAAATGGGATTAACCGTTCAAACACACCTGCGTTGCACGCCGGACAGTGAAGGTAAATTTAATAAAAATAAAGTTCTTCCAAAGTTTGAGAAAGTCCGGGTCAAAGTGTAAGAGTGAAGATCCGTCCGTCTCGGAGGACCCAGCGGCTCTAAATAAGTTAGTAGAAATATCATTTACAGGAGACAGGGCCTGTGATCGCCTTTTATGCCAAGGTTAAGGAACATGCAAGCGCCAGGCGCCCGACGCAAACCTTTTAACGTGTCACTTTGATTTTTTCGAAGTTCCATGCCTGCGTTTAGAGACGCAAAATCCCTTGAAACCGAATACGACGAATATGGAGAGTGATGAAAAAACGACTTCTTAGTGTCAAATTCTCGCGGGCTTTGTCGACGCCACGCTGCGTAGGCATGACGCAGATCGTCGTAAGTGTGAAACTTAAACCTCTTTATTTCCTCGTTTAGAAAACCACTTTATAAGACCCTCAATTTTAACGTATAACATGAGAACAACAAGACCTCGATATTAGTTGCCTCTGCTGCTATACAGTTTTATTCGTTAATGCTGAAATTAGTTAGTTCAGAATATCATAGGCAAATTTGGAAATTTGCAATATCCCTAAAGATGGATAAAATGAATGTGGAGGCCTTTGCTCCATAATCTGATCTCCAAGCACTCGCATCTGCTAAATCTTCATCACGTATTACCACTATAGCAGGCATTATTGCTATCTGAACTCACGGAAATGTTTCGGACGCTCACACGTATTACAAATCTACCATTACTGTAATTTGGAACAGTATTAGGCTCTGTAGAAACATGAAGCAATGGCAGAAATTAGTTTCAAGTATTAAGTACACAAGTAGTTACACTTTAGTGTGTAATCCTGCCTAAGTTTAATAATTTTCTCCTATAGAGCGTACTCTAATAAAGCTAATAGCAAAGTGGGTCTTATCATAGATATGTCATTGCAATCAATCCAATAGTCGACACTTAGAAATCTACTTTTCCTTCTGCGTTAAACAAAAATTATATTAACTTTTAGATTAATAATTAACCAATAAGCATTATGCTGAAGTTTCCCATTGTATACATGTTACTTGAGTAGAAAATGTTTGTTGAGTGGCAGAAACTACCAATATGAGCAAAATCTGGTTGAGTATCATTTTTCTAAGTTGAGGTGGGTCACAATAATACATTTTCAATAAGAACCAGGCACATCTACATAAAATTATATACCTATGCCCTACAAGTAAAGCAGAAGCTGCTCAGTGCATTTATATTAGGTATTAGCACTTTCAAAGTACTTTCCTGGGCAAATCACGGTCTTATTTAAGCGCTCGTTTACTTTATTGAAGCAATATTTACACGTAGCTTTTGCAATACCCTTCGTCGCGTTCTGTCACATACTTAAATATTTTTATCTTCAAGAGCAGGTTCAATTTTCTGAACAGACGGAAATCACACCGAGCTATTGCAAAGCTGATGACGTGGCTAATGTGATGTTTGGTTAACACGTAAAGTGCCGTGCTGGGTGTAAGTAGTCCACCATTTTTTTACATCAAAATATTTATGAGGGGCCGTGGTGGCTCAATGTAAGACACTACACCTTAGTTTGCTTCTGGCCTCGGTGGATAATACCTACTGACCCACCAAAACAATGTAAACTATATGGGGAAAGATTCTTAAATGTTTTGGCTGCATTTTAGTCCATTTGGCCTGCATGTGGTGGACTTATGTGACCCACCACTGCCAAAAAACCTTATGGTTAAAAAAAATAAAGAAGGAGATAGTTAATATACAAAATCTTTTATTATAAGAAAAAGATACAATATAATGGGTAAGTGATTAAAGCTTTGGGTAGGCATTATGACATTCAAAGCTAAACATAGAAATTTTGAACATTTATTGCATCGATATTTAGTTTAGTTGTTTTGTTTCTAGCAGCTTTCCTTCCCAGTCAAATTACATTTATCTGATAGCAACCAGAGCATATTTGTTTTTTTTCCAAATCCTTTAAAACATGAAGCTGTTCGTCTCTTGATGATTGATTATTTTCCGCGAAATGTTGATTTACCAAACCTAAAAAAAGCAAATAAAATGGTAATTTACTTGCCTTTTTCATGATCTTTTACCTTCTATAATTTGATCTCGAAATTTTGTAATACTCATTTTGTCATAGGAAATAGATTGATGAATGATAAAGGTGTTTACCAAAGCAGGCCCAACAACCAACTGAATGGCTAACTTCCGATACCACGTCACTCCTCGCCGCAATGAAGTGTTGTATGATTTCATTTGGTCTAGAATGAAAAATAAAATAAACTCAAAAAGACTAGAAAAAGTACAGAATATCTTACCTGAGACGTCTATGTAGCTTTTCTGCTTATTATACTCCACCACAGATTTTGGTTTTTGAATTTCTCCAGATCTTTTACGAAAGGTCACCATTTCAAGAACAAACTTAGTATTTAGCATCCAAATGTCTCGCTTGTCCATCCACTTTTCTACGAAGACTCCCGTGTTACTTTCTTCGGCACAATGTTCTCCTTTTTTTCAATTTCTGTTCTAATACATTCCTTGGGTTCTTTTCTCTATTGCTTCTCAACGTTCCTAGTAGGTAGGTTTCTTCAGGCATCAACTTATGCGCTCACTCAACCGATGTATAGTAGTTGTCTACACAAATGATGCGCCCTTTTCCAAGCAAATCAGCTGCTAGATTCAGTATAACTTTAGTTGGAACTGTTTCAGCTCCTTCAGCGTCTTTCTCTTGACTGCAATAAACTTTTAAATCATACAAATAGCCTCCTTCAAGGCATAATTTAAATAATTTAATACCAAATTTGTGCCTTTTGTTGCTTATATTTTGTTTAAACTTCAACGTTCCTTTAAATGGTACCAAAGTCTCGTCGATGCAAATATACTCACCAGGCTACCTTGACGACCTTTACATGTATGTGTGGCCGTGGTGGGTCAAAGTAAGCCACCAGAAAAAAAACGTTAATTTTATAAAAAGTTGTGCACGTTTTTGTGAATTGGCTGTCCCTGCCAACTTCTATGGCTAATTATATATGATTAAAGGAAAAAACTCGTCCGGCCATTAGGACTCGATTTTTTTCATCATGGCGGTACTTTACGTGTTAAAAAAATTCTAGACAGCATGAGATCGGTGGGCGGGCGCGCTACCTTGGTGAGACTGATAGTTACCGCTTTCCTAGAGATAAGACTGCTTTCGCCTCATTATAGTCTCAAAACTTTCCAGTAGTATTTCTTGTTTATCGTTTAACCTTATATACTATTTATACTGAACGGTACCACCCTCACCCGTGGACAAAAAATATGATGCACACTGTCCTAACATTGCCTCAACTTGAACGCGCCTCTTTAGCTTTTATTCCTCTAAGATTTTGTTAGACGGCAATTCGCTTTACGATGTAGAACAAGCACAAAGAGCGTTTGGTAGCTCAGCACGAGGAGGGAGTTTTAAATTTAAATAAGAGGGACATAGACATACATATAGAACCTTCTTCTTGTTATGTGCGCCACCGGGTATTCATTAGCCGGTGGTGCAATAAGGTACTTCCTCCATCGGCGTCGGGAAATACCTATGCCCAGATTTAAGTTACCTCTCACTTTAACGAAAAACCGCATACTACATTTAGCATCACAAGATGAAACAATTTTTTGGCTCCGCTGAATTGTTTCGCCAGTTATTCAATTATTTCATGTTTAACCTGTATATTTTTAGTTGAATTATATATTCTTTACATTTCAAATTCGTAAATTTTCCAAAGCAGCGTATTTTGTACCAGCATCAAGTTCCTTTCGTTTGCGCGATGCCCTCTCGACCCGCGCTATCTCTTATCAGAGTGCGAGCCTTCTTTTGGGCACGAAATTTTCGTCCGAGGGACTTGCTGTCCTCGCCTCGGCCCGCCGTGTTTGGCGTGGCTGAGGTTTGATTTTAATTAAGTTAAATTACGTGCGCTCAACCGATCTCTATGAGCTTTGTGTTCCTAAGGGCTGATTATAATCAGCTCTTAATTACCAGTTTCAATCACGAGTTTATCTCGGAGGCCAAGGTGCTAGCCTTATCGCATTTTCGACACCTGCTGGCGCTCTGCTTTTGCTGCCTTTTTAAGGATGCTTCCGCAACAATTTTCGGCGCATCCACGGAGTTCACGTCCAGCTTATGTTTCGAGGTTAGTTAGTGCTACTCCGGGATTAAATCTCAAATTATCTTCAATACCTGGATATTTAAAATTTAAATGCATACGTTCCGCAATTATTAATATGTAATGCTCAATTTCATACATGCTCTTGCTTTTAACATTTGAATTTTTATGCTTATAGTTAATTATGCTCAGTATTTAAAGTTGCAATTTTGATGTACTTTGATCCTCTGTAAAAGGTACAGTCACGCTTTTTTATTTTCAATAGCCTAACAGAAGGTTTTATTAAATGACTGTGATAAGCTTATCCCACGAACGTTTTTTGGTAAAGTTATTAAAATAACCCGAAAGGGGTTTTTAATTTTATGCGTGTCGCAACCTTCAGTTAACGTACACAACTTTGTTATCACATTATTTGCATTTTAATTATCCTGATTATTTATTACTGATACTTCAAAACTTTTTTATTAATTATTAATTAAACTCTAGTCACTTGTAGTTTATTTTCTTATTATTTGAAATCTTTTGATTTCTGGCGCCCATTTCCATTTCCTTTTTCTTTTTTTGAAGACATTCCAGGGCACACAGCTGATGATTTGAACCTACGATCCAAGGCCGCCGAAATTTGAGTTAGCTAGGGTCATCGCGGTGAGTAAAGAGTTTTCAGAGCTGCCGTGGTGTATAAACTGTAGGGGGGTTGATCTGCGATTTTTACTACCATTGCTTAATTTTATTAATTAATCGCAGGTCGGCTTCTTTATTGTTTCAAAGAATTCAACCAGTATTAAATCTAATACGGGTCCGTTAAATAATCCACTAAAATAAATACATTTCTCGCCGGGTACAGCTGCAAAAGCTGAAACTCACAGTAAATCAACCTTAATCTATCTACACTCCTAACGAGACGGCAACAAAATCTACGAAAATCAGTCTTAATGGCGTAGCTGTATGCCCTTTACGGTTGATTAATATTACTTTAATATTTTTTTACAAAACCACAAAACAGAAACTAATCTCGTAAAGATAAACACCGTTTATTCTTAATATTAAGATATAAAATTAACTGACTCGACTATCCAAACGTGTGTGGAAATAAATAACGAAAGATCCTTTTGGGACTTCTAGATTTTTCAGTTCAAAACACTGGCTGGGACAGCAGCTCAAGGTGCACCTTTAAGAATGTTCGGGAATGGCCATACAATGATCTTTGTACTCACGCGAATGTAAACAAGGGCAAGCTTTAATTCGATTGCTAGTGACGGCTGAGCTTTTATCTTAAAGTGCTCAAGTTGTAGGTGTTTTAATTGTGGAGAAATTGAAAGGTAATATGCACATCTTTAAATTAGTATATGCTGGACTACAGATGTAGTCCCCTCTGGGTGCGTGGATTGATGGTCCGCCGTTCTTATGGACGTGATCGCTCCAGGTGCTAGTTAATCTGGAGACAGATGCTCTAGGCTAGGGGTCTGGACATGTGGGAACGATGAAAGGCATAAAGCTGTTTCTTGCTGGAGTTTGACTCAACTCAAAGGAATAAAAGAAGAGGTTCTGGACACAAGTGACCTAAACTACCCGTAGATCGCTGTTTCTTACTCGTTCGCGGTCTCCTTCCATTTCGCTCAGCGAAGCGAACTTAAGTGGGCCACGCTGAGGAGGGGGTAGTGCGTGCAGGACCCCACCTAAATCGCTTGGGGCGGTCAGCTATATCTTGCAGTGACCAGATGGTTTTATGTAGCATCTTGTTGGGACCAATGTGTTTAACACATTACTAATGTAATTTGCAGGAAAGCGAAACATTCCATAACAACAGGTCAGCCAGCGATTACATATCTCAGCGGGATGCATTCAAAATTTAGGTCTTTTAAGCAATATGCTATTAAAACATTTCATTCAGTCGTAACCAAAATTGGCGGTAATCTACCACAAGCATTATTTGATACAGTAACTCAACATCGGTAAAAGGATAGATTCGGTGTGTAACGCTCGCTGATAGATTAAGGTTATTGCTTGTACTTAATGGCGTTTTTAGCGTTTTAAGGTTTACTGTCAAATAGAGAGCGCTATAGGCTTAATGAAAGAGAAGATAAAAGTTTAAAATGCATTTCAGTTTCTACAACAAAAAGCAAGCTGTTCAGTCAAAATGTTTATGAAAACGGTTAACAGATTAGCCAGAAAATGAAACTGTGACATGTTATGGCTGTTGCGAAACCTGAATTTATAAGTGAACAAAATGACAGGAAACAGGTAGAAAAAACTATAAAATATTTAACCTTACCTAATCCACCTACAGCTGACGTTTGTGGAATATATAGTTATAAATTTAAATGGTCTCGACAGTTAACAAGTCAAAATTAATGAATCAATTACTAATTAATACTAAGATTCAAATAAACAGACTATACATTAATAAAAAGAAGCTTTTTACCATTGTATTTGTTTCGACCTGCAACTAGTGCATTACAAAAAATTTTTATTCAGAAAACATTTTATACTTTTTTCTGCATTGGTAACTACATACAATCGACATTTTCAAATTGGATAGAAAAACAAGCAAATGTGTAACCGATATATTAAATCAGAAGAAAATGAAATCTGTCCGTTTATTTTCAGACGACTGTGCCTGTACAAAGAATCCAGACTTACTTTTAGCCAGCATCCGAGGTCTATCTCCGTTTTTGTTGCCTGTGCTTTTCCAACGTTTTTAGGCGAGCTGAACAAGTATGAAAGAATCTACATTATTACTGTTTGCTAAGCACAACTTAAAATGGAATGCAAAAATAAAAACTGCAAATCACTATATATTTGAACTGCGGATTTGAAAATATTGAAAGCTAGTTCTATTTCTTTGGGGAACCTTAACAGACATCAAGCGAATAGCACAAAACGTTCGGAGCCGGCGTGGCTTACATATTTCGACATTGTCATTCGACAGCAATATGAAATAACGCAACGATCGTGAAAACAGTTTTATTGTTGCCAGATCAACACACTTCTATAGTTGAAACCATAAAGTTTCTTTTTCCTTATTTGAATTACCGTCGGGACCGAAAGATTGATTTTTGTCATACCGAAATTATGTATTGCACCGAATTTATACGTTAGCTTCGATTTATTTTCAACGATGGATAACTTCCGACGTCTAGCCCCCGGGAGTGCCACAGGTTGGTTATTACTTCGTGGTTCAACTTCCTGAACATCTCTACGTTATCGCTTCGAGCTGATGGACCTCTTTGAACCTCTACTCTTCAGGAATGCTAAACGCCTTTTGAGCACATCGCCTGAGTTGCGGGCAGCCTACCAAAAATGGCTTCTCTTAGACTGTCACCGCTAAGAGGTCGCTCGTTGTGGACTTTCTCGTAGTATTGGAGGTTTACGGTTTAATACTGACGAAAAATTAGCTAAATCAAAAGATTATATAAAAAACTCCTTGCAGATCAATAAAATGTGGAACACTGAATAAGAGACATCCTAATAGGCCCAAAAAAAGAAAGAAGTAGAAAAACGATAGAAAAGGCAAAGAATAGAAATTATCATACTTCGCACACACAGTGGGATATAACATCATGCACTCTAGCATTCGTTATTTTTAGCCTGTTTTAGCGTTCTCTGTCGAAAGGAAAATTGATAGTAAGCGGGGTTCTACAAAAAGAAAAATCTTATAGCTCAAGAATCTGAGACAACGGTTTGGAGAAAAGACAGTGTCACTTTTTAGAGCAGTAGTTGGTAAAGTAATGATGGCTAACTTAATCGCCAACACAAGTTAAGCCAATACGAACAAGAAGAAGATATTTTGGATAGCTATACAGGGTGTCCCAAAAAAAATGGGACACCGATTAGTCATAGATTCCTTACGTCATAATAAATCGATTAAACCCAATATACGTTAGTACAATGTCCCTTCAGTAAGAAGTTATAGGGCATTGAAGTTCAATGTCTTATTTTTTATTTTTTCGTTAATTTCCGCAAATGTAGTTATTGATTTGAATTTAGGTATACATGCACACTTATATACTGCACCAAAACGAAAAATTTCATAAATTAGACTTGACTGTAAACGGCACTTTACCTATCCTTCTAAACTTTTTTTGCTCTAACTTCGTTATCTGTAATATTTTTTAAGATTTTAGGTTATTATCTGAAAGAGAATTAAAATACACAAAAATAATGTACTCTTAGTTCATAAGCGTAAGCGCAACCGTTTACCTTAAAATTCCCATCAAAGGTTTTTGGTTGTCATTAAGACGTGCAATTATCAAGTAGCCATGAACACAAAAACAATGGGTAACGATTGTAATCTAGTAAACAACAACAAGAAATCAATTAATGACGTTGGTGACATCAGTTTTTAGTCTTTTTTGCTTACAAAAATGCTGCGACATAACGAACCTTTCAGCATTGGAGAATTCGTTATGTAGCTGCATTTTCTTAAACATTAAAGAACAACTTCTTATGTCACTGATGTCATTAATCGATTTATCATTGTTTTTTACTAGATGACTATTGTTTTTGTGATCATGGCTACTTAATAATTGCACGTCTTAATGACAACCAAAAACCTTTGATGGGCATATTAAGGTAAATGGTTGCTTTTAAGCTTAACAACTAAGGGTACATTATGTTTGTGCTTTTTAATTCTCTTTCAGATAATAACCTAAAATAAAAAAAAGGTTGCAGAGAACAAAGTTAGAGCTAAAAGAGTTTTTAAAGATAGGTAAAGTGCCTCTTACAGTCGAGTCCAATACATGAAAAATATGTATATATATTAGTGCAGTACATAATAATACGCATGTAAAAAAATTCAAATTGATATCTCTACATTAATAAAAATTAACAAAAAAATTTAAAAAAAAATTTACTTCAAGGTCCTATAACTTCTTACTGAAGTAACTTTGTACTAAGGTATATTAGGTTTAATCGATTTATTATAACGTCTTTCTATAAATTCTTCTTTTTCTCTGATGGGGCTGTCTTCTGTAGGCCGGTCTTCGGAGGGATATTGTAATCTTCGGAGTATATGGGCCTACAGAAGACAGCCCCATGAGAGAAACAGAAGAATTTATAGAAAGACTACAAGAGCAACTAACAAAAATAAGGAGAAAGCAAGACGTAATAATAGCAGGGGATCTCAATGGAAGAACTGGAAGAAATATCAACGACAACACGGTAGGAAGATACGGAGAAGATATCATAAACGATAACGGAGAAAGGTTGATTGAGATATGTGAACTGAACAACTTGAGAATTACCAATGGATTTTATAAACATAAGGAGATCCACAAATATACATGGGTACAGCCAACTCGAAAGTTACAGTCCATAATAGATTATATAATAATTAAGAACCAGACTACAATCAAAATCACAAATGTAAGGGTCCAGAGAGGAGCAGAATGTGGAACGGACCACAGGTTACTGATTGCAAAACTACAATTCCCTTGGTATAATATATCAAAAAATAAAAAGGTAGAAAAAGAGAACAACGAAAAGTACACGGAAGAAATTAAGAAGGAAAAGATCTTTATAAGCGCAGACTAGACAAAAAATTAACAGAATTTAATTATGACAGCCTACAAGAAACATATGAACACGTCAAAGTAAGCATAAAGGAAGCCGCCTATGAAGCCCTAGGAGAACAGGAAGAAAAAGACAAACAACATAATGGCAATATTACTGAAACAACAAAAAATGTCATCAAGGAAAAGAAGAAATTTTATGAGAAATGGATGAACTCCAAGGCAGATGAGGATTTAAGAAAATATAGAGAGAAAAATAGAGAAACAAAAAGATTAATAAACAAAGAGAAAAATGAGAAATGGGAACAAACATGTGAAAATATCGAACAGTATATGGGGGGAACACGAAGTACAGAAGCCTGGAGAACCATTAGAGGGCTAAAAACGAACTCGAAGGAAAAATCTCGCATACAATATATTCAAAGAGGCCAATGGGACAACTACTATAAACAATTGTTAACGGAGGATAGACTAAAATTCTTGAATAGAGACAAAGACGACCAACAACAAAACGAAAACAAAAATAACCAACGAGGAGCTAAAAAAAGCCATAAAAGCGCTAAAAAACCGAAAATCAGCGGGGCCAGGAGGAATTGTCAATGAATTGATTAAGGATGGATCAGAAAAACTACACCGAATAATAAAAAACATGTTCAATAGAGCTATAAATGGAGAAGAATTACATAAAGAATGGACCGAAGCGCATATAGTCTCTATTTTCAAAAAAGGCGACCGAAGACAATACGAAAATTACAGAGGTATCAGCATTACATCAACCATTGGACGGCTATATGGAAAAGTAATCAAAAATAAGAAAGAGGACTTTATATATATATATCGGTTTTAAAACGTCTTACGACGTTGTCCGATGCCCTTTTTCCATTTCCTTCGGTTTTCCCATTGTTCATCTCTAAGGTCTCTGGTACTCATTGCTTTGTTTATTCCTTCCATCCAGTTCTTTCTTGGTCTTCCTTTCTTTCTACGGTATGGCGGTACCCATTCCATCACTTTCTTGGGAAGTCTTGAATTATCCATGCGTTTTACATGACCATACCATATTAACTGATTATTTTCTATTTCTGTTATTAATGGTTCCACTGCTTCATTCTTTTATTAGCTTACTTTAGTCGCCATGTTTCCGAACCATATAATAGTCCACTTTTTGCTATAGTGTTATATATATTATATTTTCTCTTCTTTCCTATTTCCCTGCTCCAAAATATGTTATTTAGGCATCCGATTGTTTTTCTTGCTTGATCTGATTTCTTTGTTGTCTGTTCCTGTTTGGTCAAATATTACTCCTAGATAGTTATACTTGAAGGGGGTTGAAGGACCAGCCACCTGTCTGTCTGTCGTCGGGTGAAATAAAACAATGTTGAGTTTAACATCAAATTTAATGAGACGGTTTTAAATACATTTGACATTAATATTGCATCTTTAGCATCCCGGTGGGCGACGGCGCCGTGGCCGGACAGCGGGGGTGGCAGGAACGCTAAAGGTAGGGGTTAGAAATTACGTGGAAATGAGCGGAAGTACGTACTTGTAGCTCGCCTGGAGCGGACCCCTGGGTGGGTGCTGGAGCCGTAGCCCTTTCTGGTTCTTGGAGTTCGTGAGGCGCGGGGCTCGAGGCGTTGCACTGATCTGCACCACTGGTTGTTGTCGTCTGTCTGCTCTTCTCACCCTTGTGTTTTTGAGGGGGGAAAAACGGGGTGGCCTTTTCTGATTGGCGCAGCTGTGTCGCGTGACGTACGGGGAGCTTTATTTGGAAACATGGGTTTTGGAGGCGGGAAAATATTGTAATGAACACGAAACAATACTCCTCACAAGTTTTTATTACACTGTTATTTTCCAGTATAATGTCGGTAGTGTTTACTCCAATTGGTAAATATTTTGTTTTATCGGCATTTAGTTTCAAATCCCATTCCTTATACTCCTGTTGTAACTTTTGAGCCATATAGGATAAATCATCTCTATCGTTAGCCATTATCACCTGATCGTCGGTGAATTGTAACGTGTATAAAACAGTGTTTCCTAGTTCGATGCCCATAGCGCGACATTTCTTTTTCCATAAATCTTAAATAGGGTAGGTGATATAGAGCATCCCTGACGTAATCCCTTTGTCACTTCGGACTCTTCTGGAAGTAGATTGGTCATATAGATTTTGAATTGTTTTTATTATGGTGTGGTTTATGTTTGTTTCTTGTAATACTTCCCACAGTTTGCTGACTGGAATACTGTCGTAAGCTTTATGCAGGTCAATGAACATTAGATGCACCTTTCTGTCTGCACCTAGATATTTTTCAATTACTTATTTTAAGCAAAATACATTGTCTGTGCAGGACCTACCGGCTCGGAAGCCTGATTGCTCTTCTTCTTTATTGGTTCTGTATTCTCGTTCTATTAATTCTCTTAAAACTTTACCATAGAGCCTACTAAATGTACTTGTTACTGATATGCCTCTATAGTTGGAGCAATCGGTCTTATCACCTTTTTTATGGATCGAGAATATATAGGCCATTTTCCATTCTTTAGGGACTGGATGTCCATATATATATTTATTGAATAGATTGGTTATCATATCAAAGAGTTTTGTAGTCCCATATTTCAAAAGTTCAGCAGGTATACCACCTGGGCCAGTGCCATTTTTAAGTGTTTTAATGTTTTTTTCTATAACACCCCTTTCCAGTACTATCTCTTCTCCTTCTATTATTATTTCCGAATATTGATTCATATATTCAGGTCTGTCTTCTGTTAATAGCTTTTTATAGTGGTCCACCCATTTTTCCATTGATATAGTATCTATTTGTAAATTTCGTCCTCTCAAGTATGTGTTTATTTCCTGACACTTTTTGTCCCACAGCAGTTTCTTTTCTTTCATAATAACATTTCGGGTTTCTTTTTTTATTCTTAAATATTCGTTTCGGTCTTTTTGCTGTTTTGTTGAGAGCCATTTGATGTATATGTTTTTCTTCGTTTCTACTAATTTCTCTATATCCTCATTCCACCATAGTTGTTTGCTCTTTTTTCGTTTTTCTGTACCTAATGCTTCTTGTGCGGCTTCGTGTAAGCATTGTATTATATGGTTATATAGTTTCTCAGGTGGCCTTTCTATTGTATAGAGGACTTTATAAAAGACAAAATAGGGGAAGAACAAGCAGGATTTACGGCTGGAAAATCCTGTGTGGATCACATATATACGATCAAGCAACTGATGGAAAAAAATTAGCCAAAAACAGAGACATCTACCTAGCCTTTATTGATATAAGGAAAGCGTATGATTCAGTCCCTAGAAGTTACCTCTGGAAAACGATGTCAGATATAGGTGTAGACAAAAGAATAATAAAAACAATAAAAGAAATGTACACAAATAATAGCAGCAGAGTGAAAATTGGTAACAAATTAGGAGTGGAAATTAGGACAGCGAAAGGACTACTACAAGGCTGCTCCACCTCCCCGACACTGTTTAAAATCTATCTGGAACATACACTAAAGAATTGGAAACATCAAAGTAAAGGCATGGGAGTCCCAATAAGAGACGACTACCTATATAGCTTGAGCGTCGCAGATGATCAAATCGTCATAGCCCAAGACGAAGAAGATCTAAGCTATATGGTGAGAAAGCTGAAGGAGGAGTATGACAAAGCTGGCCTAGAAATAAACTTCAACAAAACTGAATATTTAACGACGAGAATAGGGAAAATAGAAAACCTAGAAATCGAAGAGGATGTTGAAATTAAAGGAACTCCAAAATTTAAATACCTGGGAACAATAATAACAAAAGAAGCAACATCGGAAGAAGAAATAAAATAGAGACTGGGGCAAACGAGGGCAAGTATCAGGCAGCTAAATTCAATATTGTGGGACAAACACGAAAAAGAACAAAATCATAATATATAAATCAATTATAGAAAGCATTATGACATACCGGGCAGAGACCTGGACAATTAATAAAAAATATAGGTCAAAAATAAATGCGGTAGAAATGGAATGTTGGAGGAGATTCTGCAGGGTGACACGGATGGACAGGATCAGGAATCAGGAAATACGAAGGAGAATGGGAATAACAAAGAATGCGGTAAATACCATAGAAGAAAAAAGGCTGAAATGGTATGGACACGTAAGAAGAAGCGAAGATAGCAGATGGATAAAGAAAATAACAGAGTGGAGCCCGATGGGAAGGAGAAAGAGGGGAAGACCCATACGCTCATGGCCTAATGACGTAGACGAGGCCATGGAAGACAGGTGGTTACGAGACGGGGACTGGGAAGATCGAAAAGAATCGAACTATAGGTTGAGAGAAGGGAGACAGCGACAGCGACAGCTGTAACAGGAATCTATGACTAATCGGTGTCCCATTCTTTTTGGGACACTCTGTATATACTCGTTTCAATCTATCGCTTCATATACAGCAAAAACAATATTAAAAATAAAATTTCATTTACTTTCAAACTTCGTTGATCCTAGACTAAAGGTATTTCTACTCCAATTAATGAAAACTTTTCTTTCAATGGTACAGAATTTCTGCCTTAAGAAAAATACTCCTATTACCTCTTGCGATGGGTTAAGGGTTGTAGTTTAAATTTACAACAATATTTCTAAATATTTCCTACATAGGAGAAAATGAACTTTCCAGATAGATCGTCTCAAGCAAGAGTTGCTACTAATAATAAAAATGAAAAAATAACACAATCAAAACATTTTTAAAATTTAAATGTAGTAATAAGCATATCTATTGATTTTATACTTAAAATAACAAGATTCAATAAATATTTTAAGAATATATTTGTAAGGAATTTATGTGAAAATGACTAGATTAAAATATATATTTAAGTGAAACTGTACCTAATCGAATAACTAATTCGGTTGGTGTAAAAATTGTTTGACTGCATATATATTATTCAGTGGAAGTAATGTCGCAAAACTGATCGGAGTGTTTTCATTTGTTGTTGACTGACTAAATAAGTTGTAACTAAATATTGAATCTGTGATTTATGAGATGATACCGCTTACCTCCGAAGTGAAGCCAGATAAGTGTCTAATAGCCAAATAGCTGTGCTATATATTGTGATGATTTCCAAGTAAGACAACTTGTGGCATCTATAATATCACCTAAAATAGGTAAAATATCACAATTTATTATTCCTGAAGCTTATTACCCGTATCACTTATACAAAGCAAGATATAATAGTCGGGGAGGCAGTGAACTCTTTCGGTACTTATTTTCCCAGTCAGTATTTTGGATTATTTTGGTTTAGTTAATGATGCTTTTTCAAGATTTGCAAGTCTGGCTATTGATTTCCGATAGGTCGAGTCACGGTGAAGGTTTAAATAATTATAAAATAAGTACATTATATTAGTTGGACTTATTTTTCCAGTAATGAAAGTTTATGTACAAATAAACATTACCATGAAAGTCAGTAAAAAATTAGTCTAGCTGATCTCCGGATATGGAAAATGAGTCTGCAGGGCACAAATGAGAAAAACTAAGTGATTTCAGGGTACTTACTTATTTTCTCATTTCTGAAATTTTGTCTTGTGATAATACTCATTATAACATAATAAATAATAACGGTCTGGCTGCCACTGTTCAGTGTGCATCACCAAACCCTTGCCAGACTCATGTAAAGAAGCGCGACTGCCTAGGCTGCAGAAGCGACCGGTGTATGAAAACCACGTGGAAAACCCGCCTTTGTCAGTAAGAAAAAATAAACATTTTGTCTTGTCTTCTATTACCTTTGTGTACAACGTAAATATCTCAATTGTCGTAATCGCATACAAATGTCAATTTTTTTTAAAAAGTGAGAAAACCGAGTTTTTGCCCGTGGTTTTCGTATAGCAACATTAATGACAAGAATATAAAGCTAAATAAAATAAACAGTGTAGCTTAATAAGGCCTATACCTCATTTTGACAGGCCTTAATAACCGCTGGCCCAGAAGTGTAAAAAAGTTGGACACGATTTTGTCACTTCAACAAGTAACTGAAAGAAGTACAATCATAAAATAGAGGTAAGTACGGCATATGCACAGTAGAAATTGTTAAAGTTGAGTGTACTATTATTAGAATTATTTTAGATAGTTTGTGAAGGATTTTAATTATTCGAGCGGTGGATCCTACTATTTCAGAAAAAAAGCGAGCCAATGTTGATAATGGCCGACGGCGGTCAGCGAGACACCGAACGGCCCGCTCGTGAATAAACTTGTCTGCGCCTAATTCACGTCAGCGTGAGCGATGCGTTTTTCCGCATTTATCGGCCGGCCTCCTTAAACGCAGGCACCTTCAAGATTACGCGAAAATATTTATTTTCTCCATTTCATTCTTCGATTATCAATATTTATTTCATTTCATCCAAATTATTTACTTTTCTGACTGAAATTATTATATCAATTTTGTGTGTTAACGTTTCTAGAGTCCTGGATCCTCCTCTTTACAAGTCATATTAAAATTATCATTATGATTATGTTGAAAATTATTATTACAATTTCTTGACATTAAAATTATAAACATTACAATTATTATTAATAAAAAAAGAAGCTGCGTGGCGCAGATGGGTAAGCGCCAGGCTTGCATTAAGCAAGTCCTCGGTTCGAATCCCGATGGGGTCGGAATTTTTCCGTATCCTTGGCGATTAGAATCGGGCTCAGTGAGACCATTCACAGTTGGTCACCAAATTAACTGTGCTCTACTCAGAATCACAGACATAAGAGTCAACACATCACCAAGACACACAACTCACATGATGGTAGCTGTGCAAGCACCAAAGGCGCGCTCCAACTCTGTATCCCGAATCCGGGGCAAGTTGAGCATTGTACCGCCAGATGCCAGCGCGTAAAGTACCAGCCCCTACACCGCAAGGTAAATGAGGTTATAGATTATACATACATACATACATACATACATGCATTAATAAAAAAATCGATGAGAAGTATGAAAATTAAGTTTACAATAACTCTTCCTTCTGATGATGAGGGTCGACTACCTACCCTCGCAACGTCAAGGCAAAAAAAAATTGCATGTATCACTTAACTGGGAAAATGTTATTATTGAAATGAAATTATATTTCTAAATAAATATTCAATGAAGAAAACCAGATCAGAAATGAATAAATTATTATTTCGGGTTTGATTTTATAAGGTTTGCAATGGTGAAAATCATTTTCCTACAAAAATCGTAGAAATCCATATTTTCATGTAGGTGATAATTATGATTATGAGAGCTCTTCGTATGACGAAAATCAGTTTCACGATGACGATGATGAAAATGCATCAGTATCAACTGACGACGAAAATTATTGCGATGACCTCCATGAGGAACATGACACACAAGGACAGATGCAATAATTTTAATTTCCTTCGTGTATGTATCAAAAATAATAAACACATTTTTTAATTAAATGTAAGTATTATTTACACTGTTTCTGTTACATTTTTGCACTATCGTGAAACATTTATGTCGTTGTGTGTCTTCGCTGATATAATTAAGGTATATATTGTAATGAAGTAAGTAATTTACAAAATTAACAACTTTCACTGGCCTGGTGGAGCTTCGGTGATTTCGAATGGTTGCCAGACTTTTTTTTATATTTAATATTGTAATGATATACTCCGCCAAATTGTTAGTAGTACTACGAAATGGAAACTGTCTTCCCTGTCTGAGCTCAGACGCCAAATGCACCGGTGCGGTCACTTATATACATTACCAAGGTACGCTCCTTTATATGAGTCTGGCAGGACTTTCATGATCGACAATGATAGTCAGACTATTTTTATTTATTATGTCGTAATGCATATTATCACCTGATAAATTTTCAGGACTGGGAAAATAAGTCCAATTAGGGTACTTATTTTTTCTTTTTAATGCCATGCCAGACTTACTTTCCATAGTCGCAGATCAGCCAGACTATTTTTTAAAATTATTTTGAAATACATATTTTGACCTTATAAATTTTCAGGACTGGGAAATAAGTCCAATTATTAGCGTACTTATTTTTTTTTAATGCCATGCCAGACTTACTTTCTATAGCCGCAGATCAGCCAGACCATTTTTTTAAATTATTTTGAAATACATATTTTGACCTTATAAATTTTCAGGACTGGGAAAATAAGTCCAATTAGGGTACTTATTTTTGTTTCTTAATGCTATGCCAAACTTGCTTTCCATAGGCGCAGATCAGCCAGACCTATTTTTTACAGACTTCCATGCTAACGATAGTTAGTACAACGAGTTTCATGACTGGGAAAATAAGAACCCCTAGGTCACTAACCTAACCTGTCGATTCCATCGGAAATCAATAGCCAAACTTGAAAATCTTCAAAAAGCACCATTAACTCAACCAAAATAACCCAAAATGCTGACTGGGAAAATAAGTACCAAAAAAAGTTTACTGCCTCCCCGACTATAAACCTTTCAAATTGAAATACTGGTATTTATCTGTTAAATGAATTAATCGAACATATGCTGAAAACTACCTACTAACCTACCTTACGTCAAGCAAATGGCATAAAACTTATATTCGAAACAAGAGGTAAGCATGAAATATTTATAATTTTCTAAAAAAGAGTTTCTATAACCCTTTAATATGTTTCGTAGATGGATGGTATCACAATTCGACTCGAACCGTAGATAATAATAGGTTAAAAACCTAATGATCTACCCTGGAAAAGCGAAGAAAATTGAGGGAAGTGCCAACACCACATAGGACCAAAAACAGTTACGGCTGACGTCACGAGCTTGTGACGTGGATTATAGAAGGCATTGTAGTTGTTGTAATGGCCTCGTGTGAGATGGCTGAACAAAGCAGTTGGACATTTGGGGGCAATTATTTTATTTAATTGAGCTGTGTTTAAATAGACAAGTCACTTAATGCTTTCGTGAATTCTTTGTGCTTTGCTGTAGGTGATTTTAGTTGTAAATTTGAACACATAATCACGTACTAACTGCGCATTATAGCTACTGCAATGACTTCGATATCGGTGCACGGCGGCATTCGGTATAGTTTAAAACACGTTACTGCAAATAAACATAAGCGTATTTTATTGCAATTATACCTACCAGAGAAATATAAAATTATAGTTCCATGCAAAATTTTATATATATCAGCTTTCCGTCATGGAACCACGTTAGGGCAAAAGTACTTCATCTAATGCGCAAGGTTTTATAAAAGTAAGCTAATATTACTAAAATTTGCATGATACCATAATTTTATAATTTGAACAACATTCCTAGATGATATTTTTACCTATTTAGAACAGAAAAGGTACTTTGCTTGAAAGAGAAACTGTTGATAAAGATCAATTCAACATTTTAGTATTAAGATCTCGGCTCAGAATTTTACGAAGAATATCAGCTCGTGTAGCTTTGTTTGTGAGGACAGTTTCCGTTTTTACGACTTTCGTTCTAATTTGTTGCATTTTATCCTTTCTGAATGTAATATCCCGCCTGTAAAGGAGCATTTCTAAACATGTACCGGTTTACAAGCATTTCTCGGCGGCAGTTTAAAGCACGTGCCTTTTTCATCAATCCGTTTTGGGGCGCAAAATACGTCGCTAAAATGAGGCAGTAGTGTGAGCAGAAAAGAGAAGGCGCGAACGGATTTACCCCGCCGCCTCTGGCTGCAGGCCAGACGTTGGCACATGTATGTATCGGATGATGCAGCTTTGGTGTCCCCTCCTGACTTCGATCGCGTGGCTGGCGGCTTCTTGATGGATTCTAACTCGGGATTTGAACAAGGCAACAAGTGGCTTTCGGTCTGTGTTTTCGCATCGGCGCGAGGCCTTCGGGCTTCCGCGAGGGTCGTAATTAATGTGTTGTAGTTAATGGTTTCCACGTAGTGTCGCAATTAAACCAAAGGTGTATGTCGTTTACACAGAAGCGCTTTCCAAGGTGTCTTTCCTCGTGTTTGGAATCAGGCCGCGTTATGGTCGCTAGTAAATGAACTGCATGTGGGTGTTGACGGTTGGACTTGAGGGTCGATAAGTGACGTGTGTTGGTGCAGTTGTTAGTCAAGAAATTCTAGTACCGCGCCGTTGGCAGTTTCGATTAACGCTCGTGGGTGCATTATCTAATTGGGAATCCCTGTTGGGACTAATTTGGCATAATAAGGTTTTGTTTATCGTCTCGAATTCGTGCCGTGTCGTTACGGACTTTATGCTACACTCTTTGGGGTTGTAACGACGTTCCGACCTCTTCGTCAACAGCACTCATGGGCTGCTCCGCAGTTTCTGTTAAGACTCCCGATTCCCGTTAAAAATCTATGTACAATTCAGCATTCTTCTCTCGCGTATTGCAGCGTAATTTAAGCCATCGGGCATATTTCCCTAATTATCTAACTGTTTGACGCAGTTGCAGGCCAGGCACCGACATCTGTCGCATAAAGTATCTTAAATAAGCCATTTGCTTCAATATAGAGGCGAACGCTGTAACGCATGATCACAGCAAAAACCCCGCTAAGTGACTTAACAAATCGCTGGCAGATGGAGTGTGCGTTCAGTTTCAATCTAAAAGGCGAAGCCGTGAATATCAGGTTTCGGCGACGGCCAGACGCGCGTAAGGCACGGGGGAAGCCCCGCGCTTTGATGCATTTTACATTTTGGGCGATGCAATTCAGCACTTCGAACAATAGATTCTTTATGCACCTGAGTGAGATTCCCAACGATGGAAAGTTTTACGCATAACGCAATGGTAAAAAATTAACGCTGCATCCAGCACGTTCCCTCCTAAGAGAGTCCAAATTAAGCTTCGCTATCGCACGGATGTGCAAGTTAACTTAAGAACAAAGAACAACCCCTTTAGTTCTTAGGGGCGTGTTGTGCCCTCGGACCTGTGTGCAGTTACAAGTGCTTTTCGTTCCTTAAAGTTTCAAGTACCGGTGTGTACATTTACTCGCTGATTATCAGCGGATTAGCGACAGGAACGAACACAAAGCATCAATATACAGGGTGAGCACTTGTGAGTTATCGTTTGGCTCCACCCTGCTACTTCTCTGAAGGATCTTACCGCCACAATTCCCCGAGTAAGCTGGTCAACCGTCCCTATCTGCCTATCAACCCCTGTCGCATCTAAGCTGTTATCGCAACTCTCTTCTGTACGAGAGCATCGTCAGAGCGTTGAATCTCCACGTCGAGATCTACCGGCATCAGCACTTCAACAACCCAGTTGCTTGGTGCCCTAGCGATGACGTAAGGTATTGTACTAGTATTAATAAACAGTAAATTGCGTATAATACAGTGGCGTGAGAAGCTCTGGAACTCTCCAGTTGTCGTATATGTTATTTGTAGGCCGTATGCTAACTGCCCGCCCGTTATTTACTGTCAAACATTGCAAATATAAGCCTTCAGCATAAGTTTATGGGAGCCTGGCTCCGGGAATGGTAGTGAGCCATTTGGCAAATTAAATAAGCTTATTCCGAGACCTAGGTGACCATTATTTTCAGCGGATGTGCCGCTCCCTATGCCTTCAGCCCTTATTGTGTTGTATTTGTTTACTAACCCCAATTTGTAGCATTTGCTACCTGAACACTTGCCTTCGGGCCTGTAACTAGTATGGTAATAGATTACCCATTTTTAATTTACGTATTGCTTTTCATTTCAATTATTTGTGCATTATTGTGAACGACGAGAATTGAGTTTCTTGCGGCGTTGTGTATGTATGCCTTTGTACAGGGCCTAAGCAACTGGAGAAAGGACACCAAAAAGGTAGGTGTAAAAGCCAGTGCCGTGGAAACACCCCCCCTTAGAGTACGGATCAATGCCACTGCGATTGGTTTTCGACTTTTGACCGGTCGTCAGTTATCTATCAATTGTAACATCTTCCAAATGTCGTGGCGCCCCTTAACTTTGTCTTAATAACCCAATATCGACACCCCGTCGTGGCATTCCGCCCCGAACGGCACCCTAAACCTGTGAACCCCCCTCGCGACTGAGTTCTGGCCGAAGCATTTGAGCTGTGGGGTACGCCCAGGGGCGAACACTGCTACGAGCATCCCCTGGGATCTTAATGAGCAGTTTATCGTGTAACATTTCTTCAAGCGCCTTTGGCGTAGTTTGCTTGGAAACAACCACCAACAGCTTCGTTGAGCATCGAGTTGCAGCAACTTGGACTCCTTAAGGTACCGGCTCTTTGTAATAGTTTTAGAGTACATAGATTACAGTGAAAGAAGTGATATATTAAAGTTTCGGCATTTTGCGTAACGTAGCTGTCAATTTAAAATTGATCGTTTGAACTGTTGTAGCCGTCAGCACGCTTTTGTTGTTTATATTTAGCCTAACGTAGTTGCGATTAAAGTAATTACCGTCTTTGGGCCACATTTGATTGTTTACCGTCAAGTTTTACTGTTTTTGAATGAAGTTTATCTAGTTTAAACGGCAAGTTTACTAACCCGTTTCGTTGCATTTAATTACTTAGCAAATGTTTACTTACATATTCTTAATCTAGTTCATTTTTGATTTAGCTATGATTTCCTCTTTGATGATTATGTCATTTGCATGCGAACTTGTGTGTGTTTTCTTTTATAAACGGGGTTGAGAAGGCTGCAAAGAAGTTTTCCCCTCAAGGTAAGTTCAACGCTATTGTTCGTGATTTCGTCGACCAAGCACTGCAAAGGTTCCGGGTTGGGGAAGCGGACCGGTGTAATTCTTTCCCGATTTGAGTCATTTTACCCGCCAGTCAATTAGCTAGTTAATGTCGTGTCGTAACGTCGCGTTTATATCGTAACATGTTGCCAACCTATTTACACCCTGTACTTATTACGCTCCCTATACTAAAATTCAGAATTATGGGTTTGCTTTGAAACTTTGTTTTTCGTTACAAAAAATGAATGGCGTACGGCAAAGAGCTCTGTTCACGACCGCTAATCCCGTTTCCACTCCAATTATACTGTTATAAACACTCTGCGGCTATGTTATTTAATAACTAGCATAGATAACGTATAAACCTGAATGTACTGACGTCACGCGAGTGCGCTGAGACCTCATGTCTTAGTTGGTAATGACAGGGCCCAATTGGTAAGCTCTCAAATAATTACTATGACTCTACCTTTTTCCAAAGTTCCAATGTACAATGGCAGGGTACCAACGAAAATACTAACTGTCTGAACAAACAAGTTCCAGCAGGTGGAAACGGGGCTGATATGTAAATGAACTAAATGAGTAAGTAACTAATTGGTTAAAAATCTAGTTCTGGGTTACCCACGGTGTTGTGTCGGCTTTATTGCTCTGCTATAGTTCGCAGAACCTTTCTGAGGTATAGCTTTAACGTTTTAATTTAGATAATTAAATAAAAATAATTTATGTTGTACAACGCAGGAACAGTTTTATAATTTGGTTGCTGTTGATTTGAAAAACAGCCTTGAAGATTCGAGCAGCCTCGCGGCCATTTCTATTGGCACCACCGTACATACAAATTATATTCGCTTTTTCATTAAAATATAGCCATTATTGCGTTACTGAAACTAGCAATCATTTGATTAACCACCAAACCAAGTAGTTTTAATAACATTATTCCACGTTTGCAATCAATGTAATCCATTCAATCATAATTTTCAACATTAAAACTTTAAAGCTTAATAACATTAGAAATGATGCATTTGCAGACATGAGTTTAATAGCACTTTCTCGTTTATCTTTTATTTTAGAATTCCTCTGCAAAGTATGTACCCTTATTTTAGAAACACCCTGTATATATGCAATACACAATAGATGCAAGTTATTTAGTATCCACATACAATTTTTAATTATTTGTACATAAATAACCTTAGTTTAAAGTAGAATATATTTATTATATTAGTCCATTTTAATAATTTCGCTAAGAACGAAGTTTATAATTAATCTAACTATTTAAGTAAAATTAGTCACCGTGGTAATTTTAAACGCACATCATTGTGGCGGCCAACAAACTCGATTAAATTTTGTGTGTACTGTAAGGGTAGGGTCAGCAGGAACATTTTATTGAAGTTACTTTATTTTCAGGAAAGACTATAAAAGACTCGTATGTTAATAGCCAGATGTAAGGAATCACTTGTAGCTATAGGTAAACAATTATATATCTTAAACGAAAGCGTTCATTTGGTTTCAATAGGGTGTAAGCCGATATCTTATACAGCTGTTAGAAATGTCGTGGTAATAAGGTACATGGCATAATAGCCGAAAACTATGTTAAATTTATGACAAGGTTATTTGACGGTTTTAAATTTATGACAAGGTTATTTGGCAGTTTTGGAATAGCGGGCGGTCGAAACAAGCTACCCAAAACCGTGAAATAATTTAGTTCAAAATGTATGAGGTTGCTATTCAAATAAGAAACATCTTGCGGGCAGTTTCGATAGCGCCGTTTAAATCCCCCAATTTATAACTTGATTGGAAATGGATTAGGCAGTCGTGGGGGTTGGAAGGTCAACCACCAATTAGCACAGCACCGCTCTGGCAACAAAGGTTCGATTTCCTTTATTGGCTGAAAATTTCGCTACTCGGAATGGAGGTGGTTTCGTAATTTGTATAAAACACATCTAAATAGGACTGCAGAGAGAAGAAAGCCCAGTCTGATGCATGTGGTAGTTCTACGCGTAATACGGAGGACTGCTACAACAGATCACAACTTGTTTAACTCTTACTTCACTCGGTGCAGCACAGCCCGACATCGCAGGAAAACCTATTAGTACGATTGTTTGCTCGCTGACCCTTTGTCTCTCTCTTACATCACTACGTGTAGCACAGTCCGACATCGCAGGGAAACCTGTTGGTACGATAGTGTGCCCACCGACTATTTGCTTCTCTCTTACTTCATTAAGTGCAACACAGGCCGACACTGCAGCAACTTGCGCCGAACTAGCAGTCAGCTTGCCACTGCTTGCCACTGACAATCGTCTGACGGCGTTATAGCTTTTGAAACACCGGAGGGCTTGTAAAAATATATAGTGCATATACATGTGACTATACTAAAGAATATTAGATCTCCATGACGGTGTTTTCTTTCGATGCGAAAAGCGAAGGTCTCCAGCCTCTATACGATCTGAGTAAGGTTACCCTAAGTACCACCGTCTAGAGTAGTCGTTTGTAACTCAGCCGAAGCACGCCATAATATCGAGAAAACATACACAACTTAGGTAAGTACACAAATTGAAGATAAATAGAGTGTGCACCGTTGCAGTACTAATAGTGTTTTTTTTTAAGTTATTATCTAGAATGATTTATAAAATGTATTATACAGTATACAGATCGTATAGTTTTAATTTATATTTTAAACAAAAGTTTCACTTTCGCTCTACTGCTTTATTTCCAAAAGTAATAATAAAAGACGAATAAAGTTTCTGAAATATTTTAGCAATTTTAAAATTTCATCCGTAATTCACTTACATTCGGTACTTTTGAGGCAAATAGTAAATTCGCTACATTTCACTTTAGCTACCAACCCTCAGGGATGTCCGTAAAGGAAACAAGTGTACAAAAAAATATAATTTTACGCGTACTTGGATATTAACCGTTGGTTCAAATTAATATATTTTAACAATAACATGTTTAGTAGGACTCCATGGTGTGCTGACTATTTATGACCTGTTAAAAATCCGGGCGTGTTTCAATTTTTTGCGCTGTCTCATCTTGTTTTACTATTTAATCAGCACGGAAAATAAATACAAGATGATATATTTATGTGTTTGCGATTGAATGAATAACAGTGACAGGACTAAACCGGTATTCTAAAAACTGCATATAGATTATTTAAGTAAGCATTTACGTAGGCTCCAGCTTTTAATCTAAAATTGTGTTAGACAAACAATTCATAGTATGAACGCCTATTTTGTAACAAGTCATACAAGTTCATTTGTAACGCTTATAGTTGCTTTTTTTTAGCTGACAAAATAAATAGCATGTTTACAAAACGAACGGATCTCTAATAATTTCACCATTAACCATAGGTTTTAAAAGGCAAACTAGCAATAACGCTAAATTGGGAAGGATATGATTGATGAGAATCGTTTAATATTACCAATACAGAGTCACGAACGAAAACCCAATTCGTCGTTTTCTACAAAACAGAAATAGACTTAAATCTTTATGTAAGTTGTGTTTTTTTACAAAATATACCAATAAACACGCCAAAAATAAATAAACCATTCATTTATCATTATGTGCTAAACGGTATGTAGGTTTAAATCAATTGAAGTTATCAAAGACAAATAATTTTCTTAATTCTAAGACGCAATCGACATCTGAGATAAGTTTTAAGTCGGAATAGCATAAAACCAAAATTGATATAAACAAAGTAATTATTACAATCCGAAATCCGTCACCATACTTTTTGCTGCCTCACCAGCCGCAATTTCGTTTCTGTCGTCGGGCCACCTCAGCTGCCGAATATTTGGAAATGTAATAGTTTTCGTTACGAAGCAAAATGCACTATTCTCACGATTAATTCTGCATTGGTTGCTGTCAAGTTATTGTTTCGATCCGTTTTCAGTTTACTTTCTTTCTACGTTTATTCGTTTTTTACGGAATTGTCCTTGCTGTTCACCAACGACCAGCTGTTCTTTGGTTTTCCTTCATGTTTTGGAATTCATTGTTTGAGATAGCTGTACGCGCCGGCAGTTCCTGCACAATCGTAAAATTATGGTTCTTCTAACTTCGTCGCGTAGCAACGCCCATGACGCGTCCCTGTTGGAAAATCCCTGAGATCGCTGATTTACGTCAGCCAATGCAAATTTCGACGTAGACTTGAAACATACCCCTTTTTGCATGGAAATAAATTTTGTTGTTGACAGGTTCGTCGTCTTGCAATTACTTTGTTGTACCACGAAAACCGTTCGATTTTATGTAACATTAGGAGCTTGTGTAGCACGGCTTTTTTACCTAGCCGTATACTTTACTGTACTATTAATTTATATTGCCCTGGGTCGCTAGCTTAATTAGTCGGAGAGGTATAAGACTCTATTAACATCGTCGGCGTGGCTATGAGCAAGCTAATATTGTTTTGGGTTGGCTCGTTGTCACCTGGAATGCTGAACTTAGCCATGCAAACACTACCGGCAATAAAAACCCAACAGTTTACATAAACAACATATAACCTGTAAGAAAAACACAGACAGAGGAAAATACATATAAAAAATACAGAACAAAGAGAGAGTGCACTACATGTATAACAACATCTTAAGTGGGTGGCTAAAGTTCAGCTATCAACGCAAAGTCAAATGCCGCTAGCGCGAAATGTAATGGAATTCCGCTCACAAATAAACTCGAGCAAAGCTGTCTATTCTTAAAATAGGCTCGTTCTAGAAGCGCTGGAATACGAGGCAACGTGGGCGCCTTCAGATGACGTAACAGGGAGGTTTTGGTTGAATGTGATTTTCCGTGCTCTCAAACACGAGAATGAGGGCCTCAGATGTCACAATAACTTCTCACTTTGCACGGTGGTTATAACTAGAAACTGACCTATCTTTTGGTTACTCCCAAATGTTTTCGTAGTAGCACAAGAGAGGCGCCACTTCTATGGCGTCGAAATGATAGCTTCCTTCTAGCAGCAGCGACAGCCTTTGGCGATGATGCACTGGTATATGGCTGCTTTCGAAAGCTGAGTTCACACTTAGGGTTCCCTGTGTGACTGTGGTGAATAATGCAGGCCACAACACACTACACAGAGCACTTTTAGTACTGTTATTAGCACGCTTCACACCTCTGTTGATTCGTACGTACGAGTCGTTTGCCTGCTTACGACCCGCACCTTTTACTGGTTTGAGTGCGAATGAATCTCCCGCGGGCCCTCACGGCACTGTTGCAATTCTACTTATCACTCCGCTACTTGGAATTATGCTGCTGTATACGCAAATTCCCTCGCGTTCGCATTTGTGATCTCGCGTACAAACACTTATAATAAGTGGCCGCTTATCACATAATGCGTCCTATAACGAATACGGTTAGGCTCATTGCTAGCCGTGTATAAAAGAAAAAGGTATGAAATATATGAATCCATATGGCACAAATTGACCCGTTACACTTGATAACATGCATTCGCCCGAAGTAATTTTCGATTATAACCAAAGTTGATGTTGGGATTTAAATTAAGTCGGTACGTTGGACAAGGTTTCATCGATAGCATTATTCACAAAAACAATTAATCAGTAGTTCTATTGTACCGTCAATCGAATACTTTCGTTTAGAAATTCCAACTCAGGGCCACGTGTGCTGTTCTCGTATTTACACTTTTTCTATTAGCCGAAATGCTAATACGCTTTGCATACGCTGGTTCAATTTAAATTTTAATCTTTTAACCAATCCATGGCTTAGGGTAGTTGATGCTGTTAATTTGGACATTTGTAATTCTGGTGTGGCGCTGATATTGTTCGTATCTTCTGAACGTCACTGTGAATAAACCAACTATGGGTTATTACAAGCCTATAATTTTTTTGTTCTGTTACGTCTTAGCTCACTCGCTCCGCGTGGTTTTGGGGAGTGTCTCCGAGACGGTAAGAAATTTTACGTGACGTCCTTATAAATTGGTGCATAAATCCTTAGACTAATTAGTGAATCTACTGTATACCTGTTCATGTGTTCATGTCGACGACCCACACTCACTCCCCAATGTTTATGGTACGTAGTGAAGTAAACATCTAAGCAACTAAAGCCGCAGTGATATCTGGTTGTCTCCGTGACATCATATAGCGGATATATAAAACATGTGTAAGACTATTTTTAACGTACGTAACCAAGACAATAACCGAAAAAAAAAACTAAACAAATGATGAGAGCCACAGAGATGAAAACAGTAAGGGCCATTATCGTCTTAGGTCTGCGTGACAGGGTACGCAGTGAAAGATTTCGTGAGACATGCGAAGTACAGAAGGTGAACTGGACAACATTGAGAAGAAGATACTGGAAAGACCACGTTGAAATGATGGGGAAGAAAAATTAGCGAAGAAAGTTCGAGCACAGAAACCAGATACGAAACGGCCTCCAGGAAAACCACATAAATAAATGGTGTCACGAAATGTCTACGTCATTGTTACAAGACAACAACCCATAGGAGAGAGAGGCAAAGGCACAAACAGGGGCTATACCTTAACGCAAGAAGAAGAAGGAGAGGTTACGTAGGTAGTTCGTATTTCGCGGGTCACGTTATTTACTCCTGGAGAATTTTGGGCTTTGGGGGTGGCTTTGGTGTTTCTGTGTCTCGATGTTTTTGGCCTTTTTTGTTCATGCTGTAACACAGTGCAGATCGCTGATCACCTAATAGTTGAATTGAAGATGGTATATTAACCCACGTCGGTCTTCGCCGATATTGGCAGGTGTTTTGGGAAGCTGTTATGCTAGAATGGAGTGAGTTTTTACATCTTTTGTTTATGCCACGGTTTAGGCGCTTGTTATTTGAGCGCTTTTTATGCGCCGGCGGCTTCATTACATCAATCATGATCTTGTGCAGCTGGGTGTGCCTAGACGTGTCTTTTCTCTATGAGGAGCTACAATCTTTCGAGGCAGCTGCGAGAAAAAGCTTCAACTTTGCAACTTGACCATTATACAATTATGTTTGTGACTTATTGCGTGGAAGCTGACTTCTGCTCGAGTTGTGGTTTTCATAACGCTGTGCATTTCACTTTGAATTTCGACGTTGAGTCAATTTTGAGCTATGCAAATTGCTAGTGAATTCGATTGAATTCCTTCAAAATGCAGTGAATGTTTGTATCTGAGCACATTGGTTGTAAGAAGACTCGTTTTCGCCCTCAGCATTTATTTGTATTTTATTAAGTTTATAAAGAAACGCATACCGTTTCCACTGTTCAGCCAGGCGGCCTCCCAAATGTGGCCATGCAGTCTCGTGGCAACTTAGACGTAGAGTATACAAGTCGAACTTTGGTATTAAATGTTACGCATTACTTATTACTGGCGTAACAACATTGGCACCATGGATGCATAGTTGGCAACCATGCTACGACCTTGGGTTTATTATTAGTAGCAGGAGATGGACACCAATAAAATTAAAAACATATGCATAAATTCAAAGCGCATTCTTTAGACACGTCAATGTCAAAGAAAACCGGTTTAAGGTGATTCGGAAAATAGATCTCATAGAGAGGTTACGGAAGAACTAGGTATTAGATCATCATCAGTAGATAACATTTCCCACCAACGAATGATTGGTATACAAAAGTTTGACGTCCTAAAGTTCTTGAAGAATTGTATAGTAATCACCGAAAATCTGGCTGCGTGCCATTTTGCTACACCACGATAATGCAACTTTTCATACTGTCGCACAGATTTTAAATTTCTTATAAGAATTTATTGAGTCCAGCTGGTCACTAACCTCTACCATGACCAGATCTTGCCTTAGCGACTTCTATTTGTTTGCAAAGATTAAAAAAGCAAACGTAGTAAAACCCATTTATCTATTTTAAGAAGTGGTTTCAAGGAATGAACATCTCATACTAAAGGAGCATATTGTGAAAATCAATAGAGTATTTTTCAATTCGGCATTTTACTTATACCTAACAATTAACAATAAATGCCCTAGTCTGTTTAAGCTTACGCTTACAATCACATGCTTCGTCGATCAAGTTATATTTTTTAAGCCCTTATAGCTCAAATCAAAGTATTGTAGCTCCACATGCATACTTAATAATACTTCATTTGTAACTAAGAGATTTTATAACGTAACTTTCTAGATATAGTTGTAAACACGAGCAAAGTACCTACTTTAAAATGAATGCATGAATTAAATATTGAACAGTTACGTTAACTTTCACTACTGCTAAGATTATTGCGTTTACACATTAGAAAATAATTGTTATAGAAATACAAATGACAATTTCATTTTAGTTCTAATCGTCTAAATAAACTAAAGAACTGAGACTTCTTGAAATCCTAAATAAGGAGTTGCTGGCGCCCTCAAACGTAGCTGTGCTGATTTAGCGTGCTAGCTGAAACATATTTCTACACCCTCCATTGCAGGAACAAACCCTTCTGGTATCGGAAATCGTTTTCTGCTTTGGGCATTTTACTACGCCGTTTTTAATGTATAGATGTCGGTCTCATTCACAAAACGTTTGGAAGCAGTGTTTGTTTAGAGGCTTATTACAACAGCATGATGAGAAACTAAATAGATCGTTAAACGATAGACAACGACTAATCGGCAAAAGATTAAAATTAAGACCAATTATTGTCCCTTTTATAATTATAAACTCAAATAACCAGTCGTTTTTGTAAATGGTTATTGCTGCAGATTTGTTTTAGTTGGTTTGCCGTTGTTTAAAATGTTTGTTAGCTCGAATGCTAACTTTTGCTACTCATAAGATATACAGGACGGTCTACATAAATTGCAAAAAAAATTACGGTTTAATTTTAATTACTGCTTGGCTTATTATTCGTTAAAGAAAGATGGATTAGGACAGGCAGCCAGGTTTTGTTTCTAAACTGTAACTTCTCAAAATAATGTACGCTCATGCGGTTGCTCTAATGTAGTTTCTCTAAATTTAAATATGGGTTTTCAGAAAAATCTTATAGGCATTGCGTCCATGGCTTCTGCGTGCTGGTACTATTTTCGAAACATTAAAAAAGAGCCGATAGATTTAGTACTAAAAATGAGTTGTATATGTTTGCATAGAAGTTCTAAAAGCTCCTATTGGGTGCAAGAAAGTTATTTTATATTTTTCGTATCAAATTTGATATCCATCTCAAACAACTCGCAAATCCTTCCTGAATCATGTTTATATTTTCACAAAATAGGTGTGCATTTAACTGCCTAACAATGAGTTGTTGGTTCTGTAATTTTTAGAGAAACGATAAACGGTGAATGATAGGCATTGAAGGATTGACGCAACGTTCTCCATCAGTTATAGACTAACTTAATTATGTTACATTAACCAGAAGCATAAATTCTTCTAACAGGAGTTTTTGAGGACAGAATAATTGCAGTTAATCTAAAATCTACAGATCTTACTTTCTTGGACTCTCTTAGGCTTAAAAACGGCAACATTTTAAATTTTCTGTTTACACTCGTTGCAGCATGTAAAGCACTAACACCACAATATTTGCAAAATATCGTGGAAAATACGAAAAGACTATTATTTCTGCTTAGAAGACCACGTGAACAAACATCTGGGAATATAGTGAATTTAATGTTCTATTACTGTATGCAAGCACCAATTTGCCATTTTCTGGCACTGCCGTTCGTCTGCTAATTTTGAATTCTCAGATTGTGGTTTTTTTATAAATTACGACACGTTATTTCCTTTGCAACACAGCAGTTCTATAGTTCATTCAAATTCAAGATAGAGCAAAATCTGCAACCTAAGTTACAAATATCAGCAGTCAGTTGATTACTAATTTGATTTTACTAAAATGTAGATCATGGGATGTATGTATGTATGTATGATCTATAACCTCATTTTACCTTGCGGTGTAGAGGCTGGTGCTTTATGCGCCTGCATCTGGCGGTACAATGCTCAATGTGGCGATAATAGATACACAAAATTCCTTTGGTGTAATTCGCAGTAGTTCACTACCCCCGACAAAGGGCTGGAACAGGTAACATTCCTAACTGTAAAATTCACCGTTGAACTCTCCATCTAACGGGAATGTTGCTGGCTTCACAAGCCCTGACATAACGGGACTGCGAATTCTCCAAAGGGATATTCACCCCTTTCGAATATAAGTAACGGGATTGGCATAAGCTGAGGTCAGTTACAGCCTATCCTCGGTGAGTACGAATTCGTAGCATCTTCTTTTACAATAAACGTTTTTCTACCGGCTTACAAGTGTTTTTGTTCTAGGTTCAAACCATTCGCGCGCCCACGCACCCATAAATTGGTTACGCCGACGTGATAATCTAATTAAATTAAATTCGCCGAGTATAGTGCGCGAGTGCAAAAACATTTAGCAACCCAAGCTAGTGTTAGTTTCAGTATCAAACATTACCAAACGCAAAGACAGTAATGCCTTCCACCGAAGCTCTAAATGAAACCGTGTCTACATCAATGACGACAGCTACGACGCCAACATATTCACTCTCAAATCCTAGTTCCGCGCCCGCGAGTTTTATACCACCCGCCGCTCTCGATCGTGTAGCTGTGCGACTTCCGCCTTTCTGGTCTGAAGATCCAGAAATGTGGTTCGCGCAAATCGAAAATCAGTTTTATCTTGCCGGGGTAATAAATGATGAAACAAAATTTAGTTACGTCGCAGGCCATCTTGAACCAAAGTACGCGATCGAAGTGAGAGACATTTTAACCCGCCCGCCCCCAACCCAGAAGTATGCAAAGTTGAAAAGTGAACTAATTGCCCGCTTAAGCGACTCCCAAGAAAATAAAGTACGCCGTTTGCTAGAACACGAAGAACTAGGCGACCGAAAGCCGTCGCAATTTCTCAGGCACCTACGTGGATTAGCGGGAACAGTAGTCGCAGACGACGTTCTTCGCCCTCTCTGGCTAGGTCGCTTGCCTGCGGCCACACAGGCAATTTTAGCCACCCAAGCTAACACCGCCCTCGACGACGTAGCAACTTTAGCCGACGCCATCGCCGAAACTTCAACCCGCGGACGCATAGCGGAGGTGCACCAGGTGGACCCGATGGAAGCAATGTTCCAAAGGCTCACCGTCTTCGTAGCCTCGAGGATTGCTGAAGCAACAACGTCGTTGCGTCAAGAAATTTCTGCAGCAACGGCAGCCTCCAATCGACTTTATCGACCGCGCCGCGACAGCCGAAATTCGCGATCGCGTTCACGAAATCGCAGCCAATCTCGCGAAAATAGTGGCGTATGCTGGTACCACCGTAGGTTCGGAAATTCAGCGCAAAAATGTACTTCGCCTTGTACATTCTCGGGAAACGACCAGCCGAGTCGCTAACGGTGGCTAGCGATTTCGAAGCTAAACCTCGCCGCCTGTTTGTGACAGACTTTGCAACAAAAATGCAATTTTTTATAGACACTGGTGCTGATCTGTGCGTGTTTCCGCGTACGCGAATCCCGGGACGCCGTATAAAAACTCACTACGAGCTTTATGCGGCAAATGGTTCCACGATCGCGACGTATGGTTTTGAGACACTTCGTCTAAATTTCGGTCTCCGACGCGATTTTACATGGCGTTTCGTTATCGCTGATGTGTCCAAACCCATTATTGGAGTCGATTTCTTGGATTACTATGGACTCCTCGTCGACATCCGCAACCACCGCCTCATCGATGGGGTCACCGACCTCACCACTCAGGGCCAAGTAGCGGAGTGCGATTCCTGCTTGCTACAGATTCGAGCTGTTTCCGGATCATCATCGCCGTTCCACCAGCTCCTCCTACAGTACCCGGAGATCACAAAACCTTCTGGGACGCCACTGGAACCAAAGCACCAAACCAGGCATCACATTCGCACGACGCCAGGACCCCCTGTATTCAGCAAACCCAGGCGTTTAGCACCGGACCGACTCAACCAGGCAAAGCGAGAATTCAACATCATGTTGCAAATGGGAGCGGTGCGTCCTTCCGAAAGTAGCTGGTCATCGCCTTTACACATGGTTCCTAAAAACGGCGACGAGTGGAGACCTTGCGGCGACTACCGGGCTCTCAACGCGAGAACCATCCCCGACAGGTACCCGGTGCCACACATAGAAGACTTCACCCAAACCCTCCAAAAAAAGAAAATATTTTCTACCGTGGACCTGGTGCGGGCTTATCACCAAATCCCCGTTGCAGAGGAAGACATCTGCAAAACCGCTATAACCACCCCATTTGGTTTGTTCGAGTTTCCGCTTATGTCATTCGGTCTTCGCAACGCAGCTCAATCTTGCCAGCGTTTTATGGATGAAGTATTGCGAGGATTGGATTTCCTGTATGTCTACATCGATGACATTCTGGTAGCATCAGAAACCGAGAAAGAACACCTGCAGCACTTAGACCAGCTTTTCAACCGCCTAAAATCATACGGTGTACTTATCAACCCCTCCAAGTGCGTTTTCAAAGAACCGACAGTTCAATTCCTAGGTTTTTTGGTATCTGGACAAGGAATTCAACCTCTCCCAGGGAAAATTGAAGTTATTAGGAACTACACCCGCCCAAATACAGCGAAAGAACTTTGCCGGTTCTTAGGCACTCTAAATTTTTATAGACGCTTTATCCCTAAAGCTGCAACAATTTAAGCACCCCTTAACGACCTGCTGCAGGGCAAAATCAAGGGCAAAACACCAATTATTTGGACTGACGCAACCATCGCAGCATTCGAGGCTTCCAAAGAAAGTCTCGTGTCCGCAACTTTACTAGCCCATCCAGTCCCGGATGCACATCTGTCCATCTTTACAGATGCGTTCGACTTCGCAATTGGATCAGTCGTACAACAGCGCGTAAACGAGCAATGGCAACCCCTAGGATTTTTCTCTGCAAAGTTGAGCACCGCCGAAAGGAAGTACGGAGCCTACGACAGAGAACTTCTAGCAGTCTATAAAGCCGTAAAACATTTTAAACACATGATTGAAGGCAGAGAGTTTACTGTTTTCACCGACCATAAACCGCTAACCTTTGCTTTTCGTCAGAAAACAGACAAATGTTCCCCACGGCAATTCAGATATCTTGATTTTATCGGCCAGTACACGACGGACATTCGTCACATCTCGGGACAAGACAATATCGTGGCAGACTCATTATCCAGGATAGAAGAACTCGCCCAAAGTATCGATTTCCAGGCCCTGGCTAAATCGCAATCAACTGATGAGGAATTGCAAACGTTTCTTCAAGAAAGCTGACCATTGCAGTTACGACAAGTTGTTTTACCAGAGACGGACATCGCCATCTATTGTGATTTATCCACCAGCACTGCACGTCCATTCATCACGCAACAATTTCGGAAAGCTGTATTTAATTCGCTCCATCAGCTGTCGCATCCCGGAATCAACGCGACGGTCAAATTAATAACTCAACGTTATGTTTGGCCGTCAGTGAAATCGGACTGCAGAAAATGGGCCCGCAGCTGCTTGCAATGCCAGCGCTCAAAGATATCCAGGCACGTGTCAGCTCCAATTGGAACTTTTGTACCACCATCCTCCAGGTTCGAGCACCTACATATGGACATCGTGGGACCCCTACCAGTATCAAACATTATGCAGCACGACGACGAGCCCAAAGAAGAACGCAACACGTCAATACAGCCACAACCAGAGGAACAGCGGCCTACGGAGACGCCAACCACGCGTTCTGGTCGCAAGGTTCGATTTCCTGAACGACTCCAGGTCGGTTTAGTGTAAGTGTGTGTTGTTCGCGATAGCAATGCTCAGTGCGCGCATATAAACAATTCTTGACACTAACGTATTCTGCATTTACCATTTTAGCATGTAACTCATTTTTGTATATATTTGTTTCTTTTGTGTGAATATTTTGTGTTTGTAGATATGTCTTATTTGTAAATATGTTTTTTTCCATTTCCTTGTATATAATCTTTCTGTATCGTGATCTCAACCTGACATATAACTATGTATATGTGATAGTCGATCACTAGCAAGGGGGTATCTGTGGCGATAATAGATACACAAAATTCCTTTGGTGTAATTCGCAGTAGTTCACTACCCCCGACAAAGGGCTGGAACAGGTAACATTCCTAACTGTAAAATTCACCGTTGAACTCTCCATCTAACGGGAATGTTGCTGGCTTTACAAGCCCTGACATAACGGGACTGCGAATTCTCCAAAGGGATATTCACCCCTTTCGAATATAAGTAACGGGATTGGCATAAGCTGAGGTCAGTTACAGCCCATCCTCGGTGAGTACGAATTCGTAGCATCTTCTTTTACAATAAACGTTTTTCTACCGGCTTACAAGTGTTTTTGTTCTGGCTTCAAACCATTCGCGCGCCCACGCACCCATACTCAACTTGCCCCGAATTCACGTAGTATAATATTTATAGAGGTTATAGTTTTTGTCAAATTTGCAAAGCTTGACACTGGAAAATTGGCAGATTTCTACCTCAATGAAATCGGCTGAATGTGATCTGAGAATAAATTTACCCCTTAAATATGTTGCAAATGGCTTCCTTAAGCTAAGATTCATATTAAAAACATGACACATTGATTTTGACACTCATCAAGACAGCAATAAAGCCATATCGCTCTGATCTAAATTTTAATAAAATTATACATACTAGTAATCAACTTACTGATGATATTTGTAACTTGGATTGCAGATTTTGCTCTATCTTGAATGTGAATGAACTATAGTCAGAGCCAAATTACTTACCTTTTCACTCCGCAAGATGCCACTGCTGCAGTCTCATTTCAATTTTCTAAACATTGTTTGATAAGTTGCCTGTAGTACGTGTTCATGTTGTCTTCAATTAATGCAATTAACTGTTGGTTGTGGCTCGCAGTTTCTTAATTTTTTTAATACTAATTAAGGTTCAACAAAAAAAAATTTTTTATTTATGAAGTAAGTTATAGCGTCACCATTAAAAACACAGAAAGTGTCTCTGGACTAGGGTTTTTCGGTTCCGGGTACTCGGACTCGGACCCGCCGAATCCAGTTAGGAATACCCGTACCCGAGTTGGCAGTTGGGTATATCGTGCCGTACCCGATACCCGGTCTAATACTCGACGAGATTCGAGAAAAAAGAGTTACGTGCATTAAACGCCCTATTTTTGAAATGTTTGTAATTATTTGATACCTACTTGTGAAATTGTAGTTATGTAATTATGTTGAATGGATTTTTATGCTTTAACTTTATCATATTACACTATATATACTTTAACGTTACTATATTATATTAGCTAAATGCGTTTTTCAGTTCCTTATTTTTAATTTGTATTACGAGTACATTACTATCTCGTTTTTCTAAATTTAGACAAACAATATTCTCTTTTGCATATTTTTTTCATCATTTAATCATAATATGTGTGTGTTGTAATATGTTGTAATAATGTATTATTGGTAAAACCAAAGAACATCATATATACAGTGTGACCCCGGATAGGTGAAACGACTCTTGTAAAAGATAAAAAAATTTCGATTTAAATTTTCATTTTTTGGGGTTCAGCTCTGCTTGGTTAAAGGCGATTTTCTAACATAATTTCAGTTTTGAAAAATCAAGTATGCCTGGGAAATTAAAAAAAAACTATTTTTCTATAGAGTAAATTGTCTTTAATGTGACAAATACGACAAAAAGTTGTTTAAAATCAACATCTAAGCCCCTATATCAAGTTTCAAAATCCTCGGCCAACTTTGATTTTTCACAATTTGTTTGTTTGTCCCAAATCAAATAATTTTATTTTTAACAAAGAGTGCCCAGCTGCGTGGCGCAGATGGGTTAGCGCCAGGCTGGCATTAAGCAAGTCCTCGGTTCAAATCTCGCTGGGGTCGGAATTTTTCCGTATCCTTGGCGATTAGAATCGGGCTCAGTGAGACCATTCACAGTTGGGCACCAAATTAACTGTGCTCTACTCAGAACCACAGACCTAAGAGATAGAGTAACAAGGTCAACACATCACCAAGACACACACCTCATACAATGGTTGCTGCGCAAGCACCAAAGGCGCGATCCAACTCTGTATCCCGAATCCGGGGCAAGTTGATCATTGTACCGCCAGATGCCAGCGCATATAGCACCAGCCTCGACACCGCAAGGTAAATGAGGTTACAGATAATACATACATACATACATACATACAAAGAGTGCCCTGGAAAACCAAATTGTATCCATAACAATATTAATCTGTCAAACTTAATAAGCAAATACTACTTTATTAAACTTAAACTGTTTCTTAAACACACTGTTAACATGAGAGGAAAAAGTTTACTTGATTCATTGTTTTGGAACCTGCAAAAGATCGATAAATATGGTTATTGCTTTATTTAGTGAAAAATATCCAAATACTGAAATTAACAAAAGTACTGCTTGGTGTTTAATCAAGAGATTTCTTACAACAGGAAGCATTCATTATAAGAAGAAAGAGTAAAAAACATGGTGAAAATGGTGCAGGTACTTTAGTTGCTTTAAATTCAATAGATGGGTATTCCAAAATGTCATTAGGAAATCGAAGCGTAAATACAAACGTAAGTACAACACATTTACAAAGAATTTATAAAGCAAACAGCATTTATCCATACAAAGCCAAATTTTGCCACACTTTGGAGGAACGTGACGAAGCAAGGCGATTGCAATTTTGTTTGTCTTTGGGGGAGCTAATTTTAGAAAACAGAAATTTTCATATATTAATAATATTTTCTGACCAATGTACTTTTACCACAAATGGTGTTCCATCTTCTCAAAACTGTCGATGTTGGAGTGAAAGCAATCCCCATTACGTAATTAATGCAAGACGGCAGTATTTAAAAAAAGTTAATGTTTGATGTGCCGTGTCATACGAGCTAGGAATCATCGGACATTTCTTTGTTGAAGAAAGATTAAATCAGCAAACTTACTCGCAAATTCTGCAAATGTTTATTGATGAACTTCCTTTAAATATTCGACAGTCGAATTTCTTTCAACATGATGGCTGCCCTGCCCGTTTCACACAAATAATTACTGATTGTCTAAATAATCAGTTTGGTGAAAGATGGTTTGGGAGAATGAGCGTGACATCTTGACCGGCTAGATCCCCAGACCTTACAATAACGGATTTTTTTGTTTGGGGAAGGATAAAACAAATAGTTTACCAAGGACATATTCCGAATGATACTGAATTATTAAAAAAACAGAAAACAGACGCAGTTCGATTAATTCCTAGAGAACATGTACAGGCAGATTTTGGAGAATTCCGAAACCGTATTGGAAAATGCACAAATTTAGGAGTAGGCTTAGTAGAGCTTGACATTTAATCTGCGGTTTTAACCTACTTTTATTTAATTTTAACTTACAAGTAGTGTTAAGCCAGTAACTTGTAGTAATAATCTGAAAATGAGTTTTTTAAAATAATATAATAAGAAACTTTATTAAAAATAAAATTCTTTTATTTGAGAAATAAACATAAAAGGAAATGTGAAAAATCAAAGTTGGCCGAGGAATTTGAAATTTGGTATAAAAGCCTAAATGTTGATTGTAAACAACTTTTCTTAATAACTTTTTGTCGTATTTGTCACATTAAACGCACTTTACTCTCCAGAAAAATAGGTTTTTTAAAAATTTGCAAGGCATACTTGATTTTTCAAAACTGAAATTATGTCAGAAATTAGTCTTTAACCAAGCAGGGCTAAACCCCAAAAAAATAATATTGAAATGAAATTTTTTAAATCTTTTACAAGAGTCGTTTCACCTATTCGGGGACACACTATATATATATATATATATATATATATATATATTCCTCTAATATTTTAGATTGTTTGACCTCCTACAATATATAACATTATTCGCACGCTGACACCTCCGGCGCTGTTGCCATTTGTTTCACGTTAAAGATAAGTTTTTCAGCATTTTCTCGCTTATTCCGTCTCCTCCCAACCTGGAATTCTGTCGTTGATGATATATCTAATTTTGAATATCTCAACTTTAGTAGACACACTTAGCACAGAAAATCAATACAACAAATTTAGAAAATGGTATTATCCTTTGGATCTAAACCTCCTTGAACAAATTATAGCGATTAAAACTCGAGAAACCTTGTGCAAATCACGCCGCGCTTTCTTTAAAAAAGCACCAAATCGATAATAGCGCTCTCTCTGACTAATTAAAACTCAAAAAACCTAGTATATTCATTCAGTACTTTCTTTAACAAAGCAATGTTGCAAGTGATAAAACAATTGCTATTTTTTGATTTGACTAGCACAGGGTCCCTTGAAATACAATTCTTATCCAAAAATTTTCGTATTTCCGCCGTCGACGGATATATGTTCTTGGTCATATATTTCGAAAACGCCTTCTTTAACAGAGAGACCTCTTTTGGAGACCACCCTGGAAACATACGCAGTTAATAATCTCGGATTCTTTTTTCCGTCTGAATTGGTAGAAATTTTTGTATGATTATGAGTTTATCGCAATCGGAAGATATAATAGAACTTATGCAAATTATATTTAATTAATATAATATATTATAATTAATATAATAATACTTATCCTTACTCTTTTTTTTTCACCTCCACTTGATCCTCCAGCTACATTTCTCTTTGAAACATTCTTGTTTTTTTGCTTCTTGCCCTGCACTCATTCCGCTCATTGAACTCTATTCTCTTCACTGTTTATTTTCTCTTCGTCGGTACGTCTTTCCACATTTTCCTCTACATCTTCCTGCACAGCTCTGATTCCTTTTTCTCGGCTTTTAATAGTGATTTTAAGATCTTCCATTCCTTCCTCCATTATCGAGCCGACTTCGTTATTGTACGCTGTAAATATCAAATATCAATTTATCGTCAAACATTTTATTATATTCTTACTGTCATCATGGTTATTTGGTGGACAACTGTTTAAATGCTCTTCTTTAGTAAATTTTCCCAAATTGTTTTTAGGTACTTCTTCGTCTCTTTTATCTTTTTCCATATCTTCATCAATTTCCTCGTTACGTACCCCATCATCATAATAGCTCTTCAACACCTTCAAATCATTTTCCTCGGCATATTGACAATCAATGTCGATGTCTGATAAAGATTTTCCTTTGCGTTCTACGGGCACACCATTTTCGATCATCAGCAACAGTTTTGACACCTTCGCTGTCTGATAAACATCTACAGGAAGTCTTAAAATTTTCAAATAAAAAAAATTAACTTAGAGGATTTCGAGATCTTACTCATAAAACTCTTCATGAGTCTTAACCGTGTGACCCATGAAATTGGAAAACTGATATCGTCTTTCGAGAGACTCAAGATCTGCATTACTGTGGCAATTTGTTTTCTCAGACGATTACTAGTAATGGCAGCAAGGTTTTGCAAGTTCATCCGTCTAGTGAGGTTTCGAATAGCTAAGTCTCCTCTTCCCCACTTCACCTTATGTCCTGGGATCGAAAAGAGGTAGTCGTTCTCCTCGATAAAATACTTGTGTCTATGTTTCAAACATACTTCTATGAATTCATCGATATCCTTAGGTATTAAGACTACCACTGCTCGAGACCCTTTACCACTATTCAACACCCTCCTTGCGTTGCCAGAACTTTCTCAGTCGCCGATAGCGCATCTTCAAAATCTTTGAAATTACTCTTTTGCTCATTCTTGTAGCCTGATATTTTCATATACTGCACATCACCAATTCTTCTTCTATTAAAAATGATGAGTAATGATAGGACACATTGCACAAGAGTTTTGTAGTCGTTCATTGTATCCTTATCATCTTTGAAAGCTACAACATTTTTCTTAGCGATTTTATATGTCTCCTCTCTGAAAAGTTTGATATTTTTAAATGGTCTAGTAGGCCCTGGCTTTACTTGGCTAATCTCTTGTTTCCATTAATTTTGACAGTTTAGTCGGAACTACCTGTTAAAAATGAAAGTTGGGATGACCATTTTAAAAAATCGTATTTCGTCTAGCGAATTACAGAAAATTCTTTATTTTTTTTCTCGATAACCGTCGCTAATACGAAAAAACTACGAAAGAACAAAAAGATTCTGAACAAAACAGAAAACTCATTTTGTATCTCACAACCATTTCGTATGGCCAATAATGTAAGCCCTACAGCGTAACCTGTATTCCAAATTTGAGCTAAATATCTTAAAAACTGCAGGAGCTCTAAAGACAAAACTAAAAAAAAATTGAAATTTCAACACCCTGTAGATCGGTAACGAAGCACTTGTTTATATGAACTTTTAGTCATGAAATAAGTCAAAGAATTACCTCCTTTCGTAAGTACATGATATTTAGGAACACCCTGTATATTCGTAGTACCAAAACCTGTATACAAATCTGAGCCATTACAGTGATGCCATATCGAGCCTTTGCTATTAAGCGATATGTAGCATGTTGTTTTGAGTAATGTTTCGTAATTTGATATATTTATACCAAGCAAAAAGTTACAGCGTAGCGTTTCGATTAGTGATGGGCTTATTCGAATGAAAAATAACCGGTTATCCGGTTATTGAAATAACCTCTGTAACTCGGTTTTCGTTCCAAGTATTCGAATGAAAAATAACCTTATCTTGATACGTACTACGTGCCGTATCTCGGCGACCTGCGAGTGATCGAAATTCTGTAAATAATACGTCATTCAGAACCATAAGCAAGGCAGATTGTACTGATTGACCCAAGTGAGGCTCGCGGCTGCTTGTTGATGTTATTAACCCATTTGAGACTCCCAGGTTAAATTTATGGGGCCGTTCCTATTAAAGATAACGCTCTGCTGAGTATGAGATTTGCCGAAGCTGTGTTGGTATTAATTCGAAAAGCTGTTGATTATGCCTAGTAAGGGATAAACAGAAAGCGAAAAAGGATTTTCCAATATCGTACTAGATTTATATTTAATTTTTAATAACGGAGCAGTCGATGCCCATCCGTCGTCATATGATATGAACGTGGAACAAGAAGTGGATTTCGATGTTTAAAATTTTAAGTGTGCGTCCTTAGAACCGCGAAAGGCTGAACGTAGATAACTTATGGATTCTAAAATATACCGGTAGGATGTGCAAGCGAAAAGGGAAGGGTGGCTACTAGAGAATTTTAGGAGCTAAAAATAGATTCAATAGATACTTTGTATTCGCATATTTATAATTTCTTTATGCTTAGTATTGATATAGCTATTCTCAAAGGTTTAAACTCCTTAGACCTCAAATAAAAATTATTTATACAATTATTATAATTAACGATTAACTGAGTTCCTCTGCTATCTGCAAGTTACGGTGCCGATGCAGATGACGGTGAACCGCCAACCGGCAAACCGCCAACCGGCGATATCGAAAAGAATCGAGAGCCAAAATTTATTCGAATGATTATGGCTCCTTTACTCTTTAATGTCTTTATTAATGACGTCATTAAGTGCTTTCATTATAGCGACGTGCTACTGTACGCAGATGATTTAAAAATCATTATGACTGATGATTCCAACTTATCGTGTCAAAAACTGCATGAAGATCTGCATAGATTTTCAGATTGGTGCTCAACTAACAAAATGCACTTAAATGTTTCTAAATGCAAATATATTCAATTTAGCCGCTCTAATTTAATTAATCACAACGATTACTATCTTAACGGATCTAGCATTGAAAATGTCACAATAATAAAAGATTTAGGAGTCTTATTTGACAGAAAATTGACATTTGTGAAGCACATCTACACCCAATGTAATAAGGCGCTTAAACTGCTTGGATTTGTATTAAGAAGTACCAAAGACTTTAATAACGTAAATACGGTAAAAATTTTATATTTTTCTCTAGTTAGATCCCACCTGGAATATGGATCATGTGTCTGGTCTCCCTATTATGCAGTTCACGTGGAAAAGCTTGAACGAGTGCAACGCAAATTTCTAAGGTATATTGCATATAAGCTGGTCATACTACTTGAGTCAATTGATTATAACGATTTATTCAATATGCTAGACATGAAATCACTACATCTGAGACGAAATTTTTTTGATATAATTCTCGTCTATAAATTAGTCAATAACAAAATAGACTGCCCCGAGCTGTTACGCCTAATAAATATTCATGTACCTAGTAGGCCCTTGAGACAATCGAGTACCTTCGCTCTTGAGCACCACCGGACTCTCATCAATAGAATGATGTCGCACGCCAACTCTATTGAAATAGATGTTTTCACATGTTCAATGTCTAACCTTAAATATTATCTAACTCATAACCGCCAATGTAATGTGTAATAATTATTATAACTTCACTAATCATATATACATTTGTATTGTTAATTATATGTGTTAATTATATGTGTAATTTGTGGGTTATCGCCCGTTGAATGAATAAATAAATAAATAAATAAATAAATAAATAAATAAATAAATAAATTATTCAAATAATCATTCGGTTATTAATATCATTCGAATGCAAATAATTCGGTTATGAAAATTGTCCGGTTATGCCCATCAGTAGTTTCGATGCAGTCAGTTATAATTGGGATGGAGACGGAGACGGGGAGTCTACCCCTAAAGGGGTAAAAAAGGGGTTGGAGTTTTATAAGATCAAATTTTGAACTGTCATTCAAAGTTTTTTGGAAATTTGTCCCCTGAAGGTGAAAATAGGAGATGACGGGACGGGACGGGGCGGGACGGGACGGGACTTGACGGAAACGGGTGGAATGGATAGGAGGGCTAGGAGGGAACGGGGCGGGACGGCACGGGAACGAAAGGGATAGGATGGGTTGGGAGGGGAGGAAGGAAACGGGGCTTGACGGGACAGGACGCGATGGGAAGGAAAGGGATGGGATGGGATGGGAGAGGGGGGAAGACCGGGCCGGGACGAGACGGGAAGGAAAGGGATGGGATGGGATGGGAGGGAACAGGACGGGACTGGACGTTAAGGAAAGGGAACGGTGCGAGACCAGACGGGACGGGAAGAGAAGGGACGAGACGGGACGGGACGTGAAGGAAAGGGATGGGATGGGATGGGGGGAGCGGAGCGGGACGGAACGGAACGGGAAGGAAAGGGACGGGACGGGGCCGGAAAAAGGGATGGGGACGGGAAAAGGGGCGGGGACGGGGACGGGGACAGAGACGGAGACGGAGGCGGGGATGGGATGGGATGGGATGACAGAAAATAATTAGTCATTATTTAATACACAAATAACGAACCTCGCGCGTACGAAGTCGCGGGTAACAGCTAGTCCTGCTATAATTTATGAATACATCATTCCATAAGTTCTTCTATTCTTATACTAAAACTAGAATTTTATCAATCTATACAAGGGGAACGAGAATTACACACACATTTCCAGGAGCTACGTGAAGCATAAAAGGGTTAAGGCAAACGTTCTCGGAAGAATATTGTTTCCATTTTACCTACAATATTGTTTTGCAGCCTTCGTTAGTTTAGCGTCTTGGGCAGTGTAGTCGAAAGCGGGCCTCCTTGTCTCAGCCCTAGTTCTAGTCCAAACTCTCTCGAGAGTGTTTCCTCCCACAACTGCTATACTTTTCGTATTTTTAAGTGTCAAACAAACCACTCGTATTATTTCTCCGGAACTCCAAGTTTCTCCATTGCGTCTTATATTTTTTCTCTTCTGATCCTGCCGTATGCTTATCTAAAGTCGATAAACAGTATGTGCAGTGGTAATCCCTGGTCATAACTTGTCGCCAGTGTTCGTTTCAGCACAAAGATTTGGTCACTTGTGGATCGCCCTTCTTTAAATTCTCTTGCTACCCTCAGATGACTCTGTTTTTCGTAAATATCTAGAAAACTATAAGTTTAGACAAAAAAACAATTTATGTACAAAATTAAACTGCATAAAATTTCCTACAAAAATTATCCGTATCATATTTCTGCAGTACTAAGGGTTTTGAATTTATAGGGGAATAAAAAGTGACATAGTTTTAAAAATGCTTATTAAATGCACTTCCAGTAGTGATATAACAACAATACACCTCAAAATGACTACTAATGTTGAAGATGGGGGTTTTCTTCATCACGAGTAAAATGGAATGTTGGAAGTAAGTTTCATTCAATTTGTGACCAGTATGTAGCCTACGTTATCAACCATTATGGGGAAAACTGTACTTTGGTTTTTGATGGCTATGAAGACGTTAACAGCACAAAGCGAGTAGAAGAGAAGCGAAGCGGTCCACGAAAACGTCTGTTCTTATTAATTTTGATGAGAACATGGGCGTAACCGTTCAACAGGATCATTTTCTGGAAATGAAAATAATAAGGCCATGCTTATTCACTCCATCACACAGAAAATGGCTGCAAGAAGAGTTGAAACTAAGGTCGTTACAGGTGATGCTGATACTGCCATCGTTAAATGTGGGCTAGAGAAAGCAACAACGAATCCTACTGTCTCTCTAATAGGGGAGAATGTGGATTTGGTCGTACTACTGATTGCTTTGACACCGCCATATAGTAATATTTACTTCTTAAAGCTTGGCAGGAGAAAGGTAGGATTTAAATTATTTTCAACGAAACAAATGCAAAAACTTTGTTTTTCTCAATCCACCTTCGTGCTTCATGCCTTCGGCGGATACGATACGACTTCGGTAATTTATACAAAAAGCAAAGCAACAATGGTCCCACTGTTCAAAAAAACAATCTAGTCAGATGAGAAACATTGCTGAAATATTTTCTAACCCCTCATCGATACCTGCTGCTGTGTCACAGGCTGGTGAGGAGATATTCCTATCTTTATATGCTGCCAATGCTAATCAACATGATTTGAATAAGCACCGGTATTCATCATTCATCAAATCATCAACCAAGGCCAAAGCAGATCTTTCCTCACTTCCTCCAAATAGAGGATCAGCGGAGTAACACTCGTTGAGACAATACTTACAGATTTAACAGTGGCTCGATAACAGCTTATTTCCTGACCAGTGGGGATGGGCTCGCGGACAGAATCACTCCCTTTTTCCAGTAACAACAAAGGACCCGGTGACTCCTGCCACCATTCGGAAGACCATATTTTGCCGCTCTACAACTGGGTGCAGTGGAAGATATGGATGCCGAAAAGCAGGCAATAAATGTTCATCCGTTTGTGGAACCTGCCACGGTACGTATATCAACAGTACACCAGAAAAGAAAAAGAGTTTCAAGAAGATGACGACGACACAGAAGATGTCGATTACGTATTCTTTAATGCACACATAATTATAGAGTTTAGATGGATAAAGAACTAGACATGTATACTTTCATGTTGAGAATTATCAACCATAAGAATGAATTACATTAAAAATTTTGAATTGGTTAATGGTATCTGAACATTAAAAATATGTTTAAATAAGAACATTTGATTACACTCACTTCGGGTATCTCACTATCAATTTATACTTAATATTTCGAGTTAAAAAAAATCTACATTGTGATGTGATGATATTTAAACTTTCTAATTTTTTTTCTTAAAAATCGTTAGGATTTTTCAGATTTAAGTTATAAAATATGTATATTTCTTTACAACTCTTAATAAATTAAAATAATGTAATCATTTTCGAAAAATACAACGGCTATTAGTTAGGTTTTTTGTAACGTACGGTCATGCCATGCCATTTGTCTAAGTTCAACAATAACAGTAACGACTGTTATGTGTAATATTGAACTGTAGTACTTATATTTTTATAAAAACTTCAAAATTTTAATTACCATCTACCATGTTTTTCTTACTATCTAAACAAGCTTTTGTTCAAATAAAACCAATATTACGAGAATTAAAAAAGTATGTCATCCTGTAGGCCCTCTACTTTCGAAACTACTAATCCTACAGAAATATGATGCCGATCATTTTTGTAGAAAACGTTATGCAGTTTTTAATTTTGTACAAAAAGTGTGTTTTTCAAAAATTCACAGTTTTCCAGATATTTACGAAAAACTGATTAAAACGACATTTAACCCCCCCTCCCTTAGCACACGAGCACACCCTCGACCCTCGGTGACTTTTAGTATGTTGTTCAGGACAGTCCTCCCTACAACTCTATCAAATTTTAAAACTACACGATTTTTTCCCTGTGTTTCTTTTGTTGCCTGGACTATCGGTCATTCCTACAGTATCTCCTTGTACCCATCTTCATTTGATTATTTCTTTTAGTCTCTTGGTAAACATTCCCAATCTCTTTGTTTTTTGTAGTGCTCTTCGATATAATGTTCTTTGCTTCTGCTCTTTTCTCATTGTAGATTCTTCTCTTTGAGCATGATTACCCTCGCTTGACATATTTCTTCAAAACTTTATTTGCAGTTGCTAACATACCATTCTTCTCTAGCATCTCTTTTTGGTTTCTTCAGTAGTCGCTGTGCTGTCTGGTCCAAAGGTTTTTCAATTATTTTCCATTTTTTCCTATCCCTTGCACTGGTGGTTCATCCTCTAACCTTTTTATAACTTTTGCTTCAAATTTCTCCAACTGCCTTATGTTACTTTTCTTCATACAATTGTTGTCCTCTTTAGGTTCTCTGCTTCTGCTGCAATTTTCATAATATTAAAGTGTTGTACAGATTTGTGCTTTGTGATTATAGACTGTCAGCCAAAAAGTCGGCATATAATAAAGGAAACACTTTTTTCTCCAACCACACGGATAAGACGTCATATTGTCGAATAATTTTGTATAAAAAGTAAGCCATTTCGGGATGTTCACCAATTATCTTGGCAACTGTACCCTTTTCGATTCATATTTGCGCTAGTACAAAAATGGACGCAAGATAGGGTTTTACATGTTAAATTTTAAATAAAAAACAAAAGCTTCGTCAATATTCGGCATTCGCCGTCGTTGTTGTTTATTTTCCCCGTATAGTGATTGTTTATTTGAGCCATGACAGTTCTGCACTATAGCCTACAATGTTTGATTCTAAATAATAAGTCATATTACCGAATTTATGAGTAGTTGGAGAAAATATAGTATGTTTCATTCGCACAAAAAATGCGTAAGACTCTGTCTTACTTGTCCCGAAATCATGCATTTTCTGTACTAATGAAACAAATAACTATTATTTTTTATTTTAAAAAAACCTTTTTATGTAAATAATTTGTGCTTCAAGAAATTCTAATCTGACCCTGTTAATAAATACTCTTACAAAAATCCTGTAAATGTTCTTTTTCAGTTGTTTAAATGAGATCTTTTAGAAAACGTAAATGGATAAAGAAAAATCTCCCAATTTAGACAACTGTAAAAGAACATTAACACAGAAGGCATTTAAATAGATATTAATTAGAATTGAAAAATATTTCTCCCAAGAAGCGCCTTGCATAAAAAACGTAAAAATTATGCAAACATACTACTTTTCGATAAATAATAAAAAATCTAAAGAAGTAATTAACATTTTATATTATTTTTTCCAATTATAAATCTTTAAAGTGTTTACCTAAAAAAATGAACTTTAATATTAAGTCTTTGTACGTGAAATTTTGAAAAATATTTATAAAGTTGAAAACTAAATTTTTCGCTAAAGTTAAAAAAAATTCGGCCTTGAGATTGTTCTGTTAGCCCAAAATAACACAGTCAAAAAAATCTCATTGAAATCGTACTTAATTCTGAAAAATAGCACTATATGGATTTTGAAAATTTCGAAAAACGCCATTTTCTAAACAAATAAAAATTGCTCGGTGTATATGATAAGGGTTAAATAGGTTTTTAGACAAGCACAAATTATTGACGTAAAAAGTTTTTTTGAAAAATCAAAAATAAAAAACTGTCCTATATTATGCCGACTTTTTGGCGGACACTAGATTAATACACAAAGTTCGAAAATTTTTTGTATATACGAATATTTTGAAAGTATACATCTAGGTCTACCTAGTTAATGGTGCAGTGTGAGCCTTGGTTCAGTAATAACATAGTAACTATAAACTTGCAACTGTTGCTGTACAATACATTCTTGAGCACGACTGTACCACAAGTAGGGTCCAAATCTCTTGCAGAAAAGTTGCGCTTAATTTGTTTGCATGCAAGAATTCCCTCTTATGAATTCGACTATGGTTCCAGGGTCCTGGTGTCACTGAAGTCTAACTTCAACCTGTGACAGGCGTCGATCATTCCTTTCTTCCCTTCATAATTTAACCCTCTTTGGATTGCACTAACTGTGAAATGTGTTTGAATTCTTCGGTTCAGGTACAAGTATTTCCAAAGTATTCAATCGACTATATTTTTCCAATGTATTTATTCTGCTTCTCAGTTCATGGCTTTCTAGCTTCAGGTCTAAATTTTCTGGATTTAATTTCTTCAGTCTTTTTAGGCATTCCTCAACTTTGTTATCCTGCTCCCACAACATATTTTTTATGTCTTCAACTTGTTCGTCATAATAATGAAGGGACTTTCGAAACGCATCAGTTGTTTTAGAAAGCACCTTATTTTTTTCGCTAACTACTTGTTTAACAACAGCGGTGATTATTTGCAGCATTTCGGGGCCAATATTGCTCGATAAATTGCTACAATTATCTGCATTCGCAACATCTTTACTTTTGCAGGAACCGCATTGCCAGGCGATATCCAAAAGGTATCATTCAAACGGTGAAATAATAATAAACTTAAGGAACAAGCAACCATTTCAATTTTGTAACGGCTTTTTTTGGTTTTGGTCTTTACAAATTAGATTCTTCTTGTGAATGCATGTCTACGTCTTTTTTATTACTGTCTCAATGTATTTTTGGAGAATAGAATTATTAATATAGTAATTTTAGTTTACGACTGGATTATTAATAAATAAACCCTGGTTAGGTAATTTCAGCAGTCATTCACGTTGCAAAAAAAATTTACAAATTTCATAAACAATATATATTCGGCTTCTATTGTAAGCTTCTTCAGTGTTAAGTATATATATATATATATATATTTGGTTTACATATTGAAATTTTAATTTTAGTCTGAAATAAACATTTTGGTTAGGTTTGCAATCATACATATTGTGAAAGCTTAGTTATCTTACCAATTAGGAAGTACTTTTAATTGATTATTTGTGTTTGTAGATTGTCTTAATCATTACAGATTAGAAATTACAATATATCAGAAATTAAATTATTTTATTAGGTTTGTGAGCGTTCATATTTTGAGATAAACCTAAACCAAATGTAAACCTATACTTAACACTGAAGAAGGCTTGCAATAGAAGCCCAATATATATTGTTTATGAAATTTGTAAAAAAAACCTGTAACGTGATTGACTACTGAAATTGCCCAACAAGAGTTTAAGAATGATTAATCTCACTCGGTAGTTTTCGACAGTGATACTCGGTAAAATTTTGAATCTGCAGACAATTCTTTTGTGCAAGCTAGGACAATAAATATTTTACGTGTTGGCGGCGAGACCCATTTTTGGGGATTTTCTTCCATGTATTTTTCCAAAGTAATGGAATGCTTGGAAGTATTTCGGCTCTTCGAAGCGGTGGCGCAGTTATTTGTCTATAAGTTGCAGATCGAGCAGACTTAATTTTTCACTGTACGTGATAGTGGGGCGCTCTCGTTCTTCGTGTTTCGTCTCCTCTAGAAGGTTAGCAATAATCACAATGATTTGAACATTTGATATTGAAGCTCTAAATAAGCCTCAAGTTGTTCAACCAAGATATTCAGAGTCTATCTGGACTTCTTTAACATTGTATTTTTCATTGGATAATTATCTATAGTAAGTTATATTTTTCCTTGGATCACATATCCTAGATAATATAGTTCTCGGGTCTTGATAATGTTCACAACTTGTTTTGCTTTTCCCATCCTTGTCAGAATACTGACGTGTGTGACTCTGCTACCCAACTTATCTTTAAGATTCTTGTGTATGTCCAAAGTTCGAATGCTTCAAATATGTCAGTGGTTTTTCTTTAAAATCCATGATTGCATTTTGTAGAATAGTACTGCGAACACGTAGCACCTCCGGAATATGGTTTTTAAACTCAAACTAAGGTCTGTTCTTCATCTTTTTAATGCACTTCTAGCTTATGATATTCTTGACTTGATCTCTGTAGTAATTGTATTCATTGATGGTTGATTCCAGATACTTGTATTTTTGAAATCTTCTATGATACCTCTCTATGAATAATTAAGTTTTCCTAGTGTTGTTGCATTTTGGTAGAAGTTACCATGGATTTTGCCTTTTTATCATTTAGGGATAGCCCTTTTCCTCCACTGACTACCATGTTGTTGCATTTTGGTAGAAGTTACCATGGATTTTGCCTTTTTATCATTTAGGGATAGCCCTTTTCCTCCACTGACTACCACTACGTGGTTTATCACTCGATGTAAATCTTCTAGCACCGCGTTGTCAGCGAATCTTAGGTTGGTAACTTATCTTCCATTCACTACAGTACCTGCGGTTTCTTCTTGGATTATTTTCTTCTAATACAAATTAAAGAGGGTCGCTGAAAGTACACATCCCTGTCTCACGTCTCGTCGTATTTCTATCTCTTCTGAGAGTTAATTTCTTATTTTTTATAATCTCAGCCTGATAATAGACGCACCTAATTTTTTTTCACCATGACTCAAAACAGGCTGTGACTTCCAATATGTTTTACAGTGCAAACTAACCTAACCTTAAAACTATCACTAATGTCACTCTTGACAGCTGTTTCAACACTGCACGAGCTAGAAGATTCTGTAAAATATACCTTCAAAACGCCAAACAGATTACAGGATAAAGTAAAGTTTCGCTTTTTTGGAATTTTGAAAGTAGGTTTTAGAAAATCTTGTAATGAAATGTCTTATCGGACCTTTCCCACTGTCTCGGGTGTTTATCACATGATATTTCGGGTGTTTTCGGTCTACTCCCGTACTCAGGTGAATGAACTCCTAGTTAGTTCGGAAAAGGATTGATTTTGTAACGTCCTTCTCCACACACAAGCGCGAAAATATATTTTAGTTACAAACTAATATACAGTGTGTACGAGGATTGATGCTACAAGAGGTGAGATAGAGTAAAAGTATTTGAATTTTATTTTAAGATTGTGGGATTTGATGCTGCTTGGTCTGCACAGAATTTTAAGAATAAAAAGTTTTTGAAAAAACAAGTTGGCCTTGACAGTAAAGCGAAAATTATGTTCTTTTGAGGTGAACTCCCCTTTTTGTTCATAATACGACAAACTTTTACGGAGAAAAGTTGTTCATAATTATAAATTATGGCCATATACAAAATTTCAGCTTTCTTTGTCTGTATCTTCATTTCTTGGATCGTTTTGCCTTTCATGTTCGAATAATTCTTGAATGCATTATTTCGATCTATTTAGCGTTCCTTTGGCATTGGGTATAATTTTTCTGTTTTTATCAAGCAATATATACTTTTTTTGGCGTTATTTGTACGATCTGACGCTTTAATTTGTTTGGGGAAGTTAAATCTGTTTTTTAGCATTTATGTTTGCCTGTAGCGTCTTTCTCCTGATTTCAGTGTATGTCTGTGTCTGTGTCTGTTTCTATTTACTGTGACGTAGCACCAGCCGAAATTAGTATTGCTAAACATAATAATCAAGTACTTGCTTCTTTTGGAAGCACGGATCCAAGATAGTACCGCGGTACGCGAGTACACGCAAGGTTGAGCTCCGGGTACTCCTCCTCAACTTCTAGACCGGATCAAAGTGAACAGAATGATATATAGCGCAGCTACCGCTACCCCGGCTGCTGAAGGCACCGACCTGCAGCTGTTACCTGGAAGAGTTTCCGCTCCAAGCCCGGATGGGCCACCGAGGCCACCCCGAATCGTGAGGCACTCGGAACTTGAATCCTGAGTCCACCACAGATCCCTAAAAATACCAGAAGTATTTCCTGAGTCCTATCTCCATCGGCACTCACCTAAACCCGTTTTCCACCGGTGCTGACGTAGCATGCTGACTTAAGCATCTGGAGCAACCACATCACCTGAACCCGTTTTCCACCGGTGTTAACGTAGCATGCTGACTTAAGCAACTGGAGCAGCCACATCACCGGAACCCGTTTACCACCGGTGCTCGCGTAGCATGCTGACTTAAGCACCTGGAGCAACCACATCACCTGCACCCGTTTTTCACCGGCACTCACGTGGCATGCTGAAGCACCTGAAACAACCACATCACGTTTTCAGCCGTTTTCAAAATCACTCACGAGGAACACAGCGAACGAACCCAGCCCCATGTCTAACTTATCAGCAGTATTAAGGGCACTACCTACCTGTTTAAAGACACTTTCATGTCCTTCGACGAGGTCCTATAGCAACACCAGGGAGGTAATAGTTTCTGCTACGAATTCCGAGGCTCCGACTTGGAAATTCGCCGCCAGTTCCAGCAAACGGCATTTTTTATGCTCAAACTTTTACAAGGTAACAATTAAGCTTATCGCGGCACTCCGGCATCCGTAGAAGATAGCCCCAGAAACGGTCTAATAGCAGGGCTACCCGATTTACTCCCGAGAAATACCCGGACCATGGTTGTTAGCCGAAATTCAAGAATATTTATTCAATAAGAATGTTAACAAAGTCGCCGTTGGGCGTTGCTGTTAGAACCAGCCAATTCGAGGGAGTTCCAAAAGCAGCGCCAGACTATTTTTAAGAAGCCGCTATAAATTCTATAATACACACATATTTTTGATGCTATTAAAGTGTAACTGTTAAATATATCTATTATAACGGGTATGAAATACCTGCGCCGTCCGCAACCGTCTACCAAGGTACTCCTGGACTACCAAGTAGAGATCCACACGCCACGCTATACAAGCTTTAACGGGAACGACGAACGTATTTTAATTCTTACTTATTGTAAATTAAGGCTGCCAACCGTCCCGCACTGTGCGGGACAGTCCCGCAATAACAGTATCGGTCCCGCATTCATATAATACATTGAAATTGTCCCGCAAAATGTCAAATGCGTCCCGCTAGTCCCGCATTCCTGGGTATATTCTTATATACATTCGTTCATTCGTAATATATTGTTGCGAAAATTGTGATGTTTTCTTTTGCATCTGACAGATTGTAAAAGGTCATTCACCATACAGCATATTTGTACTATTTTATGCACCCATCGAATGGCGGCTTTAGTTCATGTAGCCTCTCTCTTGTACAGTATCTCCTGTGTATACCAGGGATCAATCCATCCATGGAGCAGGTTTTTTCTCTAATAAATGCTATGTTGACATCGGAAAAACAGCTTTAAATGTAGAAACGATGAGCGCAATGTTAATTGTAAAATTAATATGTGAAGAACATTAAAGAAAAACCCAAAACTAGCAGTGTCATAACAGCAATAAATATGATTTTAAAAATAATAGCGGAGGACAATAAAAATATGTGTTATATATTTGTTTATATTTTGTTAACCCCTTGAAACGGGGCAATTCGTGCCACCTGTATTAATATATTTTATACCTTTTTCTTACATACATTGCTGGCAATAAGCCTAACCGTATCCTTTTGTCCTAGCATGTTAACTTTAGTTGAGTTGTGTTAAGTGGACACGCGTCATAGTACCTCAAAGCGAACGCAAACGTGACGAAAAGCGCAATAACAGCTAATTCGGAACGCCAAGTGATAAAGAAATCGCAGTGTTGCAGTTATGAAGAACTGCAACGATGCCTTGAATCCGCGGGAATTCAGTCGCACCCAAGCTCTTACGAAGTGCAAAACGACATCCAAGCCAGGGTCGCGAGCAGATAGGCGACTCGGGATTTACACAAATTGTGAATGTTTGGCCTGCAGCAATCGCCGCCGGCCCACGAAGACTCCTGAGAGCCGAAATACGCCTGCGAGAGGATTTAACCACTTGGGCGGTCCTACTAAAGGTTTGTTGCATCTTCCCACAGAAGAAAGCTGTGATCTACCGCCAGAGAAACACTGTTCGTGCCCTAACATGAGAATACTTGGGGAAACCAAAAGCCAGGTTAGTTCGTATTAGAAACTTTGCTATTACGAAATAAGAGACAATTGCAACATCTCTGCTAATTGCTCCAATGCATGGTGGTGTATCAAAGACGACGAGGATTTAACTGTAAGCAACTGACGTGAACTTATTACGTCATCTGCCACATCAACACGCTGTTTAAATTAAACGGTCCAGGCCGCGTGACTTGCAAGCGCATTTTAAGGACAAACAGGTTCGCGGTGTTCAATTATATTTCGCGTTAGTGACATTGAACTTTGCATTAATAATCGAATTTTCGTATTTTCTGGTATTTGTGTTTTCTTGCAAATTATATATCTTTTATGTAAACTGTTGGGTTTTCATTGCTGGTAGTGTTTGCCGGTGTAAATTCACTATTCCAGAAGACAACGAACTGACCTCAAACAATATTAGCTTACCCTTAACCCCACTGACAATAGTAATAGAGCCTCATACCTCACCGACTGAATAAGCTAGCGACCCAGGGCATTGTAAGGTAATAATACAGTAGAATATAGGGCTAGGTAAAACGTCGTGTTACACCCTCCTCTCCGCAGCAGAGTAACCATTTCCCGCATTGAGGCCTGCAATAGTTGGCAGCCTTATTGTAAATGCATTATACAATACCAACCCTGCATTGACTCGCAGCGATGATTCCATGTATGTTGTCGCATCTTTTCCTTTTACAATGGAGAGGCACCACATACATCACTGTTAAAATTAGTATATAACAATAATAATAAAGCTTTGGTTAGCAAGTGTGTTCCTCAATATTTTTTTGTTTTGTTTCGTTTACCTTTTTTAGATAAAGTGCTTTTCTTCCATGTTCTGCTATATTATACCCAATTCAATGTATATTGATTATCTGTAGTGATATAAATTTCAATAGCAGTTCGCTATATTTAATCACTTCCATTTCGTTAGGTATTTTCTTTTGGCTCTATTTATTTTGATATTAGTAAACTTCGAGAAACGATACTCCATAGCCGCAGGCTGTTTTTGGAATAAGTTATTAATTGTTTTACAACTGGGCTGCCTAATTCATAAATGCTTCATATTCAAAAAAGAACAAAAGTTAAACTGTATCTGAAATCAAAAGCTAATAATCGACGTTTACTCAAAAATTTGTCTCGCGCAATCTGCAATGCCATGTATGCAAGATGTCCATAATATGGGAATTAAAGGCCGTGTGCCGGCTACTTCATTACATTTATCTTTTCTTTGTATGTATGCGACTATACATCATCCCTAAGTATCTGGGCGTTTGCATAACAGTCAACTAACCACTTGCACGTTATTTCCCCTATTTTACTGGTTAATTTAGTGATTTCCGTTATTATTGTGATATTTTACGCCCATTATTCCCGATTCTCTACGCCTTTCCTTCTTCGACAATTCCGCCCTAGGCGAGTGGCTATGCGGTTGAGCCGCCCCAAATTAACCCCGAATTAATTACCCCTGAATGACAGATTACACCTGTACGACAGGTTATTGTAGCAATTCCACGCGAGCAACTTCGGGCTCGAATGCAGGTCCGTAGCCATGATGTTTTTATGCACAAGGGAGCTTCGTACTTTCTTAAAATGGTATCAATAAATTATAAAATTTGCAAGAAAAATTTAGGGAGATTGTAAAACCAGAGTGGGAGAAGACAAGATATCCAGAAAGGTGTCAGCACTAAACTCAAGGGGGAGTAGAAATATTAACAGTGAGTGTTTTACTGCTAATGAGTATAACTTCGGGAAATTTCTTTTAGAAAGTAGACCTATTTCTAGTATTAACCGTTTCTTACTAACCAAGTAATTTGGAAGCCACTTAAAGAGTATTTTCTGGTGTTCTGTCAATATATCCCTCTTCGGCATTGAATGATTTTGAACCACAATGCGTTTTATACATAATACTGTCTGCTCCTGTATCTGCCAGTACCGTAGCAAGAAATTTGCTAACGCATGATGGTGTCCGAAACATATTAAAAACTCAACACATCTTTGCGTCGCCGGTAATGGTATAAATAACATATTGTTTTGTACACTTCTCGCTTCGAAGCTTTCGAAAACACTTGCATTTGGATAGTGATGAACAAATATTTTCTAGGTATTTCAAGAAAATCTAAACCTTTCGTTATTCCCCTGGAAATTGTAAATTAACTTCCTGCGTCGGGTTTTACATTGGGAATCTCAATGAGTATAAAAGAAGTCAGGCGTTTCATGTTTTCAAGTAGACGAAAAGTCAACTATTATTCTGATTCAAGTGCTTCACTAATCTCGAAGAACAACACTGTCTAAAATAATCATTTATATTTACAGCTTCGAAACGTGCTAAACAGAGACCAATACGACGATAAAGCTCTTATTCTTGGAGGTTTCAACGCACGAGTGGATGCTCACTTTACGATAAGGCCATATGTATTAGAAAACCACGGTGTACGTAAACAAACCAATAAATGCAAAACATGATGGCAGCATCCACAATCCAAGACTTACATCTTATCCATTATTTCCAGACACGCAGATAATGCTTCAATAACAAGGGATATAAGAAGAGCAGGATACCGGACCTACCACTGAATGCTACGAAAATGGAATTTCGGATGCAAAAATTCGGATGTCTTTAAACTAGTGAACATGATTTAAGAGTTACATGCGAACAACGAGTATAAAGTGCTCAAGGCCGAAAAAATTCGGAATCATATAAAGCCACTACAGGGGTTAAACAGGATTGTGTACTATCGTCCATTCTCCTCGACTCATGACTTACCCCACTTCTATTTTCAGTAGACAGAAGGTTACATATTCAGGTTATCTCTATCAGTATACAATGGTTGGAATACTTGGATCTTTACATTGGAAAACTCTAGAAAGAAATGATCAAGCATAACTTTGTTGGATTGCGTATTTAAGGCGTCTTGCCGATTGCTCACTGCCCAAACTTTAGAGGGGTACCTGTTAGTAAGGCGACCTATATAAAGATCAGCTGCATGAAACATCGAAAAAGAGGGACTAGTGGTGCATGAAGAAGGACTAACCATGCAAAGAGCAGACTGTTGGGCGACCTGCAATAGTGGTACTGATAACTACGAACGTCGTTATTATCCGCGATATATTTAGCAGGTTCACCTTATTTGCGATACCCGTTGCGGATACCTAACTGGTGCATGCTATATTGACTAATTCCGTTGTAGCGCCTTGGTAGATTACTTTTTCAGGTCACCGTACTCATTTGGCGACCTTCAACTTGTACATTGTAAATTACCGATTCCCTGTTATGACATAACTACGTCACGTTGTTGATTGTTTGCGGTCGCTCTTCACAGGTGCGCGACGTGTTTTGTTAATTGTGATCGGTTGCAATATTTCGTTGTTAATTTTCGCTCTAGCTTGTAGCTGGTTGATAGCTATTTGTAAGGTCAAAATAGTGTCTCTTAGGTTAATCCTGTTATGGCGGATTTTTATGGGTTTATTTAAGGAATATGGGTGGGTTTCATCTACCTATTGCACTTGATTGCGGATTCTTATCGGCATGAGTATCAAGTTCTTGAACCGTGAGCTGAAGAGCCGGCTCTGGAGTAGTTAGCGGCTGTGCGACAAGTGTGACATCTAATTCGCAAAGGTACTACTGAGGCCCGTTATTAAGCGGAAGATTTTGGGTGCTTCCTATTTATTGCCGGAGTCGTCTAAGAAGAGCTCTATAGTTTTCCAGCGTTTTTCCAAAAGCTTTTGCCAATGCCCGATCGTATATCCGAGAACTGCTCTTGGAAACTGAACGTTGCTATTGGTTTCTCGGTGCAGTCTCGTCTTATGCTGGGAATATCTAAACACGAAACTGTGTTATCCAACGTAAACACGTACCTGTATATTGCTCTTTCCGTAAGCTTATATTTATCATGTTTTGACTAAACATAATAAACTTTTACTTATTGTGGATCTATTTTGTTAACCTCCTGTTATGTCTGGGTTATGAGGTCACCGTACATTTATAATTTTCTAATTTAACCTGTGCAACTAATACAAAGAAACTTGTTAACGGATTAAATGTTTAACTGTGCTATGCTATGCGCTAGTTCGGTCACCTTGGTATTTAACCTTTATTTTGTCAGGTATATTACACCCGTATTTCGTATATTGTAGTAATTAGATTAAAACGTATTGTGTATTTAAAATTTGTAGTGAATGTTACGCGCGCTCGAATAGGGATGTGCAAACCAGCGATCCCGTTTACTATTATTAGAACTGCATGCACAGGAGTGACAGACGCTTTGCCAGCTTCAAAGGAGCAGTCGATCTTGTAAATGTATGAAATTATTTGGAGCGACTATAATGCGAGGTTAGTTCCTATAACTAATCATACCAGCGGATTATACAAAAGCAACGCGCGCAGCTGCCGAATTAGCACGTTCGAACAAAGCGCTTGCATCATCCCGTTGACACAATGCGTTAGTTGATATCAAGCCACCGAAGGCAGGACCGCATTAAGTGCAATTTGTGCACGAGAGTACGCCTTGTTCGCACGATTTGTTTCTGGCTTAGCGTTGCGCATTGACAATTACACTCTTATTTAGAGTCTATTCAGGCATGTAGATTCAGTATTAAGCTCGTGTACCCTTCTTAGCCATTGTTGATAGTGTACAAAAAATTATATGTTACCATTTTTGCAAAAGGAATAGTTATTTAAACCTTGTATTAGATACCAGCTCTATAGTGAACTTCACTTTTTCCAATTTCAAATCCAAGGAAATTCATACTGACTAATCCTTAACGAGTTATTGATACGGGGAGATAGAGATATGAAAGATTATTCTTTGCAGGAACATAAAATAATCTCTGAAACTATTTGGTGGGGTTATATTATTCATAGCGGTTGCTCTGCGTATTTCGCCACTCTAAAGAATTAAAAATATTAATTTACGACCGTTTCCGGAAAAAATCGCAAAATCAACGTGGCTAAAACAATATATCAAAGTGAACCAATCAAAACTTGGCTTTTACTGGAGCTCGAAATAAAACCAAGTCTCTATAAATTGCTTGACAACTGACAGCGGCTACTTTATCTCATCCTTAAGAATCGATAGCTAACTTTTCCTTACTCTTGTGTTTAGTAAAAACTTTACAACGTCTGGTTTTAGTTTTTGTGGTTGTTTTAGTGTGACGAAATACCCAAATCAGACTTTATGAGTAACAGGTATAGTATTTAACATTACAAGCCAGGTAAAACAGTTTTTACTGGCGATAGGATTGGGATGACTGGCGAGCCGTTAGGCGAGCCTGTCATATCCTTGAGCCAGTAAAAATGGTTACCTGGCGTGTATTGTTGAATGTTTTATTTGTTCCTCACTTGTAAATAACTAGAAATTCACCATTTATTCAAAATGTCAAACTGACAAGCAACTAAATTAATCAATATGACACATACTAAGGAAGACAACTCTGGCTTTGCACGCTATCATTTATCTATGGGCACGCTTGTAAAATATAACTGGCTAGCCAGTAAAAAATTTACTAGCTAGCCAGTTAAGAAACATTTTCAAGGTGAATACAGTGACTTGATAAATTGATGTTTACAAGTGAGGAACAAATAAATATATTTACACCCGATTTTTTTAAAAATTTTTTTTATTTAAAGGAAGTTGTAAGATTTGTTTTTATTTTTGTATTTTATTACTTGGATAATTTAACTCTTATTATTAATACCACGAATTTTAGGAGCTTTTGTTATAACAGAGAATACAATTAGAAGAAATCTTGTTTCTGATAAAAAAACAGCCTTGCTTTCATGAAATTACTGATTTTCATTTTCAACTCTTGTAATTTCATACCAGTGTTATTAATACCAAGATAAACAAATCCAACTCGTTAAATTAGCTTTGCAAGCTACTCTCAACTCCATTTCTAATCCAAAATGTAGTTGGGCTCGTTAAACTTAAATGTGGGTGCCTATCGGCAACTTCACTCTACAAACCGTCAGATAAATTGATTCGTCCTTGCGGATTCGTAACAGTTTGCATCGTCAAGTTTCCCACACACCCAATTTTCGTTAGAAAGGCAACTATTGCTGCATAGAGAAACTTCTTGTATAACTCCTTGTTATAATATAATATTACCGTAAATATCCTTACATTACCTTTTACTAATCATCCAATAACTAACAAAACTTCTATCTACAGATAGTAACTGCACAATAAAAATTAATGCTTGAAAGTTTGCTTCTAAGAGAAAATATGGGCTATACTTGCCTTATCTAATGTAAATGCTAAAAAAAATTTGGGCGAAGCTTCGTTACTGAAAATATCGCGAGCAGAAATTATTGAAGTTACAACAACTTTATAAAGATCTAGATACCATGACAACAACTTTCTATTTATATCGTGAATTTATAAGGGTTTACAAGAATAGATCAAAGGACTGACTTTATTACGTTAATTACTAAGAATTTTGCAGAAGATATTAACACCTTTTGTCAACAAACACTCCGCGAGCTAAAATATTTAAATAACATAAAGAAAATATGTTGCGCCTGCCGTGTGATACGCCACTGCCCAAGCGCACGCCACTGGTGTAAGATAGACAACTGTTATTCGGCATCGAATCTGCATTTAAGATGGCCTGCACCAGTGAATTTCGGTTGTGGTGGATAGATTACCTACCTGCTCTACCAATCCCGGTGTCCAGAAATCACAAGGACTCGCTTACAAATCGTGCCGGGTATCTGACCTGTGTTTTTTCACTTGCACTCCGGCACACACCCCAATTTTTGAAATAAATGTATAGTAGTTTTTTAAGTATTATAATTGATACATCATTTTTTTGCTCTATTGGTACACTGATGCATACAAGGTTTAATTAAAATTATATTTACTTTTTAACACTAATGACTTCGGATATTTGTAAAACTGTGAAACTCAAATCGTCGTAGCTTTTACGCTGTGTTTCGAAGTGACACTAAAAAATGCAATACGTTTTTATAGCCCAAATTAGCCGCGCCCAAAAACGTTATTAATTTTTTTTTACTAACCTGGCTGTGATTTGCTCTAAATTTGCTATATTGGTCACGCCACATAGTTCGATCAATACATTTGTGCGGAAAATTATATACGAAAAAGTACGACATTTCCAAATTAATTATTAGGCTAGTTTGAAGGTGATATTAAATTTTATGTGCATTTTAGCTGAGTTGCAAAACGATGGAGCTGCAATCCAATTTTCAGTGAAATCCCAGGGATGGTTATATCGAAAATTGACCTAGTTGCAAAGATGCAAGGTGCAATTTAGTAATCCCCTAATTTTCTCGCTTCTTATAGGTTTATTTGTTTACATGGCTACATCCACACCTTTACTATAGCTTTGTCTGTGTTGACTGATCCCTATATAACTTTGGAAATAGCACGAAAACTATCCCGAAGCTGTTCATTAACTCGTTCAGCTTGGAGTTCCGTTCGTAGCGATGTCATCTCGATTTCCAGGTATTTTAGGATCTGTTCGTGCTTCACCAATTGGCCCTGCTACGTGACAACATATGTATGGCACTACACTATTATTTATTCAGCCACTATTTTTAATATTCGCATATAATGTAATCTCAAATCATGCGAACGCATATAAAACTTTCTGGTACGAGTGTTTGTTGCACGTATGCTCTATTTAAGAGTACAGCTTAAATTTCTGCTTAGTTTCAAATATTTTTCTATCGCTGTTAACGAAGTTCCAAGGTTTTACCCTATGAATTTCGTTGTAAATGCATTTTTTTTTAAATTGAAGGTATGTCATAATATAAAAATTTGTATACCCACCTTTTGGTTAGTTCTCATTCATTAATTGTTTTCATAAATTGCTAAAATGTTTTCTCAGCTTGGCCCTTATCTTTTCAAAAACGTACTTATCTAATTTCAAGTTTCTGTTACCAATTGTTCCCTATTTGTAAATGTAGCAATACACGAGGAGCGTTCAAATATGAATCATAATTTGAATTGCGCGCCAAAAGACAAACACATGCACAGAAGTTGTATACATTAATTAATGCTCTCGGACAAGTTATAACTTCATTCAGTCGTTAAATCGTCACAATTTATTTTCGTTCAACTGGCAAGCATGAATGAAGTGGTAGTGCATTCAAGCGTCGAACAACGCATTATTAGTATATTTCGTATCAACAAAGATATCAAACAATAAGAAATTTGTGTAAGAGTTAAAAGACAGTTTGATGCGCAATCACTATCAGACATAAGCGTTTACAAATAGGAGTAAAGCTTTTAAAGATGGCGGCAGAGGTGCCGAGACTGAACCGCATTCTCGCCTTCCAAAAACAATGACAACAGAAGAGAATGCTGACAGAGTAAAATGCACTTATTTGAAACGATCGTCGAATTACAGTGAAAGATATTCCTTTTGCATTAAATATCAAAGTAATTGTAACTTGAAACAAAACGCGAGGTCTCTGTGTGTGTTTTATAGGATAATGCTCGGCCCCATTTCGCTTTTCACACGCTGACTACGAACCAAAAATTGAAATCGACCATGCTGTCCCATTTACCATACATTTTGGACCTTACTGCATCAGTTTTTTATTTGTTTGGATCCTTAAAAGAGTTTCTAGGAGAAAAATATCTCATTGAAATGAAGAAGTCATCGAATTAGTTCGGGAATGGGTGTGACAGCAGCCAAAAGAATTTTTTTCTCGTGGAATACAGATATTTCCTGAAAGATTGCACCAGTTTATTAAAAGAGGGGGAGACTGAGTAGAAAAATGACCATATACATTAGAATCCTTGTGTTTGTTTTCGAATAAATATTAAATTATAATTTATATTTCAACGCTCCTCATATATTTAAAATATTAGTGTGTAATTGATTTTAGGGAGATATTCCCTTTTCTTTGCGTAACAAATTACAGTTTTAGTGGTTCTTTTTGTATTTTAGCTATGATTTAGCTAAAAGCCTTCGTATAAAGTAATAAACTCGAACTACACCGTACAAAATGATTTTGGCAAAGGCAACGTAACTGACGTTCACAGATTTCTGTGGATGTTAGAAGTCGTATACGCAAATAACGTAAACGACAAAATCTTTTTTTTTTCTATAATAATGAAGCCACTGAAGCTTCTACTGCCCTCAAAAATAATACAATAATCATTAAATATAAAGCAAAAGATAAATTATAAAATTCAATTAACACACATGAAATAAACTGTTTTTCGTCGATTCTGTAAAATTCGGCTGTTGCCGATTATACCTTTTTGTCGGGTTACTATCAATATATTAATATGACTTTATTCATGCTTCGGTGTGGCGAGATCGGCACCCCTTATTTTAGTTACACCCTGTATATAAATTATTTTCGTGGGGGTAAACTTTGGTGCTTCAATGGGGCTTAGTCCCCGCTAGTACGGATCTGGCACGAATTCCCGGGAACGGTTTTCATCCGAAGGGAACGTCTTGGTCTCCAAACAAGTACATAAATATCGGGACGTTCGCGCCGCCTTGCCAGGGAATAAATCCGAGACCACCGGCGCAACACAAAGTAAAATAATGTTAAGTGAATTGCGGTCCGTGCCTGCAGCATTATTGATGGGGCGGGTATGTGTTGTTCAGGGGTGGAAATCCGCGGAGGACGGCGATTTTGGGGAGCGTTATGGGGCCTCATCATGAGAGCGTAATGATCGGCTGTGGTTGTGCGCGGCTTTTCTTTCGAAACACGAGTAAACCGGAAATTAAGGCTGGCGTATTACGGCCCCCGGCGTATCTGTTGCCCATTATTTTCGCGTTTCTGCAATTTGCTAGACGTTGACGGGGCGAGCTTTAATAAGCGAGGCGTCTCTATAATTGCATGTGCAATTTAAATTCGGATTTTCCGTGCGAGTTGACAGCGTGATCAAAGCAAAGCACTCTTCAAGATATGCAACGTCCAATGCAATTGATTTTGGCGCTTTGATCTTTCGCTCAATAAATATGTCAAAAGGTCGGGGAATTATAAGCAACTTTTACATTTAAATAAGATGGTTAAAAAAACTCGAAAGAGGCAGGCAACGATTGAACAAACGAAATGGATTCTCAAACTCAATATTGATATACAGGATGGTAACAAAATATTTTTCAGTAATCTCAGATATTGTCTCTTCTACTTTCTAAGGTAAATAATAATTAAGTTTTTCCAGAGAAAAATTGCAATATTTAACAATAATATCGTTTTTGCAATACCTACACTGCAAATTAATCAGTATTAACAAATGTTTGTTGTAGTAAGTCGAAGTTACAATTCATTTGCTATTTATCATGGTTACAAGGCAATAATCTTTATTTACAGTCTGTTTGATTCACACAAGATGCGCGCATCAAAACCTTTTTGCTTATAATTATTCATGTAATTCAAGTCATAACTGTTGTATCTCATTCAAAGGTCGTGGTAAAGTCAAATTTGCATCTTGCCGTATTTGTTTGCCTCTGTTAATATTGGAAAGGAATTTGTAAGCTTCCCTTAATGGCTTTTAAGCGGATGGATACACTTTCTAATAGGACTTAAGCCGACTTAGCGTATTTGGGACTCATGTGTTTATGGATTTCGTTCAATACAATGCCTCATTGAGAGAGCTTAGCATTAAGATTTCTTAAAATAAGCATTTATTCCTAAACAACGTGCGACGCTCCGATTGGCTACGCAGGATCGCCTCAGCCAATAGTGTTTGAGCCTTCCCCTCCTTGTTGAATTTGCGAGTTCAGCTCATTGTCAATTCAGCTTCAGTTAGATTCAGAATTTCGAGTAAGCAAGTTCAGCTATGCTTTGTGCTGGTTTGCGGTCGGTCTAGCTCCCTGGTAAAGACGTTTCCAGGTTGTTTTGTGTGGCGGTTACGCGCAATTCGCTATTTTCGCGAGGCCAATCCAAGCGTGTCACAACAGTTGAAACTATTGTAAAAAACCATCGGTCCATCAGTGACGTTTGTAATCGTTGTTACTCAATATACTCGTGTTTGTTAAGTCTTGTTTCACTCCAACAAATAACTGAACGCAAGTCAAGGATTATTAAGTGGCAGTTCCCGGCAATCCCATTGAACCGGAATTCGCAGCGGATTAACTGGGGGCCCCATTCGTGGAAGCCTCTTTTCAAGTTAATCATACAAAAAACACAGTCCATTTTGAACTGTAAGTGAACATCTATATAACTTCCTTCGTTCATTGTATCCTACTTTGTCTATTAAAATATAAGAATTCAATTTTTGTATGAAATTTACAACATCTTCAAAGAATAGTGTACTAAACACGAACTGTAAGTAACTTTGATTTGAACTGCTACAATTCGAACCACCATAAAAACATTTACAGAATTTTGCCTTTTGATGTCAAAGCTTTTATTATAAGACCTTTCTCCATGCAATTCTTCCGCTGCTATTCCTTTTACTCCCCTTCTGAAGATTCCTTACTCTTTAACAGTATACTTTCCATTTCACGGTTCTCTATAGGTACGTCTTAATAGTACTTTACTTATTTTTTCAGCCGTTTCCATAACTCATATCGGAGTAGTGACTCGGCTGTCTTGCACTGTCACTAGTGGTTCTAACTATCCAAGTTGACTTTGCCCGAAATATTCATGCAAGAGTTCTACATTGAGTCTTTTCCTGATTTATTCCAACTATTTTTACTTCCTTCCTCTAAAAGACGAAGGAAGTATTGTAATCACGAAAAAATCACCTTCCGAGATTTCTTTAGATCTTCACGTTTCAGGGTCCCTAGATGACGAAAAACAGTTTTTCTGTCTGTCTGTCTGTCTGTCTGCCTGCCTGTTGGCGGTATAACTCAAAAACTATTCGTCCGAGAGAAAGATGATATTTTGCATACATATTATATGTATACCTGGCATGAAACCGTGAAAATGTCAGTCAAATATATACAGGATGAGCAACTTAAAATAATAAAATTTTCTTTACTTTTGCGTTAAGTTTGAAATAGAAAGAAGTAATAATTTTCACGTAGGTCAGGCTTTACATTTACCAAAAATAGGAGTCAACAGATACAGGATAATGTCACAAAAAAGTCGAAATGTTTCAACAATAAGACCGTTCCGTTAAATAGAGGGTTGCGCCCCACTCATTTCAATAAGGCAGTTCGACTGAGCGATGCGGTTACGATCGCTACGCAGATTCGGCGGAGTTCAAACCCCAGAGGAATACACTTCGTTTTAATTTGCAAAAATTGTTCTAATTCGCGCGAGAGAAGTTCGGTGTAAACCCATTTACAGATTATTCTTAGTAGACTTATTGCACCGGCCTGCAATGTCTATTTTAGTTATTTGCGAAACATCTGTGACTGAGTTCCACTGTGGTAGGGCGAGAATGAATACAGATCAGTAAATTTTAATTGCCGTATGTACTGTCACTTATTTTTTCTTTAAAAGACTGCACTTAGTACATTGCGCTGCTATTCTAAATCTGTTATCTAGGTGTAACTCCCTATTACCCTCAGATTTATTGGTTGTTCGTTTTTTTTTTAAATATTTATCACTTTAATCTTTTCAACTTTCATTTTCGCACCTTTAAGTTGTAACTTGTCTTTTCAAATGTTCAGGTTTCTTTGCAAAGTGTCTTCGCTCTCCGAAAAAAAATATCTCTAATCCTTTTCCTCCACTCTCCTGTCTCACAATTTTTAAATTTTGCTGCTGAGGTCGCAAGCTCGAATATCGCCTGGACAGTTTTCTTTTTAAATTGAAATCAAAAGCTGCGGATGCAAATTTCGACCTTCTTCACAGTCAAACTTGAAATACCACATTATCGGCGCGGTGTCCCTCATTTATAATGGTTTTTATAAATCGCCGACTCGATTTTAAGTCGGTTTTATCCACCTACACTAACGCAATTATTACTTCGCATCTCTTTTGCCAATTCTATTTATCCAAGTCGCTGCACATATTGATGTGATCATGCTGGTCTAGAATGATTCAAAGGAAATGGTCCAAACTTAAGGGTGTGATGTGAGAAGTACTTCAGCCAACTTCAAAATTTAATACAAAAATCTGTAAAAAAGCTTTACCCAGAACTTCACTCGTCGACATTGTAACACTAAATAATTTTAAAAATCAAATTAAGCTAGGAGTAAAAATATCTTCGCCATTGTAATAAATTAAAGAGATTTTCAAATAAAAGAAACATTACCGGTGATCGAATTCGAAGAGCAGGCGGACCGCCTATGCATCCCCAACATTTTGTGAGATATTGCAAGGGAAGGGGCTATTTCTACCTGAGCTACGAGGCCCCGACCCTGCGTTGCAGCTGTATTACGTAACGCACTAATTTGTTGCTTTTTTTTGTATCGTACAACATTTATTCTGTATCTATTGGGGCCAATTTTTGGTCAGAATATAGACTGCGTTATGTACAAATTATTACTTGTATTTGTTGCTAAGTTAAATCAAAAATAAACAAAATTTAATTTTGTAAGGTGCTCACCCTGTATATATTTGTCTGATGTTTTATCGGAATTATAGCTAAATTACAATCGTGTTCTTTGAACTCTAAATGGAAGAGCTTTCCACACTCTTAATATGGTACATATTTTTACAATTTACCATCGTTACAAAATTTAGAATTTCAACTATCATATTAAATATCGCATAGATAGGGTATCCAAAGTATTCACCACATAAATATTTAAAATATCTGCTGTACTACAATACCAGGCAAACTATTAGCAAAAATAGGTAGGTTTCAAATGTGGAATATAAATTAAATTACTTAATAAGAAAACGGCAACTACCAAATCGTGGATTTAATTACTACAAAGAAATTAAAAAAAAATAATAGTTGTTCTAGACATTAGTTCAAACGGGAGTGAATCCGGGAAAGAAGTGTGAAAACCATGTTTTCACGGTTTTACAGCCTACCTCTAATAGGAGAAGCGCCTCCATAATTGTATGTACAATTTAAATTCGCATTTCCCATACGAGTTGACAGACGGATCAAAGGGCCTTTTAAAGATTTGCAATGCCCGGTGAGATTGATTTTCGCTGTCTTTGATCCCTGCGTCGCATGGGCTTGTGATTCACTCGCCCGAGGCGATGCATTCGCCGGTTTGTGCGTGTGAAATGCAATTTGCAGCCTGTTTCCGCAGGTTCCGCATGTCGAGGGACAATTGGATATGGCCAGAGGACACGAGGGCTAGACACTAAGCCATTGTTTGCTTATTGGTTAAGACCCCGCTGAAAAGCCTGGAGGAAAGACGGAATCTCGTGTTAAAGTCGTTTATGAATTTACACACTAAAACCTCGACTTAACGAGATTAGTTGTTGTTCGTCTACGGTGATTAAATTGTGATGAGTATTTGGAGAGGGATGTGGAGGACTTAAATCCCTTAATAGCATTATTAGGAACTACAAAATGCAGCAGTATAATGAAGTAATATTTTAGTTTAAAGTTGTTCCTGCGATTATAGTGGCTCACAGGATTAGTGAATGGAGCAAAATGCATTTCGCCTATTCATTGCCTCGATGAAAATTTGCAGAAATATTACTTTATGGTAGAAATTCCACCGTCATTAGCCTATTGTAAGGTAATCGGCCTCTCTTTGAAATCCCCGCTATCGCCAAAGTTAAATTGGGAAATCGCAATGTTACTACCTTACTAAGTGCGGTTTTATAAGCTATCTTCAACTGTAACTAGGACAAGAGGCTAGCCTAGAGTGCCTATATAATACGAGAATACTAACATCAAGACAAGCCATGGGCTCCCAGAATTTGCTGGCACGTTGTGCTGTTACTCTAAGGGGCTCGTCAAACGGTAAAAACATCGCTATGCCATTTGCAAGACCTATTATTTGGCGTGAACAAACGGACCATTCGACTGTAGGCTACTTTTGCTGCACGAAAGCTTTCTGGTTTTCCATCAAAAACAAGAAAACTATTAGTTATGCTAGTCTGGCCTCTGCTACTCGTGCAGTACCTCATTCGGAAGCCTTGCCAGTACCAAGACCCATAGGTGTTTCGAGTGAAGAATATGCTGTTACCGAACCAGAAGAACCAAGTGTCGAGTCAGTATTATTATCGACCAGCGATGATGAATATTTGCCATCTCGGGAGGACGGACCACACCTAATAAATCAGAATTAAATGATCTTAGTCGAGATCTGAATTTGTCAAAAACTAAAGCAGAAATACTATAGAATCTAGACTCCAAGGATGGAAGCTGTTAGCTCCAGGCACACATATTTCTGGTTATCGTAATCGTCAGAAAAAACTATTACAGTATTTTTCAACCGACGAGGGTCTTTCATACTGCAATAAAGTAGACGATTTGATGCTGGCATTAGGTCACCAACACCATCCAGAAGAATGGCGTCTTTTTATCGATGCTTCGAAATTGAGTTTTAAAGCTGTCCTTCTTCACATAGGAAACATTTATCCACCCATCTCCGTTGGCCACGCAATCCACATGAAAGACACGTATGAAAATGTGACTCATCTTCTCGACCGAATTAATTACAAAATGTACAAATGGCATATCACCGCAGACCTCAAAGTTGTAGCAATTTTACTCGGTTTACAACCAGGTTATACAAAGTACTGCTGTTTTCTTTGTGAGTGGGACAGTCCACCAAGAAATTCCCACTACATTGTGAAAGACTGGCCAGTCAGGGCTCAGTATATTCCTGGACAAAAGAATATCCTTCATAAGCCACTAGTGGAACCTGATGAAAATGCTTCTACTGCCATTACAGATAAAATTAGATTTGATGAAAAATTTCGTCAAAGCAATGGATAAAGATGGCGGTGGATTCCATTACCTTACCCTAAACAAAAATAATATCTCAGATGCAAAACTTAAAAAGGGGATTTTTGTAGGACCCCAAATTAAACTTCTACAGCAAAATACAATATTTGAACTTTAAGTGACTTGTAGCGTGTTGCTTGGAATGCTTTGAAAACTGTGGCTCAAAATTTTCACATATAATATCATAAGAGCATTAATTTTTTCCGGAATTTTTTTTGAGTGCGTTCTAACAACGTCGTATTAATTTGCCCGAGCGGGACGCGAGGGCAAATTAGGACGTTGTTGGACTGCACGAAAACTAATTTCCGGATATGAATTAATGCTCGAATGCAGATTCGGTAAGAAAATCGTAACGACACAAAGCCTCACAGTTAGGTTTGTCTACCTACAAAAAATTTCCAAGAAATTTTTGTTGTTGTCTTGGTTACTGCTCGTGAACTAATTTTTTTATTGGTCATTAATGAGTGTCGTACGATTTTCTATGAAACACAAAATCTGAGAATTATATATCACTTATGATAGACCACTGCCAAAAAATGACATTCAGAGAACAACTATATATCACTTGTTAATGAACTTCTTAGAAGTTACCATAAATTGCGCTGCAACATGAGCCTTAAAATACATTTTTTGCACTAGCACCTGGATTTATTTCCACCGAACCTCGGCGACGTCAGTGATGAACACGGTGAAAGACTTCATCAAGACATTTCTGTTATTAAAAAACGTTATCAAGGGAAGTGGGACAGTGAAATGCTTGCTGATTATTGTTAGACATTGATATCAGAAAGTGCGAAGATCAGTATAAAAGGACCGTAAATAGAAAAAAAAATTAAACAGGACGATGTAATGTACTATCAAGGACAAAGGTTTTCACCAGTCTACTGTTTGCAAAGTCTCGGATAGGCAACCCGCTTTACTGAGGAGAATAAGAAATTGCAAGATGTCGCGCTCACACATTTTTACTGTTTTACATATAAGCTGGTAGGACTACTGCCAGTATTCCAAATGGCCATTGGACAAATGTGACGAATGTTTAATAGGAAAATAAAAATAATTGATTTTATTCTCGAAGGTATCGTTTAATATGTAATTTTAGATATTATTGCAAATTCTCATAGAAATTACTGCACGTTATTCTGGAATATAAAGAATTTAGTATACCTAACGTATTTCTGATGGAGCTAACGATATTGCTACATTTTTTTTTACATTTTAACCTTTAGCGGCTAATATCAAATTAATAATGAAAGGCAGTCAACTAAATTTCGTAATATATTTAGCAGTGCAAATATTAACATTCAATGGATCATTGGAAACGTAGCCCAAATCGGTCTTGTAATTTGTGGAATTATAATTATGTGCATTAACTCAATAATAATTTAGCTTACTTAATCACATGCCGGTGTCAACCAAAATCTATCTTATTTGTTGAATATTTTATGATTCGTGTTGGTATTGTAGTGCTTTCATCAATCTTTTACCAATTATTTTGTACGCAAAGTAGGTCATCTGATACATGATTTATTACAACAAAACTTTTGCTATGAGGAAAAGAAATTAGGATAGTTAAAGTTTAAAGTATTCATATAACCGATGAAGCTCCGGGTTTCCCTGTCGTTTGACTGTCCTGGGTTTCTAAGAAAATTTTACAAGCATTAGAAAGTCAAAGTAAATTACGTGATATGTTTAACAGTACAACTATTAAATACTATGACAAGGAATATCTTTTAGAGAGAAATTGAATAATTTAGATTGTGTTGTAATTTTGATTAAATATTTAAAACCACTTAATATATTTCTTTAAATAAAAGGTGTTCTGCTTTCAAAAAGTCACCTGAGAAAAACAAATGCGCTCTATCACGAGAATTTTATTAAACATTAATAAAATTACATATAAAAAATAACAACGACATAATTGAGAACAATATCAGCAGTAAGTATCAATATTTTATGTAAAAACCGTTGTTATTTAAACATTCTTGCATCCTCCTTCTCATTGATAATACAAGATTACCACATATTGCTTGGCGACGAAATTGCTCCCATACCGAAACACTATGCTGCATTAGTGCTCTCTCTGTTCTTGGCCTCACCCTATGGCAGTCAACATCCTCCAAATCACGAACCATTGCAGGCCAAAAGTTTTCGATTGGATTTAGATCAGGAGATCTAGATGGCCATTCAAGCACATCAAATACTGGGTGCTCCTGGAACCAATTCCTCAATGTGCGAATGTTTTCTCATCGGTGAAAATAGCCTTGCTGCAGTCCCTCTTCATGTTTCTTCTGCAAAACTCCAAGCGAGCTTCTGCCAGCTCTGGCGTAATAACTAGGGATGGGCGCGTGACGTGAAACAGTCGTATCACGGCGTGTCACGTCGTGAACGTGACTAATATTTGAAAATCGTGACGTGAACGTGAGTGAACGTGAGTGAAAAATTTCCAAGGCGTGATTCACGTTTCACGTTAATTTCACGTTAAATATTTAATAACGAATAAAAAACTCCAGGGTGCCCCGGGTGCTGATTACATATTATTTTTAAATAAAAATTTTAATGTGTAGATGTATACTTGAACTTATTATTCTAATAAAAGTAATGTTTTGTTTTTTATACTCGGCTTAACATTGAAAATGTTGATTACGATTTATTTTTTAACCAATTTGTTGTGTAGATGAACCTATTATTCTAATAAAAGTAATGTTTTGTTTTGTATACTCGGCTTAACGCTGAAAATGTTAATTACGTTTTATTATTAAACCAAAAATGTATTGTGTAGATGTGTAGATGAACCTATTTTTAGAAAAGTAATGTTTTGTTTTGTATACTCGACTTAACACTGAAAATGTTGATTACGTTTTATTTTTAAACCAATTTATTGTGTACATGTGTAGATGAACTTATTATTCTAATAAAAGTAATGTTTTGTTTTGTATACTCGCCTTAACACTGAAAATGTTGATCTTTGTACGTAAAAGTACTTTTAAACCTACGAATTAAGTATTGCCTAGCAACATATACCTTATGTACTCATACCAATAAGGGAAACGTCAATTCCAATGACAGCGTTTGGTATTAAAAGTAATGTCTTTGAAGACAGCTGCAAGAAATGTATTTACGAGAAATCAGTATTTATCCCTTGTCGTTAGTTATTGTAGTCAATTTACATTTGTTTCTTTTTATGTCAACTATTCTGATTGCAACATATCACGTAAATTAGGTCACGTGCAAAACATATTTTTAGTTATGTTTAGGGTTTTTTTCATTGGTTTTAAATTTGAACATTCTATTCTATCTGAATTTAAATTTTGAAATAAAAGTTGCGTGTCACGTCGTGAGCGACGTGTCACGCCGTGAACGTGAGTGAACGTGAGCGTGAACGTGCGTGAACGTGAATATTTAAAGCAAACGTGAAACGTTCGTGACGTGAGCGAAAATTCACTCACGCGCCCATCTCTAGTAATAACTCATTTTCTTGAGGGAATCCTGCGTTTCAATCCTCCCTCTGCCAATCTCTTGCCCAGTCTGTTGGTGGAAACCGCCAGGTTTAATTCTTCCCGGATTTTCAGTAGTGACTGAAATGGATTTGCCTCAGAAAAGCGGACAATGTTGTCATTTTCATCCGGCGTTGTTTTACGTAGTCGGCCGGACTTTACCTTCAGAAGATTCTCCCGGCCTTTGAGTTCCGCACGGTTGAGCCAGTATCTCAGTGTAGATCTCTAGAAAAATGATTTCAAACTATTAAAAATAATTTAATACAAATACGTCGTATCACAACCCTTTAGATAGCTTAAATACTTCGTCTATTTTATCAGGAATACTGGAAGCGAGTAACAAACGACTTCCGGGATTGGACCGTGTCATGATTGAAATCGAAGAACTCAACGTTTTGCCGGCTTTCGTAAGGGGCTTCATCAGGAGGTAAAAGCAAAAGAGCACGGTAACTCAACGTGTTAACCACGCCAGAGGCGAAACTCTTTGCAAAGGGAAGGGACAGAAGAGCACGGTAACTCAACGTGTGAACCACGTCAGAGGCGAAACTCGACTAACTATCGGAAGGAGAAAGGCGAGAATGCCGTCGCGGTTTAGTGGCGGTGGGCGGGGCTTAGTAATTAACACTTTCTCAACATGGAATTTGTGTTTTAAATAGAATTCTGATATTATTTAACAAAAAGACAAATGTGGCTATGGAAACCAAACTAATTTTGTTTATGTTAACTACCTATGCGACGCTAATTTGAAATTTTGTATGATTTGCTTTAATGCAGTGTTATAAATAGATAAGTACAAAAATGGCTAATTTTTTTAATGAGGAGATGGTGACGGCGATATTGAAACATACAAACAAAATCGGTAATTATCTTCACCAAGAAGGAGAAATATTTGGAAATTTAAGTTGATGTAGAATTTTGTTGTTGCGCAATTGTATTAAAATCTTTTCAGGGGTTGCTATGCTAGTATTTTTACAGTGGTACTATACACCAATTATAGTACGACGATTACTTGTCTTCAGACATTTTTAGCAGTTACAAAATTACTCAACGGGAATTTCAGTTGGTGGCAGTACATTCACTAACTCACACACGCTGCATTACTTATCCGTGACGTCACTAAATAGAAGTAGGTTTATTTCTAACACAAATTTAAGGTTTTTTATGTACAGTCCTTCTGAACTCATCCTCACAAACGTGCCAGCAAATGAATGCAATGGCTATATGATAATCATTTAAATAATAAGTTACTTACAGATAGGCCAACGTTCCTTGATATATAGGATATTGATCTGCCTTCCTGTCGCAAAGTAGGAATAATTCCTCTTATTTCTCAGGAGCAGTCCTGTTGACCTTGTCTTCTACCTCCCATATTGAAGTACGACCTTTATACGAATTTTTTAATAACACAACTCACTATCACAAATTCTATATGAGAAATGACTGGATAAGACCACACCAGCCCAAATACAATTAAGATATAGTGTAAAAGATTAACTTACTAAGGCCAGGTAAAATTTTCTTAGGAACTCATGACAGCCAAATGACAGGGAAACCTGTAGCTTCATCGCCTATATGAACTCTTAAATATCCTAATTTATTTTCATCATAGCAGCAGTCTTGTTGTATCTATCGTAACATGTGTCAATTGATCAACTTTGCATAAAAGAATTATTTTATAATTGATAAAATATGACGAAAGCCCTACAATAGAAACACACGTAAAGTAATCAACAATTTAAGTATAGATTTTTGTTGACACTGGAATGTCATTAAGTAAGCTTAAATGATTAATGAGTATATGGACATAGTAATTATAATTCCACAAATTAGAAGACCGAATTGAGCTAGGAATTTTTCAGTGGCACATTGATAGTTTACTTGCCCACCCTTCATTATTAATTTGATATTGGCGAATAAAGGTTAAAATATAATAGCTATTTGTGTATTAAGAGCGCAACGTTACAAATTGCTGATTAAGAGACAGCAGTAATTTCTCGTGATCATAATATACACACGATTTTATCTACAATGGCATTTATGAGTAATTAGACAAGAATTTATTTTAATTATTGCATTACAAACACTGTTTCTTGGATTTAGATACTTTTTTACATATAGAAAACATTTGCTTATACTCGTAGTTAAATCAATTATTTTTAAATTCCCCACTAAAGCATATAAGCATTCGATTACTGAACATCAACTTCCATTTCACATAATTTGTACAATGGCAACTTAGAATACTGGCAGCAGTATTGCAGCAGTCCTACCAACTTCTATGTAAAACAGTGAAAATGTGTGAGCGCAACATCTTGCAATTTCTTATTTTCCTTAGTAAAACGGGTTACCTATCTGAGACTTTGCAAACAGTAGACTGGTGAAAACCTTTGTCCTTGATAGTACATAGGTACCTAATTGATATTATTTCATTTGATAATTTTATTTTTCAAAACCTGACGTACCAGAATAAATTTGTTTTTAATACTATTATTAGAACTATAAAAGAAACGAAAATTGTACATAACTTCTAAAGAAAAAAAATGAACATGGGTTGTCTAGTGTTATTAACAATGGATTGACCATCACAGACCCACAAATAATCGCAAATGTGTTTTCAGAGAAATTCCACCACAATAGCAGTGACCAGCAATATGACCCCATGTTGTTACTACAAGCAAAATTCGAAGAGAAGAAACAACTGGTTATAAAACACGACTGCCAAAATCCAATAAATGCACCTATCTCCTGAGAAGAACTTATGCATGCACTTAAGAATTGTAAAAGGACATTACCAGGCCCGGATGATATCCCCTACGACATGATACAGCATCTTCCAGAACATACCATCAATCTCCTTATCATTTTTAACCGGATATGGCAGCAGAACGTATTTCCGGACTTACGGAGAAGAACATACAATATACCCATTCATAAACCAAATAAGGACGACCTCGATCTATTAAACTATCTTCTTAACTTGTTGCACATGTAAACTGCTAGAAAAAATAATTGATTCAAGGCTAAGATGGTACCTTGAAGAAAACTCTCTGATTAATAACCTACCAAGTGGCTTTAGAAAGAGTAGATCTACACTAGACCAATTAGCAATACTCGTCCACGAGGTTCAAGAAGCTTTAAATAATAAACAACATTTAATATCACTATTCCTCGACATTGAAAGGGATTTTTATACAGTATGTGGCGACGCTACATTACTAAACAATTAATAGATCTCCAACTACAAGGTTACATACTACATTACATATTTTTTTTTTGACACGACCAACTTTTCAAGTGAAACTAGGCGAAACACCATCCAAATTAAAAACCCACCCAAACGGTGTTCGTCAAGGATCTATCATCAGTGTCACCTTATTTCTAATAGCCATCAACAAAATTACTTCGGAAATCAACCATCCTGTAAAAGTAACACTATTTGCGGATGACATAACCACCTTCTGCAGAGGAAATTTTTAGAAATCCATCCAACAACACTTACAAAGTTGCCTAGACACCCTTCACAAATAGACCCAATCAACTGGTTGAAGTCTGTAGTGCCAGAAAACCAATTGTGTACATTTCCACAAATGTCCATCAACCCAGCCCTGAACTAAAGTTCAATAACACAGCTGTCACTTACGTTAATTACACCCCGTACTTAGGAGTAATTCTAGATAACAAACTCATGTGGAAATACCATGTGGATCACATAAAGGAGATATGCTTGAGAAGAGTAAACATCATTAAATGTTTGGCAAACTGCAACTGGGGCCCAGAGAAAAACAAGCTTCTGCGCCTTTATAGGGGACTGATATGATCCAACATAGATTATGGCTCAATGTTTTATAACTTTGCAAATAGTACTATACTTAATAAGCTCGGTGTTATCGACGATACCTGCATTAGATTTGCCATCGAGGCACTACAAACTAGTCCTATCGACAGCATGATGGTAGAATCGGGAGAATCCTACCTGAATACAAGACGATTCAAACTAACACTTACCTACTTCGCTAAGATATCATCATTGCCCAGAAACCCTGTTTACAAAATCTTATATTTTAATCACCAACGTACAGTCGTGTGCAAATAAATCTGGGACAGTGTTTTTTTCACATGCAGATTCAGTTAAGAATTGAAGAATATCTCCATGGATTTCCTGCTATCAGAAAGAGTTACATTAAACTTTAACAGGTACTGAAACCCGTAACTCTCTCTGATAAGAGGAAATCCATGGAAATATTCTTCAAATTGTTAACTGAATCTGCATGTGAAAAAAACACTGTCCCAGATTTATTTGCACACGACTGTACCTATCAGCAAATCCATCTGCAAACACTTCGTTCCAATTATCAACGTCTCTTATTAGAATACAATCTTTAAACATTAAAAATCATGAACCCCTGCACACAACACCCTTACTGGATTTAATCTAAACCTGTTGTTAATCCATCCTTGACTTGTTATATAAGAAATGTTACATTCCCTCTTTCCTATACGACTGCATTAAACTCTATTTGTGCTAGTTACAAAAATTATATGCATAATTATATATTGTTAAGGTGATTAGCTCCACTTTATGTGCCCAATTTATGTTATGTTATATTATAATTGAATTTTAATTAATTTAATTGCCCCATTTATTTATTTTGGATAATCACAATTATTTCCTTCTAGCCCTAGTAGATACACTTGACTAAAAATCAGATCGGGTTCTTTTTAATCTAGACTGCTTATATTCTGAAATTTGATGTTCCTGTCAACTGATAAATCAAACTAGTTTTGAAAATTCAATTACAAATACTTCATTGTTGCATTTGTCATACGACAATCTCAAATAGTAAGTACTTCCTTAATTAAAATTAACACATTTTACTCTTTATTTTCTTTCAGTTCTTATTTTCAATTACCTGGATTCTGTTACCTTTTATTAACCTTAACACTCTCCTCTGCTAAACCCAATACGTCCAAACTCTGCAACTGACCACGCAACAGAACTTCTTCTCTCAAAGCCACGGAAAAGCACCAACTGCCAAGATGTCCAGAATCCGGATCCAAATCAACACAGGAACCCAGGTCGCCACAGGAATCAGCATCTACAGCTTCAACACAATATGCTTCAAAATAGTTCTCAGCCGCAGATTCGTTACTTTAAATGTTCAACTAAATCACACGTATGAAGTCTGCTACAACCCAGCACCACGAATCTTGACCAGAGGCAAGCCACCAGATATCACTTGACAAGCCCCACAAATCTGCTCAATCTGCTAATGATGTCGATGTAATCTTCTTCCCTTGCTATCCAATTCAGTTGATGAAAATGCAATTCCACAATAAACTCGATTCACATTCCCTTACTTTTATTTGTCTTTGCAGATTATAATTGTATTAAATTGATTTTCTCACCACATTCTAGTATTCATCCATCTAGTTTTCTAATATCCTTCTTTTCATATTTTGGTTTGTAGTCTTCTTCATCACGCCAATTTGTAGGTAACCTTAACCCTTTTATTATGTCAAATATTTATTTTAAAACTCTTATAAAAGGGTTTATTTGTTAATTTCAAATTTTACAAAATTGTATTAGTACAGTTACGGCCAAATAAAAACGACCACCATTTTGACATTCTATGTCATTTTCATAAATTTTGGTAAATCAGGCTTTCACTTGACAGTACCTTGACAATTTGAATTCTTAATAGGTCATTTTTAATTTTTATGTTTCTTAGGTGATTTAATACCAATTCACAATAGAGTAAAGTACTGACCGGATTTATTTGGCCGTAACTGTACATCATTTTCGTTTCAAAATTTTTTTTTTCTTTTCAATAAATTCTATCTCCTTAGCGATCTAGCTTATTTTTTTCAGTCCAACACACTATTAAAGCTTTATTATTTGATTAATAGCTACTATGTTAAATAGTATATTTCGAAAAAGTATTTGTCATTAACTTCCAATTTCATTTCAGATATTAGATTAAGTTAAAATCCTACTGTTTCGAAATTAGCTTCATTTAATTAAATTATAAATTCTATCTCCTTTTTTTTCTAAATACATCATAATAATTATGATATCCATTTCACATCTAAATTCATATTTATAATTTTTAATACTGTATTCTTTTAATCTTGTTAATCTGATTTTTAGACCCCTGTACCAATACCATAACAATATATACTGATTCCTCAAAAACTACCAATGAAATAGGAGTAGCTTTCATGATCGGCAACAAAACTTCAAAAATTCGACTAGCAAAAGAAGTAAGCATATACACTGCGGAATCATACAGCATCCAAACTGCTCTTGAACATGTAATAAACCACCCTCTTAGCAAATTCCTCGTTCTCAGTGTCTCTCAGTGCTCTAAAATCGTTGCTGAATTTAGTTCCAGTAGATGTAGTTCACCAAAAAATAAATAATATTTTATACAATCTTCAAACTCTATGCAAAGAAATAGTGTTTGCATGGATACCCTCTCACCGTGGCATCAGAGGGAACGAAAGAGCAGATACCGCCGCCAAGAATGCTATCAGTGAACCACATACTCGCAATGACATAAAACCCACCATAACAGATGCAAAAGAACTCATAAAACGAAGCATAATAGAGAAATGGGAAACCCAATGGTTAAACTTCCAACTCCCGAATAAATTGCGCGGCATTAAAAAAGACACAGTAACCCAGTGGATTGATCGACCAAAAACCAAAAAAGACTCAGAATTAGACATACCGCCATCACCCATAACTACATTCTCTGTAAAGATGATCCTCCAGTACGCAGAACCTGCAATGTACCTGTAACAGTACCACACCTAATTCTAGAATTCCCCCGCTTCGATCGCGAAAGATCAGTAGCTGAAATCCCCTCCGACTTGGCAATCGCCTTAAGCAACGACAAGAAACGTTATAACTAGTTTGTCCAACCATACTAAGAACCACTGTCTTTAATTCTGTCAATTATGATTATATTTCGAGAAGGTAAGCATTTTAGAAGATGGTACTATAAGCCAGCCGTCAATCTCCCTTGATTTGTACTAATCGAACAAATACATTATAGAGATACCAGGGCCGGCGTCACACTTTTAGCCCGAGTGGGTAGTAAGGGGGGGGGGGGTCCAAGAGATTTTTCACAATACACTCATCTGAAGGAATTAGAGATACAGGGTTATTATCAAAAATTTATAAAAATATACTTTGAGATGTCACAAAGTTCAATTTATTTTGCTTTCATTTAAAGATACAAATAAATAATTTTCGTAGGGGGAAACAAGACGTTCGGTTTCTATTATGAACAATAAATTCATCCATTAAACTTTCTAAATCGAGCACATCAACTGAATTCGGGTAGGAATGCAAAATAACAACGTGGTTTAGCCGATTCTGTGCCATAGCCGATCTTAAATAATTGTTTATTCGACGCAAAACTGAAAAACTTCTTTCATTAGAACAAGAAGATTTCGGTACTGTTATTATTAATCTCAGAAAACGCACGAATTCGGGAACGATTTTCATATAATGTTCATTTGCCCTGAAAAAGGACCCACCCCCCAATTTAAAATTTTAGGTTTTGTTCGAACGTTTCGAGTGGGTAATTACCCACACGGATATTTTCGAGTGGGTAGTAATTACCATACTATCCACGTCAACCGCTGGCCCTGACATATACCCGACTATCCATTGATATCTTAAGAGACGAAAAAAAATATGCCAGTTTGATAATGTGCTCGCTTCTTCATATTATAATAATAATTACTCAAACACAAAATTCTTTTTGAAATTGATATTGCCCTAAGAATTTACTATGTAATGGCGGTTCAAATTAAAACATAACAACTATGAATTATTTGAAAAGTAGTTCTGCGTCATCAAAATAAAACAAAAAACAAAGTTTTTCACACATTTCTTACAAACTCAAATTTGAAGGTGGACTTTGTTAAGTACCCGGTATCTATTTCAACCACGGCTGTCAATATGAATCTCTTGTATTTCGTCAACATCAACATATTTAGTTTTAATTAGGGTTTTGCACTTCTAAGTATTACTTTCAAATTACGTTGTACCAGACATCGAAACCTCTGAAAGCAAATGAGAATTATATAAGTTGAGCTTGAACGAGACTGAATATATTACGTAATAGCGTTGGTTGCTTTGCTGACGTCATTGCAGAGCATTCATTTTTGATTCGCAATTTAAACTGCTTTAAACTGATTTGAGATATTTCTAGGCGCCCTAGTTTAGAACTTGCCATTCAGGATTTGTGTTTCAAAACTAAATTCTGTTTCTAATTTATATTAGCGTACGGAAAAGTCTTTAGTTCTTGTTAGGACTTCGCAACCTGATGCTGCAACGTTTACAATTCGTTGCATATTCTAGTTACTAAACAGAGCATTTTCTGCAATCCGAAACGTATTTACGACAATTACTCTTGCATAAAAGGACTTTCAGAATTGTTTGTTAGACTATCCTGTACGAACGTAAGAAATAGTATCTCCTGTTTCCATTACTTGTTCTTGTGGATGTTACAGCCTCGGTTGGTCTATAGCTTAGATAAGATAGTTAAGCGTTCCAAATATACGACAAATTATGGTCATCCCGTTGCTGAAATTGCTGTCCCTTCTAATGCCTGCCTATTGTGTCTAATGTCCACTAATTATTCTAAAATTCCAGACTAAGTAATGCTAAAGTGACCAACTTTTCCGTAGCAGCCTGTAATTTTCATAATGTGCAACACATATGGCTCTAAAATTATATTTCCAGATCGTATTATAATTCCTTATTTTGGATAGATATTACTTTAAAGATTGTATTTTTAATAAACTTAAATTACACAATATATCAATAATAAAGGAATCATTAATATATGTGTGTGTAAATTACAAACGAGTGCGTAGCACGAGTTATGTAAGCACACAAGTATATTAATGATGCATTATCAGTATTATCACACATGTATTGTACAAAATTTTATTTATACAACTCCCTAAAATTAAGAAAAGTGCATTAAGAGAAATGTCAAATATTTTAGTAGGCAAATGTCATTATGTCATTCATTTGACACTTTTTTTTAGTTACATAATGAAGCCATTACACCACTCAGTTAGGTAATGAAGTCATTACATAACTGAGTGGTGTAATCAGCTTTATTAGTGTCAAAAGTATCAAATGAGTGACGTAATGAGTTACTTATCCAACTGGAGTAGATAACGCTTATTATAACATCGCTACTGATGTCAATTGCTTTATCAAGAATGAATAACTCGATAAGTTTATTTTTGACTAAGGCATTTGTGCATTTTCTTCATCTAATTACAGCAGCTATTCTAACGAAAGGAAAGCGTGAGGCATCTTTTGTTTAGAGTCTTCTCTATGACTTGGCCGTAAATGAAGCAGAGCATGGAAAAAAGGGATTACCCTTGTAAGTGGAAGTGTTAGAACTAAAACTTTTGAAAATATGAAAGGAAATATCGATAATATTGATATAATTCTGATATCGAATATCGATATGTAAATTTTAGTATCGCCCACCCCTAGTCCCTGGATGACGAAAACTCTGTCAGTCCGTCTGCCTGCCTGTCTGTCTGTCTGTCTGTCTGTAGGCAGTATAGCTCAAAAACTATTTATTGGAAGAAGACGGTATTTTGCATGCGAATTACATATCTACCTGATATGAAATCGAGAAAATTTCGGTGAGCACCTTTAAAAAATAAAACTTTGTCTATTTTTGCTTTAATTTAAGAAGAGATAAAATTATTGACTTGTACGTAGCTTAAGCTTTACACTTCATAAAAATTGGGTCCAACAGATGCAGGGTAATTGTAAAATAAAACAAAATGAGCAAAAGTAAGCTGTACATTATAGTGCAATCGCTTCGCGCGGTTAGTAAGCACAGTTTCGTGGTGTGATACACATGGAGTGCTCATTTACCTTGCCCGTAGGCTCTGAAATCGAATCCCGTGTGATTTAAAAAAAATTAATTTGCAGCACCAAGCGTTTCCTTTTATTATTTCAATATTATTACGAACCTTAAGATAGTTTTAACCCTAGTTTCCTTTGATATTTTTAAATACCTCCACTTGCTTTATTTGAAAAATATAAAAGTAATAATTTGACATAGCGCCAGCGCGGCTCAGATGGTTAGAGCATCGGACTGCGGCGCGGAAGTCTGGAGTTCAAATCCCAGATCGATGCCTGGCGGGCGGCCTACCCAGTCGCTTTAAATAATTGGGAACCTGCGTTCGAAAGAACAAGGGGTAATAATGCGGCTGTCTAATGCGTGGTGCTCACCACATCACCACGTGTCATGAATTTGACACGCGACAGCCGGGTGTGAGAGCGAGGAATACGGAAGCTCTAACCTTCCGCCTTGCAGGCCAAGCTCCTTCATGGGGTGTTAGTGCCTCACCATTAATAATTTGACATAGCTCAGGCTTTATGATTGACGAAAATGGGACTTATTAAATACAGGGCAAACATCACAAATGAGACAGAATAGTATGGTAATTTATATCGCAGCAGAAACTCGTCCAATTCGAGCACGCTCGTGGCTCAGTTATTCTAGCTGTGGACTAAAAACTCACTTCGAAATATTCTGGAGGAGCAAAGTGGATTACATTTTTTATTTGCAAATTAATCGTAGGTAAACCCCTTTATATATATTTTTATAATAATTGCAATATTATTTTGTCCTTTAAACAAGGGTAGCAAATGTAAAAAATTAGTATGAATCTGCGTATGAGTTTAAAATCGCCACATAGATAAAATCCGTCTGACAAGTATAAAAAAGCATTTCATTCGTTGTTGTAGCATTTCTGGAAACGCTGGGGTGCCTACGTTTCCGTTTTAATTTTAAAAATTTGAAAATGCTTGTGCCACGTTTTGGTTTGGTAGTTTTTTATTTACGAATGTATTTTTTTTGTTGTTGAAAATATACACTACATAACTGTAGTGGGTAGAGCTATTTCTTGTTCCCATGTTGGAGATTATGCTTCAGATGCCGTGAGACGAATTTTTGGGGATTATTTTGGTGTAGGCTTGGAAAGCGGATGTATTCTCTAAGATCGTCAGCAATGAGGTGCGAAATTGATGTACGCTGAACCATTCTGGTTGATCCAGAATTTTTCGATATTTCAAAAGAAAGCAATTTACTTTTCGATTGCATTAAGATAATCTCTGAAACTTCTTTGTGGGGTGAATTCATAATTCATATTCTTATATTTGGGTATTTCGCCACTCTGCAAATTAAATATTTTCGTTATTTAATATTTTTAATTTGCAAAGTGGCGAAATACCCAAATAAAAATATGAATTTTTGATTGCATGTTTGCGAGTTTCGATTTCAACAATTAACCGAGCACTGAAGGAGTTTCACTCTTCCATGAAACAAATAACTTACGTATCAGAAAGAAGAAATACGCCAGATGTGATACAAGATCGCTTTGAGTATGCTATACAGTATAACAGCATGATGCACGAGAGAGAAAAAATATGGATACATTTGGAGTTCAAGTGTACTAAAGAGTATCTTCTGGTAGATCGGTTAGAAATACACCGGCTTATGTACGGAAAGCTCAGATAAGAGGTAGCAATTATTCTATTTCAGCAGCAATGAGTATAAATTCGTTATATTTATTTCAAATATATGATGTACCCTACAATGCAAATCACTTTTCGGAATATCTGGTAACTTTAATCGACCATCTAAGTAAAGATGGTATCGAAAGAGCAATTTTTGTAATCTCATTGAAAATCATGGTCACCATTCCGTATTTCTTCCCGGGTACAGTTCATTTGTAAACCCTATAGGGGAGATATTTAGTCAGTGGAAGAATTATATTAGGAGGTCACAAACCAGAAGTTAAAATCAGTTGTATGAGTTTGTTCACAAAGCCTCCAAAACAATCAGCACTGAACAGTGCTTCCATTATATACGTCGCAGTCATAATGCAAAATTAGGCTTTTTTACAAAATGCTTAGGGATTTTATAAAAATCCGGCAAAACACTAGCGAACAATACAGTTTTCGGTATGACTATACCAAAATGTGAGAAGAAGAATATATTGGAATGGTCTTTGGCCCTACAACTCAACTCTGATAGCGTTGACATTCAATGAGGTTGAGGTGTTTTATATAACTGCAATGCTAAAACTTGAATTTCACAGAATAAATGCATTGGTAAAGAGATGCCAGTAATAGAGTAGTAATTGAATAGGGAACGCATAAGGCAGAGCTCATTTCTCACAGGGGTTTAAGTCGGATCAATTTAAATAATAGGTTTGTGCAAAAGTAATAACCGAACCAAAAGAAATTATTAATTACAAAAGGGTTTACTATGTGCAAGAAAATGAAGCGTAGAATTCAATTAATTTAGACAGTGAAATTTTGTGAGGGTTCTAAAAAAGGTATAAGCCAGAATAAACAAATTATACGTTGCAAAGATCAATTAGAAGGCAGGCAAAAAGGCATAAAATAGCAATTGTGAGCAAACAGCAAGACAGGAGAAAATACGAGTGAAAAGCAAACAGATGGACATCGAAAAACAACTGTGCAGGAAGTGAACTCTAAATAAACTAGTCAGTGCAATTACTCGTGTGAACAAAGAAAAGCAATTAATAAAACGTGTGGTGGCGCAAAGAGATAGCTTAATAATTAAGAATGTAGACAATATTTTAGATATAAGAAATTTGGAAATATAATAGTTTATAAGCAGATTTATTTTAAGAACTAATTGATTTGAACTTGGTTAATTTCCGTTTATATTAATATTGGATTAGCTTTTGTTTATAACGGATTTGGGAGAACAAATAAATAAATTATAAGAAATGACATTATAAATTGTGTTCGACTTTAAATCACATTTTAATATAATAAATGAGCATATTTCAACTTAAAAAGTATACCATTTTAATAAGTGCATATCCCAGTTGGTGTGATATCGTTTGCAAGGGTTTCCGTCACAAAAATTTAGAAAGTTCCATGAAGGGGCCCTTCCGAGAAGTTAGCAGTCGTGCAGCTCAAATTTTCGATGTCTGCGTGTAGCCAAGGAAATCATCGCATCGAAGATTCCAGGGCTCAGAGCAGCTCTGTAACAACGTCTCCAAGAGGTTTTACATCACGGGGGCCCGTAGCAGCTTCAGAATCTCAACGGCGGCACCCCAAAGTTCCCGAAGCAGTTCGGATAAAATAAGGTACAGTTCCACCTAAAAGTATAAACGTTAGGCCCGTGAAAATTACTTGCATGATAAAGGAGACACTACTTAAGAAGATCAAGCATTTCCGCGGCTATAGAGGAGGTGCAGTGCGCAAAACAAGCGGATTCATTATTTGAGGTTATGCGAGGGTGAAACCGGACGAGTGTGAAACACTTAGTTGCCTAAAACAGAAGATAATTAATGCCGACAAAGCGCGAAAATTCAAATAAATACCTTTTCCGAACTTCGATAATTTCACGATTTTAAAACGTCAACAACGGAATCCATTTTGTGTAACATTTGACCGAATACCTAATATTTTGCTTCTGCGTAATGGAGCTAATGCGGTAGACAGAACCGTATATAATTTATAATTTACAATCGACAAGGAACTCAACTGAGTTAGAGTGATTGCTTTACTTGAGAGCTAGCGTTTATCGATTATTATTTACAGGTAGATAAAATATAAAAACGGGCATATAACCATTTATTTAGGCATATAAATAAATACAGCTTACTTTTAATCTGCCTGAGAATTTTAGTTAAAAAAAATGTTATGTGGAGGCTCTAACAATTTAATATTTAATTTAATTAGAGAGAGCTATCCATTGCAATTATTCGGCTCCGCAACGTGGGGCGAAAGCGAATTAATAAACAAATACAGGTCCATTGCAATATATCTCGTTATGAGTCATTATTTTCAGGCATTTTACAATTTTCCAACAACGATGCAGTCTAAACGCGCAGTATTGCGTTCCCGATACAGTTCGCGCCAACCTAAACCTAACCTCACATAAAACGTGATAAACTAAAACGTGGCATTGTTTTGTTGGTTATCAATCAATTTAGAAGTCCGTTCAGACTCATAAAAATGAGTGATAACCGCGAAGAAGTGCAAATCAAGAATGACAAACGAGATTTAGAAGCTATCAGAGTGCAATTTAACGAACAGGTGCGAAAGTTTTACAGTAAAAAAGTGGAGAAAGATGTAATTAAAAAAACCTTGGACGGCTGATAGAGTCAAAGAAGTAATTGAAGACATCAAGAGTGGTAAATTAGCTGTTTCAACAGGTAACAAAAAGAGTAATAAGCAGTACCATTCAATGAGAAAATACGATGTTTTGTCTGTCGGTGTTGATGAACATCTAGTCGTAAAGCGAAGCTCTCTTGACGAACCTATTGTGTGTGTACATAATACCTATAGAACAGTTCTTTGATGTGTTGTTAGAATGTCACCGAAATACAGGACATGGTGGAAGGGATAAAATGCTATTTGCCTTAAAAATAAATATACCATTACTAGAAGAGCGATCGAAATTTTCATTTCAGTATGCAAGGACTGTGAACTTAAAAAATCGCAACCCTACCAGGGATTAATTGTACGTTAAATTCTTTCTAAAGATTTTAATGTTCGTGAGCAAATAGACTTGATAGATTTCCAATCTGCTCCTGATGGGGAATATAAATGGCTTCTCAACTATCAAGACCATGCCACAAAATGTTTGCATCTACACCCTTTACAAAGCAAACGTGCCGCGGAGGTGGCTATAGAGTAGGTGAAAATATTTTTGGAGTTTGGAGCACCGCACATACTGCAAAGTGACAATGGCCGGGAATTTATTGCTTCGGTAGTAGAAGAAATTGTGAGCTGTTGGCCTGACCGCAGAATTGTTTACGGCAGGCCACGTCACCTTCAAATTAGCTAAAATTACAGGATCGCATGAATTCAGTTTTATCATTGAGTTACGTCAGCTTTTCTCTTTAAAACAGTCTCTATACGTTGGGTATAGCATTAACCAAGTCCTGACATTTTAATCTGGGGTAAAACCGTCCCAGATATCTTGAAGGCGCGATTGCAACTCTGGTAACGTTCTCGCAGGATCTGCCCGTAATCTTTTTTTTTAATTTTATGCCATAAAGTTTCAACTGCTGATAAGTCTAGATTACTGGTGTCCAACTTAATAGTAATATTTCATTTTCCAAAAGCCGCTGTTTAACTTTTTTAGCTGTATAACACACAGCTCCGTCCTGCTGAAAAGTAAACTGCATACTAGCATTTCTACATTCTTCAATTGTGGCTCAAGATAGATCTGTAATTAAAAGTTTGTTTTACAACTGTTAGTGCAAATTACGCATTTGCAAGGTTGATAAGTAGTTATTGGTTCGAATATGTTTACCTTGAAGGGTTTATATATTTACCAGAAAAACCTCTTCCACCTTACAAACATAGAGATGATATCAGCTAGGTTAATATGTTTAACTATGTGAAACCAAATACTTTTTTGTCAAAACACATTAAAATTTTATTATTAAAAAATTGGTAAAAAATGTAACGTTTCGCTAAATCACAATGTTAGCTTCTTCAGACAAACGTTTTTTCATTAAATAGGACATGATATAACATGATCAACATTCTGTTATTAACATCTACTTAAAATTTATTAGGTAGTTTTTAAAAAGTTTTGTAGTAACGTCGAAATAAGATTCTCCTGTAAAAACAGTTAGAAGCTTTTTATATGTAGTTTCCTTAGGTTTTGTGTTATGTTTGTTTGCAAACCTTGTTGCTTAGATACTTATTATGAAACAATCGTTTTGGTTTGAGTTGGAATTAAATTAATAAGTATCTGCTCTTCTTTGACTTTTTTATTATTTTTGTCGGCAAGATACTGGTGGCAATAGGTTGTTTTCATTTATTTTTTTTAATAATAAAACCTTTAAATGCGTAGTGTTGTTACATACTAATTTTGTTCAGGATTCTTATTTTTGTTTAAACGTAAATTGAAAGATTTAAATATCACTTCCCTATATATTGACGATTATGAGCATTTCGAGACTCGAGGAACGCCTGTGTTTGCCCAAAAATGTTTTAACTATTTGTCTTGCATTACTGAAATGACAAGGTGAAACTTTTAAGCAAGGGTTAGTTGTCTTAATCCAAAACAAACAATTTATAAATTTATAAATCAATGGCTGATTGATTTTCTGAAATCCAAGTTATTTGAGAAACCTGTCGCTATTTATTTGGGATCGGAGAACAACTATTAACTGATGAACAGAAATCTCACTCGGGCCAAAAAAGAGCAGCCGAAAAGATGACTGACATCAAACAAAAAATTTAAGTCAATTGAAATCGGATCATATGTTTATTTAGCAGTTTCTAAGGTAGATAGAGGACCTCTAGATTCTAAGAATCTAATTGGAAAAGTGATCTCTACAGATTAGGTACCTCTAAAGGAATTCTCAAAACTTGGTGTTCCAGAAATGATATTCACGAATCCTTAGTCGGTTTTCAAATTCCTAATAAACTAATAACCGTAAGAGAGGCAGTTGCACATCATTCACGATTCGGGGGTCAGGTGTTTCAAAAATGTTCCTGTAAGGTTAGTAGCAGTCAGTACAATTCAACAAAATGTGCTTGCTCTAAAAATAACAATTTGTTCTCTTGGAAATGTCATGGAAGTTCGACATGCAGTAATAAGTGAACGTAGAAGCATAAAAAATATAATCATATATTATTTTTTTTCCAAAAATTATGTTTTTTTGTACTCCAGTTGGTGCAATACTTTAAGATTACCTAACTGAAAGTTTATATAAGTATTTTTAAATTGTGAAGTGTTTATTTAGAATTACGTAATAAAGGGTTTTAGTGTTTCTTGTCATTGTGCCATTTTACTGAATACCTAGTTCAGGGGTGGCGAACTTTTATTGATCTACGTGCCATTTTTTACTTCCTTTTACCGTAAAGGAAGTATTGGATTCACCCCAAAAATTCGAAATTGAGTTTTCAACAGATCTTCACGTTTTAGAGTCCCCTGATCCCAAAAAACATATTTTTTTTCATTGGTCTGTGTGTCTGTCTGTGAACAGAATATCTCAAAAACGAAAAGAGGTATGGCGTTGAAACTTCATATATAAGTTTTTTGTACTATGTAGATGAGACAGCAAGCTTTTTAAAAAAATCGCATAACCGGAAGTAGGTGTTTACTCTTGTGATTTTTTAGTTTTTTTCGATTTTTTCAAAAACGGCTCTAACGATTTTTTTCAAACTGTACATTTTTATTACATTTTTAATGTGCATTAACGTGAGATAGGTGATTTTCCAGTTGAATACTTCTAAAGTGGGTTTCTTTTGTTTTTTTTCTATTTTTTTTATTAACTCCTATTTTAAATAGAATACCCGGTATATTATTACATTTTTGAATTCTGCTTAAGATTTTAGAGAAAATTTGTCTCTTCAACTAACGCTCTATTTTGTACCGTTTTTGTACAATTCGTAATTTTTGAAAATTTTTGACAAATGCTTAAAAATTAAATATTTAACTAATTATAAGATCACTGTAAAAGGAAGTTGTGTGAGTGTATCACACCAGATTTTTTCTAAAGAAATGGTTAATGTGGCCATGACGTGCCATCTTATAATGCCAGGTAGAAATAGGCTAAAAATACATATTCTTAGGTACATAACCGAGCTAAAAGGCTGGATCTGAAGAAGACTAACCTGGGGGTGGCGGACAGCCTGGAGTGTCGTGCAAACAACGAAAGTGGGCCCCAAAATTCCGCAAGAGTGTAGTGAACGTAAAGATTGCAACCATAAGCAATTATCCTAACGTTCAGTGGGCTTTCGTTGCTTCCAAATTCTCCCTCACAAATGAACCAAGCTATAATTAAGTTGGTGAAGCACGAAGCCGAGGGGCAACCAACTTATTCAAGCGAAGGCTGGGATGGAAAAGGTCGAGAAATACTACCACACGCAATTCAACTCAGGTTATCAAAATCCAGAAAAACTATTGGAATGCAGGGTGGTCTAAATTGATAGCAACATAGCTGTAATTTGCTGAAAAATGTTATCACAAGATGAAAATAGGGTTGCCTAGCTACGCAGGGGAAAATTTATTCAATATTTAAAAATAAATATGAATAGGCCTGCCTAACGATCCAGGGGAAAACTTACAAAATAAATGCTTAAAGTAAAATTCAACTAGTTGTTTCAAATACTGCATGTGAACTACAACCTAAGCGTAACAGAGTCCCTCTTGCCGTTCCTCCGCGTCGCCCGCGCTAGCTCACTCCGTAGTAGGGGTCGCAATACCGGTCTCTTTTACCAAAACCGGTATTTTCAATATTGAAGTTTTACGAATACCGGAATCCCGGTATTTTCGATATTTAGAAAAGCATTCGTCTAGATTAGAGGTGACGATTTATTAATTTTTTCCAATAACACTCATGTCTAACTTCAGACTTTAATCAAACGACCAAAAATAATGGTCTTAACTTTTGAAATTAAATAGTTTTATTAATCAAATAAAAATAATTGGTGCTCTTAATGTTTGGTCAAATTTAAAAAATAGAACGTAAAAATGACGTGTCAAATGTTTGATCGCTTAATTTTAAGTGCAAATGGTTACAAAAGTAACCTGATGACGAGAACACCCGCTCAGACTCCACACTGGTAGAAGGAATCGACTTTAAGCTATCATACGCAATTTCTAGATATTTTCCTCTTGAACCGCCATTTTCAAATAAAGCCATCTTTATTTTTACAAATGTGTCAATGTTCCATCAGTTGGTCTGGAAGTATTATCCTGAACCTGAAGTTTATTTTGTATTTCAATTTTAATTGTCTCTTAAGCGGCAGTGTGTCCTCAGGTTCGTCATGCTCAGATCACAGATGTTCAATATTATTACCCATAGACCTTTCCATTCCTAACGAGGAATCCGCTCATTCTAGTCGGTCCTCCGTCGGTTCCCACGCGATTTATATTTTTTGAAAAAGAAATACCGAAAATTTCGAAAATCCCGGTTTCCATACATCCAATTCCGGTATTTTGAAGCATCCGTTTTAGTCCGGTATCCCGGTATTTTTGAAAGTCGGGATCCCGGTTGCGACTCCTACTCCGTAGCTCACTCCCATCCGTTCAGTCAGAAGTTCGCGCGAAATCTACCGACCTCTGTCGCGCAGTCTGTTGCCGTTCCGGCACCGGTAGCCTTGTTCACAATAAACTTTGTTACTATGACCTCAAATGTAGACGAAAAAATAAATTGTTTCGATGAGGTACCTAAATTCCTTAATTAAGGCCGTGCCCAAACTATTTTGTCGCGTGCCATCAATGGCACGCGTGCCATTGGTTCGCCACCTCTGACCTAGTTGGTACCTACCTAATTTAATTATTTTTGTTCTCACGTTTTGACTACATCCCGGTTGGCAAATTGTAAAATACCTGAAAATAATCAGTGATAACGAGATATATATTCTTCTGCCCATATTTTTCCAATTTGCCTGGATTGGTATAGTCATAACGAAAATTCTATTGTTCGCTCGCGTTATCCCGGCTTTTTATAAAATCCCTAGATATTTTGTAAAAAGCTTAATTTTGCATTATGACTACGACATATACAATATATGGAGTCTTACCTGGGCGAATGTTTACAGAAGAATGAAATTCTTAATTAATTTAGAATGGGTATTTTTTAATGTTGCCACATGTCCTTTCCCTTTATTGGTAACAAATCTAGAGGTTTTTAAAATATAAAATAATTATTACTGGCAAGGGAAACTTACACTATCTGATTATTAAGTTTTAATTGAAATTCACCTGTCATGCGCACAACAAATTAAAGGAGTGTAACAAAATTGCGACAAATAAATGATTTATTGTGGTTTTCTTATTCTATCTATCTGCAATAAATTCGGGACTAGCTCCGTAGACATGAGACAATCTTGTTTCAGAGTCGTAAGTTCATAAAATTTAGGAATAACTTGGTATGACAACTAACTTGTAGTATGACAAATACTCTCAAATATTTCGGGCAAATGCACAATTTCATCGGACATTTAGCTAACTTCTAAATTTGACTCAACAGACACGATGATCTGCTAGTGCACAAAACAGCGTAAATTGGATTCTAAAACTACCAAAATGGCAAAGATGCGTCAGGTAAATATTCTTTACTGTGGCGTAGCACCTGCTACTGAACTTCGGAAAACTGGACGGCTCTGGACCACTGGAATATGGCTCTCCACCTCGTAGACAGTCTAATATTGCTGATCCCCGCGAATTAGGGTGCTGCACTTGGGAATTGCTTGTTGGTTAGTATTTCTGCTCGTGCTAGTTCCTGAATGCCCTCCCTATTGGTAACAGGCGCTATTCTCGCTGGACGAAGCTGCTTGCATCTGGAATTGGCCCCTTGAAGTCACTCGCACTTGGACGTATTTCTCTGCTGGCTTATCTGCTTCACCTGGACCTCTTAACACCTGGCAAATTACACCTACAGATGCACTGGACACTAGTGAATAACTATACACATAATTGGTACAACTAATAACTTTATTATATATGTTTTGTTTGGTTATTTTTAAAAAATGACAGTCAGGTTCCCTAGCAACCAGACTCTAAAATGTTTATAAAAGAAATTAATATTGATAGCATGTTTAACCTAATGGACTACAGTTTTGATATCATGTCTTTACCTAACTACTAAAATTGTGTTTTTCTTGGAATAATTCTTACAACACATGCTCTGCTTTTAAATCACTCTTGTTTATAATGCACTGAGACACTTGGAGTTTATTTAATAGCTCACTAATTGTCATGCGATGCTAGCAGGGTTTCGATTGCCTTTCGGCTAATTTGCCTTTTGCTGGCTTATACACTTTTACTACATAACGCTCATATTCTTTCTGTATTTAACAAATCACTTTGTACTATTCTATTCACATTATGTCTGTCATTAATAAGCTCAATTCCGTCAGTTACAAATTAAATTGCGTTATCCCTTCCGAACATTTATCTTATCTGAAACTCTGAATGGAACCCTTCTATAACCTGCTTTGTTTCATGCTAACCTTTATTCCTCAAATTATTAGTTATTGCTGGTCACATCAAGTGCACTTATTAATGTATTGATTATCTTCCAATAGATAAAATATTTAATTCTGTGTTCATGTTGAGCTTATTCATTTAGTTAGTTAAGCAATTAGAATTTCTATGGGCAATATTTTTGTATTTGTATTTGTATTTTTTGTATTTTTACTTCCACTCTAATTAGTACATTTTACATATGACATACAGCAAAAAATGCCACAAAAGCCGACGCTCGTACGTGGCACATTCGAGTATAATTAATCAAATACTATTCTCTATATATTTACAATCTTGTTATATTAAATTAAGTTAGATTAAATAGAATGTGTACCTACACCGTTAATAATAATTAATGAAGAAGAAGCCTATAAACAGGACTTCTGACCACAGACGCATAATAATCGTATTCTGTATTTTGAAGCCATGATTTAATTTTCACTTTGAATAGGTTCAATACTTTACACTTTTTTATGTCGTTATGAATTAAGTTATATAATCTAGGTGCCAAAAAACTTATGTGTTTCTGAGATATGGATTTTGTCGTTTTTGGGACTGAGAGATTGTCTTTTTTCCTGGTTACATACCCGTGAAAGGTTGTTAAATATTGATGATAATTTTTGTACGCATAGTTCAGGATATTTTTTACATATAGTTTTCGAATATTGAGTAATTTAGTTTCGTTAAATAACTGTTCTGTAGGATATCTCCAATCCTTTTTATATACGTATAACTAGCTGTTATCCGCGACTTCGTTCGCGCGAGGTTCGTTATCTGTGTATTATATGACTAATTATTTTCTGTCATTCCATCCCATCCCATCCTATCCCCGTCCCCGTCCCTTCCTCCGTACCGTCTTATCCCGTCCCGCCCCGTCCCGTCAATTTCCGTCCCGTCCCTTCCCTTCCAGTCCTGTCCCGTCCCGTCCCGTCCCCTCCCCTTCCATTCCATCTCTTTCCTTTCCGTCCCGTCCCGTTCTGTCCCGCCCCGTCCCGTCTCGTCCATTCCCGTCCCGTCTCTTCTCGTCCAGTTCCGTCCCGTCCCATCCCTTCCCGTCTCGTCCCGTCCCCTCCCCTTCCATCCCATCCCTTCCCTTTCCATCCCATCCCTTCGTCCAGTCCCGGCCTGTCCATTCCCGTCCAGACCCGTCCCGTCCCGTAAAGTCCAGTTCAGTCCCGTCCAGTCCCGTCCCGTCCAGTCCAGTCCAGTCCCGTCCAGTCCCGTCCCGTCCCGTCATGTCCCTTCCCTTATGTCATGTCATGTCACCGTCTTGCACTTAAAAATAAATGCCATTTTCGCAATCAACTTCTCAAAAAACCTCAATAACGACACCCATATCGTATTTTAGGCTTATTTACCCCATTCCACCCCCTAAGGGGTTGATTTTCGGAAAATTACGAAATACGTGTTTGCTTATTTGTTTTTAGGAGTACTCCTACGAAGTTTGAAGTCGAAATGTCTATTTAATATTATTTCTAGATACAAAATTGGAACCCCCATTTTACCCCTTTGGGGATTGAATTTAGAATTATCCTTCGTTATTCCTTGTATACATCATAAAGGGAACCTCTGTGCAAAATTTCAGCTTTCTAGGTCCAAGGATTTGGGCTGGGCGTTGATGAGCGAGTGAGTGAGTGAGTGAGTGAGTCAGGACTTTCAGTTTTATATATATAGATTTTAATTATATATTTTTGAAGAATTTTCAGAGGTCTTAAAAAGCAGTCCGCCACACCACCCCATCTTCATTATATTTGCAAGCATCTTGAATTTATATATCGTTTTCCTGATTCTTATTATTAATTGTTCAATTTGAACATTCCATTTTAGATTAGAATCAATGTGGATTCCGAGGTATTTAATGGTTTTAGTCGACTTAATCTTAAGCTTGCAATTGCAATTTTTTAATTTATTTTCAGACAATTTACAGTGTATGCTAATGTCTATAAATTCCTGAATATGTGATTGTGCCAAAGAAAACTGAATAAATTTTGTTTTTGATAAATTCAGTGATAAAGAGTCTATATCAAGCTTTTGCTTAATCAACGACATTTCACCTTCTTCTTGAGATCACTCCAACTCTCTGCAGCAAAAATGACTGCGGTATCATCGGCAAAAGATATTATTTGCCCCTTGACATTTAGATTTACAAATTCATTAATATAAATAAGAAAAAGTATCGGTCCTAAAACTGAGCCTTGAGGTATTCCTAATTTCACTTTTAATTCCTCACTAAGAGTAAGGGATACAATTTATTTACGATTTGATAGGTAGCTCTCAATTAGTTTTCTAGCATTTCCTCTAATTCCAATTCTCTCCAATTTAGAGTCGAGTGTAGAGTGACACACAGTATCGAAGGCCTTTGCAAGATCCAAGAAAACTGCAATTGCTTTTTTATTATCATCAAGAGCACCAATTAAGTTTGTTGTGAGTTCATTTATCGCATCTTGTGTACTTTTACTTTCCTGAAAACCAAATTGAGTACTTGCGAGTATTTTATGTTTATTAAGAAAACCCATGATTCAGTTTTCAATGCATTTTTCAATTACTTTACCAATACTACTTAAGATTGAGATTGGACGATAATTAGATGCATTAGATTTATCTCCCGCTATAAAAATAGGTGTAATGAAACTTGTTTTAAAAATATCAGAAAAAATTCCATTTTGGAGGCTAAGATTAGTAATGTGAGTTAGTGGTTTCACTAGGCACCCATTAATATTCTTCAATGTATTATTAGAAATACCATCTATCCCTGTAGCACACGAATTTTTTACTACTTTTATTTGATTACTGATTTCAGTTTCATAGACAGGGTTCAAAAAGATTGAATTATTATTAGTAGAATATGAGAGTTCATGGTTGTTATTAATTCTAATGCCATTCGCCATTTTTATTGTTGCATCCTGACAAAAATTATTAATATAATCCGCTTTTTATTTATTTATTTATTTCGCACTCAGCCAACAGCCGTTAGGCCAATTATAGGCGTCGCTGTGCAGTTATGAGGACTTCCAACCCCACTAACGACTGTCATGATATTGTATGACCGCCGGGACCAACTTTTTTCCGTGATAGCCGTACCACGAGGCGCCGAGAGATGCAGCCGTGGATTTCTTTCTTATTACTAATTTCAACATCATATTCATTCTTCAGATTATAAACTTCATCTATTTTTGCAGTTGTGTTAGTTATTTCATTTATTAACTTCCAAGTTTTTTTAATATCCCCGCTTACTTTATTCAGTTTTGCCTTATAAAAATTTTGTTAGTACTTTTAATTAAGTTATTTAAGAAATTCCTATATCTAGTATACTGTAGATGTAATTCTAGATTTTGAGGGTTAGTTTTAGCTAATTTACCTAGTTTATCTCTGTTTCTAGTAGATCCTAATATCCCATTCGTCATCCAGGGTTTGATTTTTTGTTCCTTGAAAGTAATAGTATTAGTAGTTTTTGATAAAGATATATAATATTTTAACTTATTAACTAAGACTGTAGCACATCTTTCTGTATCATTTACATTTAAAATGTTATCCCAATCCTTTAATTTCTTATAATCAATTTTGGTACACAACAATTTATTATTATTGCTATTACTGCTCGTTTTTGATCAGTATCGTTCCCAAATTTCATTATTAAAGTAGTTGAATAGTGATCAATTATTTCCGTTTCAATTATTATCATATGAACCTTATTTATTGTAGATGATCTATGATGTTTTATAAAAAAATGGTCTATACATCTTTTTGCCCCCCCCCCCTATATCCTAGTTGGTTTCTTAAATACGTAGTGAACCCAAACTCAAGAAGCAGCTGCAGATATTCGCTGTTATAATATTAGTATTTTCAAGAATATTTATATTTATATCTCCAGCAAATACCTCAATTTGACGTATACTTTTCTGCAGAACACTTCTCAGATCCTGCAAAAAGTCCTCCGGATTAGTTGATGGTGGTCGATAGATAGCTGAAACGCCACAAAGCACTCCATTTCTTTCATAATCAATTCGAAGAAAGGAATAACCAGATGGAGTTTAAATTTTTTGTATATAATGTTTAATATCACTCTTAACATAGATAAGTACCCCATCATTTTGATTAATTAAACCATAATTATAGTAATGATTATACCCACTTAAAGTATATTTATGAATCTCCATCTGTATTTGCCAAGTTTCCGTAAGGATTATTATATCAAATTGTACCTGAATAGATTCTAAAAATATCAAGAAAAAGATCAAAATTGTTGTTTATGCTTCTTATATTTAAATTGCAAATAGATATTTGATTATTTTGAGAACTGTGAATTTCAGTGAATTTTTTTATATTGCAACTAGTTGTACTGGAAGTGTAACTATTATTTTTATCGAAATCAAATTTAAAATTCATCTTATAATCACTAAACATTACAAATTTAGACATAGCTATAATGGTTGTTCGTGGTATATACTTGATAATAAAATTAATATTTGTTTACATACTGAAAAGATAATAATCATACCGTATACCAGTAATCCTGTTTCCAAAACAGAACAGAAGCATCACCTATTCGCCACATAACTTCTCCAATTCTATCATGGATCGCACTAACATTTTATTCCCATCTCTGTTGATGTAGATAGTACCGTCTGACGACCACACATTCTTGAATTCAAACCGCTCTTTGGCTGCGTTAAGTATATACATACGTTGCCTGGTTAAATCTTCCTTAATTACAATCGACGATCCTTTCAGTTTTTTTATTGTTAAAGACCATCGCACGATGCCGATAGGTAGAGAATTTAATTAAAATTCCAGATATTGCCTTCCCATCTGTTTTCCGGGCACCAATACGGTGACACCGATCTATATATTCAGGTAATAGCTGTATGCCTAATTGGTTGTTAATCACGTAGAGAGTAACTTTTTCCACATCCTCATTATTCTCTTCCCTAACACCCAACATTCGCACACTATTACGTCGTGAATACTGTTCTAAATTGTCCATTTTGCCCGTTAATTCCGCATTTTCTTTTTAAAGACTCACAACACGTGTTTGCAATAAATCGCATTTCTCTAATATCTTCTCAAACTTATCTTCCAACGTGTTCACTACAATTTTTGCTACTTTCAACTCTAGGTCATCCAGCTTCACTTGGTTTTTAAAGTAATCTTCTACAACAGTTTTTGCGCTATTCTTGATATCAGTTATTTGGCTTTGAGTAAAAACCATTTTAGAATAATCACTTATAATACCATGAGTAGTCAAAGTTATGTCGAATATTTTTGCTGTGGTATCACAAATGTCCATTGCGCTTAGGTTCGTTTTGGACATGAGTAGTGATACCACCGCAAATATATTCTACTTAACTTTGACTAAGAATGGCATTCGAGGGACTATTCACTGAACCAAACTACTTTTTCAAATTAGTTTTCAGTAAATCTAGCAACAAACTACGCAATTTTTATAGTAACAGAAAACTAATATTGACGTTTTCTAATAAAAATCATATTTGTTTAAAATATTCACTATACCACTAGTGACAATTGTCAATGTAGTTCATTTTTATTGGCCCAAAGACGTCAAATCTTGTGTTTTTATTGGTAAGTTTTTGATAGATGGCAAGTGAGTTGAATAGTCACTGATACACTAATATATAGTAGTAATAATAGGTATTTGAGGTCACACGAAGCCAACCATAAAGTACGTCAAGCCTCGCCAACCGCTCATACTCGAACCATTATAATATACCGGGTGAATGAGACCACCCGTATCAGTATTTTTTTTAAAGAACGATGAGTCGTAGAGAGTTGGGATAAAAAAAATTATTATAAAAGGCATACTAAAGAATCGAATGGTGATATTATTATTTCTCGAAAAAGTCAGCATCACGAGTAGTTTTGTCAACAATGTCCAGAACTCCAAAATTTTAAATGGCACCATAAGTCGAAAAACGTATTGCTGAAAAGATCGTTAAAAAAGAAGAAAGTTTTGTAGGAAAAGTTATTTTACTACTACCACCCCTTTTAAGTAATATTCGATTAAAGTTATTAAATTTGAAATTCGTTGTTAACAAACAAACTTGAAAAGTCGGCTTTTAAAATCTAGTTACCGAATTAAACAATGTTACACACACGTTTTAATGTCAATAACATTTTGAACACTTGTAACATTGTTTAATTCGGAAACTAGATTTTAAAAGCCGACTTTTCAATTTTGTTTGTTAACAACGAATTTCAAATTTAATAACTTTAATCGAATATTACTTAAAAGGGGTGGTAGTAGTAAAATAACTTTTCCTACAAAACTTTCTTTTTTTTTAACGATCTTTTCAACAATACGTTTTTCGACTTATGGTGCCATTTAAAATTTTGGAGTTCTGGATATTGTTGACAAAACTATTCGTGATGTTGACTTTTTCGAGAAATAATAATATCACCATTCGATTCTTTAGTATGACTTTTATAATAAATTTTTTTATCCCAACTCTCTACGACTCACCGTTCTTTAAAAAAAATACTGATACGGGTGGACTCATTCACCCGGTACCTATAATATGGCTATTATAACGTAATGCAACAATTTGACTATACCACGTCTGCAGATACGGCTGAGTTTACCAGTTCGAAACGGAAACCTTAATGGATGGCGATGTTTGGAGCCATTGCTGCTCGATGGCAACCTTGGGCAGATATGAGTGCTGTCCCACAGAGTTCGACAACAGACCTGGAGCACTCTTCGGTGTTTAGAAAGTTTGACAAAATATTGTAAATTAGCCAGCGCTGAGAAGAGAACAGGCCACCGACAATATTCGCCGCAATGAAGCAAGTCCAATAAAAATCGACTTCCGGCTTCATACGGTAACTCAATTAACGATAAATGAATCCCAAGAGTTTAAGCACTTTAGAAATCTCAGTATACGGTAAGCCAATGAAGGGTGGTTACTAATATACCGTTATTTCTGCAAGCTAACGCATCACAACTTCGACAATACCCAGGCCGCATCGCCACATACGAGCGGTTTGCCAATTCCAGGGAAAAGACGACAATAACAAACACCCTTTTTTAAGAAGATAATAGGTAGCCACGACTCTGAGGAGGTAGGAAAACTACGCGCTTAGGTACTTTCAAACATTTTCTTGGCCTCAGAAGTTAGTGCAAAACTTCCGACGGCGTCGCGCATTAGCAAATCACGACGAAAATCTGCCGCTACCTCTACCGCTGTTCTTGGGAGCGAAAGTCATACCACGATTCGAAAATTCGAAATATCTTGTATCTACTTCAAATTAAATAAATAAATAAGTTAAGGACGACGTCTTCCCAACCAGTTTAATAGGCACAATATTTTACCGATGCAGTATGTGATTTATGCAACACAAACTACATACGTTATGGCAACTAAGAGTATGTAAGTGATTAAAATATTATTACAGAGAGAACGTTAATATACACTATATAGAATTCAGCAAATCCAAGAATTAATCTTCGAACGCGTAAGTTACGTTAACTAAGACCCCAATCTAACCTTGGCACCTTTGAAATGGGGAAAACCTGGAGAATCCGTGGCCAATTGTTTGCTTATCGGCAAGTGTTTCGAACGCTCATGGATTCTTTCTTGGACAGTGGCTGCTGGGGTTCGAACGCTGAACGCTCAAGCATACAGGAAAACAAAAGGAAAGCTGGAATTCGTTGCTCAGTAAATACAAGTATGAATAAAGACGAAGAAAAAAGAAAACAGGCCCAAAAAAATTGGATTGGAAAAATTTGAGAGTTCAGTGGGGCCGCCGTTTGAGGTGTCGGACCAAAAGCATCCTGCTTAGATCCGAGCCGCGGGAGTTACTCGAGCTGTCCTTGAGGTGTAGGACTGGTACATAGCACTAGTATTCGAGACGAGCCGCGCAGTCGACTGAGGTGTTGGTCTAGAGGCGAATCTGCTCCTACCGTCCGAGATGCATTAGGCCATCGTTAGAAGTGTCAGGCAGGCTTTCTATGACTAGTTATTCGAGACAAGCTATCCCGAGCAGAACGTATGGAGTTTACCCAGAAAAGTGCCTGCTTAGCTACCCCATCGCACAATATCACGCTTGTGGGCAGTGGAAAGTGAGCAGTGGATGCGAGCAGGCAGAAATGCTGTAATGTGGAACAAATGCGTGGTAGAGATTTCGTCTTGGAAGGTTACGCATTAAACGTTTACACGAGTACTACGTGTAGTTAGGATAATCCCGGGGTGACTCGGTGCCTGGTACCTTGGTACCTGGTTGACTGAGATGAGGACGAATTCATAGTAGCAGTGGTTGGCGGTACTTTACCTGGCTTAAAAGGGCTCGGCGCAATCCAGGCGCTGTACTAGGTAGAGTTTGGAACGGGCAACGGACACGTCGTTTTCGTCCGTGGGGGGGAGGGTACGGGTCATATGTTTAAATGCCGGTGAAGCTCCATTCTGAAATCGACCGATGTGTGGCAGTTCAACTTATTTGTGGTTTATTGATTTACTCAACTTATCGATATCTTGTTATGTTCTTTAGATGAAAATTGCATATAAATTTAAAAACAAAAAGCAACAGAATTGAAGTTTGATGACAGGCTGATGTTGTACAGTCAACAACAATATTATATTCGACAACAATTTGAGAGAGAGAGTGCAGTTTTTTTCATGGAAAGCGCGAGATTTTTAGTTGATGCGAAGCCGAGACTAAAAACGCGTCGAGCACCGAAAAACACGTTTCTCGTTTGTTGCACATGCTGTTTTTTATGTATTGCAGAGGAATTCCCAAAAATGTTTATATAAAGATATCAAAAGTCCTGTGAACTATTGTGCCACTTTCCTAACGATTTTCCGCTGCTATTCAAAAGTGTGTTGCTTTGCAGCAAAGTATCACTTTTCTAAATTATTTTGTACTTAGGAATGCAGTGTATTTTTCTACAGTACGTGAGAACGTATATTATTTATTCCAGTAGTTTTATATAGATCATTAGATGACTTTTGCAAACGTTTTTGCTCTCTTTAATTTTTATTGATCTCCAGAATTTTTTGCTTTAAAGCCTAAGCCTATTAATACAATAAATCTAACAGGGTGGGATATATTCTCCAGCAATATGAATATACAGCTAAATTTAAAGAATTAATTCTCCTGCATCATGTAGAATGAAATTTAATACGCATCTGCGAGTTTCATGTTCCGTAATTCAACTGGAAAGCCTTCCTGTGCAATTTCTGAATATATCTTTACGTTGATGCCGCTGCAGCCGCAAAATGACGTTGCGTTCTAGAGAACCGTCTGCATCGTATAGTCGTAGTTTTGCGAATGCATACGAAAGATGATGCACTAAAATGGAAAATACCGTTGACTTCAAAGGAACACTCACATTCGCTTTGCCAGTATAGGGAGATATTGTAAGTATTCTAAGAAGCTTATTTTTAAATATTATGGATCATCTTTTGCAGCAAACGGAATGTTAAATAAATGTAATCACTTGGAAGGCCGAATCAAGTATGCAAAGGGACACGTTTCATTACTCTATTTAATGGAAACAATTTTAACAGCTACATAACTTATGAATTTCGTTATAAATAGTTTATAAGGTCTGATTCGGAGAGCATGAACCAAAAGTAAACATGGTCATCTGAGTGCTCATTTCGCGAATCGACGACATTCCTTTGACAGTTTAATTGTTACCACTGTAGTAATATAGAAACCCGAATGTTTACAAGTTTAGATTTGATATCTTCATTTAAAGTCGTTGAATATTCTGCTGAATGGTCTAGCTTGTTATTGTTAGTACGTCTTGTACTCGGTTAGTTCAGATAGCCGTTTTGGCAATTAATAAAGATCATATGGTTGGCTTTCTATGATAATTTTCCATAGATTTCAATCCGAAAGCGGACAGGGAGGAGGTTTATGAACCAATGATTGACAAGTTCAACAAGCTTGAAATGTCTAATGCGAATGGATTACAACCAATAGGATTCGCAGCAGGTAAAAATTATAGAATTATGTGAACAATCTTTTAATATCAAGAGCATCGTAAAAGGACGTGGGAGGCACCAAATGAAAGAACAATAACTCAGATAGATGATGTTCTAATACAGGAACGATTGAAAGATCAAATATGTTAGAGCATACAGAGATGTGGAAATGAGCGAGCTATGATCGTAGACTATTGAGATATAGAATTAGCTTTCATGTGGCAACAAGAAGTAAAACATCCAGAGTAAAATCAAAAGCATTCCAAGCGGAGACGTTAGGAGGAAAAAGCAGAATACTCTTATACGCATCAAATAGAACTTCAAATATAGAACGGATAGAAAGGGTAACTTTAGAAAAAGCAGTAAAAAACGCAGCAGAGGAAAATATAGAATGCAGAAAAAGACAGAAAAAAGAAAGCTGGTTCAACAACGACTGTAAAGACAGCAGACTTAAAAGACAAAAAGGCAAGAGAGAAAATGTAATAATTAGAGAGTTGCAGATCGTTGAAGGACACTACAAAAACAAAGAAGTAAAGAACATTTGCCAAGAGATAATAATTACAAGCAGGGAACTCTGTTTTGTAAAGATAAAGACGGTAAATCAATCAGAGAAGATAGGGAAGCAGTAGCAATGGGGAAAGAGTACTTTCTAGGAATTCTGACAACAAAGGAGCAAGATATAGAAAACAGAAATGTATAGTGGTCACTAACACGAACCATTTATACCAGCTCTAACAAATGCATAAACTTCAGACATCGCACTACAAATGAACAATGCAAATAGTTTAGGTGAGAATGAAATTTCCGCTGAATTAATCAACTATGGAGGTGAACAAGCTACGAACGAGATATATAATTTAATAAAGAAAATATGGCAACAAGAAATAACCTCAGTCATGGAAAGAGGCTATAATAATTCCATTGTACAAAATAGGAGCAAGATGTTATGCAAATATTACAGGGGGATTGCGTTAATAGATACAACATACAAAATTTTAGCGATAGCTATTCAAAACTCACAGACTTACGCAGAAAATATTGAAATTACTCCACAGTTGAGCTAGCCCTTAATTAATGCAATGGCTTAAATGTACCACGTTGGGCGACCATTAATATGCAATAACAATCAAACATATTTTGTACAATTTTAAAATTTTGTATTACAATTAAGACTCTCGTTAGGGTGGGTTCATTAATCAAGTCATCTATTTTTAGATATTCAAAATTTTTATATGAATTGTCAATTCAATGAATGATATTAAATGTCAATTTGACTTTTAACCAGTATAATAGCACAATTCTTTCAAAATAGACAAATATACTTTTCCTTTTACAATTCAACAATTATTTCATCAAAGTAAGTATTGTTATTAAGTTATTTTGCTCAATTAATTGTTTCTTTATTCCTTATTAAATATAACTGTCACGAACATGACTTCCTTACACTTTTTCAGCTACTCACATCAAACACCAATAATCCTGATGATTCTCAGCCATGGTCAATGTCAGCTTATTCTTAATGCACCTTCAATCAACTAAATAACTTCCCAAAAGTCAAAATTCCAGGCTCCTGCAGATCCAATCTCACTGCTGGAACTTCTAGTATGCAGTTGCAGAACTCAGCCGTCTGGTAATTTCTAACTAGCAGATAATTCCCAAACTAACCTCCTTTGTCCATAGCTCTTTTCCTGTAGCAACCAAATCAACCCAGCACACCTCAGCAAACAACTTCCAGTCTTCTATAGAATTCCAAACTCCAATAATGATTGTTAATTACCTCTTGTACTACTTCAATAAATCCAAATCTATCCAAATGTTGTCGTTTCCTTCTTCTTTGTAGTTAATTAAATTGTATACCACAATCTCTTCACTGATTGTTTACTCACGTCAATTCTATTTTATCTTCTCACTTATATTCGTTTATAAACTTGTTAAATACCTTTCATTTGTATCAGGCCAATTCTTTACAATATTAAAGTCGAAATTAGGTTTTTATTAATTTTTACTGGATTTTTCAAAAATACATCTGTTCATAATCTAATTTTGTTATCCAATCTCTGTTTTTAAACAATTTTTTTTAAATCTAGATATGATTATTACTGCCCACTTCTTAAATTACATTATCTCAAGTATACATACCACAATTATATTTTTGTAGAGCAAGCATATTTGTCTTACACTAACATTAACTTTTCTTCCAATCACTAACATGAAATACTCAAATGTAATACCTTTTCAAGATAAAATTACAATTTACTTTAATTATTTATTCTGCATTTCCAAATTTAAATCAGCCAACAAATCTTTTTAAATTTGTTTAAATTTGATTGCAACAACACACCAACTTTATTTCTTTTAAATATTTCTTTGCTATGATTAACCATACCACTTTATGTATCATAATAATATATTTAAAGTGTATAAGCGTGGATTTAGAAAGATCCATTCAGTTACAGATCAGATTTTCATATTAAAAGAACTATAAACTACCTGTTATGAACACAACATTGAATTACGTGCGATTTTTATAGATTTCAAAGAGCATACAATAATGAATTAGTCACCCATGATTAGCTGACGATATCACGTGCTTGACAAGAATAGAAAAAGAAACACTGAGAGTAACAAAGACATTCAATTTGCAAGGGGAAAAAGTAGGATTAGTTATAAATACAGAAGAAACAAAATATGAAAATGAGGCCAACTAACAGGGACGACATAAAAGGAGTTTAGAGGTGGAGTTAAGGGTAAACCGCGTTATTGAAATAGACAGAGTACAAAATTTCACATATTTGGAAATGTACATAACAGGGAGGGAAATAATGCACTAGAAATAAAAACAACAATTCTTAGAGGAGATCGATAAAACCATCTCAAGAAAGGAAAAATTACACCTTTACAGAACAATAGTCAGACCAATAGTAACATATGTATGTTAGACATGGGCCATGAATAAATCGGATGACGAGAGACTGGAAATCTGGGAACGAAAGATATTGATAAGGATATTTGGAGGAGAAAAGAGGAAATTTGTGGGAAAGACGATGTATCGAGTAGCTAAAGCATAATGCACCAACAATTACGCAGTGTATAAAGACACAAAGATTGAAATAGTTGGGTCATATATACAGGAGGGAAGGCAGCCGAATAGTTAAAAAGGTATTAAATTTACAACCAATGGTAATAAGAACAATTGGCCGTCCCAGGACAAGATGGTTGGAATCAGTGAAAAGAGACCTCACAGAAACCGGAAAAGGAATCTGGAAGGCAAAAACAAAGAATAGAAATTGTATGTATGTATATTCTGTAACCTCATTTACCTTGCAGTGTAGAGGCTGGTGCTTTATGCGCTGGCATCTGGCGGTACAATGCTCAACTTGCCTCGGATTCGGGATACAGAGTTGGAGCGCGCCTTTGGTGCTTGCACAGCAACCATTGTATGAGTTGTGTGTCTTGGTGATGTGTTGACCTTGTTACAAATTACCGGAGGAAAATTAATCAGCTATGGGCCTAAAGGCCGCTATACTGGGTGATTCTTAACTTATACACATAATTGCGAGGAATGATAGTTCGTGATGTGTAGTGATGGGTAATTATTAATAAGTGTAGTAAAAGAATATTATTAACGGGGATAACGAATTAATTATGTACCTTAAACTGGAGTACCTATCACAACAATTGTTCGAAGTGATTTCCTTCGGTTTCGATGAACACCTGAGCGCGTCGAATCCATGCTGCACCACACGTACGTACTTGACAACACGTAGAAAAGTTTCTTTCTTTGAGAAAATCTTGGTGCATAGAGCAGAGCTGCAGCTACTGAATTTTTAAGTACTTCTACGTACGTTAATATTATGTTCATGAGTTCTGCGTTGGTGAAGTTAGATACAATAATTTTTTTTTTATGAATAAAAGAAGCTCGACAACTAGTGACGGAGAGTAACAGATACAATTCAAGGTAAATTGGAAAATTTTAATTTTACCAGTTCACCACTCTCAGCATAATTAATTCGTTATCATCGCTAATAAAACACTTTTTTTAAATTATCCATCACTATACATCACGAACTATCAGTCCTCGCAATTATGCGTATAAGTGAAGAATCACCCTGTATATAAGTTTGTAATATGGTTATCGTTCTGTTTCTAGCTGTATGTTATTAACCTGCACATTTATTGAGACAAGTACTTAGAACTTCAAGGACCAATCAGTAGTCGTATTTTAGAATACTATTGATAATATTAAAGAATGGTGTATTATCAAACACGGTTTATAGAGAGGTTTAAAATTACGGATGCGATTCCAGAAAAGAACTCCCCGACCTGGCGGCCTCGCGGGTTAAACGTATGTCTCGTGAATTATTTGTAACACAACACAACACCTATACCACAACTAATTATTATCTAACCCTAAAACTAGGAAAATATCAGTGAAGTTGCTGTGTTGGATGGACTTGCAACCATATTTGGAGTAGAGCTCAGTTACTGTAAGACTGTAATATAGTTTTGGTAATTTAACGTTTTCTTTTCGGTTAGAATGCGAAGAAATGGAACCATTTTGAAAAAAAAACATGACAATGCAGAAAACTTCTACTTTTGGAAAGAAAACAGCGGACAGAGATATTTTCAGGATTAATAGAGACTATCTTAAATACGGCATCTGAACTTCACCCTAAGATTTATTGGCTAAACTAATTGTGGATATATGTATTCATATGATTGTTTTTATGTTTACAATTGGCGGAAATAAGGACAATATTATTATGACTATTATAATAATAAAATCAAAAATTAGTATTGAATTACAAGATGTTTAACTATGGTAACATGCGGGAAATGACGCAGGATGATAGTCGATGTGAGCACAATTTAAGGAATGTTTCCACATGAATCATATACAGAATGTTTAATTGTAAATAAGAAATAAGGCAGAAGGTACCTGTAAGCAAATCTAAAATCGTGAACTGAAAAGAATGATTAAAATGTGTTAATAGTGAACCAGTGTTAAAATAGTTGACATTTACTGAAATGAAAATGGAATTTAGTATTAAGTAAATATAAAACTAATAAAATGGTGGCAGTAGCTTTACGAGAAAGGAGCCGTGCAGCTGAGGAAGTGCCTCTACAGCCATCTAGTGTCGGCGGATAATTCTAAATTTGGATTTAGTTGCGATTTTTGGTTTACAGACTGCATAGTCCAGCAGTGGCGTTGATGTGGTGAACGAATACACAGGTACACTTGTGCGCATACAAATGGAATACACTTACTGTTGAACTGATTTGAAAAGTCGTATTATTGGCATTATTAAATAAATTTGTATACGATATTCTTATTTAACTATTTTCTTGTAATTTAATACAACACACAATTTCACTTTATCGATGTTTCAAACCAACCGGTATTACAAAATTAAAATATTACAAAAGTCGGTTGCAATACTTGTATTCCATTTTTATGAGCGCAAGTGTACCTAACATGAGCCTTCTTTTAACTCACGAAAACTAATAAATATAACCAGATAAGACATGCCTGATTTAATAGATTGTAATTGTGTGTGTTTATTTAGTATTAAGTGTGAGGTTATTTCAACACACAAGAGTAGCCTCGTTTAATAAAGTTTGTATTATACCTAGTGGCAATTTAATCAAATTATTATACAATGTGTCCCAAAATTAGCCTGCCAAACTTTAATAGCGAATTCTAGAACCGGAAATATTAAGAAAACTTTATATAACCATAGGCCGACAAATCCTTGGTTTTCCAGATACAGGGTGTTAAAGGTGTAGTGCTGAGGACGTTTTTTAAAAATATTTTCGAAACTTTCAAAGATAATTATTTGAAATTCTGTACACCTACTAAACGTTTTCTACTTAAAATGTAAAATGCACACAGACGGGTAAAACAAGGGGGGGGGGGGAAGCTAAGGAAAATATTGCCCCAACTTTTTTGTGTGGGAGTTTTTATCAATCTTGATAACAAAATGTGGTAGCCTGAAGTTTTTGACAACAAAAGAATACTCTTGCCTGGTGGGCCCATTGTGTCCCGATATCAAGTAATGTGATTCAATATAAAGGTGTTACGGATAGAATGGCATACCTAATTACTCAAAATTAACAAAAATACTATTCTCAAAATTATCCAGGTCTATGCCCATACCAGTGGTCACGATGACGAGGAAATGGAAATATTTTATGAAGAACTATCAAACTGCCTGCAAACTGATAAAACATGCTACATACTGATAATAGGCGATTTCAACGCCAAGGTGGGCACAAAACAGGAAGATGGAGAATACTCAATTGGCGAACATGGAATAGACGAACGAAACGAAAGAGGTGATATGTTAATTTACTATGTTGAGTCTAATAAACTGTTTATTATGAATACCTTTTTCAAAAAAGAAAGCAGAGAAAGTGGACTTGGAGAAGCCCAGACCACTCCACAAGAAATGAAATAGACTTTATTATTTCAGATACCAAGCAAATCATACAAGATGTAAATGTTCTGACATCATTTTCAACCGGCAGTGATCATAGGATGGTGAGGGCGAAAATACACATAAATCGTCATAAAGAAAGAGCCAACAGATTTAGAACTAATTGATACAACAAAATTACGAAAAAACCAGGCAGAATATCAAGAGCTTATCAAACAGGATCTACGCAGTAACACCATAACAATCGAGGAACACGGCTTAGATATTTATACAGACCAAGTAACAAACATAATATTAAATGCAAGAAAAAAAGTAGCGACAAGAGACAAACACACAAAGGACATTATTAGCAAAACAACAAAATCCCTAATCGATAAAAGAAGAAAATTCAAAATTAAAAATAATACCAATAAAATAGAATTAGCTGAACTTATTAAAACCATTAAAAAAGAACTTCGAAGATATAAGAGGAGATACAGCACTCAAATAATATAAATATAATTGAAAACAACAAGGGACCAAAAGCTATAAAGGAAAAAATGAGTTTAGGAAAAAAGGAAATACATAAAATTCAGAATGGGAATGGTGACGTACTAACTAATAAGAACGAAATAATGAATGAAATAGTGTACTACTATACAAACCTGTATGAGACAAAAGCTGAACCAAACGATCGTCAACGAAATGAAAGTGAGAGAGTCATACGGAATGTAGGATCCGACGAAATCTCTGAAATAAACATCAATGAACTTGACAATAGCTTAAAAAATCTGAAAAAGAATAGATGTGCGGGACCAGATAATATATTAGCAGAGATGCTACAAGAAGGTGGAGTTGAGCTGAAAAAAGCATTATGTTTGACTAGCTGTTACCCTCGACTTTGAACGCGCGAGATTCGTTATGTGTGTATTAAATAATGGCTAATTATTTTCTGTCATCCCATCTCATCCCATCCCCATCCCCGTCCCCGTCTCTTTCACCGTTCCCTTTCCCGTCCCCGTTCCGTCCCGTCCCGTCCCCTCCCCTCCCCTCACATCCCATCCCTTTCCGTCCAGTGCCGTCCCGTCCCGTGCCGTCCTGTCTCTTTCCGTCCAGTCCAGTCCCGTCCCGTCTCCCCCCGCCCCCCTCCCATCCCATCCCTTCCCTTCCCGTCCCGTTCCCGTCTCTTTCCCCGTTTCTTTTCCCGTCCCCGTCCCTTCCCGTCCCGTCCCGTCCCCTCCCCTTCCATCCCATCCCTTCCCGTCCAGTCCCGTCCCGTCGCATCCCTTCCCTTCTCGTTCCTTCCCGTCATCTCCTATTTTCACCTTCAGGGGACAAATTTCCAAAAACTTTGAATGACTTAGTTCAAAATTTGATCTTACAAAATTCCAACCTCTTTTTTACCCCTTTAGGGGTTGAATTTTCAAAAATCCTTTCTTAGCGGATGCTTACTTTCTATTAGAAATCTGCCTGCCAAATTTCAAATGCCATTTTCGCAATCAACGTCCCAAAAAACCTCAATAACGACACCCATGTCGATTTTTAGGCTTATTTACCCCATTTCACCCCCTAAGGGGTTGATTTTCGTAAAATCACGAAATACGTGTTTGCTTATTTGTTTTTAGGAGTATTCCTACGAAGTTTCAAGTCGAAATGTCTATTTAATATTATTTTTCCATACAAAATTGGAACCCCCATTTTACCCCTTTAGGGGTTGAATTTCGAAATCCAAGCAAACAACTTTGTCTCTAATGATGAAATGACACTCAAACATATAATACTCTAACTATACCTTATATTCGAGGCATATCTGACAAAATTAGACGAATTGGAAATAGATTCAATGTTAGGAGGGTATTCAAAACCATGAATACCTTGCGGTCAGTTCTAACAAAAACTAAACCGTTCAACGAAGAACAACATTCAAAGAATTGTATATACCGGGTGTCAACGAATTTATTAGACAAGTCATAACTTCTAGAGTATTAGGTGTATCAAAATGAGATTTGGTATAGGTAAATGGTACAGGGAGAGGAGAGTTTTGGTATTATGCATCATGGCTATCCATGGCACACTTGACAAAAGTAAATAAATTATTATCCAGTATTTTGGTTAGAAATATTTAATTTATGAGCTTATTTTTAATCCAATCGCAAATAAATTAGTATCGTTAGATTCGCCAAAAAATCCTCTTTTCGGAAAGTGCTTGTCAAAAAAGGGTTGCAATTTGAAAAAAGATTGTTCGACACGAAAATGTGATTTTGCCAACTTGTCTTATTCCTATCTATCACACTAATCACTAAAACTTTGCAATTGTAATTTTTTGACATCACCTGAGGTCCTTAAATTAGTTTGCGTCCGATCATGGCCACCTAGATGCAATATTAAAAGTGGCTCTGAAAAATCAAGTAAGCTTAAAAACTTTTTAAAATGTCACATTCTGATCCAGAATTGTTTCAGAAATCCAAAAATGTAAAAATATACAGGGTGTTCCATTTAAAAATTCGAAACCGGAGCCATTTACGGTGAAACCGGAAGTGACCGGAAAGTGAAAATATGCGAAAACTCTTCTCTCACTATACCATTTACGTATACCAAATCTCATTTTGATACACCTAATACTCTAGAAGTTATGACTTGTCTAATAAATTCGTTGACACCCTGTATAGTATCCCCTGTGAATGCGGGAAATACTATATCGGTGAAACATCCAGACCTTTAGCAGTTAGAGTTAAAGAACATAAAAATATGATGAAAACCTATCAATTCAATAAGTCTAAGCTGGCAGAACATGCTTGGGATAATAATCATAAAGTAAACTGGCATAACACAAAGATCTTGTCTAAAGAATCGATGTCAACTAAACGTAAAATTAAAGAGACTGCATATAGTTTACTTACTTAACGAAGAAAAATGCGTGTCGTCTTTGTCAAGATTTTTAGACACTAGTTGGCTATCGATTCTTAAAAATCAGATCAAGTAGGTTTAGATAATCAACAAACGTCAATGTCAAGCAATTCATTGGAGGTTGGTCGTTTTCAATCTCCGTGAAAAAGCTAAGTTTTCTTGTTCCTTTTTAATTGTTTCGTTGAAAACGAGGGCAGATTGTCCCTCGAAACGTTCGTTATTTAATACGTTATTTAATAATTTTAATTTACAGAGTGGCGAAATACCCAAAAAAAAATATGAATTATAGATTCACGCCACAAAGAAGTTTCAGAGATTATATCAGTATCTAGTCTGAAAGTAAAACTGGGTAATTTATTTTGCCAGTGTCTTAACAACATATTTAAAATGTAGTTAACCAATCTGCCAAATGAGAAATTCTTAGAATTTTTGGAAGAAAAAGATCCTGTAGGACCATTAGAGGACGATTACCGACTGTGAAGATGGAATTCCGTATGCGAATTTACCGAAAAGTCAAAATAAGAACGAATTATGAAGGCAAATCTATGAAAAGGTTTCTGATATAGATATTTTAGTAATTCAAACCGTCATACGTCAGGTTCTAGTTGAAGTGATTGAGGCAGCAGATCTATAAAAATAGTAACATATTTAAAATACATATAAATAAAGTTAAATAATAGAATTGCACTTGCTTTAGAAATTAATGCCAAAACGTTTGTTACATACCGTGATACCTAATATTTATACAAACAATTGGTGAGTAGCCATTGCAATAGACATTCGTCACGGCTCTCTTGTCCCATGAGCCTTAATTTTAGGGTATGGTACAGTCGTGGTTATAAGTTAACACCCGATGGTGGTATTTTTGGGTTCGTAACTATGCTCTATTCCTGTGCAAAGCTCTGTGATCTAAATTTGTCAATTCGTGTTGTATATAGAATCCTGCCCTCGTTCATTGATTTGCCAACTTTGCAGTTCAAACGATTTGAGTCTTGTTTGTCTGGATAGCTCTAAGTGATAGTGAATTGGAGGTTTTAAATTATTTGCTACTATATTGTGCTCTCTGACTAAACTTTTACTTCTACCATACGCAAGTCTGTGCCAACGATTGTAACCTACCTTAGAACGCTCACACATCTCCGACATCCTCGGCTGCGATATGGGTATGATAAGTGTGGGATTTTTGTTTACTTCACTTTCGCATAAAGGTCTTAGTTCATTAAACAAGAAGTATTGGGCGACAACATCTATAATATAATTTTCCGCCAATCGTACTAGAACTGACACATTATTGACAAAATTTTGTTGAGCAAAGTCAAACATTCCATTACATCAGCTGTTGCTAGGTAATTTACAATAAAACTGTACAGGAATAATTCAAACATTCGATTACATCAGCCGTTGCTAGGTAATTTACAATAAAACTGTACAGGAATAATATTCCCGGCCTAGGCAGGGAATATTTGAGTACTATTTACTAATTTTTTTAATTACTCGTATCGATCGGCGGAAAAATAGTATGTGTATCTTGGACAAAAAAGCAACATTCCCAGACTCCTGTGTTGTTGGGCTCGGCATTCGCCTCGCCCAACAATATTCACAGTCGTCTGGGAATGTTACGCTTTTCGTCCTAGATACACAATGTACTATTTTCTACAACCATGTCTAAAGTAGATACTTTAAACACGTTAGTTAGTTTGTAAAGTGCCACTTTTTAAAAAGCAGTGCATAAAAAGTTCTTTACAAACCCTAGTGCATAAAAAGTGAAATGTGTTTTGGGTTGCCTATTTACATAACCTTATTCTATCATGTGAAAAACCAGAAATATGTCATTTATTTAATAGAATTTGGTAATTATAAGTACAAAACAATAACAATCGTGAAAAAATAACATAATTAATGAATTATTATTAGTAACAGTAATAATGCATAAAAAGTTCTTTACAAACTCTAGTGCATAAAAAGTGAAATTTATTTGGGTTGCCTATTCACAAAATTTTACATAATTTTTATAGTTCATCGATTACGATCAGTACCATTTGCGCAATCGATTAAAAAGACCTACCTTACACACTAGTTGCATAAATAACTATTTCCTTAATGTGTGTCTGTGTGTCTGTAACACAAAATAAAATCTCACGTTCCGGCTTCACAGGTGTTTATATTTGTTTAGGTTTTGTTTTTCTTATCTTAGCGCTCGGCTCGGATCTTGACCTTTCGCGTATCCTATTTCACGTGCGCGTAGCGCGCAATTTTCTTGTTTTATTTTAAATTGTGAATTTTTTCTTTGATATACGAACCTGTCCCATAAGTGTTGGCCCAGTTGCATAAAATCATTGAAATGACTTAGTTAAGCAAAAAATCAAAACACCTACTAATTTATTTCCATTGAATTATACCTTAGTGCCTTAAATACAGGAAATAACTGATCTACACTAACTACACATAATATAAGAAACTAACAATTTGTGATTAATCGCTCTTTGATGATTATGCTTTTATATGGCTAATACTTGGTTCTTACAGTTACCACTGTGTAACGTCCCCTTCTTTTCTATAACTGCTTTTATCCGACGGGGCATGGTTTCCACCAACTTCTGGCATTCAGCTACTGTTAAATTATCCCAGATATTTTGGAGGCGAGAGCGCAACTCTGATACAGTCCTTGCAGGTTGCACACGAAGTTTTTTTTTTCATGATGTGCCATAGTGTCTCTATAGGGGAAAGATATGTACTGCTAGAAACCCATTTTAGTAGTGAAATTTCTCTTTCCAAAAACCAATTTCTCACTTTTTGGCCGTGTAACAGGTTGCACTGTCCTGCTGGAAAATAAACTCGATTCCAGCTCGACTGGCTTCATCAAATTCAGGTTTTAGCTTATCTTCCAGGATCTCAATATACTTTGCAGCATTTACAATCCCTTCGACAAGGTGTAGTTTACCTACTCCACTGGACGACATCGACCCCCAAACCATTACGGAAGCAGGAAACTTAACTTTTCTTGACAAACAATCAAATGAAACGCCTCTCCTTTGGATAGTATAATCCTACTCCGACTATCACCTGTACAAACTTCAAATCGTGCCTCATAACTCCAATGTACTGAGGCCTATTGGACTGGGGTCCAATTAATGTAATCTTTTGCACAACGTAACCTATCCCTTTTTTGCTTTTTAGTAAGCAAAGGTTTCTCTTTTGCCTGAAAAGTGATGTGACGTGATTCTACAGAAACAAAAATGCAATTAGATTTACCTTGCAGGTCCTGTCACCCATTTTTATTGCTGTTCCGTTGCAAGTGGACTTTGAAAATTGTTTTGCTGTTGCTTGACTCCACAAAATACTTAATGCATGATAATTAGAACGCCGATTTTGTTGTATAATTCGACGTAAGGCTCTTCGGTTAATGTCAGTAACGCCAGATTTCCTTCCAGGAATATGCTTTTGTGCAACAGATTTGGTTGTTTTAAATAGCTTAATGATGTTGCGAATTGTATATCTTGACAAACCGATAATTTTTCCGATTTCAGACGCAGGTTTTCCCGATTGCGACAAGGAAACGATTATTTTGCGCACATCTTCAGTAACAGGCTTACCTCGCACCATTGTAACATATATTCCAGGCATATCTGACAAAATTAGACGAATTGGAAATAGATTCAATGTTAGGACGGTATTCAAAACGATGAATACTTTGCGGTCAGTTCTTACAAAAACTAAACCGTTCAACGAAGAACAACATTCAAGGAATTGTATATATAGTATTCCCTGTGAATGCGGGAAATATTATATCGGTGAAACATCCAGGCCTTTAGCAGTGAGAGTTAAAGAACATAAAAATATGTTGAAAAAGTATCAATTCAATAAGTCTAAGCTGGCAGAACATGCTTGGGATGAAAACCATAAAATACAATGGGACAACACAAAGATCTTGTCTAAAGAATCGATGTCAACTAGGCGAAAAATTAAGGAAACGGCATATATTTTACTTAACGAAGAAAAATGCGTGTCGTCTTTCTCAATATTTTTAGACAATAGTTGGCTATCGATTCTTAAAGATGAGATCAAGTAGGTACAGATATCAACAAACGTCAATGTCAGAAAATTCATTGGAGGTTGGTCGTTTTTCCTTCCAGTGAAAAAAAGATAAGTTCTTGTTAGTTTTAATTGTTATTCGTTGATAACGAGGGCAGATTGTCCCTCGAAACGTTCGTTGTTAATATTTTCGTTATTTAATATTTTAATTTGCAGAGTGGCGAAATACCCATATAAGAATATGAATTATAAATTCACGCCACAAAGAAGTTTCAGAGATTATTGTAACAAAAAATCTCGAGCAAATTCACTTTATTAACATTCTGACAAGAGCAGTAACTACTGCAAGTTGTCAAACACTTTCTATTGTTTCGTAACTCGAAGATAATATGATTATGATTTTGTTTGTTTGTTTGTTTGTTTGTTAATGGACAAGGTCTAAGCATGCAGAGTACCAGATACCTTAGACACCGACTGCTTGGGTCATATGGTCAAAGTCCTACTTAGAATTTTGCCGAGACTAAGGAGTTCCAACCCTAGCAAGGGATCTTTTACATGCTACACATCGTAGTAACATGGGACCCACGGTTTTACATCACTTCCGAATGATGGCATTCTGTAGAGGCTTTCATCTGCATTTTTTATTTTTGAAAACCTCACCGGGACCGGGAATCGAACTCGCGACCGTTAGATCAGGATGCTTACCACTGAGCTACCGATCCCGGCTGATTATGATTTGTGCGTTAAATTACACCAAGTATACGAGTAGGTATACGTCTTTTTAAATATCCAGCGAGTTTCTCTAACAATTGCTACAAATGTTGCAATTTATATAAGAAGAGATAAGACAGTAAGTATAAATGTAAAAAATCATAATGTGATTGGATGCAGCTTCTCCATTTGAGCACAAGTATAAGAAATGCATTTTTTTATGACTGGGCCAACACTTATGGGACAGGGCTCTGTATATTTACATTCGATCTTATAATTCAAGGTTCATATTTCTGTCAAATGGGAGCTTAAAATGATAAATGGTTAATTAGTATGGCAATTTCTACAGTTCACTTTGCATAGAAATATTTAATTAAAGTTACTATAATTTTGATTTCATCGATCAATCAACTTATTTATTTATTTATCTATATCGCACTCAGCCAGCAGCCATTAGGCCAATTATAAGCGTTGCTGTTCATTTATGGGGACTTCCAACCCCACTAACGACTGTCATGATGTTATGACCGCCGGGACCAACTATTTCCGTGACAGAAATGCAGCCGTGGAACTCCCATCCAAGTTCTGACCAGAGAGAGCGTTGCTTAACTCTGTTAATCGAACGTGGACGCTTGTTCAAGCTACACCACACGGGGCCTATAGTGTTATAGAAGGTTTTTTATATTTTACTAACATTCAACCACTTTTAGGTAAGATAAATCTAAAGAACTCTTTATACCCTCTTAACATATTTATAGTTTTAATTAATGTTGTTAATGGGTTTCACGTTTAACTCAATTCACATTTCCACAGTATAAGAAATGCCCATTAGTTGATAGATGCCAGCTTTATAACATTAAACCCCTAAAAATTGACGTTTATAAAATTATAACCTGGTTTGTTTCGCCTGGCTACTAAGAAGGTAATTAAATGTCTTATTACGTTATTATGAAGTCTTTGACTGTTGATAATATGGCCTATACCCTTATTTGGTAGTAACTTGACATATTTTATGTTATGAATTAATTGAACAATATTTATATATATTCCTAAAGTTTTAGGACTAACCTAGATATAAAACAAACAATCCGTGGCGCCAGCAATTACTACCATGCCCATCGAGTTGAACTTTATGTAACTGGAACGACCCCCATCGTCAAACCAATGAAGTGGTTCTCTCTGCTGAGGTTTCTTTATTAATAATTAACACAATTCTAATATGGTCCTCCTTTCCCAGTTATGCCCTTCCATAAGGTTTCGCTATGACCCTGGAAGATTCTATTTCACCCTATCATGATGGCTCGTTGCTTTTAAAGAGCAAGGATTAGAGGCGAGGCCAAAAAGCTAAACCAAAGATACTCTTAATTAAGATTTCTAATGAATTACCCTATTTCGTACCTACCAGTTAACTGATAACCACTTTGCTAGTGAGAAACTGCCCAATGAATCAATCCTATTTGCCTGAAAAATCACCATTTCTTAATATACTGCAGAATTATACAAATTAAAACCTTACAATTGCCAATTTTATCCTTTCTAGTTAAGATTCTGTTCTTAGCATGGCTTTTTCTGCTGACGCTACGAAGCCTCAATCTGTTTTTATCCAAAACAGGAAGTGGTTTCCATTAGCCATTTAATTCAATTCAAAAAGTTCTATTTGATGAGTATGCAACCTGTATTTCTCTTACGTGCTTTAAGATGCCTAACTATCGGGTTTTTGTGATTAGTCCACTGGTGGGATTTTACTAAGGAAGCTGTGATAAGTTGAAGGCTCCATTCTTAGAATATCAGCTTATGTATTCAATTATTTCGAGTCCTTAGTTTAGCTGGTATGTTCGTCAGATGTTCTGAAAATGAGAGGGTCCAGTCTATGGTGACTGTGCCAGATATGTACGTTTGTAATTATGCCTAAAGGGTTCATTATTCACGAGAATTGAGATCTCCCTCTTTGTTTATTTGTAGTCTAAATGAAAGATGGAAACTTGCGTACTGCTTGTACTTGAACAGATTCGCCGTGTTGGCAACTTTTCTAGAATATCAGTCTAGTATACCATTGTACGTAGTATGCAACTTCTCTCTATTTTCCATTTATCTTCATTTATGGCTGGATCTGTCATTGCCTATCTAATACATTGTAACCAGTTTAAAGTTCTTTTTGGGCACGGGGCTTCTGCTATTCACATAACGTGCTCTATCATATGAGCTGTATAGATTTTATTTTCTCTAAGCTCGTAAATACACCATTCGTCCGATATATTATTTCTTTCTTAGGGAAATGCTCCAATATTGAAATTCCGATGGCTCTTCTCTTAAAGACCATTTTCACCATATGTATAGACTTTTTATCTTTAGCTGTAAGCTGCCAACATGTATGTTAATTTGTATGTTAATATTGGCTGATACCTTGATTTGTCGTTTTTTAAGTTACCTTTTGTGATATTATGCTACCTAAATATGTATATTGCAGTGGTATTTAGCCCTCTACTCAGCTCTGCTAGCAATGCAAAGAAATTAAAAATAATGTCACTAAAGCACAGAGTTGAGGTAGTGCATACAACTGACAAATTTCGTATAATTTATCAAATCATAACCACAATGGCGAAACGTGGCCATTAACATTGAAAGTAGTTGAATTAATAGAAAAATATTGAAGCTCAATTTTCATGTATTGGAGTCAGTAAAATAATTTTAAAACATAATATAAAAGGTTTGGGCAATGTAGAAACAGAACCTAAAATTTTGTTAAAACTGGCACAATAGTTCAAAATATGCATAGCTTAAAATGAAGCGTTAGCTATTAAAATCATCGACATATAGAAATGGACCGCTAGTCAGAGCTGCGCGAGCCAAACGGGATAGAAAGAGAACGCATATGACTTGAGAACGCTCTGTCCTTGTTGGCGCACATTAGCGTACGGCGCGACCGCCCTGTCGCTCTGACGTCATTTTCTGTTGGCCAATAGAAGGCCGGCAGGAAAAGGACTATTTTCTGTCGGCCAATAGGAGGCCGGCAGGAAAAGAAAAGATAGTTCTGAAAGTGTTTCTATATGTCGATGATTAAAATAATAATTACACAAAGACGTGTGTTATGAGTTTTTTTAAATAAGGTAAGAGAAGGGGATAAATGAACGGAACATGGTGCAATAGAGCACAATCCAGAAGAGAATTCTAAAATAGAACATGCAACCAAGATTACTATAAAAGTTGAGAAAAAGGACACATTATTTAATTAATGAGGAAATGAACAAAGTTAGTGCAAATAGTTAATCAATAGAGTGACGTGCGCGACAAGACAATTATAATAAAACGAAGTGAGTAGCGCTAAGAGACGTTTTTAAAGAAGAGTTTGAAAAACATTTATTTTAGTTGTAAGAAATTTCACAAAATGTATTGTAAAATTTGAATTTATTGTTGGAAGTTGTTAATTTATACCCAGTTTATATCCTGTCAATTCGAATTTAGATGCTTTTTTTGTTTATAAGAAGCTTGGTGACAAACAATTGAAATAAAATTATTCTTGACATGCCAGTCTTTGCTCTACTAATTTATTAAGTTTTCTCATAGTAAACTTAAAAATAATGAGTTTAAAATATCACCAGTGTGTAGATAAATTTGTGCGGCATCAGTGAGAGTAAAGGTGGCGATGTCTACGATATAAAATTCATTTTTGTCGGCCACCTCCTCCGATTCCAACGGCAGTCGTCCCAGCATCCCGAGCAAGTGTTCTGCGGCTTTCCAGAGGCTGATATAGGGTACCAGCAGGTCCGGCCTAGGTCTACAAGACTCCGCACATCCGTCTCAGCATCCAAGGGGCTCAACAAACAGCGCAGGCACCATAGAAGGTGACTCCGAGGCATCATCCGAAAGAAAGTAAGCTTAGTGCATTTGCCAAAATTAACCGGCGCAAAAAGCAGGGAAAGTGATACCTTACCTAAAACATGAGCTGCGGAACCGAAATCCAGCTATTGTTCCTGTACATGAGCAGCTACGTCTTCAGGATTTCCATTTTAAGTCCAAATTTTGAGGTTAAGAATAACAATTGCATGGAAGCGTCCTTTTGGAACAAGTTAATCGCGGTTTTAGCCTGGGAAACAAAAGAGCTTAATGACGCCGATTGAAGGCGCGAAATTAAAAACTTACCTGATCACATTGCTCATTAAAACCTTTTAACAATTAATTTCAAAACGCAGGCGGACAGCTTAAGTTGAATTATGTGGGCCAGTTTATCTGTCAGTTTATCTGCAACGGCGCAGTAGGGTTCCTATTGAATTCCAAATCACTTTTGCAGTGGCGTCCGAGCCAGTTTTTAAAATTCGATTGAAATTAGGAACCCAAGACCTGAGATTTTGAGTTTCATGTGTACTTTATCTGAGCTGGCAATTTATTATTAACAGATGGATGCATTATCAATATAGGGCAATCTACTATAGCGAATATTATAAATCGGCGAACCCAAAAATTAATCAGTCGAAGTTTGATTTTTTCAAAATTAAAACTAATTTGTGTGGTGCACTTTTGATTGAATTTATTTATCAGTCATATCACAACAATATCTCATAAGCCATTGCAATATCTGTTGCATTTTGTAATTTCTTTATTTATCTGTAATTCAGTATCACTTATATAATACAGGTTTGGCCTGGGGTTCCACCCTTTAGTAAATTACCCAGCCTAAGGATATGGGCCTATCAATCAACAATCTACATTTGCTGAAGTAATTTCTAAAAGTGCAGTAATTAAGACGACTTTAGACAATATGTGATATAAACGTCATTTTAAAGGGTAAAATACAAGTCGCTAGGACTTTAACAGAAGACTTCATAATCAAGTAATATTACGACGTTGTAACATTAACAGGTTATATTCAGTAACTAGCTTTTACCCGCGACTTCGTTCGCGCGAGGTTCGTTATTTGTGTATTAAATAATGACTAATTATTTTCTGTCATCCCATCCCATCCTATCCCCGTCCCCGTCCCTTTCTCCGTCCCCGTCTCCGTACCGTCCCATTCCGTCCCGTCCCGTCCCGTCCTCTCCCCTTCCATCCCATTCCTTCCCTTCCCTTCCCTTTCCGTCCCGTCCCGTCCCGTCTCGTCCCATTCCGTCCCGTCCCGTCCCGTCCAGTCCCGTCCCGTACCGTCCCTTCCCCTTCCATCCCATTTCTTTCCTTTCCTTTCCGTATCATCCCGTTCCGCCCCGCCCCGCCCCGTCTCGACCCTTCCCGTCCCGTCCCGTCCCGCCCCTTTCCCTCCCGTCCAGTCCCGTCCCTTCCCGCCCCGTCCCGTCCCTCCCCTTCCATCCCATCCCTCCCCTTCCATCCCATCCTTTTCCTTCTCTTTCCGTCCCGTCCGTCCCGCCCCGCCCCGACCCGTCACGCCCCGCCCCGTCCCGCTTTGCCCCGTCCCGTCCCGTTCCGTCCCTTCCCTTCCCGTCCAGTCCCGTTCCGCTCAGTCCCGTCCCGTCCAGTCCGTCCCGTTCCGTCCAGTCTAGTCCCGTCCCGTCCCGTTTCTTCCCTTGTGTCATTTTCACCGTCTTGGACTTAAAAATAAATGTAATTTTCGCAATCAATGTCCCAAAAAACCTCAATAACGACACCCATATCGATTTTTAGGCTTACTTACCCCATTTCACCCCCTAAGGGGTTGATTTTTGGAAAATCACGAAATACGTGTTTGATTATTTGTTTTAGGAGTACTCCTATGAAGTTTCAAGTCGAAATGTCTATTTAATATTATTTCTCCATTCAAAATTGGAACCCCCATTTTACCCCTTTAGGGGTTGAATTTCGAAATATCCTTGTATACATCATAAAGGGAACCTCTGTGCAAAATTTCAGCTTTCTAGGTCCAAGGGTTTGGGCTGGGCGTTGATGAGTGAGTGAGTGAGTCAGTCAGGACCTTTAGGAGTATATATAAGATAATAGGACGAGAGATCAAAATATTGCGGACATTAATTTTTGCGATTCAGATACGAGTTTCTGTGGCTACAAAAACAAAGACCAGTGTTTACACGAGTCCTTATTTTCTCAAGCAACAGAAATGAGATAATCTGAAGAGCAAAAATTGTTGGCAATATTTCGACCTAGTCCTATTCGTCTTGACAATTTAACTTTTAAATTATTGAAAATGGGCAATAAAAATACTCCTAACATAAAACTATAAATTCACAAAACTAGTGTTCTTTGAATTGTATCCATAGTAATCGATCCTAGCAACATTTTTACAAACAAAAATTGTCTAATACTAAAAGCCACGTTATGTTTAATTAAAAAATAGTTACAGAAAAAATTGTGGCTGAAATAAAGGCCCTCGAAATATTATCACTAAAATAATAGTTCGATTGGTAGTTTATTTTTAAATCGAAGAATGCCATTGGTTGGCAATGACACCAGTTAAATTGTCACATTATTATTACCAAAAAATACACGTACTTGTTTTGAAGGAAGGCATCTCTTAATTTCCACGTCATTTATACGTGTGGTTTAGTATGGCATTCACACACGTTATAATTTATAATATCTAGTTTATGCCTATCGCTATACATATACCACGAGATTATTCTCCTTTCAGTAAATTGTTCGGGATTTTGAACATGATTCTCTCGGCTGCGACGTTATTATTATTTTCTATTAGTAGCCTGCTGAGAACCCGATATTTGCTATTGCTTGCAATTTCTATATTTAATTATAGAATTCCTGTTAGTGGCCCCAAATCCTCTGTTAAATGACGCATAATGATAAACATTTTGTTTAGATGACCACAATTCCAATTATAATTTGTTAATCGACGCCGATTGTGGTGTATTGATTTTCTTTTATATCAACTGAATTTTTTGATATTCTTATCCCTGATGATATTCGGAATAAATATCGAAACCCTAGGTTTAAGAAACACTCCCCAGACTGGCAGTAGGTCTGGTTTTTGGCCATTAGCTACAAAATAGACCATCCGAAGACGAAATAGAATAGAAATGAAAACATTGGAAACAAAATTTCTAATGAGAACGGTGCTATGTACTTTTGTCGTGCGAGCCACGGGTTACTCGTAAACTCTTCAAAGATGAGGGAGGCAGGGCTAAATTTGTGCATGCGGCATGAAATGCGCCCCCGTAATAGCTCAAAAACGTATACTTTTCCAATAAAAATTCATAGAAGGCATGAACATTTCCTTATTCAATACATTGTTTGCCGATATAACGTATTTTACTACACCCATCTGCTGAAACCTATCGTTACATGTAAAAATTACGTTCGCTGTAATTTGTTCAGGAATTGTGTGTGGTTTTAATTATTCCCAGACATAATTTATTTGGGATGACGATACTTATACCGCCGTTTTCTCGTGGAGGTACTTTAGGTTACATAACTTTCAGATCTAGTTTAGTTTTGAATTTGATATTGTGAAAATTGTACGAAATTTTGGTGAATTTCTTGAAGAAATTAGTTTAGAGGTGTTGTTCAGCTATAGTGGGTAAAAGACCCAATCGTGCGGCTTCGTTCAGGCAGCATCCGTCACCGGACCACAAATGAGCACGGCTTGTGCCCTTGCTTTGTGAGGACAACCCGCCTGCACCCTAGCCCGTCAGGTGTGGTATTCTCATCATACTCATCATACACCAATTTCACATTTTTGTCCGATCTCTGCAGAATAAAGCAGCAAGAACTTTGTTGATTATATTGTTTCGTGTACGGCAAAATTGATTATCACACCTTAGAATTTAGCTTTGCTGTAGTGAAAGCTGGGTTAACGATTTTGGAGACGTTCAGTTTCTTTACCGGTAAACACTATACCGCAAACGATTCCTAATTAATATTTAACGTTGTTAATTGGCCACAACTCTTTAAAGACCCTAAACTACACAAATATTTAACATTCGTTAAATACAGTTTTCGCCAAAAAATCGGCATAATATGGGAACAATTTTTATTTTTGATTTTTCAAAAAAACTTTTTTCGTCAATAATTTTTGCTTGTTTAAAAATCTATTTAGCCCCTATCATATATACCGAGTGATTTTTACTTATTTAGAAAATGGAGTTTTTCGAAATTGCCAAAATCTGAAGTGTTATTTTTCGGAAATTAAGTAAGATTTCAGTGAGATTTTTTCTAGTGTATTATTTTTAGGTAACTGAACAATCTCAAAGCCAGAAAACTTTTTAACTTTAGCTAAAAATTAATTTTTAAATTTTTTAAATATTTTTCAAAATTTCACATACCAAGACTTAATATTATAATTCAAATTTCTTTATGTGAACACTTTAAAAATTTATAATTAAAAAAAATAATATAAAAGCTAAATTAGTTCTTTAAATTTTTTATTATTTACCGAAAACTAGTATGTTTGCATAATTTTTACATTTTCTATGCAAGGCGCTTTTTATGAGAAATATTTTTCAATTCTAATTAATATCTATTTAAATTGCTTCCAGAAACTCTAATCTAGTCCTGTTAATAAATTACTGCTACAAAAATCTTGTAAATGTTCTTTTACAGTTGCCTAATATGGAAAACGCAAAAGTGTGCATTATTTTTTTAAGGTAAACGTAAATTTTTCCTTATAAAAAATATAGGTTCCATACAACAACTATAAATAAAAAGACATTAAGTAATAAATATTACATTAACCAAACAAATAACTCAGATACCAATCTGCAATAAGCATGCCCATTAACCATTAACCAAGCTCATCAACCTTGGGGGTCACATTGCTGGCATGTTTTGCTCTATGCTCCAAACAATACGACTTGCGGCAAATTATACAAGCAAAGTTAATTTTGTCTATACTTTTTTCTATCGTAAAAGCTGCATCTGACTTTGTTGAAGAAATCTCCATTACTAGTTGGGACCTGGAGGATTTTTCCAATATTTCAGCAATGCTTTAGCGTGAAGGTCTCCGTAAGGTGCGCCGCTGTAATCGCTGTTGCAAATGAGGTTTTATTAGAGCCATAGCCCACTGCTTCAGAAATGTCTTACGGTTGTTGCGTCGATCGTCTCTACATCGTGGATTACTGAGAGAAAAGGATATCATAGCATTTATGCCACTGGCATCCCACATGTTAAACCAAATTCTGGACGGCCAACGTCTTGTCTTTCTTGAAGAAGTATAGAAATGGCAGAGTTGGTCAAACGAATCGGTTCCTGACTTTGTTTCGTTGTAAGTATAATATTGGATTTCCCCGTAGCAGCATTCAATGAAGTATCGGTATGTAAGGTGGATAATAGCAGAATAATTTGATTCCTTTTTGTGGTATAAGAAACAAGATTCTTGGTTTTGTCTAAGGTAAATAAGTATTTACTTACTTCTTTTTTCTGAATAAAAGTTGGAGACTTTCTAAGTATTCCAACAAGAGTCAGTGTATACTGTTATAACATTTGTTCTGGTAAAAGTGTAACGCTAGGTCCTGCATACATTTTAATTAAACATTAAAAATGTACATCTATCCGGCACTGGGTTTAACGATAACGCGAAGTCACTCGCTGAACCCCAGCGCGGCCTTCCACTCAGCGATGCCGGCTGTGGCGATAAAGCCGCCCGAAGAGTATATAATAAGTTCCGAGACCAGTTTACTTCACTTGAGTCCACCAGTCCTGATCTTGTCCACTCTCGACTTGAGTTTAAGAACTTTCCTTCTCCCAAAAAGCTCTCCTAGCGTTAGAATTTTACTGTATCTATCAGTCTCCTAAGGCATTGCCGGTTAATTCAAAGCCCCACGACAGCACACAGCGAAAATTTTCAAAAGTTATTAATAACTGTACCTACAGAGCTCATATGGCACGTTCCGCATGCATGCAGCTCAAGAAATATGGCCGCCATTATTAAACCTTGTCAGGTCATTTTGTATTTTAATTAGCCACCTAGGCTTTAGGGCAGCGTGCCCGTATGTTAAACCCTTTTAGTTACTTATTTGGCTTCATCGCCTAATTCCATAATAATGATTTTGCACATAGTTGGCCTCAAGCGCAGTATTTCTCGTCATCCGGGGCACCCCTTTGTTGGTACTTTGACAATTGGGCTCGCAGGATTTCCGAACCTTCTAGAATTTACGCTGTTGGTGTGACTGCGAGGCCTCGCGCTGTCTTTGTCACCGACACTTATTTGTTTTATTGGGCGCCTCGCCATTGGCTGTCTTTGTCACCGGAACTTATTTGTTTTATTGGGCGCATAGCCATTGGCTTTCGAAAGTCAGGTGGAGACGCGCTTACTTTCCTCGAGTTTTTGCGAACGGTTTTGGCAGTTAGTTAGGAGCCAGCTACAGTTGTGAACGTGTTCTTTTTGTGCAGTTTTCTGCTAGAAAGGTTTTGCAGGAGCGGCTCCGCCGCCCCCTTCGGCCCTTAGGAGTCGTCGGGTGGCGGCACAGCTTTTGTTTTGAGTGGACTGGTACCGCGTGGCATGGCTTTGGTTTCGCAGAAAGTTCGGTTTCATTAATTAGGCCGTGATTATTGTGCTGTTACAGCGATTGTTGATATCGTGAATTTTTGCGACTTTGTTTGTTGAGACGTTGCCCAGCTGTACGTTTGACATTGTTTAGTGTGAGGGGCGTGAGTGTTAGTTGGAATGCCGAGAACGCAAGCCTTTGAGTCTCCAATTTGCCGTGGGGTCGCAGGCCTCGATTAAGCGCCTTTTAGGCGGATTCTTCTCGTTAGGGGGACTCATTTAGCAGTGGTTTGTACCGGCGAAGCTGTCATGTCGTTCTGCCTCCCGTTTGCACTTCGCACTATTACATCAATGTGAAGATAAATCTTCATCCGTCCGGCTCACAGCCTCCTGCAAAGTTGTCACAGTATTTGATTCCCGTCTCGTCCAAATATGCAGTATCTGAGGCGGTGGTCGCTACAGCGGCAAAGGACGTCAGTACCGCACAGCCAAGCTCTGTCAGGTATAGTCTGTATTAATCAATAACGTTTGTTCGTGCAGTTTGATATTGATACGGTGTGTTGCGTCGAATTAGCGAACAGTTGCGTTCTTTTACTGTCAGTTAAAATAGCTTATTTGCATAGAACGTATTATTCATACCGCTTCACGAAATTATTGTTGTTTAGCGAACAGTTGTGTTCTTTTACCGTCAGTTAAAGTAGCTCATTTGCATAGAACGTATTGTTCATACCGCTTCACGAAATTATTGTTGTTGTACAGTTTTTAGGTCACTTTCTGATATTAGTTTAAGACGTTGCGCAACCATCGAACTGCCGTATTTACACTTTGGATTTACATGTGCCTTTTTTTTGTATACAGTTTCTAATATTTTGTGTCAATACATGTCATGTCATTTTAAATGTGGTTTCCTTGTTATTGTGCATGCGCTCTGTGTGGTTTTGTGTTACAGTTGTAAGAGGAGTTTGGCCAGTTGCCAAGTGGATTTTCAAAAAGGTAGGTCCATTGTTGCTGAACCGGCCTGCTGTCCAGATTACTGCCAAGTGTCGGTTAGAAGGTAGACCCGCCTGATTTCCCGGTTTTTCTCTGGGTCTATCCTTATGTTTTCGTATGTCTATCAAACCGTTGTTATGTACCGCCCCTCTGGCCGTTGCCCTTAGGTGATCTCGTAAAGAACCCGCCCCAGCTCCACTGAACGCTCAGCCGGCTTATCTTGTTGCGGCATGGGTAGCGGCCTAGGAGAACTTTCGTCCCGATTTTGTCGACTCTCGCCCGCGCCGGCCGTTTGGTTGTTGTATGAGCCGGTGCGGTGTCGTAAAGACCGTTTAAGACCGTAACAACCTACCTGGAACGACCGCATTGTGGGTCCAGCAACGGCGTCCCGAGCCTCAGAGAAAATTCATGCCCTAGCCCGGAGTTTCTGGCCGAGAATGAATGCCGATCTGTCAAATGCATTTACCCGGATTTACCCAGCAATAACCTCTACGCACTCCCAGAATCGCAAGTATCTTCTAAATCCCTTAATTTCCGCGTATAATTGCAGAGCAGTAAATGTAAACAAAGCCGGTATCTGAAGGTCTTGTCGTGGACATACATGGCCGAAACCTATACTCTACTCCCAGTTGAAGGCTACCGCCATCAAAGAGTGGGTGCTAGATGGGTTGCGGAACAACAAGAAACCGAAGCAACATAACCCCAGAAAAGTTGGTTAATATACAATTCAGTTTATTAAAAATTACCAATCATTTTGTTAAAATAGTTAACAACAATATATTGATGGTAATTATACTGTGTTTTCATGACCCTATATATATATGTGAATTAGCGTAAACATTTCTCTGATTTGCGCTAACCGATTTAGAAATTAATAAACATTTGAGCCTTTCTGAAATTAATGAAAGTCATATCACCAGAATTAATTACCAGGATTAAAATTAAATTCTGGAGGGCAAAATGTTATAAAATTATTGATGAAAACCAATTGTCTGCTGTAAAGTTACGAAAAGTTCCGTGTATTGGTTTACTCTGAACGTTCCACGCAAGTGACTTTTAAACAATTTAAAAAATCAATAGAAGATAGGGATAACAATATTCTAACGAGCCTAATAATATTGATACCGGCGGTGGGATTCTATCTACATCACCTGTGGATGCGATTGTAACAGCATGGATATGGTACACTGCGATATGCAGCTCCACTGGTATGTGTGTTAAGCACGGTTGTATTCAACAGGACGGTCTTATTGTTGAAACGTTTTGACTCTTTTGCGACATTATTCTGTATCTGTTGAGTCCTATTTTCGTGAAGTGTATAACATGACTTATGAGCAAATTTATACTTTTATTCATTTCTCAGTTAAGGCAAAAATAAACAAAACTTAATTTTTTAAAGTGATCACCCTTTATATATTTGCCCAAAATTTTTTCGGTTCTATGCCAGGTAGACGTATAATCTGCATGCAAAATATCGTCATCTTCCAACAAATAGCTTTTGAGTTACACCGCCAACAGGCAGACAGATAGACAAACAGACAGACAGACGGACGTCATCTAGGGACCCTGAAACGTGAAGATCTGAAGAAATCTAGGAATGTGATTTTTTCGCAATTACAATATTTCCTTCGTCTTTTCGAGGAGGGAAGTATTAAAAAATAAGATAGGCAGCTCATGTGGAAGTCAAAAATAGAAGAGCAGGGAAAATTCCTATAGAACGTGCACTAAAATAAGGGCGCATTTTGTCTCCAACAGTATTATTTAATCTGTTCTCTTACCATGGCCATATACTTAAAAACACTTTACAATATCAACGTTATTACAAAGCAGATAATACCCTTACCTAATCCGACAACTGAAATGTTTTGAAACATTGATTAATAGAGTAAGCATATCAAGTAGAAAGGTAGGCTTGGGCACAAACGCAATGTATACTATTATTTAGTTGTTAACCGCATATCCTCCGGCCAGTCAACAGTTAAACATTCTACAAATGCAGAGGATCAATCCATCATTATTGACCAACTCGTTCTAGACAATGCTCACACAACATTTACCAAAATGAGATGCTATTTCTGTTAGACAATCTTTATTTAAGCGTCGATCCTCAATGTATTCACAATAGAAGTGGGGATATACAGAATAATACAATGAATTGGAGTTAGCAGAAATAACTTTACAGAAGAACGAGATGCACTTGTGTGATCGCCACGGTAGGGAGACCTAATGAGGCATATACAAAAGAAAAACCAACCTTTTAAAAAAATTGACTCAGTCTGCAGCTATAGTATATGCTCCTCCGCTGCTTAATTAATATTACCAATATATTTTACCTTTACATATTGTTTTTAATGAATAAACGTTTGAGGTAAGTATTCCTAATTTGTACATGGAAATGTGTATTTTTAGCGTTCTGTTATTTTGCGCCGTTTGCTTTTGTAGCTCGTCCCCGATCCTTTTGTCGCGAGTGTTTTATTACTTCGTTTCTTATTTCCGGTCTGTTAATTTGCTTTCTTGCCTGTGAGGTCGGATTAATTTAGACAAGGAGCAGAGGCGCGAAGCCGATTCGACACCGGCTATTTGTTTTTTAGCCCTCCATCCAAAGGATAATTACCATATCAGAATCGAGCTAGCGTGTTGATGACTAATACTTAACACCCTCGAGCAGGGGCAATATGCACCCTTGCCGCAATTCTGCAGAATTTATTGACTGCACCACATTAAAGATTAAATAACTGTGATCTGGAGCGGACTTTATTCCAGCCCATTCCTCTAAAAGGGAGTGTTTTGTAAATTATTGCCGCAGAGATGCATTAAAAATGCCGTCATAACTTCAGAAATACTTTAAAGCCACCGCCGAAAAACCGAAGCCAGCAAACGCGATAACTTTATATTTTTTGAATTCTGGAAGATGCAACGGAATTGAGTTTCCCCCGAAGTGTACAATTAATGTCGCGAAAGATTTGTGTTGTTGGCTGTCGGAGTTCGCCGTCCTTCCGCCTGAAAAACTGCAATTTTTGGAAATCTATCCGAGCTTTTAAAAAAAGAGCGATGGCGCTATTTCAATTTCATGCCCAAGCCGTTAGAGGTTTTCCCGCACATTATAACCCTAATGTCCTAACACCACAAAATTTACGATTCACCATGTGCTAGGGTAGCTTATCTTTAGAGTGCATCTAAGTTTCTCTGTTCGATCGTAATATTCCCTACTTTATTTCAAATTATCTGGCTGTTTGGAGGTATATTATTTTCTGCTGGCTTTATCGCCCTGCTTATAATATAAAATTTTATAAATTTATGATACGGTTTATAAATACCCAGTATAATTAACATAAGCTCACTGGGCTTGTCGCTGGGTCAAGAAGAATGACATAATATTTCATTCTTGACGTTTTAAGAAAAATTCCAAGGATAGATTTGGATAACATTCTGAACTGGGCGTCATGTAGGAAACACAGTAAGCGAAGTTAAAGTTTCCAAAGATTTAAAAAGTTACTCTAGGTAAATTCTCGCTTTGTAACTACCCGGCTTTAAGTTTATTAATGATTCATTTATTCATTCATAATCGAGAGCCCCTTTTACCTTTCAATGTTAATGATATAATATAAAAAACTCTATCCAGAATGTCATAATATTTCGTATTGGGGTAGAATGTGCTTTACTTTCCTTCCCACTTCAGGGCGGTTTAGCCGTCAGGAAATCGAGTCTCAACACTATGAACACAGCCTTAACCCTGACAGGAAAAGGTACAACTATTTTTCTTCTGTGTCATGTCCGTTACCAGACATTCGCCATAATAGCCACATTATTGACGGTTGCTCTGAAGAGAGCCTAAAATGAGAGACAGGATCACTGACGTAGGCTTTTCAACTAAGAAATTCTGCATCTACCCGGGTAATATCTACCGCAGAGCTTCCTCTGGATACTCCACACATGATTAAAGTACACCAGCTTTCTGCTCTTATCCGTGGTGATAATGTCCTTATCATTCTCATAACCTTTTCGGTACCATCCAACTGATTCACAGCATGCGTCGGTAACACCACGTTCCATCTAGAAAATTTCAGAACTTTACTCACATTTAACGTGTAAATAATATATAATAGCGGTCCTAATATGGAACCTTGCTGTACTTCAGCTTCTACCGGGAATGCCGTTGACATGTCAATAGTAACTTTAAACATTTGATTCCTGTTACCAAGTTAGCATTGAAAGAGTGTTACGTGTTGAATACGTCCATTTAGGTTTACAGGACAATGAGCAGGGCCCGGTTAAAATTTGGGCCTATGGCGCATGGTTTGAATTTCGCGCGTTACCCTTCTTTGCCCTGAGGTGTTTTTATTAGTACTAACAGCGATAAAATGGCCGTTCTGGTTTTTGCTGCCTCAACGGTTGCCAGCAGTCGTGTTTCCATTTTGGTCGTCCAGGGTCGGCAAGCCTTTTTGGAAAGCTATCCTGTAAAATATTGGGTTATCCCTGGCTGCGTTAGCGGATTAAGCATATCTGGTCCACTTTTTGAAAAGCAATGCCTATTATGCTAGTTTGGCGAAGCATCTGGAAGCGAGCTGTCGGATTTCGTTTAGCACGTGGACTATCTTTGGGGTAACTTCGATTAAACTTGCGCTGAACCGCGTGTTTCGACGTTTTATACTATCTCTGGGCGCTTTTCACCAGCTGTTAGTGTGGGAACCAGATCTCCAATCACATGACACTTTCAGGTGTTAACAGCAATCGTCTTTCAAGTCCCTTCTGCTTGGATGCGAGAGTTTACTGAGATAGTGGCATTATATACAGTATTTAAGTGTCAAACTCAATTATTTGGATGCCAGATTTCCTGCAGTAATTGACCTTTAGAACGATGGTATAGACTTTGGTTTCACTGCGATGCACCGTTCAGTATGAGAAGGCGCAAATATCTCAAAAATGACACCCCATATAAAAATTCCAGGCAGAGAGATGTATTGGCGTATAAGTTTTATTTTGGGGCTGAGCTTATAGGGTGTGAAAACTGGAGTTGCATAAGGTCTATTAATAGCAGAAATATTACTAATAATTTTAATCCGCATCCGTAACACTTTTCCTAAACTTAGTAAGTACCTTATCTAATAGGGAGATTTACAGTTTTATATTTTCTGTGAACCAAGGAGAATCTTTTAGTAAATTTGGGAGTTAGAAAAATGTCATGTTTATCAATAGTTAAATTGATGATATTAGTAATGTGACTCACGTGGTGATTAATATCATTCACATAAAATCTTTGATGCATTCAACTTAATTCGATATCCCTTGTGAATGCGGCAATATCAAAATTCCTAAAAAAGCTGAAAGTTCTCAGATGGGTAACAGGCATCTGGTTTTCTAGAGAGATGCTGCATGGCATTAAACGACTTATTTGATTTAAGTTGCATCCCTCAAGCACCTATTCCAACTGTACATTTTTGTTTCATTAATGTTATATAAATTTACATTAATAACACCAGTACAAATCAACTTATCGAATTCAGATACCAATAATGATAGGGTATTATCAAATGCGTTGATAAGGATACTATAATCGATATTAAGAGGTCTGTATATAATCTCAACCGCGAAACAAATTTGATCAATTCTTCGTTTTACCCATAACTGCTCTATGACATCAGAGATGTCTATAACAATACCTTTTTGATTATTTGCTACATGTAGTGCAACACCACCACCTTTTTTACAACTTTCATCTTTATCTAATAACCTATATTGACGCATCTGCACTAATATTTGGAGTAAGCTAAATATAACTCTCTGCTAGTCGATCTGGTTTATTACTATTTATATAATATCAGCTAGTAGTGAGCAAACATAGTGTTACGTGTAATTTTACATTTAGATACAGTTAAGGATAGTTTGGATAATTTCTTAGCTTAAATACATTCATATAATTAGATTCACCTGCATACGTTAGGTGTAGCTTTGGTTGCATACTCATTTTTGCAATTTGTGGGACTTTTGGAAAATCCTTGATTTTTAGGGAATTTTGAGTAACAGTTTTGAAAATTGTTTTGATAGTACGATTTCCGGCGACCATTTTTTAGTTTTTCCTTTTTGGAGCTGCATGTGATCTTTGGAAATTTTCACTTAAGTGGATTACGTAGTTTCCACTTTTCTTTGAGGAATCTGCCATCCAAAAATAGGAAATGGGTGTTATCTTGCTAAAATGAATCTGATTGTATTGGGATAAATATATATTTCTGCAATTTACTTACTCGAGGCCTCCTTACAACTCTGGTATGTTAATTTAGGGTTGCCGTTGAACATTTTTTGATAACGTCTCGTATTTAGGCCTCCTCGTCCTAGTTTGCTGTATCGTTTTCCGATTTTTCGGGATCTAATATGCCTGTGGCATTGATGTTACTTGGCTAAGGCACCTGGAGCAACGATCCAGTTCCAGTCCGAGCCCCTCAGCACATGTGGTAGTTCGCATGCAAGGCTTCTCCCCATGGTGACTGCACTCGACTACGTTTCTCACCCGCAAAGTTAGATAAAGGCCTGACTCTTTGGAGGTTATTCAAGCTGGTGGACATCTTAATAGCTATCCCCCATAGCTGTTGATGTAGCGGCTCTTCTGTGCACAATCCAGGTATCTACAACACCTAGTGTTATCTACCTTTTGGTGTTTATTGAACTGAAAATGTCGTTCGTTATGGCACTATGATCTTTACTTTATGTATTGTACTTACCTAGGTATATGCTAGCGAAATTCATGCCGGTTTACATGCGGAATATTGTGTAACTTCGTTGTACATCACGTGCAATTACTTTTGTGGAATAGGATAATGTCATTCTATGCATTTAATATCTTTACGTTTGGTAGTACTGCTTTGGTCGCGTTCAAGTTTCAAGTACTTGTCAATGTTTTAAAATTTAAACTATTGCGAGGGTCTCCGGGAGCATCAATTTCACATTTAACATAATATGAGCACCGTAAATACACCATTTTATGTGTATTAGCACTCCCCTAGGCGAAATGGTACCAATTCGAAGAGGTTCGCGACTAGATAGATTATTTACTTAATTAATCAAGCGATTTAGAACTTGCTATTCTCCCGCATTCCGGTATCGCTGTTTTTAATATATTTAAGTCACTATCGTAGTTGATACACGGGTACTCGAACGAATTGCGATTATCGTAGTTACATTTTCGACTTTATTAATATAAAATCTTGTACATTACATACCACTAAGATTACATCTACAAACTATTCCATTTACATACTATTATCACAGAATTGTGTTGCCCTTTTTAAGTATGACACAGAATTTTGAATGTGTACAAACTGTAAATAAATAACTAGGTTATTTCGAGTCTTGGTGTTTTCTGTCTTTTATTATTTTTTTTGTGTAACAGCTAGTGGTTTAGGAATTTACACGGCCACCTGTAGGTTTTCTGGTTTGGACCGTCTCAAACCAGTGGCGCTTCCGGACAACCCACCCCATCCTGCTCAGGACCTAGCTTGGCAAACGTTTGCTACACGACTAGACAATTCCTGGACCACCCTGCTGTGAAGTATTTATGATTTTCTTTTTTTTACGTGCGAATAAATTCCCGTGTGTAGCAAATGTAATAATAGATTTGGGATATTTTAAACCTTTTAACCTTCATACCTCAACAGAAGAAAGTCCCTAAAGGGCTTTACTAAAAACTTCTCTGGCAAGTGGAAGTTCTGACACTAAATATTTTGGAAGATCAAAGCCAACTAAAGGTCAACATATCTTAACGTCCCTAATAATGCTGAAACAATAAAAGAAAACACTTGGTAATTCAAATTACACCAATTTGCAAATAAAAAAGTATTGCAGACGGGATTCGATTCAACGCCTGCGGAAGGCATTTTAACGGGAACCAAGCAGGCTGCGCTCAGTGCACCCGTGGATCGCATCATGCCACCTGGCTGTGCTTTATATCGTCGCTCAGCGTCTGCATTACATTCAACAGCAAAATTACTCTGTATCTGTTGGGTTCCGTTTTTTCACCGGTAAATCTTGAGTTATGTGTAAATTAATACTTTTATCTATTCCGCAGTTAAAAACAAAAATGGACAAAGTTTTATTGTTAAAGCTGATCAGCCTGCATATATTTGACCACATTTTTCTCGGTTTCATGGCAGGTAGACTTCTAATCCACCTACAAAATATCGTCTTCCTCCAACAAAGAGTTTTTGAGTTATGCCGGCAACAGACAGACAGACAGATAGGAAAACATACAGATAGACGGAATTGAGAAAACTTGGTTTTCGTCATCCAGGGACCTTGAAACGTAAAGATGCGAAGATATCTCGTAAAGTGATTTACAATACTTCCTAATAGGTATGTATATAGAAAAAACTATAGCCTATAAATAAAATTAAATGCTAACTTGGTCGAGCAAAGTGTAAAACTAAACCAGATGTAGTTTTAACCTTCACAGGAAACAGAATAAGGACGTTCGCTTATCTAGCGCACCAGACAGTCCCTTGAGGTTGAAATGTTAATGCAGTGGTCTAGTCATATTACCTACCTTCTGCAGACCATCATACGACTGTATTTTACTGAACTAGAAATTGTTCCATCCAAATTGCAGATATTTGTTTTTTACACCATACGGTTCCTTATATGCCGTGAAAAGTAACCGCCTTGTTCTACTCGTAGTAGGGTCTACTCTAATAACTTCTTCTTGTTGGGAATGCCATATATCTTGTAACGGTGCGAAATGAAATTGAGAATAAAACCGCGGTTTATACTATTTTTTTGGGGTCAACTATGTGGCATCTGTCTATATTGCTTTCGTCTACCTCCACACTAAGTTTGTTCTTAAATATCGCGATCACCTTTCGTTTAACATCTTCCCCATTAGTTTCAGGTAGCCCAAAGGTCCTGATGCTGTTTCTCGTTGTGTATCGTTCAAAGTTATTTGAAGCTGTGTGTTTTTTAACTGCATTGAGACGCTGTCGAAGCTCCTCTAGTATCTTAGTATACTCTATAAACTTTTTCAACATTTCTTGCTTTATGAATTCATCAACCTTAACTACAAAGTTCTTTATCCAATCGTCCTCAAAAGCAACACTTATCGATTCGTCCACAATATATTAAACATTTTTTTTGTTGGGAGTGTGAAAATGACATATTACAGTAGTATGTCAAAAGGCGAGCACGATAATCGTAAGTTAGCATAGCACCAATTGCTGGAAATTTCCTGCGCCAGACTAGAATGTCTACACTCATTGCATGCTCACACTCAACTCCCTTGAAGGAATATTTTAGGTCTATCACATTTTTCTGAATAATGTGAGGTTGATGCTGACGAAATATGTTTTTGCTAAAAGTATTATACTACAGACGGGAGCTAATGGGAAATCCACTGCAAGGAGGTGGACCAGTTTTGGTAGGATCTGAGAGGTTACATTGGTCTCTTGGTCGTACTGTGGAACTGACCCATAAGAAAGATGGCATTTCACGTGTGGAAAATAAAAGACTGAAGCCGGTATTGCTACCCGTCCCATGCAACACTTATTTTCTCAGGAATTGAATCATAGTGGAAAATAAAATCACTAGGAATTTCATTAGTGATAGGAAATAAAAGGGCTAACAATATATCGGTTGCAGTTGAAGTACATGTCATATTGATTTATGTAAAAACGAAACTGCTGAATTTTAGTCTATCCAATAAATTGTGAGATGGTTGTTGTAAGAAATAAATTTTGAGATTGTTGTTGTAGAGTAGAGTCGAGTAGAGTATTTACAAATTTAATATTACATTATGCTTCTATTACTTCTAACGAATATGCATCCACATCGTTTCGTTCCACTGATTTCTTGCAACGTAGTACTGAAACTGAAATAATGGTATTTATCGTTTCATATGTTTTTATATAGAGTTGCAAACTACATAATATGCTATTACTGGCAAATCACTCGAAACCAACAAAATAAGAACAATCAATGGAAAAGGATGCCTTGTAATGGATTGCTGCATCTACCCTACTTGGATTTTGAATATCGATTACTGGATGGAAACCTCTAGTAGTGAATAATGTGTACAGCCCATCTACTACAGTAAACTAGCATGCTTTTCGAAGAAAATAGACTTTTTCCTATTTTACAGCGGTAAAAACAAATTGGAGCAAAATAATCGCTCAGCCAGAGGAATGGCTCTCTCACATAGTAATTCCAGCCGTGGCATTAGATCAAGTTTTCAGTTTTCTTTTCGGAATTCACTAGAATCCCAGACATTTAATCCGACGGAATAACCGAAGCGACAATCGCAATTTAATTGTCTTGGTAGTTAAGATTTTGCTAGCAATAAATTAAGCCTTATCGCTGTCCCGGAAAAAGACTGAGACTGCCCCGGCTTTCAGATACATTATACACAGTTTTTGCAGGACGTTCTTTCTAACTCTGAACAACAATGTCCCCTTCGCCCGGTTTTTACTTTTCAAGGATGCGTAAAAGGTGAATATAATATTTTTAACCAATCTGTTGAATAATAAATTAGTTTGACAGAATAGAGATTAGGGCCACATTTTTAGAATAATCAGCATATTTGCTCGAATTTTAGCTCTCCAATTGCAAATCGCAGGTATTAACGGTATATACGCACCGGTGAAGCAATATATCTAAGTATTTGTCTAGAGAATTTAAATTCGTAGCTCAAGGTTAATACAGTCGGTTATCTTTGGATATAATTCCGACCCCAGCGGTTTTGCATAATCCCGAAACATGTATATTTAGGACATTTCTCAGCGGTATTAGGCCGTTGCAAACCAAGCTGCCTCTTTATAATTATATGCTTCTGCAACTTCATAGTTTTGGGTGCAGCAAATCCTACTCTAATTTTGCTTTTTGGAGACGTCCTAGGCACGCAGATCGGAGTTGGTTATGTTGAAAACGGTTCTTTAAGTTTTATTTATTTTTAGCTGTCTGGCATATATTATATACACAAAAAGCTAAATCTGCAGAAATTTAACTTTAAAAAATTTACTAGAAATTTCAATATCATAAATAGTCAAAAATCTATAATATTTGTAACAGGTTTTGTTTTCCTGTAGTCCTACAATCTCAAAGTAGAACATATTAAACACGTTCAACCCTCTACCTGTTATTTAGTTGCTGTTCTGCAACGAAAAATAAAAATGTTATGTATAGTATGGTCAATGAAGGTAAAGCATGGCAATTTCAAACTTAAGAGAAATAAACGGTAAAAAAACGAACTGTATAGGAATTAACAAAAATTTTTCTAAAATTTATACCAAATACTCATATTCCTTCCCCATATTATGTGGTGATTCTTGGTTCTGACATCGCCCTCTGAAAGTGGTATATTGGTTACTTGGCTTTAAGAGCTCGATCGTTACCCGGCCAATTTGGTGTTTATTTTGACATGTTTAATATTGAAAGCTGGCATTTGGCTGCAGTAGGCGGTATTTATTGTACCACTTGCATGCATTTGTTTCACAGTTCATTCTCACTTGTTTGAGGGAATCCGCGCTTGATATCTTGTATCGAATGGCTTTTTAGAGGTTTTCTCTGTTTTGGTTTAGACATACTACATAATTTTGCTTTAAGCCGATTCACAGCAGAAGTTAGTTTTCTAAAAGCTTCTGTGCGGTAATGGAATTGTATAATATCACAAGTTTTGGAAAATGTTCATTTCCTTTCTGAATTATGGATGTGTGTAGCTTTGTTTGTATATGTGGAGATTTGGATTTATAGATTTAGCTTTTTAGTTACTAGGTTTAGGACGGCGAATTGAATAGATTAGAGTTTCTAGTTGCGTTTGACATTGCTTTACTGTAAATGAATATTTTGCTGCAAGTGAATACGTATTAACGTGAATAGGCTTATTATGATGAAATGCGTATTATAAAATCAGGTTTATGTGATCTACAATTGTCAGATCATGAATTAATTTATTGTTATTTTGGGGTAACAAAGCCTTCTACTCGGATGGCTTACAAAACTATACGTAATTTTTCTGAATTCGACCATGCACAATTCTATAATGATTTAGGAAAAATTCCCTTTCAAAACATTTTTCATATTGATGATATTGACGATAAGCTGCATTTCTTGAATAAACATTTAATTCAACTGTTTGATTTACATGCACCCTACAAAGCAGTTAGATTTACTAAACAAAAAGTACCATGGCTTACGGACAATGTAAAATTATTGATGTCGTTAAGAAACAAAGCTAAGCAGCGCTTTAAAAAAAGCAAATTACCCGCCCATTGGGAATACTATAAATCTGTTAGAAATTTAACCACCATAGCCATCAAAAACGAAAAATCTGCTTACTTTAACTACAATATCAGAAACTGTAGCTCGAGGGATATGTGGAAAGAAGTCAAATCTTTGCAAATCACTAAAAGTGATAAGTCTAGAATGCTGCCTACAGCACTGCAAAATGCTGACGCTATTAACAATTTTTTCTTAGACAGCATTCCTGCTCCACTAGCAGATCTGGATTTGCTTTCAAGCTATGCCAACTCTAGAACTGATAATCTTATATCCGAATTATCATTTAAAACTGTAGATGTCGATGTAGTTGCAAAATACTTGCGAGAAATCAAATCCAACTCTAGCGGCTGCGATGGATTAAATACTTATATGCTGAAGCTATGTTGCCCATTAATTCTTCCATATATAACGCATGTAATTAATACTGCAATTTTTCAGAACAAATTTCCAAACACTTGGAAAATGGCCATTGTTGTGCCGATTCCAAAAAAAAGTGAACCTACTTCATACAGGGACTTACGGCCTATTAGCCTTTTACCAACTTTATCGAAATTAATCATTAACTCGCAAATAAGAGATCACTTAAGCCTAAATAGCATCCTCCCTGAGTCACAATCTGGATTTAGGCCTTCGCATAGTTGTACGACGGCGCTAGTCAGTGTTACAGATGATATCATTGCAGCTAGTGATTGTGGTAAAATAAGTGTACTAGCTTTGCTGGATTTTAGCAAAGCTTTTGACACCATTTCCCATCCAGTTTTACTATCAATTTTGCAGTTTATTGGATTCGGCGCCAGTGCTGTCAATTTTATATCTAGTTACCTGCATAACCGTTCGCAGGTGGTTAAATTACCAAATTCAGTGTCCCACAATAGAAATATTGTAAGCGGTGTGCCACAAGGCTCTATTCTTGGACCACTATTATTTACAATATACACTTGTACCATGCCTGAACCTTTAAAAACTTGCAAAATTCATATGTATGCTGATGATACGCAGCTTTATCACTCATTTTCGCCTGATGAAGCTCATCGTTCAATTAATGAGATCAATAGTGATTTGCAAATTTTGGCTACCGTATCGCACAAACATTCGCTTTCAATTAATCCTTCTAAATCAGTTATACTAATATTTGGTAGTAAAAATGTTGTAAGGGATTTTAGAGACATTGCCAGATTCTCTATTGATGGTGTTGACATTCCTGTAGTTGACCACGCAAAAAATTTAGGTGTTATCATGGATTCCTCACTTAGATATCGCCTGCACATAAATAGTATTGTACGAAAAGCTTACATAAATTTAAAACTTTTATATCCTCATAGGCATTATTTAAACACAAGAACTAAGGCTATGTTGTGTGAAGCACTTGTTTTATCTAATTTTTCTTATTGCTCACCCTTATATGGGCCATGCCTCGCACAGGATAGTCTACAACTAATTCAACGTGTGCAAAATTCTTGTTTACGTTATATTTTTGGAGTTAGAAAATTTGAGCGCATATCACACAAGTTGTTGGAATTAAGATGGCTTAATATGAATAATAGGTTGAAGTTACAAACTGCTTGTCATTATCATAAAATAATAACAACAGCAAAGCCTGATTACCTTTTTAGTAAACTGATGTTTCGAACTGATGTTCATAATTTAAATCTCCGTAACTTAAACCTTATTATTACAACCCCTGCTCACAAAACTGCTTTATTTGAGAGATCTTTTCGTTACCATGCTTCGAAAATGTATAACTCTCTGCCGTATGATATTAAAAAGCTTAGTGGTCGTTCATTTAAACAACAGATGCGTCAAAGACTTTTTTTGTTGCAGGAATCGCATACGTAATTTTTTTTTTTTTATGTATATATATGTCGGTTTTGTGTTATCTCATTACTTTTTATGCGTGCGTTAGGTCTTGTATAAAATGAAAAAATTTTCTTTTTTTGCAGAATTATTTGTATAGGCAATTTCTTAATTTTTTATAATTAATTTGTCAAGGTTTGAGTGGCAGAGCAGGGCCTAACTAACAATTAGGCATCTGAACTCCGCCTTGTGGTTCTTGTATAAACCTATTAATAATAGTTTTTTCTTTATTGTTATGTATTTATTACTATGTATTTCCTATTTTATTATGTTATTAAACTAATTCCTGTTTTCTTTTTTATACAAGAATAAAGACATTTATTATTATTATTATTATTATTATTTTATGATATTTAAGTTTTTCAGTTTATGCCGGTCTTGCCATTTATTTATTACTACATTGTTGATTTCTAACCGTATTTCCTAAGTAACTTGTGATTTATTTATTTGAAATTAGAAATTATAAACTTTAGTTACGCTCTGAACGATACGTCTACACGTCGTGGGATTGTTGTTAGTTTCGCCCTAATCACCCTGTCATTCGCTATCATAGAGCCAATATTTTAGATACGTAATCGGGAATTATATTACTATGTATATATTTATTAAAAATAATCATCGCTCCAGTTGCGCCTCATATAAGTCTTGTTCTTGATATAATATACTATAGCTTATCAAAGGGTGTACATCTAATAAGTTTATTTTTGATAAAACCTCTTTAATGTAACTTGCCATTACCATATCATCGGTAAAGGTTCCAACTTAGATTCGTGAGTTGTTGAATAATCAAATTTGTAGCACCCGGTTTTGATTATTTTAATATTAAATCACCTCTTTTCCAGAGTAGCTTAGATGATCCTTCGAAAGCTATTAGTTACGCGACTGTTTTGGGTATTTACAGCTCGCTATCCGGCGTATGTTGAGGTGTAAGATTATCGTGAATTTACTCTATTGTTATTTATTAGAACGTTTAGCGGTAACAAGTCACTCATAAGATCACCTGCATGCCGTGGTACAGAGTACGATGTTAGCTAATTTTAATTCGTTGTTCAATCTTCCAGAAAATTACAAGTAATACTTACAGTTTTACACAAAAGTTTTGTAATAGTATTAAGGCACACATTAAAATAAATCGACGGGCTGGCAGAAATTACAGCATAAATTCTTGTTGTTGTTTGGTTTCGGAGGAATCGCAATACGCGTTCCAGATGTAGACGATGCCGCGGCTTCCAAAACCGCTTGCCCCAATTTCGTGCGGCAGAAAACTGGTGGCCAGGGAGGATTTGCAACACCACGGCAACGACTATTTAGACCTGGAAGTGGCCACTATGTCGGGTCCTTCATGTGCTCTAATAGCGCACGCAGAAGGAGTTAAACGGCCCCGAAAATCCGCCCGTAGGAGCGATAGTGAACTGTAATTAATGCCCACATCGCCTCTCCCGCACTGGCTCCTATAAGGGAGGAAAGATCCACGATATCATACAAGAAATATAATGCATTTCGAAGCGAATTTTCTACTTACCCTGTAGAAAATTCCAGGCATGCGCGAAACACTTGGTAGCTTAAAAACTCCGCCAAATGGCATGGGATTAAACCTCCCTAATAATGAAATTTACGGACTTGAAATCGCTCCAAACAGCGTAGGCAAACTTTACACAACCAAAAACTAACGACAGCCCACGGATCCTCCGAAATTTCCATACTGATAAACCGACTTCATCTTGTTTCGCCGATCGAGGTAAGGACGCGCTTCGAGAAAATCGCGAGCTATATCAAACTTTCGCAGCAAGGCCAAGGAAGTACGCGTGGCGCTAGCGGGCGAAATACAAGCTGAGCACAAAAGACATCAAAACCGAAAAGATGCGTAACAATACGAAATAAATACTACAGATCTCGAAATCAAATAGCGGCGCGAAGGAATCGTAACAACGGGCAAGCACAAAGTACTGAGAATAACGTATGTAGAGCTCACACAAGACTACAGGACAAAATATCCAATCGCAACCAGCATTGTTTGATATGCAGCTTATTACTACTTGAGGATATATAGCCCTACAGAGATGTCATGGTTACAAGTACTTTATGAAACTTATTAGGTTGGTCGCAATTCAACCTGCTTATTGATAATACTCGAGAATTCTAAGGCAGAGGGAAGCTTTAACTGGTGCTCGTGAAGCAAGCCCTCGCATAGAACGTGTATATACTAATAATATTCGATTCACTTCTAATTACATATATAGGGAAGCGCCAGCTACTGGAAGAAAAGGTATCAATACGCAGGATTTACAAGTTCTGTAAAAGTTATTTAGAACAAATCTGAAATATTTGTCTCAATACCGACTCGAAGGCACAGCAATTCTGCAGCTTTAAGTGATGAAATTCTCCAGACTTTAGAACAACACCTGGTCAAACGGGAGGGTTTTCTCCAGACTTGGAGTATGAGAAAACCTTGGAGATATTAATCGATATCACAGAAATGCGCAGTTACGACCTAGAGCACTGTATACCTTTGGAGATGCCAAGCGGAATGACAGAAATTCGAAAATTCTGACCTGGGGCACGAGAGATCGTCGAAGATGTTATTTGGAATAGGATAAAAAAGATAAAGAAATTCCGACCTTAGGTCCAAGAGACTCTCAAAGATGTTAGTCGGGACGACAGAAATTCGGGTATACTAGGATGGGGCACGGGAGACCTCGGAGATATTCGGCTGGTGGCAGATGTTCCGAAATCTTAGTCTGGGGCAGGAGCGGGACCGAAAAGGTATAGTTTAGCGAGTGCTAAAAATCCGACATCCACATTCATTTGCTGGAGTCGAGTGGTGTCGATCAACATCTCAAAAGCAGAAGAACATATATCATAGTAACATGAAAGAAGTGACATAAATATGACGAAAAATTATATTTACATTTAAATTTTTATTCGGCATTTCACTAATCATTATGTTGTCCGTTACATTATATCATGTAAACCGAAATGCAATAAGTTTACATGTTTGTTGAAATACTAATGGAACATTAAAAAAAGGGATGATGATGCTTGGAAACATTGAATGAAAGTAAGGAGTTAACAATGCCTTTACATTTTCTTTTATTGTCAGCAAGGGTACAATGAACTAGTACATTTTAGAATCGTATTTGAAAACTGAAATGGTTAATACGAGAGAATCGCTGTCTCGCTGTAACAGCAATAATAATAAAGGAGCAGTAAAATTAGGGCCAGATTTCGTAACAAGCGATAAAGGAGCTCGCGTTTATGAGGTGTTTTGAGTCTTCTGATTTATTTATCGTTTAGGCCATTACGACAAAGACCATGCAACTCCATAAAACATCCAGCGATCCGAAGTCGCAGCTTAGACTTGCTGATATCTCGAAGAGCAAGTTAAAGTTGCAAACTCTTCGCTATAAAGCAGTTTATTTATGCTCTCACACCCCTCGCTCCACAATAGCTTTAAAACAATCGTTTCTTCAACATCCCCCCAGCGGCGACAGGGAAGTGCGAGCAACTATTGTATACGTAATCTGGCGATCAAACAAGTTATAAAAGTGATCCGGAGCGCCAAGTGATTGTTCTCAGTTAATTATATTACTTTCGCGACATGATGTAAATTAGGGCGGCACTTACAGCGCGGGGAAAATGAAAACTCGCTGCCTCCAGAAGATAATTTAAAACGAAAATTGCCCTTACTGCCGACCGGCTGCCAGGAGCGGCGTCAGGTCGAATGCGAGCAAGCAGCTGTTTGCACTTGTTTTAATTATTATAACTTCTTTCCAATATATTTCAAAATTAATTAGAGTAATAGGTAAATGGTATGAGCACCAATAACTTCAGATGGAAAATCATCCTTTGACAGTTCAGCAATATTGATTTAACGAAATCCTGTGGCAATCGTTTGTCCCAGCAGTCTTTTTGGTAGCATAGTTTCTTTAGATAATTTATCCAGAAGTTGATTATTGTCCCACGCTGCAGTTTGTGTACTGAATAGCATATAACTGTATAACTTCTGTTACAAGAACTGATCTAAATTTGGAAAAAGTTCCAGAAAAATTATATAGCCACCGAGACCTATTATAACCTGGCTAAAATAGTAAAGATACAAGGTTACTATCGATAAAACCACGCAAACATGTACTACAAATTTTTACTTCGGGCTACAAGTAAAAGAAACAAAGTGAAAGTGTACCCTAGAGTCTATTAGATGAAAACTTAATCCGGAAAATGTATATATCAAAGCAAGCAAATAAGACAAATATGCTAACTAATTAAGGGGAAGTATTAGCTATCGCTAGAAAATTAAGTAATTATACGCAAAACGCTACTACCCTAGGAAAACCCATATGCACGTATGGTACAAAGCTGTCACGTTTCAGTAAACGATCGTCGACCGTTTTACTGAAACTTTTGCATTATCATCCCCTCTATTTCTTACTAAAATGAACAAAAAAATCTCTGTTTTGAGAGGATGGAACAGAAATACGGGCGATACTCAAGAAATAGCTTTAACAATAAATAAAGACTGGTATAAATAAAAATGGACAACTAAAGCCTGAATCTCTTCAAGGCAGAATGTTAGAACTTTCAGCCTACAGATATCAGTATTTGATAAACAACATCAGGCAAAAAAGAGATTAATGGAGAGTAGCATGTTGGGCATACATTAAGCAATATAAGAATAAATAAATATATATGCAACTTAACGATGAATAACATACTGGAAAAAACAAGCGATGCCAAATTTTCATCGACAGGCTATAAAGTAAGGAAAAAACATAATATATCGATTTGAAAGGTATTAGAATAGATCAAGAAGAAATAGAGGCGATAAACTAGAAAGAAAGCGAGTGGTCAAAAACGATTGACAGGATTTTTTCTTACAGAAAACTTGGAAATTGAAATATCATCCTTTAACTTAATATTAGTTACCTTTTGCTGTTAATATGGCCGAGAAAATAGGATCATAGTGGACTTGTACTAAACACGGACGCAACGATAGTGTAACACCTCATTTGCCCCTCCCCGACTTTACTCTGAATTTTAAATGCCCTTAGTTTGCTGGCTAACTCAATCGTCAATGCACAATGCCCGCTTCCTAGTGTGGCTATGTGTATGTCAACACAGCTTTGCTCTGAGCTTCGCTTGCACATTTAATTCTGAAAGTAAACATTCCAATCCCAATACATCCAGGCTGCTTAAATAAACATCATTCATAGGCGTAACTTGGGAGGGGCAGTTGCCCACCGAAAATGTTGATTTTAACGTGCAAGTGCAGCATTTATTACACTTTAGGTTTACAAATTTTGTGAAGTCTTAATTTGTCCCCCCAAAGTGATTCCCCAAGTTACGCTCATGCGTCACATACTCTATAAGGGGGCATACATGCACACAAATAACATGGAAACAATACAACAATATACAAATGCTATACTCCGTCAGTAACTATAAAGTTAAGTTTAATTTAAACCGCCAAGGGTTAAAGGCTAACTTCTACGAGGATTTACAACTTACGCAAGATACAAAATAAGAAAATATAAAAAATTAACGCTAACATGAGAGCCTGGGTAAATATGTTCTACTCACTCCTCCAATTCACCTTAATACGGGCCTGTTTACGCTCTAAACACTGTCACAGGTCAAAAACTACTTTCACGACAACGCGCCAGCTTATGCGAAAAGTAACGACAAAGCTAGGCGACTAGTGCGTACGATATCACTCAAAATCGGGAAAGTAACTCACATAGGACCGCTGCCCTTCCCGTAACAAAAACTGCCGACTAGACTCAGTAGAGCAAAAGGTGGTTCCACACGAGATAACATACTGGCAACGGCCTAATAAACGGTAAACAGTTATAAATAGATTGAGCGCCACCCAATTTCATCAAGATGAACGAGAATGCAAAGGTAAGCCCACTGAGAAACGGGAAGCAAATGAACCTACCTTTCAACTTTACACTTGGCAAAAACCTAAAAGCTACACGGAGTATGGAATGTGCAGCCTTGTGACTCCCCAGGACCGAATAACTGGAGCGCCCTGACCCACATTTGACGCTCACAACGCTCCGCTTTACATCGATCTTACACTTCAGATTGCTTAACCTGAAAATCGGCATGCACCACACACAAAGAAAATACAAGGTAGTACTTAACAAATTAGTCCGGCATAAGGAATAATTACTGCCTTACAAATATGACTATAACATTACTGAGTTGAGAAATAATTACTGCCATACAAACTACGAATCTTGGCGTTAATGAGTGTACGAAAAACAATTACTGCCTTACAAATACGATTATGACGTTACTGAGCGTATGCGAGAGATAATTACTGCTATACAAACTATCATGCTTGGCGTTAATGAGTGCACGAAAAACAATTACTGCCTTACAAATACGATTATGACGTCTCTGAGCGTGCGAGAGATAATGACTGCCATACAAACTATCATGCTTGGCGTTAATGAATGCAGGCGTAATGAGATGCCGTCTAATACATGGTATACACACTACCTTATAGCTTCACCCGGCTCGCGACACAGCGGGTCACAAGGCTTCAGCGGCTAGTGGCGGTTAGATGACGCATCCCCAAGGATTTCTTCGCAGAACTCACATGCGGCCAAATGAACGCCAGGGCTTGCATGGAAAAGGTGACCAGAGACACGTTCTAGCTTGGTTTGGAACCCGCCCACATACAGTGGTGGTAATTTCAAGAGCGTTTGGCCAAAAGAAGACGGGGCATCACCAACACACCTTGCACGCCTGACGACTCGGGACACACTCCTCGAAAACGCCTTTTTAAGAACAACGAAAAACAATCTCGCACGTGTCCAGCGGTCTCCTCCCCGAAGAGGACGACGCTGGCAAGCGCGCCTTGACTCACTGCCTTCTCGAGACGGAACGCAGCTCCCAACTCACTAAATATTGAAGGGTGAACTGGAAGGGCGGCTCCTGCAGACAGACTGCGACCGAGCGAAAAACATTCATACCCTCGCTTTCGCACACACAGACTCACGTTTTAAATTCACTCTGGAAAACACGCTGAAATGCAAGCTCACAACCGCTGCAACGCGAAAACAAATACACGTGTTTGCAAGACGGCCCAAGGCTAGAACGCAGCTATGCGACGGCTTGAAGCCAAAACCTGCATAAAACTAGATACACACTTTAATTTAGACGGAAAAATATTATGACAATCATATATACACACGGGGTCGCAATTTAGAAAGATGGACAAATTACTCGTACATTCGTATAGAAAATGTCCTGACAACATCGAAATTGTCGCCACAACTGAACGTTGCAATATTGTGCAATCAGGTGCTATGCTGGAAGTAGTTAGTAATTTAACTCTGGGTAATGGAGTCGATCACATTTATACCTCGTAAATAAACTAAACTGTTCTCACATTTGTTGCTAAAAAAAAACTGGTTCGGACCCCTTTCATGGCGTTGCTGTTTAAACTTACATTTAGGCTGCTCGGTATAAGGATCGGGTAACTGCACTCTGAAGTTGTTGTAGCAGCTTACAATAGATGATTATATGGATCTCTTATATCCTTTCGAAGGTAGCATACAATTGTTGAAACTCGATATCAGCCCCCCTCCCTACAAAATCGTTGGCTGCTAACAAAGCAGACCTCCGCTCGATGGCACTATCGCACTTCTAATGCCCTGTTTTTGCCCAAAAAACCGTGATCTCGCGTACTCCGGTTTTATATTTAAATGCAACTATCGTTGCTCTCATTTAATTCACGCTGCACTATCTAAAGCGCGAGAATTCACTCTAGCGCGTGCCTTAAATACCTTGCGTTCTTAATCTAAATATTGCAATACATAAAGTACATTCCAACTTTACGCTAGTGAGTGTAAATATTAAACAGCTCTGGTGAGACGAATCAGACCCGTTGCAATAGTAAAGACAGTACACGCATTTGAGTTCTAAATTTAATGATATATCGCTTAACGATTATTGCTTTAAAAGTTGTTCGTGATCATTTCACTTCGCCTCAAATAATTTCTTCGTTACTAAAGATCAATGGTTCGGGGAGAGCTGTTTGCAAAAATTTATAATGGATTTTTTACAAGGGGTGTTTTCAAGCGCCTAAACGGAATACTTGGAGCTCTAATAGCATCGATTGTTTTCGAGAAACTTTTCGAAGTTTATGATTACCGTTCAGTCTTGAATTAAGTGGAGGTTTCATATCGAGCTTCCAATCGGATTTAAAGATTCTTCTTTTATCTGCACTGCAATCATCACGTCACGGAATACGTTATTTCGGGCCGACCAACGTCGATGTTAATTTTGCGAACCCGCAATTTGTGCCTCTAGCTTGGTGCTAAACTTGATCCGGCCAACATTCTATCTAGGGCTCGGGCTTCGTGACACCAGAGATTTTCAACCTCAGCCGCCGTACAAGTATCGAATCAGCTAAGTGTCTGTTTCATTTGATATGTATGTAAATTAACATACTAAATAAGTAGGTAAGTAAGATAAGTTTTTAGCCGAGCCCAGTGTCCACTACATCGTCGCCTAAATGCTGGAATCTCTAGAACCTTTTTGGCCCTTCTCGAAAGTACCAGGATGGGGGCTAACCAATACTATGCCTACATGGTTTTACAAATTTGACTATTATAGGCAAGCACCTGCATCTTCAGCATAAGGCCCATCCTTTTCCTTACTGCAGCTAGTTGTGTGCACTCTTCAGTTTTGATATAGGTAGTAATTAGATGTTCTCCTGTACAAAGATATGAAATAGGTGTATGAAACGTAGTTAAAGAAATCCACACAACTAGTCATAAAAAAAGATAATTGCTGGTGGTACAACACTTTTTACTAAAGAAAAACTTAATTGGAAAGTTACTTTCCAGAAAAAGTATCCAGGATTTTTAACGGCCAGACCATCGAACCATTTCTATTGAACAGCGTTCGATACAGTGATGGCAACAGCGCTTGCAAAAAAACCTCAGGATAAGGTTTCTGGCGGCAGAAAAGCAGAAAAATATATTACAAACGGAAGCTGTAGTGCAAGGATAAATAATTAAAGAGTTGTAGGAACAAAATCGTTAGCAAGGCTTTACCATAGATTTTCTTGTACGCATGTGCAGTAGTGCATGGGGTTGAAGGAAAAATTATTTCAGAGTTCATCGGCCTTCTTTTTGTAGTCCTATTTCTATATTAAAACTAAGATATAAACTAGACCTGTCTCAGAAGCAACTTTTGCTTTCTTAAAACTTCTCGTCGCTTTAAAACTAAAAATTATGTACCTATGTAAAAACTTGGTGCCGTCCCTGCTGGCTGCAGATTATCATCTATCGATCAGGCAAATATAAACCTGCTTAGTTTGCTCTACGTATCATCGCGTTCAGTTTTAGACTGCGAGTAACTCAGTTACCCCTTCAAGATAGCAGTTTTAATTGAATTACCTACTGGGCCGCTGCCCTTGCCCCAGAATTTTGTGAAATAGCCCGCTGCAAAGTTTTTTCATTAGTAAATAAATATCAGCTGATGCGAGCGAAACCGAACTTTTTACAGATTTTAATCTCTGATAAATATTAAGGACACGGGAAATTTCCCAGAGGACCGCTAGGTTTTCACAACGAGGAAGCCCGCCGGCCAAATGCTTCCACATATCTTAGGACATAAATCTGAATTTCAAATTTTGTGTGAAACATTAATCGCGCAAAATTCGCGGCAAGATTAAATGATTCTGGAGGTTATGGGCTCTAGGCTTCCCGTGCATATTCTCATTACTGAAACCTGAATTGACAAAACCGTGAGAAGGGAAAACTGCTAAAAGTTTTTAATTTTAAAATTGAAAAGTTTACGGTCTGAAGCTGTTGTTATTACTAAGTAAAGGAAGATAACAACTTAAAAAATATTTAGAGCCAGTCTTATAAAGGCTACTAATCTGACGTTAACTTTAATTCGCTGTTAAAGTAAACAAAAGCGCATAAAAATTTGTTTACTAATGAATAAAATTTCATAACCACTAACGTTTTGATGCGCTTTTGTTGATTTTAACAGCGAATTAAAGTTAACGTCAGATTAGTGTTCTTTATAAGACCGGCCGTTAGTGTTTTTATAGTAAATAAAAATACATTAGAGAAAGCACTTTAAGGCTCAAGGTTATAATCGTAAGTTATAAATCCGTAGATCTATTTACAAGACGATATACGAAAAAGAGAATACTACACGAGATAAAGGCTCCCTAGTTGAAATTTAGGGGTAATTTTCAACGTTTTTGGTAAGTGACTGCAAATCAGGGTTTGGCTTTTATATGCACATCAGACAAACTGTTTGACAGAGACATTAATCGCATAGAAGCGTCTTTCTTAGCACTAGAATTATAATGTAACACACAGAAATTCCGTAAATAAGCTTTCGTGGGTTCATCTCATTTATTTCAAAACTGTATGTACAAAATTAACTAAAGTAGCTTATAATAGATATGCTAGCACCGTTATTCAAAACGAAAGCATTTAGTTGCTATGGCATAATAATATATTTAAGAAGAATCTGATATAGCATTTAAAAGTGTTAAACCTTTCTAAAAGCAATTTCATAATTTAAATAATATTAAAAGAGTACTTGCAGGAAACTCCATTTTGGGTGCGAAAATTGAAGTTAATATCTTCCAGCACCCCTATGTGCGTTGAGTATAGTTTTCAAATTTGATATAAGCTATGAATATAGTGTAGTGACTATTACGTTGAGACGCCTATTTTATTACGTAATATTAACTCTACTATTTTCTTTCAATAGATTGATTTAATTTGATTTCAAATTCTATTCTTTCTAATAAATGTATTGAATTTAGACTCTTCAAGGGTGGTTCGTGAATCTAGTTGTCTGTTATTTGAAATTTTTAATTTTTATAATGACTTTTGATTATCGACTGACACTAACTGTCGGGGTCGAGAGACTGAGGTAAATTAGCCAGCCGTCTATAAACGCTGTGCGGTGAAAAGAAACATCAGCAGTCTTGCACTCCCAACACGGCCGTACCAAGACCGCTGGGTGATATGTAATCTTAGATCGCATCCTTCTCGTGGTGGCCCTGTTTAAACGAAATCCAGCGGATCTAGACCAGGGCAGTCGACAAACACCCCCCCCCCCCCCCAAACTAAGGTGGAAGCAATTGTGCCGAGGGCTGAATGGAAAATGGGTTAATGTTGCCTCGAACGATGCTCCTAGGATACCAGGCGACCTCCTCCTGTACTTAGCCTTACCCCCGCAATGGGCTCTGTGGGGGTGGACCTTTATTTCCCGTCTACTCGTGGGAACATCATGGAAAAGAATGAACTCTCTCTCTCTCTCTCTCTCTCTCCCCTCCCGCATCCCTGAGCAGAGTGCTTCTACTGAGGCCCCTGCCAACCCTCTCCTCTCACATAATATGGAGAGCCCAATTTCCGGGGCCTCCACTATTAAGCCGGAAGGTGCTCCCGAAGGGGCCCTCGAGGCACTAAAAATCGAACAACTCAGCCTCCAGGGACCGATGAAACGGAACCTGAGTGGAGCTGAAAAGAAAAGACGAAGGAAGGCTAAGGCGGCTGCTACAGGCTCCGAGGGGACTGGGCTAACACCTATGCCTTTCACATCCGGCGCCACGAGCAGCAAAGCTGGGGGCATTAAGCGTGGCCATTCGGATGGCAGCACCCCGTCTAGCGCGCAACGGATGGAAAAACAAGAGTCGGGCGGCTACGTTGAGGCCGTCCACTTACAGCCAAGAGGCCAATAGCGCCATGAGGGCCAGTTTAGGTACCCCGACGTGAAAATTAAAGGTTTTGAATGGGGAAACCCTTCCGAAGCTGAGAAAGCTTATCGCCTGGGTGCCCGGCGTGCCGAACCCCACCGTTAAAATTTTGCAGAGGCTCCAGCTTTATAACCCGGGCGTCCAGACGAGCTGTCTAAGTTATTGCTCAAGGAAAACGTGACGAATATCCAACCTTGGAAGGACGCCAAATTAAAGGTTTTGGAGGGAAAAACCCTTCCGAAGCTGAGAAAGCTTATTGCCTGGGTGCCCGGCGTGCCGAACCCCACCGATAAAATTTTGCAGAGGCTCCAGCTTTATAACCCGGGCCTCCAGACTGAGTTGTGGAGGATCCGAGACCGTGGGGCCTGGACACAACGCCCACTGGTCACAAACCCCAACTCAGAATTTGGTCATAACGCCCAACTTCGATTCTGGTCACAACGCCCAACTTGGTCACAACGCCCAATTTTGATTTTGGTCACAACGCCCAACTTGGTCACAACGCCCACCGACGCCTGTTATAGGAGAGAGCTATCGACGCCACTTAAACCACCGTTTTGGTCATAACGCCCAACTTTGATTTTGGTCACAACGCCCAATTTGGTCACAACGCCCAATTTCGATTTTGGTCACAACGCCCAATTTGGTCACAACGGCCAATTTCGATTTTGGTCACAACGCCCAACTTGGTCACAACGCCCAATTTCGATTTTGGTCACAACGCCCAACTTGGTCACAACGCCCAATTTCGATTTTGGTCACAACGCCCAACTTGGTCACAACGCCCAACTTTGATTCTGGTCACAACGCCCACATTGGATTCTGGTCACAACGCCCACTTTTGATTCTGGTCACAACGCCCAACTTGGTCATAACGCCCAAGTTTGATTTTGGTCACAACGCCCAACTTTGATTTTGGACATATCGCCCAGGCGGCACAGAAAGTAAAATGAATAATAATAAATTAAACTTTTAAGGTGAGGTAATAGGTAGGAACATTTTTCAAGTTCCCGTAAGTAGTAATAATATTATTTATTTTTCATAATAATTGAGTGGCGTAATGCGTTGTCCAAAAAGTTTCTAAATTCGGATTATAACATATAAAGTTGTATTTTTTATATGGAACTCATAGTTAGCTGTGGCATTATGAGACATATGTCGTATGGGATCGATTTATTAATTTTCACTACTTTATAGCAACAATTCACAATTTTTAATATTTCGTCGTTTTCTAGTTGAAAACTTGTGCCATTTAGAATATACGTGATTAAACAAAGTTTTTGCGTTGTTACAATACCACCGTTTGATTGACAGAATTAATCACGTTTGATTGTTGCTTATAATATTATAGTGTCCTTCATATATCCATTTTATCAGAACATTTTATTGTCCATTAAAACATCTGCAGTTTCTCAAATTAAAAATGCATTTGCAAAAATGTAAATATTCTACTTCTATACGAAGAAGGTTCGAAAATATGAAAATGATTGAAGAAAAAAGTACTCTTATTTTTCAAAATACACAAAAATGTTAATTGGAAGTATTTGTTATAACATATCTATTAATAGTTATTTAACAAACAAGTATGTTCATGAGAACGATTAATAATCGAGACATTTTAATGCGCGAGCGCTAGCGAGCGAGTTAATTGTAGATATTATTAATCGCCGATTAACATACGAGTTAGTTACAATATTTTTCCGTTGATCGTACATTATTAATTTGAAGAGAATCTAATTTTATTCCATGAAAAGAATTTGACACTTAAAGTTTTGACATTAATGGTACCGGGTGACCATAAATGGTTGTGATTTTTTTCTTAGGTTGGCACTGTTTATGTTGGTGACATTGTAAGTCTATGTTAAATATGAGGTTAGCAGGTTAGGTTTTGAGTCAGTTTGTGTCAAAACTGACACAAAACCTAACCTGTTAACCTCGAATTTGACATACACTTACAGTTCCACTAACATAAACAAATTTTTAAAATCGTTTATTAATAAAAAAATCATTCATTAATAAGGGTCATTAATATACGATTCTCTATATCTCGTTTCACTCTGACTATGCAGTACAGAGAAAATATGACAATGTTATTTAAAGGCAAACTTCGCTTGCTGCGTTGCTGCTTGTAGACCGCACTCAGGTATACTGTATGCTGCTCTTTTCAAATTGACGCTGTTAAGGACTTTATAAATTTTGCCGCCTCTCTTGCATTCTGAATTCATACTGTGCGCAGTGGACTGCCAGGCGGGCGTCCGTTTCTAAAAATTCACTTAACTTCCATCTGTCGACGAGACTGCATGCGAAGGAGTCCGCTCTACGAAAGCTAATTCTTGTAAATGTTCAAATGTTCAATGTGTTGTTTATTGCTAATAAAGTAACATATTTCCGGCTTTCAACGAGTGTATTTATTCAGTGAAACCAACAATTCATACAGTCCACAAATTCCAAGGCGAGCTGGCAATCAGGAATTTTCCAAATAACGGAAAACTGAGAGGCTCCACAACATTGGTCCTACAGAGCCAGGATTAAACCACATTAGGTCATTGCGAGTCCAGTCAACAGCGACAGCATTCGACAACATTGGTCATTGGCAAGTACAAAAGCATATTCAGTTTTGTATTACATCGCATGTAATCGACCACAGCGTCCCATATATGCAGCAACGCGTGGAACGAAGAGGGCACATGCGGTGCCCGTAACGAGAGGAAGGAAGACAGCAGACGGTGCTATCAACGCCAAGTTCGTGCACGTGGGCATTGCAGCTGCAAGCCAGACGGTAGTACGAAACACAGCAACGAGGAAAACCGGCAAGGCGGCACACACCAATATCAATGTAAGCCTAATTTCCTATTTTTGTGATTTCCTATGCATAAATTTGGTTTATTTCGTCTGTGTTTGCACATGTGCATAATTTCAGCTGCGTATTATTGCGTAAACAAATGGTTTATGAGTCATATAAACATTTTAATTGCGTGAAATGCCAAGCTATTACGTTTGTTAGCGATATCCCCTGCATTTTCAAATTGCAGAGCCGTTTGCGTTGTACCAGGGTCGTTTTCTGCGTCGTAAGCGACAAGTTTCTAGCGTTGTTATCAAGCGCTGTCTGCGTTGTAAACAAAATTCCGTACCAGAGGCGTGCGAAAGGTTTTGTCATTAAAGAATATTTCAGATTCTGCAAGTAGTAAGGCTACCGCGCGTAGCATCTTGCCTGAAATATCACAGATAGTTAACCCCTTGGGTCCGCGTGCCAGAAGCGTACAAAATTCACGCCAGTGGCGTACGAAAAGTTAGTTCGATCTGTTAAATTGTTTTAATTTCAACAATTATGGATCCGCTTGTAAGAGGACGTGGCTCTATCAAAGGCAAGCTTACGCGTTTTGCAAATCACGTGCAATCTTTGCAAAAAATTCATGATGAAGATCAATTCTTATCTAGCGCTCAGATTATTCAATTGCAAGAAAGATTGAATGATACAGCCACCTTGTTATCAGAATATTATGCGGTTCATGAGCAAATTTTAAAAACCAGTAAGGATACAGAATTTGAAATGCAACATCAAGTTGAATTTGAAGATTCGTATTATTTTGCAATCTCACAAGCTAAATATTTGATTAATGAATACAACAAACAGTCTGATGTTGCACCAGATCGTTCTGGATCTCCTAATGGTAGCGTGAGATCAACGCATTCAAATTGCAGTTCGCATTGCAATAATCAAGCTGTACGCCTTCCTGCCATTTCGATTCCCAAATATTCAGGGAACGTGTCAGAATGGCTGGAATTTCGTGAGATTTTTATTAGTTTAATTCATGAGAATCAAGCGTTAACTAATATTCAGAAGCTGCATTACCTAAAGGCTAGTTTACAGGGTGATGCAAGCCAAATTATAAAAAGTTTAGAGTTTACTGCGGGTAATTATACTCTAGCTTGGGAGGCATTGTGCAATCGATACAATGATCCAAAAATTCTGGTTCATAACCACCTCAAGGCTATTTTTGAACTTGAATCTTGCAGTAAGGAATCTGCAACTAAATTACGTACGATTAGCGATATGTTATTCAAACATTTTGCAGCACTCAAATCATTAGCTACCGAAAGCGAGCTTCTTGATTTTGTTATAATTTATGTAGTTTCTAAAAAACTGGACCCCACTACATTTCGTGAATGGGAGGTCCTTAGAAACCGGTCAAGTTCTGACCTGCCTAATCTTGATGAGTTCAAGGAATTCTTACAAAATACAGCAAATCTTCTAGAGACTCTAGAGGTAAAAGATAGCAAGCTTGTACCCGAAAGGTCTTCCAAGGTACATTCTAAATCATTTGTGTCGGGTACCCCTTCGTGTCCACTTTGTAAAGGATCTCATTCCTTGTACAAATGCGATAAGTTTGTCAAGCTGTCTGCTCTTGACAGAAAGTCAAAGGCAAAAGAGCTCCGCGTATGCTTTAATTGCCTAACTCAGGGTCACCTTGCGAGCCTTTGTAGCTCCAAATATACGTGTAGAAAGTGCAAATCAAGGCACAACACCCTGCTTCATGAGGATAAGCCTCAGAACGCTTCTTCTAGTCAACCAGGATCTGCGATGTCGGCAGAAAACCCTGTTGAACTAAACCAATCGATTTCGGCATTCTGTTCGAATGCTTTTCAGGTACTCTTACCTACGGCTACCGCTAAACTCATCGCTGATGATGGTACGCCTCATGTTGTGCGAATCCTGCTGGATTCCGGTTCCCAATCGAACTTCATACGTTCAGATCTGTGTAAAAGGTTGAAGCTTCCAACTCGCGAAGTCAACGTTACTGTTTCTGGCTTAAGTAAAGCCACTTCTCAAATCAAGGCTAGGTGTGATATCAAGCTGCAAGCCCCTCACACTTCATACGGCATTGGCCTATCCTGTCTTGTTCTCGATGAGATTACGGGTGTTACCCCAAGTTTTCGCGTCCAGCGAAACAGCTTCAAGGTTCCTGATAACATCAAGTTATCAGATCTGTCCTACGACCAACCGAGCACCATCGACATTCTGATTGGTTCGCCCATTTTCTGGCAGCTCCTTTGTATTGGACAAATTGGTCTAGGCCCAAATCTTCCCATCCTCCAAAAGACTCGTTTTGGTTGGATTGTTTCTGGCCCTACAGGCCCCCCTTCTGCGTACCCTGTACAGTGCAATCTTAGCACGATCGAGGATGCTTCTGATCCCATTGCTAGGTTTTGGCAACTCGAACATTACCCAGAGGAAAATGTCCGCACAAATAAAGAGAACGCCTGCGAGGCACATTTCGTGCAAAATACTCAACGAGAAGCGAATGGTCGATTCGTTGTCTCTATCCCTTTCAAGAAGCCTTTAGAGGTATTGAGTGATTCATTGCAAATCGCTCAGAAAAGATTCTTATCATTAGAGAAGCGGTTACAAGCGAACCCTGACTTGTCCAATCGCTATTCGAGTTTCATGAATGAATATTCTGAATTAGGTCATATGTCCGTTTCAAACCCTAATTCAAACGAGATATCCTATTATCTACCCCACCACGGAGTCTTAAAAGAGGAAAGCCTGACAACTAAACTCCGAGTTGTATTCAATGGTTCTCAAGCAACCACTTCCGGGCAATCTCTGAACAGCATTCAGATGGTTGGCCCAACCGTGCAACAAGACTTATTTTCAATTCTTGTTCGCTTTCGCAAGCATTTATTCGCTATATCAGCTGATATCGAAAAGATGTATCGCCAGGTTCTGGTGAATCCTAACCATAGGCCCCTTCAGAGAATCTTGTGGCGACCCTCCTCAGCTGAGCCTCTTCGGTCGTACGACCTGAATACGGTTACGTATGGCACCGCTTCAGCATCTTTTCTTGCTATTCGATGCTTAACCCAATTGGGCATCGAATGTGAGGCTTCAAATCCCGAAGTCTCTCGAATCATAAAGGAGGACTTCTACGTCGACGACCTTCTGACAGGTGCCGACACTCCTGAGAAAGCGCGAACTCTCTGCTCAAACTTGGATCAGATTCTTGAGTCAGGCTGCTTCAAACTTAGAAAGTGGATTTCTAACTCTCCAGAAGTTCTCGATGGAATACCAGATTCCGATTTGCATCCGGGTGTTCTTGATTTCAGTGCACATGAGCACACAAGCACCCTTGGTTTGATTTGGTCCTTTAAAAGCGATCATCTGATGTTCAATATTTCAAATTCTACAAGTAGTAAGGCTACGAAGCGTAGCATCTTGTCTGAAATATCGCAGATATTCGACCCGTTGGGTCTTCTAAGTCCATGCACCATGGGTGCCAAGGTTCTTTTGCAACAGCTTTGGATGGAAAAGCTGGATTGGGATGAACCCGTTCCTAAAGCCATACAAGAAAAATGGTTAACCTATCGCAGTGAGCTTCTCATGCTCAATGACTTAGCAATTCCTCGTCACGTCCTCTGTCGGAGCGTGGTCGAGATAGAGCTCCATGGTTTCTGCGACGCCTCTAACAATAGTTACGATGCGTCGATATACCTACGTTCCAAGAATCAGGAAGGGGAAGTACAGGTTCACCTTCTCTGTTCCAAGGCCAAGGTAGCCCCTTTAAAGCCCTTGACAATCCCGAAGCTCGAGCTCTGCGGAGCTGTTCTTCTAAGCAGACTTTCCATGCAAGTCATAAAGGCACTTGATTTGCCCATATCTAGAATCGGTCTGTGGACAGATTCCACAATAGTGCTAGGATGGTTAAAAACCAGTCCAAATCTTCTTAAGACCTTTGTGTGCAACAGAGTTGCTGATGTTCAGCAACTCACCTCTGATGCCACTTGGCGGCATGTTCCCACAACGTCTAATCCTGCTGATCTTCTCACTAGGAGAATCACCCCTTTAGGTTTGAAAGAATTGAGCCTTTGGTGGCATGGTCCCACCTGGCTAAGCGAAGGTGAGGCCTCTTGGCCTACTTCCAAACATGTTCGTGCTGAGCTTCCAGAATTCAAAAAAGAAGTTCAGAGTCTTCCTGTAACCTCTGTTGAACCATTTCCGTTCAATCAGTATTCAAGCTTTGCTCGCTTACAACGAGTTATAGCTTATTGCTTTCGTTTTCATAACACTGCGCGAGCCCCTAAGGCGGATCGTCTTTCTGGTCCCCTCTCTACAGATGAACTGCAAGCATCTATTGTAAGGCTTGCCAGGTTCTCCCAACGCGAGTCATTTCCTGACGAACTTAAACTGTTGTCACAGAGCAAGCCTGTGAAACAATCTTCTGCTTTGATATCCCTGAATCCCTTTCTGGATTCCGAGGGACTGCTAAGAGTTGGTGGTAGGCTCCACAACTCTCAATTACCCTTTGACAAGAAGTTTCCTCTAGTGATTTCTGGCAAACATCCATTCGCCAAACTCCTAGTATCGCATGAGCATCTTCGGCTTCTCCATGCCGGACCTCAAATGCTGTTAGCTAATCTCAGAGAACGATATTGGATCACCTCTGGCAGAAATATCGTCAAGCAAGTGGTTCATCAATGCTTACGGTGTTTTAGATTCTCTCCTAGGTTAACTGAACCCATAATGGGAGACCTGCCAGCCTCTCGTACTCAATCATCGCCCCCATTTCATACGACTGGTATTGATTATGGTGGACCTTTCATGATAAAGGATCGCAAGGGACGTGGTTCTAAACTAGTAAAGTCCTACCTTTGTCTATTCGTTTGTTTCGTCACAAAGGCAGTGCACCTTGAATTGGTCGCTGATCTTTCTACTGAAACCTTCTTAATGGCTTTTCGCCGGTTTGTGGCTCGTCGAGGCAAACCGCTCCATGTCTACTCAGACAACGGCACTAACTTTGTAGGCGCTAATTCCGAGTTAATCGAATTAGGCAATTTTCTCGCGGAACAAAACCCTTCTATTTCCGAATCAGTCGCGAACGACGGAGTAGCTTGGCATTTTATACCCGCGCACAGTCCCCACTTTGGCGGATTGTGGGAGGCCGGAATCAAGTCCTCCAAACATCACATACGTCGCGTTATAGGTAACGCTAGTCTAAATTATGATGAATTTAGCACTTTGTTAGCACAGGTGGAAGCGACCTTAAACTCCCGACCCCTGTCCCCTTTGTCCTCTGATCCAAACGACCTTCAGCCTTTGACTCCTGCTCATTTCCTGATTGGTCGTCCGTTGGTGTCACTGCCTGATCCCAACGTAACTGAGATAGTCGAGTCTCGGCTGTCTAAATACCAGAGAATACAACAACTTTACCAGAATGTGTGGAAGAGATGGAGTAAAGAGTACATCTCGGAACTCCAACAGCGCACCAAATGGCGCACGCATCTTTCGGACCTCCAGCCTGGTTCCATGGTCCTCATCAAGGATGACAATCTACCCCCTCTGAAGTGGAGGTTAGGCCGGGTCACCGAGCTGCACCCTGGCCTTGACGGCGTTACGCGTGTGGCGTCAGTGAACACTGTGTCAGGGATCGTGAAGCGATCCTTCGCCAAATTGTGCCCGCTACCTAGTGTTGTGAACTAGTGCGTTAGCGTTCAGCGCAGTTTCGTAAAGCCTTTTGGCTCCCCATTGTTCGGGTTTTCTTGTACTAGATTAAGATCCATGTACTATTATGCTTTGTATATATGTGTGTTCACGTTACATGTTTTACTCTAGCTTTTACATGTCAACTCTGTACTGTTTTATTTGAAAGGTTACCCTTTCCAAGGCGGGCGGTATGTTAAGGACTTTATAAATTTTGCCGCCTCTCTTGCATTCTGAATTCATACTGTGCGCAGTGGACTGCCAGGCGGGCGTCCGTTTCTAAAAATTCACTTAACTTCCATCTGTCGACGAGACTGCATGCGAAGGAGTCCGCTCTACGAAAGCTAATTCTTGTAAATGTTCAAATGTTCAATGTGTTGTTTATTGCTAATAAAGTAACATATTTCCGGCTTTCAACGAGTGTATTTATTCAGTGAAACCAACAATTCATACAGTCCACAAATTCCAAGGCGAGCTGGCAATCAGGAATTTTCCAAATAACGGAAAACTGAGAGGCTCCACAACAGACGCAGAAGCGACAAAAAGGGTTTACTTCAACAAGGTATTAACAAATAAGCCGATTGCAATACAAAAGGCGGATTTATTATGATTGACGTCTTCGTGTTCAGTTTTAAGCAACTTGCTATCCCTGTACACTGCGTAGTCAGAGTGAAAAGAATTACTTAAAACTTTGACACAAAAATGAAATTTGTTTGCACTGATTTCGAATCACGTAATATCCTGGTTGCTAAGTGAAGGAAAACTCAGATTTGACAATACTCGTTTATCGTATCCCTTGATAAGTTAACTTTGAAGTATTTCATTTGGTAATACACAGCGTGGTAAGAAAAAAATAGGAGAAACCAGAAAAAAAATGTTTTCGGGGCAAGTAACTGTGACTTTATGTTTGACACTTTCTTTTAACCTCTTTAAATAACATTTTTGTCTATTTTGAAAAATAACGGTACTTTATTCTTGAACCATTTTCATATTTTTGAACCTCCCCTGTAAACGAATATATTTACATTTTGGCAAGTGCATTTTTAGTTTGAGAAAATGTAGAAACTTGTATCAGGAATAAAACACTCTGATAAATGGATGATAAAAAAATCCATGTGTTACAAATTTATGAGGGACAGTATATGTTATATTATACAGATTGGTGGTGGATAGTGTGAACATAGGCAGTCCATTGAGCTAGAATACAGTTTATGGGCTTTGTATGCGTTAGACAGAAGTAGACATATATTATTTAAAATCTAGTATCCTAAAATTCAGTGTTTTCTAAAAACAAATTTTTTTGATTCTGCGAATACTAGATGTTAATCGCATATAGGTCTGTTTATGCCTAACGCATACCAAGTCCGTACACTGTATTCACACACATTTGATTACTTATGTTCACATTTTCCGCCACCAAAAAAAAATCCTCTTACTCATGATACCACCTACAACTATGAATTTCATCTACTGACTACCCACTGCATTCGTATCGAAAAGGTGCCAGAAGAACGTCAAATTACTTTTATCTATTTTTTTCGTTGACCGCTTGTTAATTTCAATTTTAATTAATTATTTTTCCTAAAAAAGGATGGATTAATAAGCGTCATTAATACACTGTTTTTGATTAATACACTCTTTTTCATTAATTAACTGTTTTTGTGATTTTGGCGTTTTGATGATATTTTGCATGGAGGTTAGTTGTATTAATCAAATTTTTCGCCACAAAAAAAGATGTTGCGGTCAACGAAACAATTTTGTAATCAACTCGTTTGTTAATGGGCGATTAATAATCTCAACTATTAAAGGCACTCACTCGCTATCGCTCGTTCGTGCTTTAAACAGTTTCGATTATTAATCGCCTTCATTAACACACTTGTTGGTTAAATAACTATTATAAATAAGTGAGGTATTGTCAAAAAACAAAAATAGACAAAAATATTATTTAAAGAGGTTAAAAGTAGGTGTCAAACATAAAGTCAGTTACTTGCTCCAAAAACATTTTTTTCTGGTTTCTCCATTTTTTTTTCTTACCACGCTGTGTATTACCAAATGAAATACTTCAAAGTTAACTTATCAACGGATACGATAAACGAGTATTGTCAAACCTGAGTTTTCCCTCACTTAGCAACCAGGATATGACGTGATTCGGAATCAGTGCAAACAAATTTAACTTTTGTGTCAAATTTTTAAATAATTTATTAACAAACGGACCAAATAACAATTAGGTAAAAATCAATTATAATTTTTTCCGTTAATCGTCTATTTATGACACTTATTAATGAATTATTTTTTATTAATAAACGATTTTAAAAATCTGTTTATGTTGGTGGCACTGTAAGTCTATGTCAAATTCGAGGTTAGCAGGTTAGATTTTGCGTCAGTTTTGACACAAACTGACTCAAAACCTAACCTGCTAACCTCATATTTGACATAGACTTACAATGTCACCAACATAAACAGTACCAACCTAAGAAAAAAATCACAACCATTTATGGTCACCCGGTACCATTAATGTCAAAACTTTAAGTGTCAAATTCTTTTCATGGAATAAAATTAGATTTTCTTCAAATTAATAATGTACGATCAACAGAAAAATATTGTAACTAACTCGTATGTTAATCGGCAATTAATAATATCTACAATTAACTCGCTCGCTAGCGCTCGCGCATTAAAATGTCTCGATTATTAATCGTTCTCATTAACATACTTGTTTGTTAAATAACTATTAATAGATATGTTATAACAAATACTTCCAATTAACATTTTTGTGTATTTTGAAAAATAAGAGTACTTTTTTCTTCAATCATTTTCATATTTTCGAACCTCCTTTGTATAGAAGTAGGATATTTACATTTTTGCAAATGCATTTTTGATTTGGGAAACTGCAGAGGTTTTAATGGACAATAAAATGTTCTGATGAATGGATATATGAAGGACACTATAATATTATAAGCAACAATCATACGTGATTAATTCTGTCAATCAAACGTTGTTATTAAAACAACGCAAAAACTTTGTTTAATCACGTATATTCTAAATGGCACAAGTTTTCAACTAGAAAACTACGAAATATTAAAAATTGTGAATTGTTGCTATAAAGTAGTGAAAATTAATAATTCGATCGCATACGACATATGTCACTGAAATGGGAGAAAATCCGTTTTCTCATAATTCCACAGCTAACTATGAGTTCTATATAAAAAATACAACTTTATATATGTTATAATCCGAATTTAGAAACTTTTTGGACAACGCATTACGCCACTGAATTATGAAAAATAAATAATATTAATACTACTTACGGGAACTTGAAAATTTTCCTACCTATTACCTCATCTTAAAAGTTTAATTTATTATTATTCATTTTAGATACACATTTTTCTTACTTTCTGTGCCGCCTGGTCGATATGTCCAAAATCAAAGTTGGGCGTTGTGACCAAAATGAAACTTGGACGTTATGACCAAGTTGGGCGTTGTGACCAGAATCAAAAGTGGGCGTTGTGACCAGAATCAAAGTTGGGCGTTGTGACCAAGTTGGGCGTTGTGACCAAAATCGAAATTGGGCGTTGTGACCAAGTTGGGCGTTGTGACCAAAATCTAAATTGGGCTTTGTGACCAAGTTGGGCGTTGTGACCAAAATCGAAATTGGGCGTTGTGAGAAAATTGGGCGTTGTGACCAAAATCGAAATTGGGCGTTGTGACCAAGTTGGGCGTTGTGACCAAAATCGAAGTTGGGCGTTATGACCAAAACGGTGCTTTAAGTGGCGTCGATAGCTCGCTCCTATAACAGACGTCGGTGGGCGTTGTGACCAAGTTGGGCGTTGTGACCAATATCGCTTTTGGGCGTTATGACCAAGTTGGGCGTTGTGACCAAAATCAAAATTGGGCGTTGTGACCAAGTTGGGCGTTGTGACCAGAATCGAAGTTGGGCGTTATGACCAAATTCTGAGTTGGGGTTTGTGACCAGTGGGCGTTGTGTCATAGCCCCGAGACCGTTACGTGGAGTCCCGTTCGGTGCGCCTCGTGCTCGGACTCGATGAAGCCTCCGCAAAAATTCTGGAAGGCCAGGGCTATAAGGCTTACGCCGGTACGAAGAGGGTGTCCTTCACGAATCCCAAAACCAACCGCGGGACCGAAGGACCTTCCGAGGAACCACAGGGACCGCCAGAGGTAGCCTCCATGGAGGTAAGTGCCAAGGAGGAAGGCGGACACTAACTTCTTTAGTTAGATGGATGACCTTCAAATCCTCCAGACTAACTTGCATCATAGCACCTCTGCGACTAGTTTAATTAGTCGTCAGATGGCTAAGGGGCACACAGATATCATCCTAATACAGGAACCCTGGGTCTACCAGAGCAATGTGAAAGGATTAGATGGTGCAGGGACAAATTATTATTGTTCCAACACTAGCCCAAGAGCTTGTATCTGCGCTGCCAATCAATTGAACGCTCAATTAATACCAGAATTGTGTTTCAGCGATCCGGTAGCCATAAAGACGAGTCTCGTGAAGGACAGTGGGAAGACAAACTTTGTTGTTTGTTCGGCCTACCTCCCTTACGACTCTCCCGATCCACCGCCGACCCAGGAACTAGAGAACCTGGTCAATTAATGCAAGGAAAAGCGATTCCCCTTGCTAACGGGATGTGACGCGAATGCCCACCACATGGTGTGGGGAAGTTTAGACGTCAATGCCAGAGGAAGGGATCTCCTGGAGTATCTGTCAACTACAGACCTTGAGATTCTCAATAGGGAAACTTCTCCCACTTTTGTTACTCCCAGGCGACAGGAAGTAATTGATTTGACCTTGGGATCTACGCAGGTAACCCAATGGACAAAAAACTGGCGAGTCGTACCGGAACCATCCATTTCGGACCACCGGTACATCCGATTCAGCCTGGAGCTGCAACACAGCGAAGGTGCAGCGTATAGGAATACCAGGTCCACCGACTGGGCTACCTTTAGGGTGGACCTCTCGAATGGACTACAAGGAATTCCCTATAGCACTCGCACCACACAGGAGGTAAAAGAACACCTCAGTATTATCAATACTGCAGTCAATGCTTCTTTTGAAAGGAGCTGCCCGCTACAACGCGCAAAAAAAGCAAGGAAGGTACCATGGTGGAACTCCGAGCTCCAAATGCAGCGTAAAGAGACACGCAGGCTCCTAAATAGGGCAATGCGTATAAAGTCCACATGCGATTGGGACTGTTTCAAACAGGCTCAACGCAATTACAAAGATTCTATTCGTAGATCTAAACGAGAGTTCTGGAAGGCCTTCTGTCTCGAAGTTGAAGGACTACCAGAAGCAGCTAGACTGCATAAGGCGCTCTCAAAAAATCCAAGAGCCAAGCTGGAGGCCTCCTTCTGGTGACCATACGGCCACTGATGAGGAGACCCTAAGGCATCTCCTGGAGCTGCACTTTCCAGGCTCTGTGACTGAGACTGGTGATGTCCCACTAGTAAGGGCTCCCGGCGTTGGTATTAGCCCAATGGGCTGGAAGATAGCCTCAAAAGTGGTAACACACGAAAAGATCAGGTGGGCGATAAGCACATTTGACCAGTACAAAAGTCCAGGGCCTGATGGCATTTTTCCGGCACTTCTACAGGAAGGACTGGATTTGCTCATCAGGCCTCTCTACAACATATTCAGGACCTGCCTTGCTTTCGGGTACACACCAGTTGCGTGGAGATCCGTTAAGATGGTCTTTATACCAAAGGCAGGTCGAACTCCGTTTGACCTGGCCAACTCATTTAGACCTATCAGCTTAACCTAATTTCTACTTAAAACGGTGGAAAGAATGGTAGACAGGTACATAAGTGACGGCGCCCTAAGGATAACGCCGTTGCATCCAAACCAACATGCGTACCAAATGGGCAAGTCAGTGGAATCGGCCATTCAAACTATCGTTTTTAGGATAGAGAAGGCGCTGAAACACAAAGAACTGGCCTGGTACTTGTTCCGGTATAGAGGGCGCGTTTGACAACACTGCCTTCGAGTCCATATGCACTGCGGCAACGAACCATGGAATAGAGCCCACCATTGTTCGGTGGATGAAATCCATGCTAGAAAACCCCAGGGTAACCGCCACTCTGAATGAGGATACGGTAAGGGTGACCGTCAGGCGTGGGTGCCCGCAGGGGGGAGTACTCTCGCCCTTGATGTGGTCCTTCGTCATAGATGGGCTCCTGCGTGATCTTAACGGAGCCGGCATACATACGCAAGGCTATGCAGATGACCTTGCTATCCTAGTAAGAGGAAAATTTCCACAGGCCATCTGTGAGGTTACTCAAAATGCTCTCAGAATCGTGGAAAGATGGTGCATAGGGCACGGATCGTCGGTAAACCCCGAAAAAACCAAACTTGTCCTATTCACAAGGAAAAGGAAGATAGAGGGCTTTGTTGACCCTTTACTCCTCGGTGCCCCTCTGAGGGTCGCCGGGAAAGTTAAGTATCTGGGAGTAATCCTGACTGACCTGGAAGGAGCACTCGGAACGACAAATACAAAGGGCAACTGCCTCCTTTTGGATGTGTAGACGCACCTTTGGAAGCACGTGGGGTCTTAAACCGAATGTCATCATGTGGATGGACACCGCGGTGATAAGACCCCTTATCACATACGCTGCACTTGTATGGTGGCCGCGGGTCACCTTAGCTAGCGCAAAAAAACGCCAACTCCAACGGCTAGCTTGTCTAGGAGTGACAGGAGCGATGCGAACAGCACCCACAACGGCCCTGGAAGCCCTTCTCGGACTCGTGCCCCTTCACCTAATGATTGAGGCTGAGGCTAGAAGGGCGGCCTACAGGTTTAAGAGTGGGGGCCAGTGGACAAAGGTAGCAGGAACGCTGGGGCACTCGAAGGTCCTGTGAAATATGGCGGAGGCTCACGATACCTTCAGCATGAGGAGTGATCGTATGGTTCCCTCCTTTTTCTTCAATAGGCTATATACGAGTAAAACAGTCATCCCTTCTAGAGAGGATTGGATTGCCCGTGCCCTTAATCTCCTCACTCCTAGGGGACTTACCTGGTTCACAGACGGCTCTAGGACGGAGTCTGGCGTAGGGGCGGGCGTGTATGGCGAATCACCCAGAGTGAAGCGTTTGTTCTCACTGGGCAGGTACGCCACCGTATTTCAGGCCGAGGTGTTTGCCATCCTGGCCTATGTTTATGAAAACCTAGACAGAGGTTTTACTAACAAACATATCTACATCTGCTCGGACAGCCAGGCCGCTCTCTTAGCCCTGAATTCCTTCAGTGTGTCTTCGGAACTAGTGTCTGAATGTCGAGCGGCGCTGACGAGACTCTGTATACAAAACTCTGTAAAGTTGCTGTGGGTACCAGGTCATAGCAACATTGACGATAACGAAGAGGCGGATCAGTTGGCTAGGCAGGGCTCCAGTAGTGGGTCTGGACCCGGTTCCTTCGTGAATGGTCTTTACAGCAGGGACCAAGGCAAGCTAAACTCTTTATCGGGGAGTTATCGCTGTCGACGTCCAAAGAGCTTTTAAAACTCAGTAAGAAGCAAATGAAGATCGTAACAGGACTCTTAACAGGGCACTGTTCCCTCAACAAACACCTGCACAGAATCGGTATCACAAATGATCCTATCTGCAGGCTATGCGGGGAAGAGCACATATTATGCCAGTGTGTCAGATTGTTGACCCTGCGACACCAACACTTCGGCGCAGAGTACTTAGAACCGGAGGATATAAGACTCATCCCTATAGGGCAAGTTGTAGCCTTTGCGGTTGGTACCGGCCTGTTCAAAGATGAGATTTAAAAGGCGGTACGCACAATGGGCCTCAGTCCTGAGTGCCGCGGGGTCAACCCCCGCACCGCTACTTTATTATTTATTTCACTCTTTTAATTGTCTTTTATTCAATATGCTTCTGTAGGACTAATTAAGACCAACCTGAACTCATTGTACTTTCACTGCTAGTCACCTCAAAACACCACTGTTCCTGACGTTCACAGCTAGGATCTTCGACAGACCAGCCTCGATGCTCTGCCAACCGTCAAACAAACTCCAAACTATCAAAACCCTGGCAGCTTTCAGAAATGGTCCTGTTCCTTGCACCTACGCTACTGTCAACCCAACAACTTCCTGGGAAGTTCAATCTTCCTGATGGTCCCAAGCTAATCTTCTATTTTCCCCAGCTCCTACCCCTTAGTCACAACCAAATAGAACCGTCCAAATCAGCCAGTTCCACCGGCAACTCCCGTCAAAATGATCAACACGCCCTCCGGACAATCACCAAATTCAGTAATTAATGTAACTTATTATTCCTTATAGTTATTAAATAACCCAATTCCATTTAAATATCATTATCTTCTTCTTACTCGTATCTAGTTAAATTATATTCCATACTCTCTTCAATAACTGTATTCTTGCACTATTTTATAATAATATTTCAACCTTATTTTCATCTCGTAGATTTGTTAACACCTAATTTATTGTATTATACCAAATTAGCAATACAATCACACACTCATCAACGCCCAGCACAAACCCTTGCACCTAGAAAGCTGAAATTTTGCACAGACGTTTCCTTTATGATGTATACAAGGAATAAGGAAGAATATTTCGAAATTCAACCCCTAAAGGGGTAACATGGGGGTTCCAATTTTGTATGGAGATATAATATTAAATAGACATTTCGAGTTGAAACTTCGTAGGAGTAGTCCTAAAACAAATAAGCAAACACGTATTTCGTAATTTTTCGAAAATCAACCCCTTAGGGGTGAAATGGGGTAAATAAGCCTAAAATACGATATGGATGTCGTTATTGAGGTTTTTTGGGACGTTGATTGCGAAAATGGCATTTATTTTTAAGTCCAAGACGATGGACATGGATTTAAGGGAAGGGACGGGACGGGACGGAACGGGACTGGACGGGTCGGGACTGGACGGGAAGGGACCGGGCGGGACGAGACGGGGCTGGACGGGACGGAAAGGGAAGGGTTGGGATGGAAGGGGACGGGACGGGACGGGATTGGACTGGACGGTAAGGGAAGGGACGGGAAGAGACGGGAAGGGACGGGACGGGACGGGAAGGGACGGGACGGGAAAGGACGAGACGGGACGGGGCGGGACGGAAAGGAAAGGGAAGGGATGAGATGGAAAGGGAGGGGACGGGACGGGACGGGACGGGACGGGACTGGACGGGACGGGACGGGACGAGACGGGACGGGACGGGACGGGACGAGACAGGATGGGACAGTACGGAGACAGGGACGGAGAAAGGGACGGGGACAGGATGGGATAGGATGGGATGATAGAAAATAATTAATCATTATTTAATACACAAATAACGAACCTCGCGCGAACGAAGTCGCGGGTAACAGCTGTTTATATTATAAATGCCTACTGCTAGCCATCGCGATAATTAAAAATAAAGAACGAACTAAGTCTTAAAATTAGAATGAGTAATGAATCTAAGAGTGAAAACAGTTATAAACTGAAACAGGTGTTTTTAATACAAGTAAATCAAATTAAATACACGCTATGCTGCTGTCAAAAACGGTCACTGCAAATTAAAAAGATGCTGAAAATATAAACTTTGAAAATATTTTACTGGTTTCGTTTTTAATATTGATGTCAAGCTGTTGTAAATTTTACTTACATTAAAAGAAAAGTAGCGCTCAAATAACGAGGTTTTGTATGTAGGAGGTGGTATAAAACCTTTATTCCTAACATTCAGCGTATGAACCATCTGTCTTAAATTTTATTTTATTATATAAATACGGAAGATTTTTTCAAATTATTATTTTGTGAATAAAGACTCTTAATTGCAGCAGCCTTCTATTTTTCATAATAAGCCAACATGCATCTTTTGATTTATGAGAGTTTTGGTCGAATTTTCGAATACCATATATGTATCGCAAACATGAAATCTGCACAAGTTGTATTCGATAGAATGTTATTTTATTCAAACAAGGACCGTACATTTTAGAATCATATGTAAATTGACTTAAAATGAAAGATTCGCTAAGAGTTTTCTTAAGATTTATACTAAAAATGTGCAGATAAGGAAATTTCTTACATCTTGTTTTATTGGAATGCCCACGTCATCAATTTTTATCTTAAATAAATGTTGGTATCTTAATACCACCGTTCTGGGACCAAGCAAAATACCAACAGATTTATTTTACTAAAATCTAATAATACGAGGCATGTTAAATACATTCATCGCACTCTTTCAGAATACCATCGGTTATGTGACTTAAAGCTGTAGTACAACTATGAGCTGGTCTGAACCCGGATTATGTAGTAGGGAGTATATTATTTAAGTTTATATAATCTTGCATTTGTTTATAAATTACTTTTTCGATTTTTTTTTAAATGTTGGCAGAATACAAATAGGTTTCAAAACGGATAATTGTGATAGATTATTAATTTTAGATAAAGTTTTAATTAATGCTAGTTTCCACATATCTGGAAAATCATTTGAGGTTATTGAGTATTAATTATATGAGTTATGTACGGGACAATCATGGGACAACACGTTTTAAACATATCAATATTAATGTTATCTGAACCCATTGCTTTGCTCTTCATCCTCATTATTACTTTATTATTATTTTATTTATCATTAACGATGTTTAGTGGCGTGACATACTCCATTAAACATTATGAATAATTCTATTCTACGTAAATATTTAACCTGATAACTACTAACGGTCATGTACCTAGAAATTAAAAAACCACATTTCAAATGGTTTCATAATAGTATATTATGATACTAGTGTATAAGTACACCTTTAAAGCACATGCGACGAGTTTAAGAGCACGACACAAGGCGGAGTACTTTTAACGTTGCTAGTGCTTTAATGGCCCTTATACACGTGTATCATACGCCTTCTTTCTATGATCGTAACAGATATATAAACACTTAGTTCGGTAACCTTTGCTGTCGTATTGTGTTACATATTATAGGTTATGTTGACATTAAAATTTTTGGCAAAGCGTGTTTTAATATAGTATTAAAACACTCCACCAGTGGCAACGTGGAAAAAGACGTAATTCGGGCGCTAATATTAAGAGTGCTACAAAAGTCACTTTTGACACTAAAAACTGTGCGAAGAGTTGTAATTTTAACACGATCGCAGAAAAATAAACTTAAATAATAAAACTTTGGCAGAATTTATTTCTTGTTGGCTTCTCGCATGAAAACATTTAAATAGCTATTAAAACAAAACAGGAACAAATCGGAACAGATGGAAATGAGTATGAGTAAAATTTTCTAATCCATTTTTAATTATTTATGTCTTGAGCTATCTTCTTGATATAAATCGCTACTATTTTATTTTAAATAGTTCGTCCATGGTATTTGTGGTCTACCTCTTTCTATGTTATCGATCCATGGTCTCCATCTCTCTATTCGAAAGTTCTAGCTATTGTCTTCGTGCGTTCTTATGCCCTGTGCAACACCATTTAAATTTTGCAGTGTATGCTACAGCGTCTGCGACCTTGGTTTTATTCCCAATCCAGTTGTTTGTTTTTTTGTCTCTTAAGGTGAACCGTAACATATCTTTGCGTTTTTGATATCTTATCTATGTGGTTTTGGGTGAATGTCTACCTTTGGGCTACATATTTGAGAATTTATGCAATTATATTCTGTGAATCGGGACATCTACATGCCTCGCCAGTAATGTTTTTCTACAGTTACAGTCTAAGACAACTTGTATTTTGGTATGTATTTTCTTATGCGTTCGAGTTAATCATATTGTATACTACAATTATAAGTGTTCGAAAAGCTGGTTCTAAATAATAAACGTATTATAAAGTGGAATTTGTGTATGCAGCTTTACAAAGAGTTCAAACCTGAAGCGTTATGCGAAAAGAGTTTCACCCTAGCAAATTGCAAGAAACCCGGTAGTGGCTCATGGCCTTCAGTCCTAGCAAGATATTCGTCTCTGTGTGCCAGCAGCGAAGCAAATTGAGCCAAGAAGTGTAAATTAGAGGCGACCTAAAAAGAGCTTTGCACCTAATAATTGCTGCCACAGTTTTACAGTACAGTGAGCAAACATTTGTAGTTACACAAGTGCGATCTATATAGTCTACACGTAATTGAAGCACATTTAAACCGTCCATTCTGAGATTCTAATTCACGTCGCATACAAAGAGGCATTTACAAAATTCTATTACGCCGTGACATAAATGGCCGTGTGTTGACAGTTAGCAGCAATCGGAGTCAGTATCACATGTTGTACCGTTCAGTGTCAATGACGCAATGTAAGACGTGATGAATTCAAAGGTATAAATAACAGCCAGTTCCAGGTAAAATGTTTTTGAGCCAACGTGATAAAATCACGTTGAAATGCTAGAAGCGTTTGCAAGCACGAAATAATGGGTTCTGTAAGCGAATAGTATGTGTACATCTTGCTTACGATTGTAAACAAGGCCGAGCCAAAATAATATATTGTTATGATACACTATGTGTTGGTTTTGACTAAATTTGGAATCTATAAAAGAAGTTTGGGATATTAATACAATCTATTTTGATCCATTCAAAAGGTAGACGATGTTTGAAAAAAGTTTATTAAATAAATCTAAATTAGATCAAATTCTTAAGGAAATAATAACTATTGAACGTTTGCAGGTGTTTTTGAATCTAGAAAGGATATATAGAAAGTAGTATCATAATGACAAATGCAGATTCTGCTAAGAATATAATTTAAAGCAGGTAAGGGTCAAATAACATTATAATATAGAAGGCATTAAGAATGAAATAGAGGGTAGTCAGGTATTTTGTTCCAATAATTAGAAAAAAGAACTTATAAAACATGTAATTTTCAATTTTGGTCTAATAAAAAATATAGAAATTTTACCCTATTTTTAATGTATTAGTTTGTAAAAGTTAAAAAGGGTAATTAATAAATCTACGGGGTTAAAATACAAGTGAATTATCAAGATATAAGTACAGGAAATGAAGTTTAAGTTACAGAAGAGAATTGGAAGATGGTAAAACTAAATAAATACAAGAAGAGTTATTAAGAAGTGAAGAATTAAAGATTTAGATTGAAACAGTTTATTATGAAGAATACAATTAACAAGGAATTGCATTAGTTTGGGTGTTGCTGAATACTGAGTTCTTGGATACATTCTGGAGGCAAGAGGATCCATTCAAGGGGGATAGCAGAGACAGGACCACATTTGAGGCATTCTGTTGGCTACTGACGACAGATGTTGATGAATCTTGGAGCTACAAAAGAGGTGTGACAGTTGGTGTTTATCTGTGACAGCTAACTTGCCAGAGAGTTGTTTCAAGGAGGTCTATTCTGGAAGATGGCAGGAACGCGAGCAGAGTAAGGCGCAGTCTGTGCTGATAGCTGCCGGGAGTTGGCGAGTTGACAGCTGTTGGTCAGTAGGGGTTGACTGTCAGTGTTTGTGAGCAGGACATTACAGAGGAAGTAATAAAGGGTCCAATCTGTTGACTTCAGAAGGATTGCTGTATTGGAAGTAGTATAAGAGCGATACAAGGTCGGTAGTTATTTTGTTCTACCAACGCTAAAGAAAATAAAAGGCAATTTAAAAAGTGCAATTAATTATTAACAATTACTTACTTTATGATATAAAGTTAATTGTGTACAGTTAGAATTGAGCATTTGTCATATTTAATTTGATATAATAGGTGACAATTAATTTCAATGCATAGTTGAAAAATATTTGCAAATCAAATTTACATAACAAAGCAACTAGATAAACGAACCCAAAGCCCTGAAAGAGTTTCAGGTGTTATCATTTTTATAATTTCAAACTTTTGGATATCTAAAAGGCATAATTCAATTTAAAATAGAGTAGCCAGTCCATATTTAAATAGGCACCGTAACGTAAAGTCAGTACAATATATTCCTTTTTCTCCTCTCTCCCACATTTGTAACATGAAAGATTATTTGAGCCCTCTTTAACTTCGTGTCCCTATTAACTGCATTTGATACATCTGCCTTTGATGTATCGTTCTTTCTTTTTTTCCATGTTAAATTTCTTGTAAATGTGTCTGTGCCGTCGGTATTTGTTGCATTTTATCGCTGTTATGATTTCATGTACTTTGCAAGTGATCTATCTTACTCTATTTTTTTTCTTTTTTATTAACTTAGTGAATAGTTCTCATCTCTTCTTTGCCGTGGCTACTAGCGCCTATCCTCTCCTTGATTTTTTTAGTGTATATACTTTTATATCCCCATCTCATATTTCTGATCTAGTTGCATTTTCGAATGCTTTCCCCATTTCTTTTTTAGTTCTTGCTTCGTCAAATATCTCTTACTATCGTGTTTTCCTCCTTATTGCGTTTTTCATAGTTTGGCCGTACCCTTCAGGATCCCATTGATCTTTTATTTGAAGAATTTAATTGTTCGATCCTTTCTTGCCGTCGCTGGTACTCTAATTTTCAAATTTTTAGCTCTCGTAATTATTTGAATTCGTATTCCTACTTCATCAATGTTGATCTCTCTTCTCATAATTTTGTGTGCGGTTACATATGTGCTTCCTTCATCGTTATTTGATTTTACTTTCATCGTTTGTTCGTATTGAATTTTTATCTTGCTGCTGCCTTGTACTTTCCATTCTCATTTGCTTGTGTTTCACGTCTTCGAAGCATGTACTTATATTTTTTGTTGCTAAGGAGGGGTGTTATCCGCGTTGCACTATTATTGAAGACGCATACCATTCCTTCCCTTAAGCGTATCACCCCTATCCCGTATGTTACTGCCAAGATTTGTATACTCGCATCTCTATTTTCTTTAAGAATTTGAGCCCCTACCAGGTATACATAGTTTTGCACCTTCTCTATTTGCGGCTTCTTTCCGACTATGTCCTTAATAAGCGCTTTATTTGCAGCATCTTTATCTACCAGGTATACTTAGCCTTGTTCGTTCCGTGTTTAGTAGTATTACCAACGTCTGTTGGTGCATGTGTATGCCTGTTCCATACACGCCTGTGTTGTCATGTCTTAGTACTGTTTATATGAAAGGTCTCTGGAAGTTGGTGAATGCTCCGTTCTTGTTCTTCATATTGCAGTAGACCATTAGAGATCGTTAATATGTATTATGGTCATGGAAGACTTCGATCCACTTTATTTTTTGTGGTTTATTACGACCGATGCCCACACTTTAGCAGGTTTAATACGAACTTATGTGCGTATGCATATGCGTCTATCTTGTATAAGTTATAAAAGTCGTCTGCAAACGCGCATACAACTGCCTGCAGTTCATATGTAGCAACTGTGTTGTAGTGAAACTAAATTTGCGTATATTTTGCTGCAACAGCATAACAGTGTTTATCTATGTATTTAATTCAACATGGCATTTGAATTGTTAAATTGAGGTATCGTGACTCTGCATATAGTGGCATTACAATGCACCGTAAAATCATAATAAGGGTTTTCATATACCAGAACATGTTGGTATCCCTAGGCTATTTTGAGTAAATAATTTTGCACACTAATAATTAATCCTGCTATTTTCCTTGTTTGTTTTAGTTTTTCCATGAAATTGTTCTAAAGCTAACAGCTATTAATTGATGAAAATACATTGCATTGCTATATCACGGTAATTTCAACTATTCAACGAGGATTGTATTTAAGGAAAAAATCATTTAAACAACTCCAATCAATAACGCCATTAGGTCAAGGTCTCTGCTCCTAGTTCGTTGAAAGAATTTATACGCAGCCCCTTCGATTCAGGAAGTGGGATTGCACAGGGATTCCGGTATTATTCACATTCATCTTCAGTGTCCCCTCCAAAATAAAAGTAACTCCGCATTTCAAAGAATGAGTCTAACAGCATAAATTAGAAAGAAATATAAATATATGCGATTTATTGCAATAAAAGTACAATTACAATCATTTAATAATCAAAAAGAAGGAAATACATTTTTAAAGAACAGACTTTTCAAAATAATTAAAATAAAGACGTCTATTGGAGCTACATTTTCCATATAGATGTCTTTGATACAAATATCTGTTGCAACATGTCTCAGTCTTACGTTTACCTATATAAATTAAAATCCACTAAGAAAATGAAAGTGGCCAATTCTAAACTTGTTAAAGATTGTCCGCTCCAAATCCTTATTATGGAAAAAGTAGTAAAACATAATAATTCGGTTGAAAAGAGAAGTACTACAGGAAGCGAATAGGAATAAAGAGAGTAGACTGCCCACTTCCACTAATTGAGATAGCACGCGAAGAAAAGGAATAATTAAAATAATCAGTTACTACGTGCCTTAAACGTGTAGACCGTGTAAACAGAACAAGTGGAAACATCGTTTTGACAAAACGTAATTGTAAAATCTGGAAAAGAAGTCGTCCTTGGATATCTATCAATTTTCTTTCCTCGTTACTGCTTAGTCTTAGGCCTCTTTCCCTCTTGCTCTTCATCTGTTACGTGGCCTGTCTAGAAACTTTTTTCTCTACCTTTCTAGGGTGTATTACAGATTTAAGATACAGCAGTAAACTAGAAACGGGTCTGATAGGTTAGTGGAAGAGGAATGAATTTTTTTGTTCGGCGAACATGAACACACTTGGGGCTGCACTGGAGGTGAACAGGGAGGTTCGCCTGAAAGTAGAGTGAGAACACTTCAATAGTTTAAAAACTTTTTCTGGTTTCAGGAACACTGTACTGACGTACCTTGATTCCTAAATATGCGTTACGTTTAGCTTGAAAAATAACCTGTGTTTTACTAGTGTTACACACAAAATGCAAAACGCAAAACATCTACCAATTGTAATTAACTTGTAAAATGTATTTAAATCGTGTGCGGCTACGTAGTCCACAATTAACTATTTTTTCACAATCCTGTCGCTGCGAGGGAGTCGTAGTGAAGAGAAAACGCAAAACAACGCCTAAACTATTTGCTGAAGGCGATTATGAACCAGTAAATTTGAAGTAATTTACTGCTCGAAGATTGTGTAAACCGTGTGTGATTAAAAACAGAGGAAGTTACATAAATCATTACACTTATCTGTAAAAATTAGGCGGGCTTTGTTTGCTTAATACTTCTCGCCTTATAAGTTCCGTCAAGATAACGACAAAAATATTTCAAAGAAATCGATACGTCATAGACACTTCGGAAATGGCCCACCTGTTCCGAGGTTATGAATTCAACATTGTCGAAAAGCTAAACTGGAAGAAATTCGGGACCGAGCATTCGAGGTCTGCTGACAAGTTTTACCACACATTACTTTCTAATGGTAAAAAAACAGCAGAAAATGCTAAGTCTAGCATTAACAGCCGAAGTTCTAGAATTCAAAAACCATAAGCCACACATATAATTTTTTTAAAAATCTGTCACCATTTTCTCCATGTTCTTTAGGCAAAAACGTACACAACAAAAGTTTGGCACACATTTTTAAAGCAAATATAGGTTTATTGCTTCACTTTATTTACTTTTAATTTACAGGGAGTCTCTAAAATTAATGGACATGGCTTAACCATAGGCGTCTTTGGGCAAAGTTAACTGAGTAAACGCAACTTACCTATACCTAAATCTCGTTCCTTCTGCTAATAATCCGCATCAAAGTTCTTAAAAACAATAATTTTCCTTATAAAACCAGAACGCTTGAATCTGATATTCAGTATGACATGCAGGTTTCATGTATTTGTTAATATACGTTAAAAACAAACGACGGAAAAACAATTTGCTAATAATTAGTTTATTGGTGAAAAACAGAAACATGAATAGATTTGCAGAAGATGTCCAATGTGCCCGCCATATTCCGGGATGCAAAAGTTAATCCTACGCAAGAAGTTAAAGTGTGCTCTTTGTAGCATTTCTTTATTGTTTCCAATTGACTGTGATGCTTGTTGTATCCTGGTCCAAAATTCATCCTGTGTATGTATAGAATTCGAAAACACTTTTGTTTATAATGCTTCTCACAGAAAAGGATAGCAGATATTTAGATGTTAATCGAAATGACCAGTTTACAGGAGCGCCAGCCCCGACTCACTCTTAAGGAAACTGTGGGTGAAAATAATGAAGAACGTTTAATGTAAAACGCACAGACGCTTCATCGTGTAAAAACCACATATCCCGTTTAAGTTCTAATGGTAAGTCTTGCACCAAACCTGGAAATGTAGCTCTTAGAAATATTAAGTAATTTTCTCCATTTAGGTGATTTGGTAAAATGACGGTGCCTATGAAAAAACTGCTGATTATTGCTGTCCAAATGTGTATTTTAATCTCGCACTGAAAGTGACGTTGATTGATAACGTGTGGATTTTCGTCGGCAGAAATGTGTTCATTGTATCACGCATCTTGCTGCAAATCACGCCTTGTCAGTAAACAAAATTCTAGTATGAAAATGAATGTCTTTTCTTTTGAATAAAATGGCAAAACGCAAGGCGAGCCCCAGGATCAGCTGGCAAAAGCTCTTGCACGGTTTGAATATGGTATGGATGTACTAACAATTGCTCTTTAAGAGCTCTGTGTGCAACATCCTTCAAAACTCCTACTTCCTACAAATGCCCAGAATCGAGTACTTATTTCAGGATTTTCTTCTACTGTTTCCAATTTTTTTCTGTAAGCTTCTCCTTCTGTGCATAAATACGTTTCGACCTGGAATTTGATTTTCAATAACTTTCGCTCTCGGTATTGCGGTAGATTGGAGTGGTTTTGCTAATTAAATTTGTACACAAAGTAACTAAGATGAGGGTGGCCTGTAAACACCTCTACAGCAACATGATTAATTAATATTGCAATGGGAATTTATCCCTCAAAACTAAAGCGATAATAAGTGAGGTTAAATTACCCCAAATAATTAATAACAATTCAATATTTAAGAGTAATATTAAGATTTGTACATAAAAGGAGTAACTTAGCTGTAAGGTTTTTATTTTTTAGTATCCAGCACGAATTCTGTCTTACATTGTAAAAATCTATATAAAAATTCCAGTCCGTTTCTGTCGTGTTTACGATTTGAAATTGTTCCGCCTGATCACATCGAAATAGTAGAAAATTTCATTTGGATGTAGTACTTACTGGTATGTAAAAGAAGCCGAGTAGCGCAGATGGGTAAGCGCCTATCTTGTATTAAGCAAGTCCTCGGTTCGAATCCCGCGAGGGCCGGAATTTTCCGCAGTCTTGCGATTTGAACCGGGCTCGGTGAGACCATTCACAGTTGGGCACCAAATTAACTGTGCTCTACTCAGAACCACAGACCTAAGAGATAGAATAACAAGGTCAACATAACACACACACACACACACACACACACCTCACAATGGTTACTGTGCAAGCACAAAAGGCGCGCTCCAACTTTGTATCCCGAATCCGGGGCAAGTTGAGAATTGTACCGCCAGATGCAAGCACATAAAGCACCAGCCTCTACACCGCAAGGTAAAATGAGGTTATCGATTATACATACATACATACTGGTATGTCATGTCCTATGGCTTAGCCCCGGATTTTAAGTCATTTTGTATGTTGAAATTGTGTTAGTGCAAGAGTTCCACTTGAAATTAGAGAACCGTAAAGTTTGTTACATTTGCATATTTCAGCAAGACATATTGCGGAATTTTGCCTAACATTATAGTTTACCATTCACGCATTTGTGTTTGTAAGGTTCCAGACATCACTTTTTTAAACCTTCAGAATTCTTGGGTAGGTTAGGGGGACACCAGGTAAACTTATTTTTGTCAAACTCCTTCTTCTCCTGGCAGCCATCAAAGCGAAAGCAAGTTTGTGCCTTGGACATCATATGTTATATGTGGATTAGTAATCTCTATACAATTTTATAGCGTGTCGTAATTACTTATGGACCTTTTTGGTTATGATCTTTACGGAGTTTTCCAGGCTAAAGCAATTTTTGCGATATTTGCGAAGTCACATGTCGTGTGAAAGGAAGTTCTGCTAACGTGGAACCTAAGGTGAAGTAAAAACCCTGCTTTAGCCTACGAGGGCAATGAAAAGAAAACTTTAGTTTCTCGTGAAGATAATATATATTTCACATACAAAGGTGAAGTGTGAGGCAACCACTTACAACGTTCAGTTTAATTTGGTTTCTAGGTGAGTTCAGGGAAAGTATATTCAGCGACCTTACATCATTAGCCATACGAGAACAGTGGGGGTGTCTAAACTTCCGCTTGGATCACTCCATCGACCAGAATCTGCATTCCGAGCGATACTTTTGGCGGATTGCTGCATCTACTCTTTTCCGAGGCAAGCTGTTTGGGGCGTCCGTATTGGGGCCGCAACAGTTCTGCGCGCTGCCTACTACATTGGCTGCCGATCACTAACTACGGCCAACTAAATTACTACGGCCTGCACATAGGGAACACCACCTGTAGCCACCTATTGTGAGAATTTAAAAGCATTTAGTGTGTTTCTTAGCTCAAATGTCAAAATCTGACGTTTAACTTTAAAAGGTTAGTTGCACCATGAAATCTCAGTTTATTGTTTTTGTTGAAATTTAATACAATTTCTAATAAATCAATACATAAAGTAAGTTTATTTGTGGAAGTTTTAATCCACGGTCTTGCAGATAAATTAATCGTAGCAAGGGTCCTGGCACGGTAGTTGACAATAATGGGGAGATACAATTATCACAGGTTATTACGGTATAAAAAGAACTTTACGACACCCACCCAAGGTGAGCATCGCACCACGGAATCAGTCCTGAAAAACTGGCACACTTGCCCTGAAATCGGTTCGAAATAGGCTAATAGGCCACGGCTGGAACGCTCAGGGAGTCGGGCGTGAGTCACACGATACGTTCTGGGCAAGCGTGTTGTGGCATAATATATATATAGGGTATGTCGAAATCATGAGGGCGCCACCAAGCTTGTCTTAACCCGGCTAACCGGGCCTGGACGGTTAGACGGAGCGAAGCACGCAAAATACTCCGCCGATAGGATTACTCAAGAATTGCAAGGTCAAATAACAATTTCGGGATTGCCTTATGCAAGGATTGTAATTTAGGTGTCAATCCGACCGCGACTACGCAGCTGTCTTACCCACCTGTACGCTCAAAGCTCCCTCGTTCCGTCGCACAATAATCAGTGCAATGAAGGGGGAGCTTATCTGAAACAGAACATGCACAAGTCGAATCAAAACAATAGTTCCCTTAGCTAACAAATCATGTATTGACTAACGGGTTTACAATGGGGCAGCAGAGTGCGTCGCACTATATCTATAAATGGATTCTAACTAAGGACACCAGCTGGCGCGCGCTCTAAACTTAGCGACAGATGTTGAACAGTAATGAACAGTAATGAACAGTAATGAGCAGTAATGAGTACAAATATGCTGGCGCGACGCCTTATGCAGCGAACAGCAAAGATCGAATTAGCACTCGCGACATGGACAGTCTGCGATTCTGAATGAATGTACAAATATGCTGGCGCGACGCCTTATGCAGCGAACAGCAAAGATCGAATTAGCACTCGCGACATGGACAAATATGACGACAGTGCCTGTAGGCACCAGAGATGTGACGGCTCGCTCGCGTTCACAGCGGTAATCAGTTCAAAGACACATACCTTAATAATGTAGGCGGTTGGGGAGCCTGGTACAGTTGAGTTGCGACAGGCTGCAGTCTTAGGTGGCAGGTACCTTCGATGTTCGACGGCTATAGGGATGAGTGCACATCCGCCACAATGGCGACGTGAGACGCGTAAGGACGCGTTCGACGGGACGACGAAAAATGGTCCACTGTCGTTCTGCGGGACAGATCCTCGTAGGTCGAGATGAAGGGGGCACGACCCCTTACTTACGGAAGCAGGAACTGGGCTCAAAAACACCCACGCTACGCCGAAGACAATTCGAAACTCACACTCACAACCACCACACAAGCGTTCTCTGCAACGGGCTGCGGTCAACTGCCACTTAAGGCGAAAACGTTTGTCACACAATTGCTGAAGCAGCACTCGACGGGTAAAAAGGCTGACGCCCCCGCCAAGGGCGGAAGCGCCGCACGAACGCACACACACTATCCGACCTCTTGTTTGATCGACGGCTCTCGGCTGAATGCCCAGAGGGAAGCGCTGGCAAAGGTCACCTTGGTCGCGTCCCCACGTGACTAAACCTCGGCAGCCAATCGCGGGGCGATAAAATGAAACAAATTAATGCCGGCACCAATGGTATCACGCCTCAATGGCGTGCTTTCTAGAAGATTCGGAATTCTTGCGGGCGATACGCTCGGCTGCCACAGCGCCATCAGAGGGGAGCTCCAACCGACGGGAAATGCTGCGTTTGGGGCCAAATATGTGCGAAATCATGATTCTGGAATTAGGCGATGGAGCCAAATAAAGAACTAAAAGGGTTTAGCATACGGGCACGCTGCCCTAAAGCCTAGGTGGCTATTTAAAATACCAAAATGACCTGACACAAATGTGCGGAAAGATTGAAAATGGTTTTGACATAGCAACAAGTTTCCCTAAAGGCGTGAAATGCAATTAAGCATCTAAAACAGCAAAATGACTTAACAAGGTAATCTTTTGTTGTATTTTTAATATACAAAGGGAAAACTGCAGAATCTGGAGCCATTTCCCCTGCTATTGGTAATATTAATTATTATTAACCGTGTTTCTCTAGTAACCATAACCAAAATTTTCAGGGAATCAATAAAAGGAGGGGAATTGGCCCCGGATTCTGCAGTTTAGCCGATACAAATGCCATGGATGCTGAATATATGTTGGTTTCAGGCATATCATTGATTTTTAAACTTTGGATTTTCAACCGTAGTTCTACTGGTAATAACAATCCTTCGCTATTGATGGATGCTGTTTGGACAGATGACAGTTGGGCAATACTACTAATAAAACTAAAATATTCTGCGCTATTTGAACTGGCAGACGATTTAACTATTCCACAGCGCAAAATTTGCCTTAGTGCATATTCTGTTGTTCGGGCATCTGTAGCTTCATTGAGGGAAAGTTGCTTAAACTGCATCAGAACTGAATGCTCGTGTTAATACATAATAGAAGCCAGCTTGCTCAAGAAGAAATTTTATGCATAAATAAGTACCTACTTTCTGAAGAAAATTCTAGAGCGTGTGCGGTTTCCTTTGTCAATCCTGGTAGTCCCGTACTACATGAACCTAAGGTGCAATGCTGCTATCCAAGGGACGAATGTATTGACTTTTGTTTGAAACGTGTATTTGGAAAAAATTATAAATATTCCCCATGTATGTTACTGTAGTATTAACGTTAAGAAAATTATTGTCACCGGATTCTTTCAAAAATTTATATGAACTAGTCACTGTAGGAGCAAATATTGGGATTGCTCGCAGAACATTAATCTTTTTAAAATTGTGGGATATAAATGCATTCTTGTTAAATATCGAACAGATTTAACTGGTCATCCCTTCCGTAAATTATATAATAATCTCAAATACTTTGAAGTAATTTTCCATTCGAGAAATACATATCACGTTCTAAAAACAAATTTGTGGCAATTTTAAAGCACGACAATAATCGAATAACAAAAATAGTGGTAGTGCCGAAAGAAAACGATGCTCAATGTAATTTCTAATTGATCCGCCACTTAACATTATAAAAAGTGCGACATTAGATGAAAAATTGTCCGTTACCAGTCGTAACACAACAAAACCACAATCAGTTAAAAGTTGCAGAAATGACCACTGTTAACAAGCTGCTGTGGTTCGAAATGATTTTTACATAAGGCTGTATAGTCTGTAATTTTAGAGATATGTGCAATAAAAATGTAATTAACATTCAACATGTAGTTTTTTTACTGTTTATTAATACCACAAAATTCTTGTAAAAATTCAACCCGTTGCTGCCGAACACACAATTCACTAGGTAGTTGGCACTAACCATTTTAAAATTTAGTAGAATATTTTCACAACTAAGGATGTACACAGAGATGGACTGAGTGTGGAGTGAAAGTTAAAAAGTTTTTCGGCCATAACAAGAAGACCTCAACTGTTACGATAGTGATAACCTTATGGGTGCCAATGGTTAACTGCACAGCTTGTTTAACCTTTATCAGCAGAAACCCGCAAGGAGTTTGTTGTGAAGGCTGCAAAAAAACAATACAATCCTCCTTATGTGGCAAAAAACGACGATATTATTATACCGGGGTTACTATAGAAATGCTCCCAATGTGCAAAGAATTGTCTGGTGCTTGATATTGCAGGTGTTCAAAGTCTGGTTGAGATAAAACGTCATTAACCACTGCAATTCCCTTCTGCTAAAGCGTTCTTATAATATGTGTATTTCTGTTTCCCGTTTGTGTTTTCCGTTTATGTTTTCCGTTTTCAATTTAATTGAGAACCGATTATTTTGGTGTTTAATTTGAAAATGTGGTTAAGATGTAACTGTTGCATTTTTTTAACCTGATAATTAACGTAGTGTTGTGTAATGCTTTATATACATTTCCACGAAGAGTGCATAGAAATAAACAAATTTGATATTATAACCTTAAAAATAAAAAACCAGATTTGGATGGTCAAACTATAACTATTTTGATTGTTAGAATAACATTTAAGTTGCCAATACATTTTCAAAGGTCACTTAATCCATTCATATTTCAATTTTCGACATTTGAAAAATAAGCATTTCTATAGAAACAACATATGCTATTGTATTCCATATGTCAAATATTTAAATTTGCCGCCATAAATAAAATAGGTACGTTTCAGTATTAATTACTAGATGTTTCTAGGTGGTGTTCCCTATGTGCAGGCCATAGTATTTAATTTAGTCGGCCATGCACTAACTTGCCGCTACTTGCCGTTGTTGAGGCTGAGCTACCTTCGGAATCGCGCTATGTTCCGATCAGTAAACTGCCGTTGGACTGTCGCATGTACTTCCTGTTTAACTGCACTACACGGTGTAATTCTGTGTGCCAGCCTAAAATTTACTATAATCAGCGTTCGTTGTTTATTTAAATTTGTTATCTAACCTAAAATCAATTGCTTCATATTGAAGATGGATTAGACTTATGTTGTACTAGCCCAAATTTTTGATGTACCACGAATCAGTACTTATTTACCCTATTTTAAATAAATTGTTTCATCTTTTGACAAAGTAAATAAACTTAATAACATTTCAAATTCTAGCAGTGTCACTGTATTTTAAGCAATCGTTTGTTGCATCGAGGTTAATCTATGTCGATTTTTTTATGATTTCAAATATTCAGTTAATTTGTTAATATGTTTACTATAATCTTATTATTACATGTTTTTTATCACGTTCTGGTTATTACAGGCCTTTAATTATCCGTCACGCATGAGTATACCCCAAATTTTAACTAATTAATTAATTAATTTTACCTGGTGGATAACTGCAATTCCAGGCACTTGAGTTTTATGTTTTTCTTTCTTTTTGCTTATTCATGAATATTCCAATTGCAGGATTTGTAATAAATAAACATTTTTTATCTATTTGTATAATTTATTATCGTCTCGGTGGCTACATCACTATAATGGTGTATTATTATTAACTTGGTACGTTTTACATCGATCTTTTTGAAGTGATTACTTTTTTATACTGTGATGATAACATATTATTGATTATTTGATGCTTTTATTTTTCCCTTGTACCGTTTTGATTATCGAAGTTAATAAACCAGGTTCTACTGCGTATTTGGCTGTCTTCTTGGGTTTGTTTTGTAGTCATTTCAGATTTTGGGCGATTCGATGAAAGGAATTCGACTGTTGTGTCAACTGTTCGGAACCATTGGATTTGGCCCCCTTTGTAAGTAAATCTGGTATTTTGATTCACAGCCACGCCAGAGCTAGTTTGGCATATTTACTATCAATATGGCAAAACTTGGACCCAATTAGCAACGTTAGACATCCTTGGCGTAATAATTTTCAACTATAAAATATGTTTGGAACGGGAACAGGTAGCACAGCTAAGTAATTTGAGGCGGACACGCCGACTTTAATATTATTTTGAACCAATAAGAGACTTATAGCAAAAAATTCCATATAAACGGGTTTTCCGTCTGCAAATGTTGTTCAAATATATGAAATAATTTAAATTGGGAATCCGAAGCAAAATCGCTTAGAGTTTAATATTATTGTAAACAAACTGGATGAAGCTTAATTTTGACAGTAAATAAAACATTTGTAAAATTGCTCTTGCTGAGATAGCTGCAGAAGTAATCGGAATTATATAACAGTTGCTTGTCAAAAAAATAAGTTGTGATTTGTCTACCTACTTGTTGTTCTCATCCAAGTGACGGTATTTATGTCTATAAAGGTTATTGAGTGTCTTATTCCTTATAACGATCAAGAATACTTGAACCTGGTTCAGAGTATGAAAAGGGAATATATTTAAACATTTCAAGTGTCTGCAAAGCGGAGATATTTATCTTATACCAAAGAATATAGTAGATATATTCTTTGCTTATACCAAGTATTTGCTAAGCTCAATTTTTGCATATCCTGCAGAAAAGACTTCCCACGACATGCTTTTTGCTGAAAGAGTAGCATGCATATCTGTTTAAATTTCAATAAAAGGTATCAGAATATTTAGGCTCCTTTAGTGGATGTCTCATTGGAGAATATTTCATTTATTTTAAATTATACACAAAAAACCATTTAAAATGATATCTTGCATGATAGAAAATATTTTATCTACGACCACCACCAAAAGTAGGCCTTTTAGCACTAAAGGTGACGTTTTATAGTTTACCGTGGTTAAAGAAATCAGCTGTTACTTTTAGCCCATGTGCTAAAAGTGAAGTGAGGTTATAAAACTACAATTTCGAACTGGAAGTGCAGTTGTAAAGTTATTCTAGTTGCTTCTTGCGTTACAGGTAAAGTGTTTTTAAAATAATTAAAGCGTTATGTAATGAATACAGTCAGATGTGGAGTATTAATAACTACATTTCGTAACTGACCTTGACTACTGTCATTCGCAAACATTCGCCCGTGCGGCATCGTCTACTGTTTATTATGACATAAATTAGAAGTGTCGTAGATGCAAGCCTTTGTTAAATCGATATTTATGGATTAATAACTGTAAAATTAAGGTTGTAGATAAAATATTGTATGCAACACGTGCTAAAAGTCGTTTATGCACGGGATATGTTTCATGTCTCGTGCATAAACGTCAACTTTTAGCACTTGTTGCATAAATAGCTATTCTGTAACGTGTTTTGGTGCAGGCTCTTGATTATTTCCGTCTATACCTAGGGTTTTCACATTTTTTGAGGTCCTGTACTATGTTATCGTTTATTTTTTCTAAAAATAGGTCGAGAATCCTCGTCGTCAACTTTATAGCTTATGAGTTCTGTCGGTGGGTTTCTTTAATCTCGTATCTTCGTTTAATTTTTCTAGGTATTAGTTCCAACTATTTCTTTACTTTCAACTATTATTGCTCCATCTTTGTTCTGTATTTCTTGGAATTTAGGTTTCGTTGCTCTAAATATACTTTTTTCTATAGCACATGTTAAAGTGTGCTTTTATCAACTCAAAACAAAAGGTCAAGTTTTACTTTAACAGCAAGGGTAGATAAAGTAGCACTTTAACATCAAGGATAGATAAAGTAATTTAATTTTCTAACTTTTGTTTAAATTAAATATGACAGATTCGTATTATCGTAGCAACCCAATCTAGCTACTGACATTTTGAAATGTGATTGACTGTCCTTATTTTCTTTTGAAATTGTTAAAGTTCTTGCTATAGAAAAAAATATTGTATTATACACGACGATAAAGTTATTTCTATCAACTCTTGAATCATTAACGTCTCGACTTCGTCTCGAAGTTAAACGATTCACTCGTGGATAAAATTTAACTTTATCATCTTGTATAAGAAATTACTATTTCACATTTCTGTGTGCATTATCGACTTTGTTTTCAGCGCTGTCTTGTTGGATCTCGGCACAGTTACTTCTCATAAAGTCCTCTTGCTTTTTTACACTCACTTTTTGGGTTTTTTTAATTCTTTGCGCGTTCGTCGTCCTTCTTTAGTGCTTATATTCCTATATTTTCCAAGTATTACTTTTTCTAATATGGTCTTGATATATTGTGTAATTAATGATTAGATCATGTTTAGCACAGAATTCTATTAGCCGTTTCTTTTACGAAATCCATACTGATCAACTGTTTTCTTCTTTACCTTCTTCTACCATTACTGTTCAATTGCCCATCACCACCACGATGTTTTCTACTTTTATATGTTTTTTCTGTTGTTCTATTTCTTCACACAGCTGCTCTACTTTGTATTTGTTATGATCTGTGGTCGATATGGATGTCTATATGATTATACTGTCCTTAATTTCGTTTTTAATCCAACCTTTAAAATTCTTTCGCTGTTGTGTGTACTCTATTACTCTTTATCCTATGTCTCTATTTGATATTATGCCAACTTCTCCATCGCCGTCTCTGGTAGCTTGTTTGCGAATTATTCTATTGGACCAAGAATCACCTTGCCAGGGATATCTCAATTCACATCAATTACATCAATTTGATTTCCATAGTTTTTGAGATGTTTAAGCTTTCCTCACTGAGGTAGTGTTTTTGCGTTTCAATATATGAGATGTTTTGCAAATTTATTCTTCATTTTGTTTTCTTCACTTTCCCGTAAATGCCAATAGGGCACTATTTTACCTCCGGATACGACCTGTACTTTTGATAACCCTATAATGTGCTGCATGCGTTGAGAAAAAATCGCTTTGTTGTTGTTTATTTGCCAATAAGCTGCTTTGAATATAAAAAACCTGGCAATAAAAAATGTGTAAGGTGCTCAGCTTCTAAACATCCTATTTGTACCTTCAAGAATGCTACTTAGCTGCAGTTGCAAAGTACGTGGAACTACACTGCGCCTTACAAATGAAAATAAAGCACAAAATTTATGAAGAAACCCTTATTAAGCGAGATATTGTAGCGGAGTTAGAAACTTCTGAATTTTTTCTTCACCTGCAAAATCATAAAAGTACTGCCGATTGAGTAAGAAGACGCTAATAAAAAGTAAAATTCGGTATTCAACTGTACGAGCTAAACTCAGTAGATGCTTTGAAATCAATTCTGAGGCGGGATGTCAAATGTCAAAAAATGATTTGTGTACGTCGCGCTTGCAGCACGGGGTGACAAATTGCTGTCTCCGTTTTAGCCAAATTGTCAAGCTTTTCATATACACTGCGAACTGCATTAACTCCAAAAAACTGCTTCGTATCGTCACAGCATGGAAGCACCCAACTAATAGGAGTAAAAAGGAAAAATCACACCTCCTGCAAGGTCAAACGAGTTCAGCTATGCAGCGAACGGCCCAGGAGAATGTGGCATAGCAGCACTAAACTTTTTTCGCCAACAAAGACCTACTTCCGCCTCCTCGCTGCCCCAGTGCAAAGGATGTTGATGCAACCAGAAGCAATAAACCTGATGTCCGGAGCCTCAATCAACAACTCGATGGACAATGGGTTATTGTAAGCCCAAAATGGTGCGAGGCAGCTAAGGATCATTAAGTCCCTTCTTTTTGCATAACAGCCAGCTATATAACTAAAAACGGCCTGACACCAGGGAATTACGCATTACGATTTAAGTTTGTTTTCTTTAGGTTTCTTCAAGTATATGGTCAGCTTCCAGACTTAGATTATACTTCTAGTTCGGTAACTTTGATCAATTGTAGAAGGTTGGTCAGATTTCACGCTATTAATCTCGATTAACGATATATAATCTCAACTACTATGAAAATCGTGTAAACTTTAAATCGCGCTGTTAAAAATATTCCAGTCACAGTAGTGGCATTGAATGTAAACAATTTTAATTATAATGACATAATGCAGTGTTTTACTATACTTGTGGACAGGAAACTTCAAGTAACAACAACTGAAGTTGTATATCTGATGGAAGAACATTACGTTAGTGTACCTACCTGAACATTATGTTAAGTTAAGTGGAGGAACAACATTAGTTGAACTTCGCCTTTTTTCTGTATCGGGGAAAATATAACTATTTAGTATTATTATTATTATTAAAACTTAAGGTTTATTAAAACTAGAAGTAACTCTTCACCGATCCAACATAATCTCTTTACTATCATCCATAATGTTAGATTCGAGCGGGCCAGCTTTGTAGCTGTGACCAACACAAGGGTTTCCGAAAGCAATTCCCAAGAAGTACATCCTCTCATTGTCAAAACGTTTAGCAAGCGGATCCAGCAAAGGAATTTCACAAGGGAAACAATATTGGCAAGCCGGTGCATAATGCTGAAGGCGTTGCTCCACTACAACCGGGGATATGCCCCAAATTGTAATTACAGCACCTTATAATGTAATTCCAAAACCAAAAGTACTGACAGATTCCCAGTGTTGTACTAATCGCTCTCCGCCACAGCTAAGCGGCTAAATCGGGCAGGTGGAAGCAAAATTTGGGAGCTTTTCCAGGATGTTAGTGGTGAAAGTTTCGTTAACTACACACGATGGAGAGGAAGATTTCTCCAGATCTTGAAAAATTAACAGGGCAGTTCAAAAATTTACCAACGGCATACAGACGACCCTGCGCGGGATGTAAAAAAAGTTTCTTCAGGTGTACATCTATATACGGGAAGTTGTGCCATGATTTTAGATGAACATTATTAATTTCAAACTTCAAAGTCAGTGCTTTTCAGAAACAGCTGAAACTAATATTCCACAATTGCATTTCTATCATTCTGAGGATAGTGTAATGGAATGCTCGAAATTTTAAAACTATAAGTCGGTATAAACTGTAATGAGTTTTCCAACAATAAATTTAATTAATTTTAAGAGATCGTTCTAAAGTAGTAGATCTGTACAACATCAAAGAACCAGGATTGTATAAATATGTTTCCAAACACGGGCTTACATTAATATTACAGTTGTAATAAGTTAATTAAAATCTAGTGAAGCTGATGTAACTTGTACGTACTACCTACATTCTGCAAGCACGACTGTACGTGCGCACTCACAAATGTGTTTATATTATGAATTACTCTTGTGATACACACAACTAATTAATTACTGCTAAATGTAAAATATCAGAGCTTGTTTAAATATTAATGTGTAGTACTAGTTGAACCGTTGAAATAATAACGAGATCAGTGGGCAATATTAATTAGATTGAATTTTGAGTAGGGAGTAACCATCGATACCTACGATATAAATAGAAGGTATATGCCATAACAGCAGTACTGTAAAACAAAAAGCTACGTATGTAAACGATGAAGTAAGTATAAACCAAAGTGCAATTCTAGGTCACCTAATGCTATTTATATTTCTACGCTGCCCCATTTAACTGAAAAAAGAGTTTAAACCGAAAATGAAAAACAGTAACACCTTCGGAACAATATGCTCTTAAAAGTTCTTCTAGTGCGTTAACTGTATCCTTACAGTTAATCATTTAAAATATTGCCAGTTCTGGGAGAGTTATTTCCGAATTACAGTAGCGTATGGCTGCACGTAATGTCTATTTTATTTATGTTAAAACTGCTTTAATGGGATATTGGGTTCGAGCGCACCTATCCATAACAGGGTATAAATTAGTTTCAGGCAGATAGATATCTACTTGGAACAGCTTTGATTTACCGTTACGTGCTGCATACAGGACAGATGGAACATTAAAATACCTTAAAATATCTTCCAGGCAGCATATTACAATATTGATATTAGAGGATTTCCTTTTTTGATTATTTATGAGTTCTCCTCCAAGTTCGCTTTTAATAACTCTGTGCCACTTTTATAAAATAATTCAATAATGATATAGCAGCAGAAGTTCCTTAGTTTCCCAATTTTGATAAATTGTGTAGAGTAGAAATTGTCCCAGAGCAGCTACTTTGATAAATTCTAGGTGAAAAGTATATGTTTCTCTTCAATGTTTAAGTTTCTCGTAAAAGTGATTCTACGTCACTACCTTCAATACCATAAATATAGATTTATAGAAAATGCAGTGAGGTCTCAACAAAAACATATTTTAGACATTAAGTAAAACCCAGATTTCTTATGTACTATTTCCGCCATCTTAAAAAAAGATTTTTTTGCGATAACTCAGTTGCCGTTAACGGTACGTGAAAGCAAAGCCGACCTTTTATTTGGAACTTTGTATGCTCTACAATTTATGTTCAGTTACTTTTCCACGTACAAGCGATATTCATCGAGATATCGAACGCGAAAGGAAAGCTTGAACATGTCGAATTATTTTTTTCACTTCTTCGCTTGTATTTCGTTTCTCGGCCTATTGAGCGAAAAAGTATAGTTATTATACAACTTGTAGAGCTTGATAATACCTGCAATTTGACCGATTGCCACTAAAATTACTACTTGTAGAACGGATCAAATTCGCCAACTCGGCGCGTAATTTTGATTTCATTTCACACTCCTAGATACTATCAACAAAATAGTTACAACGTTACTCCTCAACCGCTTATCCGAGAAAATTGAGCCCAATCTCAGGAAAGACCAAGCCTGGTTTAGAGCAAGAAGCTCCTGCATAGATCATATAAATACATTGAGAGTTATAATTGAACAGTCAATGGAATGGAACTCCCCGCTTTACCTGGTGTTCGTAGATTTTAAACGGGCATTCGATAGCCTGAACCAAGACGCTATATGGAAAATATTGTCACTTAAAAGAGTTTCACTAAAACTGGTGAATCTCATCAAGAACTTATACCAAAACTCATCCTGCCAGATATCACACAAAGGCAAAATCAGTAACAAAATCAACATCAGAAATGGAGTCAAACAGGGATGCCCACTGTCCCCACTGTTATTCAACATCACCTTAGATTGGGTCATGACTAATGTAAACAACGAAAAGAGAGGTATTGTGTGGGACCTACAAAATCGCCTTGAAGATATAGATTAGGCTGATGACATCTGTTTCTTATCGCATACTTATGCAGACATGCAGGAAAAATTTCAACTACTAAACGATCAGGCAGGACTCGTGGGACTCCTAATCAACGTTAAGAAGACAAAGGCTATGCGAATTGGTACTCGCAATACGAGTAAATTTCAAATTAGTGGGGAAGATATAGAGGAGGTGAATAGCTTCTGCTACCTACGATCCATCATCACAAAGCAGGGAGGCACAGAGGATGATGTTCAACACAGGATACAAAAAGCTCGGCAAGTTTTCGGAATGCTCCAAAAAGTATGGGCCTCATCAGACATATCCAGAAAAACTAAATTTCGCCCATTCAATTCAAATGTAAAATCAGTTCTCCTATATGCCAGCGAAACCTGGAAAATCACCGCAGTAATTTCAAACAAGATACAGGTTTTTGTTAATAGATGTTTGAGAAGAATCTGCGGTACCTATATATTGGGCGGAAAAAATTTCAAATGAAAATCTGTGGCAGATTACAAACCAACACGAAATTTCGAAAAAAATACGCAAAAGAAAATGGAGTTGGATTGGACACTCATTGAGGAAACCAGAGGGAGAAATCACTAAGATAGTATTGGAATGGAATCCACAGGGAAGAACAAGACACAGGCAGACCGCAGATGACATGGAGACGAACAATCCTTAAAGATGCGAAAGAGAACAGAAAGAGCTGGAATAACATAAAAACACTAGCACGTAACAGAGTCCGTTGGAAAAACTTTATATCAGCCCTATGCTCCAGCTAGGAGTCACGGAAATATATATATATATATAACGCTTTCCTACCATCCTGAACCAAATGTATGTTTCCGAGCGGTAAATCCTGAACCAGCCGGACAATTCTGAGCCACATATATGGTTCAGGATTGCAAACCCGTGTAAAATGGTTTCCCGCCACTTGCAGAGTGTATAGAAAAAAATTTAAAATGGCTCACTTTTGTATGAATCTTCAAACTTGAGTTCCGGCTTCGCCCGATTGTGGCGCCACTGTCGTTCAATTTGTATATCTGTATAACTGCAATCCTGAACCACAAGAATAAATATAATAACCAGAAGCATATCTTCTACACCACCGCTTTGATGTCGATGCCGACAACGGGTGACCTCGAACCATTGTATTCCATTCCAGCCTCTACCTACACTGACTGCACTGGCCGTTTCAGTTTAGAAAAGTCCCAAGGCTATGAGGCGCCGGCGGTCAGGTAATACGAGATATCCTTCTGGTTATTATATTTATTCTTGTGCCTGAAGCATGCGATGTGTCATCGAGGTCACGCGAATAACCGGGTATTCCCCGTGTTGATTTAATTTTGTTCGCTTAGTTTATGTGAAGCAGTTTTGTATGGAATTCGTTATTAGTGCGTGTATATTGAAATTATGAACAGGGGACGTTGGATAGTTTCTCTAGCCAAATTGAAACTAGAAAGTAAGTACAACCTTTTATTACCTTAATTATCTTCATGGTTCCGTAAATAAATGTTTACAAGTATATTATAACCCCCACCCGTTTAAATTTAAAAAAGTCTATCTCTACTGTACGGGGTTGTTTAGGGATGATTTTCTGAAATATCTCGATTCTTGCAAAATTACGGTTAATAAACTCCATCGGTTTTAGTATGGTATTCGCCACTTTTCTGAAATTTTGATGTAAATTTTTGGACTCTCCTAATTGTTACTTTGTTATTAGTATAGTTGTATACAGGGTGGATAACAAGATCTCCCTTGCGCTATACCTAGAGCTTTTAATTAAGATCATATTGAGACGGTCGATATGCCAATCGCATTTATGTAATTCGATTGATTAAAATTTCCAGAGATTCTTAAAAGGTAAAGGAAAAAATCGAATTTCATGTGCGTGTTGCGAAATACCTCCAAACATATTACTTAATACTTAATGCTGCAATGGGTTTTAGGTGAAGGGCTATAATGTGCATTGAAAATAATGGAGGTCCATTTGAATATTTAAGAAATAATTAAATTTGGCAGTATAGTTTCAACGTGTTAATATACTTATTGGTTTTCTTCTGTTTCTTGATTTTTTTATTTCAATTAAAATGTCCTTTTCTTGTTGTGTTAAACCTGTTTTTCTTCTGTATTTTGAGGTTAAACAGTGACTATGGAGTGCTACCGATCATACTGTGCGTTGACAGCTATCAATTGTTTTTAGTCAAAGCCCACTATTGAAAACTAATTTCGAAATTGGTAGTCCATAGTATAATTTTAAACATTTTCTTTTGCCATTTCTTGGTGATGGTAAGTTTACTTATTATACATCATTAAACTCAGAAAAAAAACCTTATTCAGAATTACCAAAAATATACATAGCCGTCCATTTAAAAATCAAAAGTTGACTATAGCTGTTAAAATCTAGTAGGCCCTAAAAATGTTCTAACTACACCAAAAAGTAGTATTTAATTGCCAATTTCGATTGGCAATTAAAAGCTCTATAACTCGGGGCGGATTTTGTCATCCACTCTATATGCGTTGGAGTTTTTAAGAGTAGGGGGTGGCATCTCAAAATAGTGCCTAGGGTAGCAAGAATGAAAAATCGCGCTGGAACATGGGTCCGATAGTGCTTCGATAGGAAGTTCAGCCTTAAAGTAAAACTTTGCGTATCAATTTTGGAAATAATATCTTTTTGATTTGTTTTTGTCCCATTGTTTATTATCCATAGAACTTTTCAGCTTTCCTAAATAGTAATACCAATAGTCTGCAACGCTTTCAAACAGGGCCAAAACAGATAGGGTTGTAATTCGTAGTTGAAGTGGTGTTTATTGTATTTAATATGGAAATTCTGAGGCAACTTATCAAATTTATTTGTCAATAGGTACCTGTTTGTCCGAACAAGCAAGTGAGGAGTTTAGTAAAGAGAATCGAATCGAAAAGTCAAAATCCTCCCAAATTCAAGTTGATAAATACTCAAATGAATGTACTACAGAGGCCATTCAAGTTTCTGCAGAAGACGTTTCTTGCTATATAAAAAAAAGAGGGTACAAGACTGGGTGGATACCATTCCAGTGCTAGAATCGGCGTCTACAAATAATGAAAATAAAAAAATAAAAATTGTCTCAAATGTTATAGTAAAGAAAGCGACCTCAATAAACCAAGATAATTACAATAGTTTGGGTATAGGACTAAAAGCGAAAGCGAAGAAGGAAAAGGCATCTCCTGATGAAAACAGAGAATCGACAGAATCCGTAATTAATTCGACAATTTCCGAGAATGCATTAGATAAAGTTCCCTCCGTAGATGACTCAGTTGCGGATCCTGATTATACACCATCCTCAGATGAAGAAAAGGTATGCTTTTCTGTGTCTGCTCTCTGGGGTGTTTGCGAATTGCATGTATGTGTAGGGTGTACTAGACAAAAATATCGGTGTTGCTGCATGACGTCAAAGTTTCACTTCGGTAGGAACAATAGTTTTAATAGTAAATGTAAAAAATACAACAGTTTGTAACGTTTCTCAACAACTGCTTCGAAATGATGTTCAAAAGTACTTGGCTAATAATATTCAGAGATAGTGAAACTAAAGTAAGCATATTTTTTACATTTACTCGGCCAAAAATTAGCAGAGGGGGTGCCAGTCTATGTATCTAACAAAGTATGTACTTATTTTAGAGTTTTGAGATTTTGCAAGAAGGAGTAATATGTTACAACGAAGACCCAACATCAAATCATGACACGTGTTTCGAGCCCTCTTCCTTTCGGATTTTACCTAGCACAAGTAGAAACGATAGAGACTCTTATGAACCCTCAGAGGAGCAGCCTACTGAGGGAGTCCCAGTTCCAAACTCAGTCAAGGTAAAAAATGCTTTATATGTTTTATATTTCATATTAACAGATAATGACTGAAGGTTATAATTTAATTTTAATAACTAATTTTTTCGTGGTTTTTCCCCCTGTTAATTAACACGTAGTAGTTATTAATTTTTTTTTAAAGTTATCCGACGGTGAGATTCGAACCCACGACCTTTTGCTAACATGGCAAATGCTCTTCCACTAAACTAAGTAGGACCGCAAGGCTCGAATTGTTTATTGGTATTTTGAACGTAAGAAAGTCATATTTTTCAGCCAATGACTGTATAATATTTTAATTTTTATATTTTCGTTAGGGTATATTTTCAATAATTATTAAATTTTTTCGTGGCGTTTTCCCCTTTTATTTAACAAGTAGTAATTATTTAATTTTTTAAAAAGTGATCCTACGGCGATATTCAAACCCAAGATCTTTTGCTAACATGGTAAATGCTCTTCCACTGAGCTACGTAGGACCGTAAGACTCGAATCGTTTGTTGGTATCATTGGTACCAAGATACGTAGCTACTACTTGTTAATTAATAGGGGGAAAAGCCACGAACAAATTTAATGATTATTAAAAACATACTCTAACGAAAATATAAAAATTAAAATATTTAATTTTAATTTCAGGGGACAGTTGAAAACGTTGAGAAACCAAATTATAAAGACCGTAGAGATTTCTGTATATTTTGCGAAAAAGATGTTTCCCATTTTGCGAGACATATCAGCTCATGGCATTCCTCCGAAATAGACGTAGCACGTCTACTATCTGTAAAAGATCCAAAAGAAAAAAGAATGCAGCTTTCATACTTGCGGAAAAGGGGAAATTTTATTGGGCATCGAACAAACGTTAGGCTACGGCCTGGTAAAAGACTCAAGTCGGGAACAACCACATCCACAAATGAGGACTTCCTACCTTGCAAACACTGTTTAGGGTTTTATAAAAAAAAGAGTCTATACAGACACACAAAAAGATGCCCTCAGAACGCTACACTAAACCTACAAAAAAGACAAACTTCTCAAAGTGATGGTCAAACGACTTTATTACTAGGAACTTTACTTACACATGACCAATTATTAAACATAGAACTATTTCCACGTATGAGAGCAGATAACATCTCACTGATTGCAAAGAAAGATCCTCTTATTTGTCAGTATGCTTACTCATATCTAAAGGGTCGCAGAAGTAAAGGGAATCTTGATCTTGTTAGACAGAATGTTAGGCGATTGGCAAAATTGTTGAAATTTGCACAACAGCGGGACTGTAATATCAAACTACTTATTGATGTACTGCGTCCATATCATTTTAAGATGATAATCGAGGCAGTCAATGAAATGGCGCAGTATAATCATGAAACTGAAAAATATGATTCTCCCACATTAGCTCTGAATTTCGGGACATTACTTAAAAAATGTTGTGATTTGGCTTTTGTTGAATTACTTCAAAAACCCAACACCAATAAACAACGAGAAAATGTAAAAATACTGAAAAGTCTTATAGTATCGCAATGGGCAGACGAAGTTTCGGCTCAAGCGGGCACTAATTTAAATGAAAATAAATGGAACAAAGCAGAGCTCCTTCCTTTGACAACTGACCTAAAAAAATTGAACAATTATCTATTTAGTTCTGCTGAAGAAAATTGTAATGAACTAAAAGACAACAATGATGCTAATGCATATTATCTACTAAAAGATATTCTCTACACCCAAATTTTACTTCTTAACAGACGTCGTCCTGCTGAAGTGGCACAATTGAAGCTACAGACCTACCAAACGATTAATTTAAACACTTCTGAGCAAGATTCAGAATTCACAAGCTGTCTAACAGAAACTGAAAAAATTTTACTAAATACGTTCAGCCGTTTCATCATTAGAGGAAAGCGTGGTCGTGGAGTACCAGTTTTATTGTCCCCTACTATGAAACAACACTTTGAGTTGTTGGTGAGCGTACGAGACAAGTTCGTGAAAGACAACGATTATATTTTTCACACTAAAGGTAAAGGATTCATAGATGGCACGAAAACTTTGCAAAAATTTGTAGCAAAATGTGGTGTAACCCGTGCAAAAAGTATAACGGCCACACTCCTACGTAAACATTTAGCTACAATCACACAACTCTTACAGTTTTCCAACAACGACATGGAGCAGTTGTCTAAGTTTATGGGACACACACTGAGAACACATTGTAATGTGTACAGGATGTCGGACAACATCTATCAAACCGCCAAAGTATCAAAGCTTCTGTTATTAATGATGGAAGGTGGTGCTGAAAATTTCAAGGGAAAACAATTAGACGATATCGATATTCAACTGACGCCTATTGATGATAATCAAGATGTTTTTGAAGAACTCATCCAAGACCCTCCACAATCTATGGAGGAAGTGCAAAATATAGATTTAGAAGGTAATTCTCTCCCCGCTGAAGAAGAAGATAAAAAGGTTAACAATCATAAGATAATACAAAGGCAATCTTGGACAGTTCAACAGAAACGAATAATTTCTAAACACTTTGCGGGACATATTAAAAGAAAAGAACCCCCGAAACAATTCGAAGTACAGAAATTTGTAGATTTACATCCGATATTATTTGAAAAAAGAAAATGGACATCCATCAAGGCAGTAGTTTACAATATTTACACCGGCAAATTAAAAATTAAATAGGACCGCAATTCAGTTTTGTTTTATGTTCATGTTTCATTTAATGATTGTTTATTTGTTTATTAATCTTAGAATAATTTCTTGTACAACTTTTATAATGTTACTGTTGACAATTTTAAATAAAGAAAATGCTGTACTTTGATGTAGACGTATTTTTATGCATATTATGATTAAAACGTTGTAGGATTTTGAGAATTATCTATTACACCTGAAAATAACAAAAATCTGACAGGACGGCTACTTGATATGTTATCTAAAAATTAAATAAAATAAGACGATTTTTAGACAAAGGCTTGGCTTTAGCGACTTCATACAAGAGTACCCGATTTCGCGAACTAAAGTACCTTTTAATGTTTGCCTGTACCTAATTTTCATCTTCTCATATCAAAGTGATATGCATAATATTATTATTAGGTCCATATTTAAGCTAGTCTCTTAATTAGAAACAAGTTGTTTTAATGATATTTCTGTCTGAAGTTAAAAATAAAGCTAATAAAAAATATTCTTCTCACTCCGATGTTTTACCGAAGAGCATCTATTATTTAGCTGTAAGTAACACTCATAAGTATGTGGGATATTGTATTCATATTACGTATTTAGGCGGCTCTTTTAATGAGAAACAACTTTTTCTTATTACATATCTGTCTAAAGTTAAAAATAAAGCTACCAATGATTTACTAAAGAGGATTATTTAACTATAAAAATCGTAAGTATGCGGGATATTGTTTTCAAATTACGTATTTAGGTTACCCTTTTAATTAAAAACAATTTTTTCTACTGTCATTCCTGAGTAGGTTAAAAATAAAGATCAGTATTGCAGTATGGTATGTATCAAACTTGTAAGTATTATAAATATGCTAGAAAGAAAGCGAATCCGAACTGCGTAGGTGCATGAGTATGTAAATAAACATTCTAAAAATAACTTGGATCAGGATTGTATGGCGTGTATCAAAAGTGTGTATACATATGGTTCAGGACAGTACACAATCATTTGGCTCAGGAATGTATCTTCTATTTTGTATAAAAGTTCGATTTAGTTCATTGTCTTTTATGTGTATACTTCTTACAATTGAGAAACAAGGATGGCAACAAACATGTATACGCAGCAAATACGCCTATAACTATTAATTTTACTGGTGGTTCAGAATTGTTAGCAATTACAATTGGTTCAGGAAGGATACAGGGATCTATATATATATATATATATATATATATATATATATATATATATTGAGATGGTATTTAGCCCTTAAAAAACAACTCTGATAGCATGAGAATAAGTTGAATACCAAGTCATAGAAGCACAGAGTCGTTATGATTCACAAATCTGTATAATTGTACCTAATGTGTCAGTTTAAAATGAAATGGAGGAATTGAGCCATTATTTGTCATTAGAATAAAGTAAATAAGGCTAGAATCAAATGAAACTTGACTGTCATAGGGTTGCAGGTCTTAAAGCTTTTTAATAAGACTATGGCATTATTTAAAATATGCAATTGAAATATTCTTACAGAAGTCAGATTTAAATGCGTGTATAGCAATATTTAAAGTAATAATAAATAGTAAATGATTTCTTTGAGCGAGTTAAAAAAGAGGTAATCAAACAGAAAGCTTATCAAAGAAAGTGCAATGAGCACAAAAATCAGGTATAAAAGAGAATTACAAGATAAAAATGGGTAAATAAAATTGGAAAATTTGGCTGGATTATGAACAGTGTTTTGATCAGCAAGTACGAGTGAAAATGGACATTACATTGATCTTCAAGTAGCTAATGAGGATATGGACACAAAAGGAAGCAGTGATCAGTGTGTACTCAGTGTACAAAAAAGGCCTGTTAAAGTGTGAAACGCGTTTAAAAATCGATAGACAATAATTATAAAAATACAAAGGCAATTTTTATAAATTGATTTAATTATAAACATGTAGTAGATTTAAGATTAATAATTGTTAAAAACATAATTTGACTAAAGTCAATATCCTGTTTGTAAATTAAAAATTGGGGGAGAACAAATGAATAAAGTTTGATGCTTAACATTCAATTTATGGCTTGTGTTTAATTATAAATTTTACATACTAAATATTAATTTACCAGCATATAAATTTACCAAAGTGCTCCTGACAAGTTAGTGTTCATGCACAAGTGAAGAAGGCAAAATCCGTTGCCTAAAATAATTTGTCCTGCGGCCGCCTTCCGATCCTGAGGACGCAGCCTTCGGAGACCAGTTCGTGCTACGCCAGGGGTTCCAGATCCTGTATAGGAGTTCCTGCCGTTCCAGCCGAGGGCCACGGGCATCACAGCAGCATCACACGTCCATCCTATTACTGCGCGAGAAGGTCTGGGCATTTTCTTCAATCGGCAGCCCATCGGCTCGCACCTAAGACAAGGCATAAAAGGTTAGTGTAAAGCCATTTGATTTATTACAACTGAGAAACGCACCGAGAGACCTAATAGCTTTGCTGCGGAGTTGTTTCCAAGTAGAATCCATGAGATCCGCAAATAATTCATTCTAATACAAACTCCAGTAGAAGTGGGGTTAGGAAATTCTCAATTTTATGCAGTGGACAATTTTACCTGAAATTAAAAACAAAAGCTAGAGGGACGCTTAAATAAAGCGCCAGATTCAAATCTTACCTGTTAGTTCGCTCATTTGAATTGCTTTTAATCACAGTAAAACACCAGGCGACCCGCATTTTAAACTAATTTTGTGAAAATAAATTTTATGTCATGTTAGGCAAAAGCGAACTGCATCGCATATGAACTACGCGCTCAGTGGCGTACATTTTCTTATTGCAAACGGACAAAAAGAACCTCCGACCTGTGGGAGATTAGAGTTTCATGCGAAATCTTTGAGCTAGCACAATTTACATCAGATTAGTGTTTAAAAATAAAAGGGCAAACTACTGTTTTTAAACCTGAAGTAAACAACGAACCTATAAGATATGGTCACTCAGTTAAATTTGATTAAAGTGAAAATAGGCAAATATTTAGTTTGTAGTGATCCTTGATTTATTTCATAATATAATATAATTATTATAATAACACACTCAGATCATTGCATAGTAAAGTGGTCACCCGAACGTGGGGCGATTTTAAAATTACTAGGCGCTCGATACGTTGAAAATAGTAGGTAAATTGATAAGATTGGTGTTAGGGAGATTTTTTTTTGAAAAGCACTTTGTATTTGGAAATTTCGCACAATGACTCGAAGACAGCAAGAGAAGAGTGAAGAAGAAGAGCAACAAGCTGAAGAGGTCACGGAGACTCAACAGCCACCAACACAAATAGAAACACAAGGCGATCAGCCTGAAGTACAACAGCTCCAAACCGAGAAACAAACATTTGAGTTAAGTAGTATTATGGAAGCAATAGAACACATGAGAAAAAAAGCCGAGGAAAGGGATAAGAAATTAGCAAAAGAAGCCGAGGAACGATAAAGAAAACTACAGGAGACTATCACGAGTACCGTGCAAGAACAAAGAAAAGAAGCCGAGGAAAGGGATAAGAAATTAGCAAAAGAAGCCGAGTAACGAGAAAGAAAACTACTCACACAGACTGCGAAAAATGTGCAAGAAATGAAAGAAGCAATCAGAAGCGATGCAGAAGAGAGAGAAAGAAGGGCATACGATCACACCAATTTTATGATAGAGGGTTTGAAAGATACAATAATTAGAATGCAGGAGAAAAATAAGGAAGAGGTACAAATTAGGATTGACGGCCTGGACAATAAATTAGAAGAATTCAAGGAAACAAGTAAAAACGAAATACGACAAGAGGTGTTACAGGTTGTCGAGGACAGGTTAAACACGAAAGGTGAAGAAATAGAAAGCAAAATGGAAAGGCTTCAAATAACAACACAAGGGCGAATAGTGCAATGTCAGGAGGAATTAGAACAGGGGATTGAGCAACTAGAAAAGAAAGCAGAGGGCGAATTTAATAGAACACGCCAGGAAAGAAATAAAAATGCAATCCGGATAGAAATAGTAGATAGCAGACTCACGAGGGAGCTACAGGGTTTAAGTGAGAAGATGGAACTAGTACAAGGGTACCCTGCTAGCGTTGCACCTCCTAGTTTTAGCGCAGAGTTTGTGCCAAGGTTTGAAGGCAGATACGGGGAGCTCCCGATGATATTTTTGGGTAAATTAGATGACATTATTAGAACGGTAACGAAAGAGTGCAGAAAATTGCAAATAATCAACATGGCGATGAGGGGAAATGCGGAAGTGTGGCACAGTATAATTAAATCGAAATATTCGACGTACGAAGAATTCAAACAGCTGTTCGTTGAGCAATACTGGAGTAGCTCACACCAAGCGCAAGTGAGAACTGAACTGACGACAGGGCGATACATCGATAAGGGCGGTTCAAGAGAAATGTATGTCATGAAACGTTTCAACAAAGCACAGTATTTAACCGGAGCCGGACATTTGGGCGCGGCCGTTTGGGCGCGGCCGTTCGGGCGCGGCCGTTTGGGCGCGAAGACACTTGGGCGCAGAGCCACTTGGGCGCTAGACGTTTGGGCGCGAGGAAATTAATTAACGTATATTAGTATTAGCTAGCTTTACTATTCATAGGTCTGAAAATGTATTTTAAATAACGAAAATTACCTAAAGCACGTTCAAGGAGGTGGCGGGAGGCAAATATTTAGTATAGAAATATTAATTGTCAAAAATTAGAACATTATTAAAGCAAGTTAAAAATTTTAACTTCCGGTAAATACTAGCAAATCTTTTGCGGAGATTTATTACATTAAAATAATAAGTAACAAAGAATAAATGAATCGAGATGGGGTACAAACAGAGCTATTGATAAACCATCCAACCATTTGAAGATTCGTCGACAGCCTGAAAACTATTCAACGAAGGAGAGATGTTGCTTATGAACAGTTACTTGCGGGAAATGAGCCCACTGAAAAAAAACAAAAATTTATCCAGGCTGATAGAAAATAAAAAATTTGGTTAAAGATTATAATAATCAATATAATCATGTAGACGGCGTAAACAATAGGGACATTCTAGAATTTTTAAGAGGCATTTCGTACAATTATGAAATAAATGCGTGGATGCTTCTTGTTTATATTTTAAAAAAATTGTATATATTTACTTTAAGAATAATATGTATTATAATGGTAAAAATGTCAAAAATAAATTTTTATTATTAAAATTAATCTTTTTATATGATTATTTATTATTATTCTTATTTCTGCTTTTATCTTCAGTTAGTCGGTTCATAACATAACGAAAATAATTGATTACTTTAAAATTTAAGGTTTATTGTTAAGTATTATCATTATAAACAAAACTCGAAGTCGACTAGTTTCGGTCAAAACAGAACACATATTAGAAACATATTAAACATTAGAACCATCAATCGATTAAATATAGCACAGCATTATTCATTTACCAGCACAATAAATGAATTTTTATTTAAAATTATTTTCAACACCTATATATAATCTATTTCCATCTTTATTTCAATTCAGAATTATTATTTCATATCTAACATAGGTACTGCCTTTTTATGTATTCAGAATTATTTCAAAACTAATCTAATATTCTACCTTCTTTATTTTTATTCGGATTTATTTCAAAATTTATCTAATATAGGTACATACTACCACCTTATTTAAAATTAATCTCATAACGGTTTCAATAAATAATTGGATTATTCTTTTAATATTGTTTGATTAATTACATTAACTTCTCAGGATAAATAATGATTTAATAAATGTTTGTTTATTTATGCCAAATTGAAATTATTCACATTTAATGTGTTCCTGAATCCCAATGTTGACCCTTTCTCGCGCCCAAGTGTCTCGCGCCCAATTGTCTCGCGCCCAAGTGTCCCCGCGCCCAAACGGCCGCGCCCAAACGGCCGCGCCCAGACGGCCGCGCCCAAATGTCCTAGACCGGTATTTAACACCGAGGCTGGCAGAAGAAGAAATCGTGCAACACCTCTCCAGACACCTTGAAGCGGAGATCACAAGAGCAGTGGCCGTGCAAAATGCGAAAACTCTACGTGACCTATTAGAATAGTGCGAAACTATGACTTGGCGATTTTCAATGAACGAAGCGAGACGAGAGCAAATGAACGTCAAAATTATAGTAATAAAAGAAAATTGGATGATAATTTAGATAGCAAGTTTAGGCCAAACAATAATTATTATAATAGCAACAATTATAACCAAATAGATAGAAGAAATCAGGGGAATTTTAAGTATAATAGGAACAATAATCAGAACAGAGGGTTTGATAATAACTGGGGATATCAGAATCGAAGTAACGCTAATAGGGGGGAATACAACCGGAGGAATTACAATGACCTGATTGATGAGAAGAATAAAAGAAGATGCCAGGAAATGGACAAAACCCAAGATAAGGACCGCCAATACGTAAATACAATTTGCTTTGATAGAACAACAAATCGGAATAATAATGAAGATTTGGACAAAATAGAGATAGCCGAAGTACATGAGGAACATTCGGGTGCTAAAAAAAAGCCCAATTTTAGTGAATATTATAAATAGTAGAAATAATCCTAGTTTTAGGTACATCGCTAATTGCGCCATCACTTTTGACAATCGGGGGGAATATTTGTTAGAGGAAGAAGAGAAGAACGTAACGAACTCGTGTTTACCTTTTATTAAGTTAAAAATTTTAGATCGAATATACGATGCGCTGGTTGATAGTGGGGCAATGGTTTCTTTGGTAAAGGAGAAAGTTATAAATAATCACATGGATAGTTTACAAAGCAATATCGTAAAGGTAAACAAGATTGACTTACTGTCCGCAACGAGAAAGAAAATTTCATCTACTAATAAAGTATTTGCAATAACAGTTTACGTGAATGAAAGAGAATTTAATGTTCGGTTTTATATTGTAGCTGCCTTGAATGTACAGTTTGTGTTAGGTGTGGATATCATTCAGCAAATAGGTATAAAAATTGACGGAGAGAAAAAATGCATACAAGTTAATGAGATGATCAAGCCTTGGTCCAGTGAAGGTCATGAGCTGAGAAATGATGGCCCAGCTGAGATAACAGCGGGTGCCGAAATAAATTGTTGCCCAGTAAATTATACGGGAGACGATGATAGAATTTGTTGCCGAGCCAATGGAGCCGGAGACGAAATTATTATTAATAATTATGCTATATTTGAAAGTATGTTGGATGACGAACAGATCGGGAACGAGTATCTACAATACAAAGGCAGAATAATTGAGATCATTGAACGAAATAAAGATATTATAAACCAAGAAACCGGACAAGCAACGAAATATTGTCATAAGCTCATTGTGGACGAAGCAAAAGGATTTAATTCAAAGTCATATCCGATACCATTTGCTCAGCGCGAAAAGGTTAGACATGAGGTACAGCAAATGTTAGAAGATGGAGTAATTGAACGCTCGAAAACAAATTTTGTGAATCCAATGGTGGTGGTGAAAAAAGATGATGGTAGTTTAAGGTTATGTCTTGATGCGCGAAGGATAAATCAAATTACTAAACCCCAATATGAAAGTCCGCAGACAATTGATGTTTTGTTGAGTCAAATTTGTGATAAAAAGGTTCTAACAAAATTAGATTTGAAAAACTCATTTTGGTTAATACCATTACACGAGGACTCGCGAAAATATACGGGTTTTTGCATAGAGGGGGAAATTTTTCAATTTAAGGTGGTCCCGTTCGGTTTGACGACTTCATGTGCAGCATTAGTACGAGCTATGCAACAAATCTTAAATAAATTTGATAACTTTTGCGTACATTACGTGGACGACATATTGGTATTTTCAGAAGATGTGGAGCAACATCTGAAACATTTAGAATTAATAATAAGCACTTTGAACGAAAACGGTTTGAAGTTAAATTTGGCTAAGTGCCAATTCATGAAAACTAACGTGGCGTATTTAGGCTATGAAATTAGCAAGAATGGGGTCACAATCAGCGAGGCAAGAATTGAAGAGATAAAGAATTTGCCCCGTCCTAAAAATCTAAAAATGCTAAGAGGTTTACTTGGGCTATTGAACTATTACAAAAAGTTTATAGCAAACTATTCCGATTTAACGTTACCATTGGTGGAATTGCTGAGGAAAAATACAAAATGGGATTGGAATGAAGAAAGGGAAAAGGCATTCAACAATCTAAAACAGAAATTTCATGAAGGATTGCTTCTCAAATATCCTAATTTTAAAGAAGATTTCATATTAAGAACGAACGCTTCAGACATGGCAATAGCAGCAGAACTGATACAGGTGCAAGAAGGAGCCGAAGTCCCAATCTGTTTTATCTCAAGAATATTGAAGGGCTATGAAACAAGGTATACAATCGCTGAGAAGGAGATGTTGGCTATCATATTCGCAATCAATAAGTTAAAATTCTATTTGACAGGAAATAAATTTTATATTGAAACTGATAATGCAGCAATATCGTTTATGAAAAATAAAACGTTCCATAATGATAGATTGTACAGGTGGGCGTTGTATTTGCAACAATTCGACTTTGAGATCAGGCATAGGCCAGGAAATTTGAACGTGGTAGCTGATTTCTTAAGTAGGAAGGACGCAGCGAAGAATAAGAAACAAAAACAACTCATCGTGGGAATAGAGAAGATTTATCAACATGGGAGGTTTTCAAAAGAAGAGTTATTAGCGAAACAAGAAAATTTGGAATGGCAGCAAATACGGAATTTAGTACAAGAGAGTCCGAACCAAGAATACAAAGGTTTCAAAATTGTAGAAGGATTATTGGTAAAATTGTTAAGTGATAAAGAGCTGATAGTTTTGTGTAGAGACGACGTAATCAACGTAGTAAAAGAAATTCACCAAACTTATGGTCATTGTGGAGGAAGAAAGACATGGCTGATATTCCGAGAATGTTTTTATACGAAAAACGATTTAAAGTTCATCAAACATTTTACGAATTGCTGTAAAATATGTCAATTAGCTAAGGAAAAGAACCATACTAATCAAAACATCATAAAAAGTATCAGGGTCAACGAACCGTTCGAGTTGGTCGCATTAGATTATCTAGGAAATTTAGTACCGGGTCAATTTGGATACAAACATATTTTAATCATAGTCGATGTCTTCTCAAAATACATCAAGCTTTATCCAGCAAAGTACAGTAATACCGAACATGTTATCAAATCCATCGAAAGGTACCAACAAGAAGTAGGGACTACGAGAAAAGTGTTAGCAGATAACGCAAGTTACTTTAAAAATGCAAGATTAATCAATAACTTAGAACAAAAGGGAATTAAAATCTATTTCTGTAGCATAAGGCACCCACAGTCGAATATCGCTGAAAGATACATTAAAGAAGTGATAAAATATCTTAAAATAATGACCCATGAGCATCATAATAGATGGGTTCAGTACTTGCCAAAGGTAGAAGATTTCGTTAATAACGTGCCAAATATCACAACAGAAATAAGCCCAGTTACGTTATGCAAAAGTATTACACCTGCGAGACCATGGAGGCCAGAAGAGGATACAACAGGGGTGAACGAGTTAATGGAGAAAGTGAGAGAGAGAGTTAAGAAAACGTTGGACCGCTACGAACAAAGGCAAAATCGCAAAATTAGAAGGCGAATGAAATTTCGAATAGGAGACCGAGTCATCATTAAAAAGCTCAGAGTGGCTGATAGAAGGGAGAAAATTTGTGCGAAGTTTTTGAATGCGTATGAAGGGCCGTATAGAGTACATAGAATATTTGGTAATGAGAATACGTATGAGTTAATTAGTGAAGTAGACAACAGGATAAGGGGACGTTTCCACATATCAGCAATTCATCCATATTTAGAGAGTGCATTTTAAAGTCGGTTAGCAAAATGTAGGTAAATAGGATAAAAAGAAGAATAAATGTTGCACCACACTTCAGGTTAATTTAGGATTAGTTTATTAGTTAAAATAGGGAATAGGATAGATTATTTAGTAAATAAAAGTAGAATAAGAAAACAGAATAAATCAAGTTGGACTGATTGATCATAACGGTTAGTTTCAAAACAATTAATAATTTTGTGAAAATCAAAATAACCACACATGAGAGGCTGCGTATGATATGAAATAGAAAACATGTGCAGTGATTTTAATTTTCAAAAATTTGGGGGAATAATCTGAGATGGTATTTAGCCCTTAAAAAACAACTCTGATAGCATGAGAATAAGTTGAATACCAAGTCATGGAAGCACAGAGTCGTTATGATTCACAAATCTGTATAATTGTACCTAATGTGTCAGTTTAAAATGAAATGGACAAATTGAGCCATTATTTGTCATTAGAATAAAGTAAATAAGGCTAGAATCAAATGAAACTTGACTGTCATAGGGTTGCAGGTCTTAAAGCTTTTTAATAAGACTATGGGCATTATTTAAAATATGCAATTGAAATATTCTTACAGAAGTCAGATGTAAATGCTTGTATAGCAATATTTAAAGTAATAATAAATAGTAAATGATTTCTTTGAGCGAGTTAAAAAAGAGGTAATCAAACAGAAAGCTTATCAAAGAAAGTGCAATGAGCACAAAAATCAGGTATAAAAGAGAATTACAAGATAAAAATGGGTAAATAAAATTGGAAAATTTGGCTGGATTATGAACAGTGTTTTGATCAGCAAGTACGAGTGAAAATGAACATTACATTGATCTTCAAGTAGCTAATGAGGATATGGACACAAAAGGAAGCAGTGATCAGTGTGTACTCAGTGTACAAAAAAAGCCTGTTAAAGTGTGAAACGCGTTTAAAAATCGATAGACAATAATTATAAAAATACAAAGGCAATTTTTATAAATTGATTTAATTATAAACATGTAGTAGATTTAAGATTAATAATTGTTAAAAACATAATTTGACTAAAGTCAATATCCTGTTTGTAAATTAAAAATTGGGGGAGAACAAATGAATAAAGTTTGATGCTTAACATTCAATTTATGGCTTGTGTTTAATTATAAATTTTACATACTAAATATTAATTTACAAGCATATAAATTTACTAAAGTGCTCCTGACAAGTTAGTGTTCATGCACAAGTGAAGAAGGCAAAATCCGTTGCCTAAAATAATTTGTCCTGCGGCCGCCTTCCGATCCTGAGGACGCAGCCTTCGGAGACAAGTTTGTGCTACGCCAGGGGTTCCAGATCCTGTATAGGAGTTCCTGCCGTTCCAGCCGAGGGCCACGGGCATCACAGCAGCATCACACGTCCATCATATTACTGCGAGAGAAGGTCTGGGCATTTTCTTCAATCGGCAGCCCATCGGCTCGCACCTAAGACAAGGCATAAAAGGTTAGTGTGAAGCCATTTGATTTATTACAACTGAGAAACGCACCGAGGGACCTAATAACTTTGCTGCGGAGTTGTTTCCAAGTAGAATCCATGAGATCCGCAAATAATTCATTCTAATACAAACTCCAGTAGAAGTGGGGTTAGGAAATTCTCAATTTTATGCAGTGGACAATTTTACCTGAAATTAAAAACAAAAGCTAGAGGGACGTTTAATTAAAGCGCCAGATTCAAATCTTACCTGTTAGTTCGCTCATTTGAATTGCTTTTAATCACAGTAAAACACCAGGCGACCCGCATTTTAAACTAATTTTGTGAAAATAAATTTTATGTCATGTTAGGCAAAAGCGAACTGCGTCGCATATGAACTACGCGCTCAGTGGCGTACATTTTCTTATTGCAAACGGACAAAAAGAACCTCCGACCTGTAGGAGATTAGAGTTTCATGCGAAATCTTTGAGCTAGCACAATTTACATCAGATTAGTGTATTAAAAATAAAAGGGCAAACTACTGTTTTTAAACCTGAAGTAAACAACGAACCTATAAGATATGGTCACTCAGTTAAATTTGATTAAAGTGAAAATAGGCAAATATTTAGTTTGTAGTGATCCTTGATTTATTTCATAATATAATATAATTATTATAATAACACACTCAGATCATTGCAATATATATATATATATATATATATATATATTAATATTTCGAAGGTTTTCGCGGCTGATATGTATTAAAGGTAAACATTTCAGGGTGTCATACCGCTAATAAATTTGAATATTTCTTCAACTGGTTGAAGAACATCTTGAATGGCGTTTGGGGTTGGACGACGTTTCGACGAAATCACATTCGTCATTTTCAAGTCCTTATAGTCCTGGTTTGGCTTCTAGTTATGCGGCAACACGACGGACTGTCAACTTGATGTACAGGGTGTCCCATTTTCGATGATATTACGGGGTATCTCACTTACGAGTAAAGATAGAGAGTTGCGGTTTTCGCAATACTGTGCTACTTTTTGTGAAAATAAAGATGGTATAAACAAAATTTTCATAGACCACTTCGTTTCTGAGATACAGGGCGAAATTGAAAATATTGCATTTTGGGACCCCCCTCGTATCTCCGTTATCATTTAACATATATTAAAGCTAAAAACTGACTCTCATACAGTTTTTTACGTAGAATCCAGTGGCGTAGTCAGATTTTTGCTGCGAGCTGTCAATTTTTAGCTATAAATCAAACATATGTTTTTTTAAACGGGACACCCTATATATTTTTCTTTCATTTGATTGGAAATTTTATAAGCTTTACAAAAATATATACAGAGTGTTTCGTTAAAAAAACATAAATTTAATTTATAACTAAAAATTGACGGCTCACAGCAAAAATCTGACTACGCCACTGGATTCTACGTAAAAAACTGTATAAGTGTCAGTTTTTAGCTTTGCGATATGTTAAAGGATAAAGGAGATACGAGAGGGTCCCAAAATGCAATATTTTCAATTTCGCCCTGTATCTCAAAAACGAAGCGGGCTATGAAAATTTTGTTTAGACCATCTTTGTTTTCACAAAAAAGTAGCACAGTATTGCGAAAACCGCAACTCTCTATCTTTACTCGTAAGTGAGATACCCCGTAATATCATCGAAAATGGGACACCCTGTACAGCTGACTATATATATATATATATATATAGTACACGTACACTTCCGAGCTTCAAGTTGATATCGACGGTCTAGAACAGTGGTTCCCAAACTTATTTGGCCTAACTCAGCGCCCCCCTGAAAATGTACATTCTTTAAGCGAACAAACAGAAAGATATTGTAGTGGTAGCTTCTTGAGACTGATAATTATCTATAAGAGTATTTCTAGGTAGGAAATTATTTTGAAAGAATAAATTAATTATCAATTAAAAAGTACAAGGAAGGATTTATATATTAAAAGTACAACATAAATATTTGAGAATTATTTAATGAATGATACATTAGATACAGTTACTGTTAAATTGCGAATAGTTTATTAAAAAGGTTTTCAAGCATATAAGTTGATATAGTTGGGATAGTTGTTTGGTAACGGCTTAGATTTTAATTTGTAGGTAGGTATTAACTGACAATCGGAATAACTAAAGTGAAAGCTAAACTCAAATGATTACCTGAAAAAGTCAATTAAGAAATGTTATAATAAAATATACCATATAGAAATTTTGTATAAATTACTATTGCTAGAGAAAATGATATTTTTAAAATAAACAAATCCTTTCTGAAATTGTAACCTGTATTTTGAGTAAAAGCAAATTTGAATAATAAAAGCCCTTTATTATAATGGTATTTACTTTCTGGATGGTTTATTAAAGGGTGTGATTAAGTAAAATTAAAGAAACGGAGAATAAACAGTAAGTAAAAGTAATAAATGGTATGAAAAGAATAAGACAATTAAAAATGGTAAATAGTCTTCATGGAATAAATAAATATGTAACATGCATTTTGTCTGTTTATTTATAAAATAATGTTACACTATGTTACACAGCAGATGAAATATGTACGAATGGTTTTTCTAAATCTTCTTATCTTCTCTTCCTTCTTTAAGCTCTCACCGCCCCCTTATTTTTATTCACCGCCCCCAAATGCACCCGAGGCTACTATAGCCCCCCTGGATCGTTCCAGCGCCCCCCAAGCGGGGGTCTAGAAGTACGACCTTGTATGTGTAAAATGGTCATGTTACAGGAAACACTAAAAACGATGCCACAATTGAATTTCCGAAGAATTATTCTTAGAATTTTAAATTTTGATTTATTAGTAAGTGATAAATAGGTTTGCAATAATTTTTTTTCGAAAATATTCTTTATTAATTAATAAATGCTACTTAGTTGGTATTGCATTTAATTTCCAGTGAAGTTACGAGTTAATGTTGTACATATTAAATTAAAATTGTAAAAAATTAAAATCTATTCTGGATATAAAAATACATAAACAAATATAGGTAACTCAAAATTGTTATATTTTAATATCACACAGGTATATAACTAAGGCGCAATTAATACTTTTAATATAACAAAAAATAAAAATTATTCTGAATAGAAAAATACATACCTAATATAACTCAAAAACATAAAATTCTTATATTTTAAATATAATATATCAAGTAGATATAAATACTAGTATTATGCAACAATTTTAAATTGGCAGTAAGTCATAAAACGACCAACAGTCTTTAGGCAACACAGTCTTAATCTCTTGTAAGTGTTGATATTTTTTGCTGGAAATAGCCAACGGTTGATCAAATAACTGCGGAAATGTTAGGTTCGCCAAAGTAATGCTTTTCGGACGTCTTGGCAATGTTTTATATTCCTCATCGAAGCTAAGTTTATATGAAATAACACCATTCTCATACTTGATTACCCTTAAATCGGTAACAGTGGGATCATAAATATTTTTAGTTCTTAAAAAATCTAAATTGTAATTTTTGACAACATAGGGATGCTTCTTCTGGGCTTCCTTAGCAATTCGCATGTAATCACTTGGTTGGTGTATGTCTCCATTTTTTAAAGCTCTTTTTATGGTGGCGTGTGCAGAGCCACACTGCATTTGGGTGTGGCCCTTTTCCAAGTATTTTTGTAAGATAGTTACTTCATGTTTCTCTGACAAATATAAAAGCGCACTGGAAGAAGTCGCATTCCTGTTTTGTGCAGTGCACCCGTCAGAATAAATTATTATTTCCTTCTTGTCATGTGTCAGATAGTGCTCCTCCAAATAATCCACAATAAAAGAAGCAAACGTGGCTGCTTGTTCATCTGCTGTTGTTTCGCCAAAGCAAAAACATGTACATTCACTACTTGAGAGATCAAATACCGTAAAATTGTGGCAGCAGAGATTGGTTTTGTAATACAATTTGCTAGCATTTACTTGGGGTGACAATTTAACGGCTTGTACATCAATGACTATAGTGTGACAATTTCCCTCCTTAGAGTGCGCTTTGTTAGCATCCTTTTCTGCTCTAGCATGGTCTTTTCTTAATATGTTTGCCCGATATTCATCTTCAGTTAAATTATTGTTGTTGTGTGAACAGCACACGTTACACATGTCTTTGCGTGGATGAAATATGGATAGGTTCATTTTGTCTACTATTTCAAGGAATGTAGTGATACTGAGTTTGCGTTTCTCTTTTTGCTGACAATAATGTTCGTACTCTCTGTACAGTTGGCTAAAGGATTGTAAATGTTGTTCTAAGTACAACTTATTGGTTTCTTTTCGGCAGTAGTGTGATGGCAACTTATTAAGTTTCTCTAAAAACTTCTTTGCAAATGCTCGTTCTTCAGCAAACATATCCTTTCTTCTAGTCTGTTCTGAAACTTGAACTACACTACTACTATTCATTCCATTGGAACTATTGCAAACCCAATTTCTGACACGCCACTCTCCTAAGCACAAAGTATTTAAATACATTATCTCACAAACAGGTAAAAGTAAATCTGCAACTTTAAAATGATAACATAAGGTTGATGAATATCGTGAGTTTTCTTTTTTGGTAGTTTTTCTTCGAATGCCTTTCTTTATGACAGTATTTGCCACGAAGACCCGCCTTTGGTCCCAATTCATTTTTTGCCAAAATGTATTAAATATTTCATCACGATGTTTTTCTTTTAGAGTCATGCATTGTCTTGTACTATTCTTGCTCATTTTTGATTTACAGTTGCACCGTGGACCAAGTTTTCGTGCTTCTCTAGCCGTGTCACAAAATGTATTTTTTTGGCCTCGCGGTTTTCTGAATCCCAGAAAAGATTCTCCTTTCATTCTCTTATTCTCTTTCATTAACTTTTCTTTTATTAATTCCTTTCTGTCGTTTTCGTTTAATATTTCGTACAGTTTCATTATGTTCATTCACATTTGACTCATCAGAACCATTATCTTCTTCTGGGGAGTAATTACAATCACTAGCTACTGAATTATTGTCTTGAATATCGGATACAACACTTGCATTTTCCTCTCTACAATTTATTGCTTCTCCTTCAGTTTTATTTTCATCCTCTTCGACAGCTTCATTTTCTGTAATACTCGTATGTTCTTATTCCATAGTAATATAATCTGTTGCTGTATTCCTGTATTCTTCTAAAAGCAATACATTTTCGACAGAAAGTGTTAGTATATCATCTTCAAACACAATCTGTGCTTCATTGAGTATGCTTTCGATATCCTCTGGACTTAAAGCTTCTTCAAGAAAACTAGTATTTTGCAATAATGTCTAAAGTACAATTTTCGTCTGACTTTTCTTTCTCACTTTGTTTTAACGCCAAACTTAATATTTTTGCAGAACGAAACGACATAATTATAAAAAAAATAACCCTTCTTTTATCGGTAACAAAAACATTACCTCGTAACTACAAATATTTTGTGGAAAATATAAGTAGCAGTAACTTCCTATTTTAAGTGCCAGCAAAATTCATATTAATGAATTATTATTGCGAAAATATACGATAAATTAGAAATTATACTTAAGTGATAAATTATGTGTTTTCCTTTACAAAAATTGTAATATTTTATTAGTTTCAAAGCAAAATTCAGAAAGCTTACCAATAGAACTACACACCACTAATACAGCCATGGAACTGATGCAGTTAAGAGGTAATGTGTTTTTTTTCCCGAATGTACTTACAAGGCCCTGTTGTATTAATTTTATTCAGAAAATCCAGATTTCTTCAACAATTTTGCTTTGCCATCTTATGGCAAAAGTATTTCTTGCCAAATTGGCGCTAAAATTCGGAATTAAAAAAAATCACTTGCGAGGTCCTGCGTCTAGACAGACCGTTGATATGTGACTTTTGCAGACTATAACATATCATTTTATGTTTTCTGAATTGTAGAAATGTCGAAAACAACAATTTACAAAAAAAATAGGCATTCACAATTGCGAAAACTTAGCTTCACTTCTGTACATAAAACTGATAAAGTTTATCATTCATCATCATCAGCGTCAGCAAAGATTATATAATCTTTGGTGTCAGGGATTAAACTTTTGGTTTGTTCCGATCTCACAGATTAAAGCGGGTCTTTCCAGCGTCTTTTTGGCCATTCGTGGTTTCTTCATCCGCCTGTAGGCTGGTAATAAAGCAGTTGTTTCGGTATACGGGAGTCATCCATCCTATAGAGATGTTCCTGCCAATTGGTTCTACATTGTTTTATTTTTTAAATTTAGATTGAAGATACCTAATTTTGATCTAACTTCCCCATTGTGTTTATGGTCCAATATTCTTCTTGCTTGGTTTTTAGTAATCGTTCAATTTTCACATTTCTATAGTAGTACGGGAACCTTATCAAACTTAAGGCGTGTTTCTCTCTTTATTTTTCGACATATGTAGTTGAATTTCGCTATTTTGCTGTTGATGTCTCTTTGTTCTCCATATCTAATTTTGTATCCTTGATAACCGAAGCAATTGACTCCTGCGGTTGGCGTATCATCAATAAATAATTTAGGCTCAAAAGTGAACTTGACCTTTAAAAGCTATCACGTTAGTCTTTGGAGCAGAGATTTCTAAATTATATATTTTTGATATTTTGTATAGTTTATGAGAAGAACGGGCGCCTTCGAAATGTTTTACTGGCGTAGAATGTTACGGATCGCATGAACTGCGCATAGAACCAGGCGTCAGTTTTAGACGAAACAAAGCCAAACAAACGCCTATCGAACATCATTTGCACTAAGATACTTCAATTCTTGGGCCATATTGCCAGTAGAACTGACAACCTAGAGAAAATTATTGTTCAAAGAAAACCACATGGTAATAAAAGACGGCTTGATATCACACGGGCAGTATTAGGCGAACCACCTTCAGTTTCCGTTAGTTGAAATGTTGAATGCGTAATGGACCACAACACATCAATCATGATGTCATAATGAGAGAAAAATATAGTTTATGTATTGCTCAATTCTCATTTCAAATAATTAGTTAAAGTAAATGTTTAGTAATATGCAATCATATAATGTTATGTACTGCATACTTAATGAAGTATATTTATTCGAATAATGTAATAACATTTTTATATTTTAGAATACATAAAATAAGATGTTATATCCTGCAAAAGTCACATGTGAATTTGAGGCTCGTATTGTAAGTGTACGTAGTACTTTGAACAATGTTTAAAAAAATTTAAGAACCGAAAGTTTAAACTCCTTATTTAGGATGTTGGAGGTCCAGGAAAGTTGAATTTCAAGTTGTCACTAAGATTTTCTATGAAATATAATGATTCTAATAATGTAATGAAGTTTATTATGTCATTTACGTAATAGTATGATCACGTAATCAAAATTAAGCGCCGACTTGACGACTTTGGTCTGCTCTACAAGTCGTAATTTTAGTGTCATTATAGGTCCCGGGTGGTGTAGCTTGAATAAACGTCCACGTTCGCTCAGCAGAGTTAAGCAACGCTCTCTCTGATCAGAACTTGGATGGGAGTTCCACGGCTGCTTCTCCCGGCACCTCGTGATGCGGCTGCAACGGAAAAAAGTTGGTCCCGGTTGTCATAATAACATCATGACAGTCGTTAGTGGGGTTGAAAGTCCCCATAAAATGTACAGTAACCGCTATAATTGGCCTAACGGCTGTTGGCGGAGTGCGAAATAAAATTTTAAAAAAATTAAAAAAATTATAATAGGTCAAATTGCAGGTATTTTCAAGCTCTACCGGTTTTATAATAACTACCTTTTCGTTAAATAGGTCGAGAAACGAAATACAAGCGTTCGATATCTCATCTAATATCGCTCGTACGTGGAAAAGTAATTGAATATCAATTGTAGAGCACAAAAAATTCTAACTACAGGGTCAACTCCATTTTCACGTACCGTTAACGAGCACCAAGTTATTGCGCACTTTTTTAAAGATGGCGGAAATAGTACATACGAAATCTGGATCGACACCTTGAAGTTAAGCTTTGCTGGACCCCCCCAACACTCCAAAAAAAGAATTTCAAATATCGGTTGGGAGATTAGATACAGTTATAGTTAAATTGTGAATAGTTTATTAAAAAGGTTCGAGCATACAAGTTGACTTAGTTGGAATAGTTGTTTGGTAACATCAGAGCTTAGATCATAACTTGTATTAACTGACAAACGGAATAAATAAAGTGAAAGCCAAAGTCAAATGTTTATTTGAATACGTCAATTGTGAAATGTTATAATAAACTACATCATATAGAAATGTTAGACTATAAAAAATGGTATATATTTTTTAAATTTTAATAAATACGCGCATCAACAGCTATGGTTATTAGGGCTTATGTTCGTTAAGTTAAGTGATTATACATTTCAGTTTAAACTAACATATTTATTGATCGGATAAATTTAATTATATTTATTTCTTGATCTCTTCGGTTGTAAAGGGCTTCGTTGATGTTATTTGGAATTTGGTGTTGCTTCCTTTGTGTTGAGTATAAGTCAGCAGTCAATGATTATATGTGTGACAGTTAACAGAGTATTACAGGTACTACAATTTGGTGCTTCACGTTTTTGGAGTAGATAATCATGAGTTAATTTGGTATGTCCAATTCTCAGTCGATTCAGTGTTGACCTATCCTTGCGTGTTAAATTGGTTGTTGGATTCCATTTTCCGGTTTCTAATTTGATGCTTCGTAATTTGTTTTGTTGGGTCGCCATCCAGTCGCATTTCCATTTTTCGTAAATCACACTTTTGATATGGTGCTTACAATCTTTAACGGTATTACTGTTTTCCATTGTATTAGTAGTGGTAGCGAGTTTAGCTTCTATGTCCGCATCTTCGTTGCTTCGAATTCCGATGTGGGATGGTATCCATATCATAGTGATATTTTTTCGTATAAGTTCCATTTGTTTAAACAGTGTATGTATGTTTTGTACATGAGGATTATTACTATAGATGTCCTTTATGCTTTCTAATGCACTTAGCGGGTCTATTAACAGCAAATAGTTTTTCGAGGAAGTTTGGCAAATGAGCTGAATGGCCTTTTTAATGGCGTAGAGTTCAGCAGTATGTATGGAACTTTTTTCACTAAGTTTCTAGATTTCACTGTAGTTTTCACATTTAAACGCACAACCCACATTACCGTTTAATTTAGAACCGTCTGTATATATTTGTTCGTAATTAGGGTACTTCTGTATTATTTCGGTTAGTAAACGCTTAAATAAGGATGAGGGTGTTTGGGTTTTTGGGAATTTGCAGAGCTATGTGTTTATTTCGGGCAAAGGAATGGTCCAAGGGGGGTTTTCTCACGGCAGGAATAGGTGTCAGGAAATTCTATGCCTAGATTGTCCATTATCTGCTTTGCCTTTATTGGGACTGGTGGTGGAAGAGCCGGTTTCGATTTGAACTTATTTTCATATAGCAGGTTGTGCATCAGATTATGATTTACATGACAAAGTACCTTATAATTCGCTGATCTCGACGATAGTGCGGTGGCAGTTCTCCTAATAGACAATAGATGCTTAAGAGGGGACTCGTTCTATGTACTCCAGTTATTAAACGTAACCCTGTATTATAAATTGTATTTATCTGTTTAAGATACTTTGGGCTGCTTGAAGCATATATGATACTAGAGTATTCAATTTTACTTCGTAATAGAGCCTTAAAGAGTACCATGAGAGTGTCTTGGTCTGCTCTCCATGAATAGTGTGATACTACTTTTAAGATGTCCACGGCCTTTTTACAAGTAGTTTTAAGTTTTTTTAAGTGAGAAGTCCACATTAGTTGTATGCCAAATGTTATGCCTAAATTAATACACCTTGATTTTTCTGGTGAAAAGTGAAATCCACTGTTTTCACTCCATTCGTGTAGGTTGCTTAAAGTTCGTTGTAGTTGGTCTTGTATATAGTTTACGTTTTTATCAGAAATGTACACAATAAGATCGTCTGCGTACAGGAGAGATTTTACGGGATATTTGACGTTTGTTGTTACATCATTTATTGCAGCAAGAAATAATATTTTGCTGAGAACTGAGCCTTGAGCGATTCCGTTATTCTGTATGTGGTCTTCGGAATAGGTAGATGCTAGTCTAACTCTAAATTGTCTATTTTGGATAAAGTTTTTGATAAACTTCAACATAAAGCCTTTTATGCCCCAGTTACTTAATGTTTTTATTATTTTAGTTCTGGAAACTGTATCATAAGTCTTTTCAATATCCAAAAATATCGCAATTAGCTGTTCTTCATTTATAAAGGCATTTCTAATTTCTGATTCCATGTGTACAATATTATCCATTGTACAATGACCTTTTCTGAAACCACTTTGTAGTTCACTTATTAGAGTATGGCGTTCGAGATAGAAAGTTAATCGTTGGCTTACCATTTTCTCAAGAATTTTACATATGGTAGATGTTAAGGCTATAGGACGATAGCTACCTGGATTAGTTGGGTCTTTGTCTTGTTTCAGTATGGGTACAATAATTGACTTTTTCCAGTTTGATGGGAATACTCCATTTGTCCAAATTTGATTATATAGTTGCAACAGTAACTCTTTGAATGTACCTGGTAATTGTTTCAGCATTTTGTAATGAATGTTATCTGGTCCAGGAGATACGTTTTTAGAGTTTTCTATGGCATATTGCAATTCCACCGTTGAGAAAGGTACATTATATGTTTCTAAATCTTGCAAGGAGTCTATGGATTGGAGTGTATCTAATGTTACTACTGTATCGTTTCTGTTGCTATTATACAAGTTTTGGAAATGTAAGGCTAGCGTATTTGCTATTTGTTTTGGATATGTTATTAGTTCGTATTGAGGAGATTTTAGAGCTTTAATTGTGAAATTTGAGAAGTGTCCGTTTATACTGCGAACTTTTTGCCATACCTCTTTAACTGATGTTTGGGTATTTATAGAGCTAACATAGTTTTTCCATGATTCTGCCTTACTGTTTCTTATTGTTTTTCTAGATATGGCTCGAAGTTTTTTGAAGCGGATTAAGTTTTCTACAGTTTTATGCTTTTTGTAGATATTGAAAGCTTTATTTTTGTCTTTAACCTCCTGAGAACATGATTTATTCCATCATCGAATTTTGTACTTATATAGAGAGGCGTTCTTCACAGGAATGGTTTCTGAGGCGGCGTCTAGCATGCTCTGTGTCATTGCAGATGTTAAATGGTCGATATCCTCTTCATTAGTAAAAGTCGGAAGAGACCTTTGAAGACATAATTTGTATTCTTTCCAATCGGCATTGTCAATTTTCCATTTAGGTAAAGTTACGTTACTTTACAGGTTAATAGAAATATTAGTTGATAGATGAATCGGGAAATGGTTACTATTATATAGATAATTGTCTACAGTCCGTAATATTAAAGGTGCTATTTGAGCATGGCAGAGTGACAGGTCTATTGCAGAGAAAGAATTTGTTACTGCGTTAAAGTGATGACGGATGTCATTTAGGAGTATTAATTGATCGAAGCTGTCAATGGCTTTCTCGATTATTCTTCCCTTATTCTTGGTGCGTTCACTGCCCCAGAGCAGGTTATAGGCATTAAAGTCTACTAGTAAGATGTATGGAGGGGGTAATTGTTTGATAACCTCTTCTATTTCGGAATAATCAAGTGAATAGTCCGGAGGGATATATATATTGCAGATGATTAACTGACGTGAGAGCCATACCTGGATAGCGATGGCTTCTAGATTAGTATTTAATTGGACGGGTTGATAGTAAATGTTGTTTTTAACGCCTATACTGACACCCCCACTAGCGTGTGTTATGATTCTGCATTTATTTATTAGATTATAGCTTTTGAGAGTTACCGGTTTACCTTCTTTGAAGTGTGTTTCCTGAAAGCATATTATATTGGGTTGGTGATTTAACAATAGAATTTGGAGTTCCGGCAGATGAGTAAAATATCCATTGCAGTTGAATTGTTTTAGATTAATGATTATTTTTAGGAACAAGAATCTGAGTTTACTTGTTGCGACTCAGATGCAGAAGTTAGATCTGTTGTATGTTCCGTTGGATCAAGTTGTTTTTTAATATTTCTAATTATTCTCGTAAATCTGTATTTAATTTTACGGTGTGTTAATGTACTGTAGAAATCTTGGAGCGTACCAAGAAGGAGTTCTACGTTGTTCATAAATTTCTCGGCGGTTCGTAAGGGATTTGGTGCCGCATATATTTCAACTATAAAATTTTCAAATTCTTTATACGAAAATGTATATTTTTTGTGTTTGTCTATTTCGATTAATTGTTTTATCGGTTCAAGTAATTCTTGTAGTGTCGGTTCATTCTGGTTTGTGTGGGTTTTTGGTTTTTTGTTTCTTTGGGACAGGAGTTTCTTTTTCTTTTTCTTTGTTGAAGGGTTTGCTTCTTCATCTGACGTTTGGATTATTTGTGATTCGTTATCTTTTGGACGTTCTGTATTAAGTTTGTTTAAATTTATAAAACCATCAGCATTAGCGTCTATTGTTTCTGCAGTAGAAGTAGATGGTGGAGGGCCGTTTATTACTGGGTAACATTATTTCTTGAATTATTTCATTATCAGTATTGGAATCGCACTTGGAAGCAATATTTCCTGATTGATTGCATTTAAAACATTTAAGTTATTCAAACTGTAAGAAAATACGGTAATTATCGTCGCCATAATTTATTAGCGTTGTATCGGGAAGAATGGTGTTTTCTTCGGGAACGATGTATACAAATCTGCGGAAGCTTACAATGTGTGAATAGTTGGCTTCTGAGAATCCCGCTTTTATAAGAGAAATCGGTGAGGTGATTTTTATGTTTAAGTTCATTAGTGCTGTTTCTATCACTTCGTTAGGGATAGTTGGGCAAACATTGGACAGGATGATTTTCTTGGACGGTGTTATTATTTGGATAGATTGGTGTTCTTTTAAAAATTGTATCGGTTACATTTTAATCACAATAAGCATTAACCTGCAGGTTTGCTTAAAACTGCACTGATTTAACTACAAGTGTTAACCTCACGAAATACCTATACGAACACCGGTATAATTTTATTTCTAGGGAAAATGATATTAATAGAAAACAACAATTTTTTTTCAAAATATGTAACATGCTTTTGTAGTATAGCGAAATTTAAAGAATAAAAACCCTTTAATGAAATGGTAATTATTGTCTGGTTGTTGTGCTAAAGGGTTTGTTTAATAGAATTAACTAAAGGAAGAAATAAAATTAAATTTAAAATGTGCTGAGGATAAAATCGTTAATAAATGGTAAAAAGAGAAATAAGAACATCTAATAACAATAAAATAGTATACATGGAATAATAATGTCTTCAGTGGATTTGGATATACCATATAAGAGTCAGTGTTGGGTATTCTTTTTGATTTGGAACTTCATGTGAGTCCCTGTAAGGTGAATACATCTACAATTGATCTGAAATTGGATGCACACTACATGTGAAAGTACTGTTGGATTTGGAAGGTGCTACGCTTAGTTTGTAGTTTCGCATGCATTATTGAAAATAATTAGTTAAGTTTTGTTATTAAGCATTTATTGTGCAAAGGTCGCCCCTGTATTGCTAGGCAACAATATTCACATTTTATTCCGTACATTTTCCCTGAGTAGCTAGGCAACCCTATTATTCTCTTGCGATAACACTTTTTCAGCAAATTACAGTTATTCGTAATAATTTAGAATCCCACATTCCAGTAGTTTTTCTGTGGATCCTTTTCCAAATTTTGAGAGTTTTGGATAACCTGATTTGCACTGCTTTGGCAAAATTTTCGGCCTGTTCTATTCGAATCTTCGAACGAGAGAGTTGGCTGCTTCTTGGGCTCTTTGCTTCATTTGCCTGATTTGTGGCTTGCTCAATTTTAAAGATTATCTTGAAGCATAAAAGGGACCACTGAACGTTAAGAATAGTTGGTTTCCGCTCGCCACGCATCTGCGGAATTTTTGGGGGCCTACCCTCGTCGCTTTGGACTGCTCTATCAGGCTGTTCTCCATCCATCAGGTTAGTCTTCTTCGGCTTCCTCCCTTTAGCTCCGTTATCTACCTAGAAAATTCTATATTTTTCGCCTTTTTGTTTTAACACCTGGGATCACTTTCTATTATCCCCTCTGGAATCACTATATTCAATCTGAAAACGTTACCTGCATGGGATTCGAATGCCCGTCCCCTGGCACCTGCGTTAGGCACGTGTGATGATCATACCAGCAGCTGGTAGCTGGCGATATTCCCCTCTGGCTTCACGGCCCCCTTGTGTCAAGGGATTCCTGCAGCGCTCTGATAGTCCCATTGGTTGGTGCGCTCCTGCCTCGCACCGCTGGAGAAGCCGCCTGGTTGTTTCTCGGGCCTGCCTGCAGCCTCCGTTCGCCTGGCTTCTCGTACCATGTGTCTAGGAGGTTTATAAAATGGTTTAACCTAGATTAGGTGTGCTTAGTTTTTAGGACGATTTGAGTGGACTGCTCGCTTTTGTTTAGTAGTATGTTTTTAATTACTGCGTTCACATAAGATTCCAGCTGCCTATTCGTGCATTAGTTTACATTGAATATTCCCCCGCAATCCCGGTTTCTCTTCTAAAATTATCGATAATTTGATTAGGAAACTATAAACAAAATTGCATGTTCGAAATTCCACAACTCCCAACAGTCTTAGAAGTGAAGGACTCAAGTACATCAAAATTCCATTTCACCCGGCTACAAAAGGCCTAGCAAACATTTTCAAAGAATCGGGCCATAAAATTGTGTATGGTTCAAACAACAATATTAGTAATTTGTTGGGAAATCCAAAAGACAAACTGAGGATTTTAGAGAGACCTGGAATTTACGATATTAAATGTTCCCATTGTGATTCTAAATATATTGGGCAAACAGGTCATAATTTATGTACTAGGTTTAAAGAGCATTTAGCTCATTTTAGATTCAACAGATTCGAAAAATCGAGCATTGCCCAACATATTTACGAAACGGGTTATAGTATAAAAGACTAAATTCTTTTGAAAGCTTGGCCATTTTTAAGAACCGAGATAATAAACTTTTGAACAAAGATAGTGGACCAATACCATCCTCCATCTTGTATAATTTGTTGAAGTTACATTGACCTCCGGCTATGTTCATTGGCCCTCGGCCACGCCACGCCCTTAAGGTCAGACAGTATAGATAGATGTAAAATACGCGGACATCGTCCACTTCCAGTTGTGATTTGGTCAGGGGTATATCGTAGCCTTTTTGCTGTCTAAGTTTTTCGTAGCTACCGATGATGATAGACAGCGTGTCTGTCAAAATACGCATTTAGCAGTTGTTAAATATTTGTGTGGTGAGGGGTTTTAACGAATTTGTGATGCCAACTTTCGGTGTTTAATGTTAGCCTTTCAGTTGCATCGCTCTGTCCCGGGCTTCCCTGCCTAACAGGGTGCGTACCAACATTCGGAGCTATTGTTATTCACTTGCCGGATTATTCCGTCATATTTCGCTTTGTCTGGAACGCTGCCTCACGGAGCCCCCCTTTTTCTTTCAATGAGATTCTCGAACATTGGTCAGAATATTTATTCAACATTATAAGTGGTAAGTACAAACTAAGTGGGTAATTCAAATTAGGTGTTAGCTGAGTATCTACTGTTCTACAGCTAATTATAGTTACGCAGCTATTCCCTTTTCAATGCACCATGAGAGTCCTATATTCATGCTAGTCGCCGCACGAGATAGATATAGCAGCACTTCTATTTTTAATGTGTTGTGATTTGTTGTTATTCTGCACTATAGTATAAAATGCACTATAAAACACATTTGCAAGAATAGATTGGAACGTTTCTAGAACCAACTAAAAATGGCGTTGCGAGCGAGTGCTGTTCATGTGTTTTGAATGCGCAATCTCTCATACTACTGCTGTGAAATTGTGACATATTGTGCAAACAGTATATAGCCGTGCTATACTAAAGTTTTTGAAGAAATGTAAGGTATTGAAAAGCGTTGGACTAAATATATAGAGCTAAGAACAGACTGTATAGATAAAATTAAATAATTTGCCCCCAAAAAATCCTGTTTTCTGTCAAGTTCTGAAAGCTTTCCGATCTATCATCGTATGGGGTCACATCCGCGAAGGCATAAAATGCGAAAGCGGCCTATAGCCAATGTGTATAGTCTCCGCAAGCCATACCAGAAAGAAGCAGAAAAAGAAGAAAAATGTTATCAATAAGTAAAGGGAAGGATAAATCCTGAAATTATTTATTCAATCATATCACCATATGAGTTTCAGTTCACATATTTTATGCTAAGAGAAAAATATTTGCTACAACATTTTTACTTATGTCATCTGAGAGGCGAAGAAAGTATTGCAATCATGAAGAAATCACTTTCCGAGATTTTTTCAGATCTTCACATTTCGGGGTCCCTAAATGAGGAAAAACAAGTTTTCTCAATTTCTTCCGTCTGTCCTTTGGTAGTATAGCTCAAGAACTATTTGTTGGGGGAAGACGATATTTTGAATGCCAACTATATATCTAGCTAGCTCGAAACCCAATAAATTATCTGTCAACTATATACAAGGTGAGCACCTTAAAAAATATAATGTCTATTTTTGGCTTTAAGCTATAACTATTGGTTAGACATAGCTCAATTTTGATAAAATAAGGTATTGTAATCGTAAATAAATTTCTTCCGATTTTTTTAGATCTTTACAGTTTAGGGTTGCCAGATGACGAGAAACGTGTTTCTCAACTCCCCCAGTATGTCGGCTTATCTGTCCGTCTGTCTGTGGCACAACAACTCAAAAAATATTTGTTGGTGGAAGACAATATTTTGCATGCGGATTAGATAGCTACCTTGATCAAAACCGAATACACTTTTAGTCAAAGATATACAGGCTGAGCAATGCAAAACAATCAATTTTGGTATTTTTGCTTTACCCAAAGAACTATTAGTCAGATAAAGGTAATATTTTCCTTGTAGCTCAGGTTTATATTTTTGGTAAAAATAGACATACTGTTGACACAATAGATACGGAAAAACATATTTAAAAAATGCGAAAGGGCTTTCCAAGGAACTTGTCTTGCAAGTGGAAGTTTTGAATCTAAAAATGTTTAAATAACAAAGGATACAACGAATTTTATTTTTTATGTTGTTCGTCCTTCATATGTTGGGTCCAAAGTATGGCCCCTTTCTTCAGAGTAAAAACCTTAATTACACGCAAACTATTACTTTGATCTAACAGTTCTTGCTTCTTGGGTTAAAGCAAAAATAGACGGGGTATTATTTTTTAAGGTGCTCATTCTATAAATCTTTGAACTACATTTTCTCGGTTTGTGCCACGTAAACATATGGTCCGCATTCAAAATATCGTCTTCCTACAACAAATATTTTTTGAGTTACACCGCTGATAGATAGACAGGCGGAATTTAAAAGAACCTAATACACTGCAAGATAAAATGAGGCTACCGACAACATATACAGGCATAATAGCAAGAATGATAAATAACAATCTAGAAGCATGTCCATGTCGAAAACAAGCAGGATTTCGCAAAGGTTCCTACACCATTGATGACTTTTTAACAGTAAAACATTTATTCTAAAAGGCAAAATAATACCATATACCACTCTTCATGGCTTTCATTGATTTCGAGAAGGTCTTTGACAACATCGAACACTGGGCGATAGAAGAAGGATTGTGCAATTGCAGAATTTATTTTCGATATATGACAGCGATTCATAATATGTACTGGTGAGATGCCACGACAAAACACCTCCCCCCCATACCAATTAAGGGCGGTGCAAGACAATGCGATACAATATCTGACAAAATCTTTATGAATACCTTTGAAGATTCATTTATCTAAATGACCTCGCATCCGCCAATGACATAGTGGTAATCGTTGAAGCGGAAAGAGAACTATGATCCAAGAACTCTACAACACGTCACACAAGATAGTACCTCAAAACGAAAGTTTTCGATCAGTTAAAAGCTCGGTGTAATTGCAAAAACCAGTCCAATTAGGTTTACGCACGAAATGTGTTACACATTTGCATTCCCTTGTACGTGTTCTCAAAACCGCAGCCTTTGAAAGGTTGGCTTACATATTACGATTTATGTCGGATACAGCGCCCTCAATCACGACCTATCACGATCGAAATCCTCAAAAATCTCGACTGTTTATAACCCGTCAAACGGATGTCTTGCATGTGCTCCACATACACAATGCATATAAAAACAGCACCAGGGGACATTATAAAATTTTAATTTATACAGAGCGTTGGAGGTGAATGTCTAAAGATAAGGTCAAGCAATACGTTATTCTTATCACACGTCCCATTGTGGCACGACATTTCCCAGTATAAATATAACCCCAATATGCAGCACTTGTCGTCCTTAACGTTATCAAATGCACATATTGGGCTCGTGAGATATTTTATTCTTATTTTAGCCGTACGCTTCGCATATTTACATAATAAAATAAAAACTTCAACTGCACGTTATACGATACGTACAGGGGCAAAATAAATTTAACAACCAAGCTCGCACACCCGCGCAAAATGCGAGTATTAAAATTAGATGTAAGTAATAATACAATCGAGACACGTAAATGCTCTAACTTTTCTCGCCGCTCTGGTAATACACGCTAGACACAGACTTTTAAGGGAATACAAATAAAAATCTTGAATATAAAATTAGGTTTATAGAGAGAATTATTAAGAAAAAAAATGTACAGCATCGAAAGCTAATTTAATTTAAATCATGTACCCACTTACAAGATCTATTTGGCACTTCAGATCGGGAAATTAATATTATAGAGGGATTACTGACATACGCAAAGAAGAATGTTTGAAGTTCAAGGTAGTAGAACTACATTATCCACAATTATCATATTGATGGGGTACCATTATGTATGTCCGCGCAAAGTTTGTGTTAACAGAAACATATCTTTTCGTTTAGAGAATTTTTTTTCAATTCACACGGCAGAAAAAAATGTATATTCATGTGTCTAGATGAATGGATTCGACTGGTTCCACAGTTCGTCAATAGATATGTAAGTCATATTTAAAGAGCGAGCTGTCCATAGTTAGGGATAAGGGTAAAATATTCACGATATGCATCGGGTTGTGTACAACTAATAAAACAAATAGTAGTAATATTCAATGTAGTAACACTTGAGGATAGTAACTCATTTGCCTAACGCAAGTTTTGTGTAATTTCGTACTTCACCATGTTTGATACGTTTATTCGTTGTAATTACGAAGTTGAGTGTCGGTTAAATATATCAAAATACAGGAAGGAATACAATACAACGACGTTGACAGGATCGTGACAAACCGTGCAGCATCTTCTTGGTTGCCTTGCTGCCTACCACCCCTTGGTTCTTGAGTATTTTTCGTAGAACTATATCAAACATCAGAAAACCATAACCGGTTAGTTTTCCAGTAGTCTTGCAAGTGAGGGAGCTTTATTGTTCCCATGTGGAGTAAGAGACATATAAAAATACGAAATTCATCCACAGATAAATCATTTCAAGAGGCTATGCGGGATTGCTCTGATTCGCTGGTAAATAAAACCGAAACTGCGTAACTGTTCGTTTCTTCTACAATGTGTTTCTGAAATTCCTCATCGAACAGTAAATAAAAGAAGTCCATAGGGCTGTCTCCCGGTGGTGGTATTAATAATCGCGTGTTTTTTTAAAAGACACGTTCTGCATGTCGTTGGGGGGCAATGGATTATCGGTCTAATTGTTTGCAAGGGAGTTGGAAACTGTATCAACACCTTGTTGAGAAGCGCCGGCTCCATCGTCCTCTGGTTGTTGTTCAGGACTTTGTTGCTGTTGAGATTCAAGATCGCCACCAACTACAGATATATCGTCAAAAGTCAACTGAGGCGAATTCAACCTTGAAAGTTTGTCATCTTCTGAATCTGAAGCAGAATCAGAGGGATCATATTCTGATTCGCTATTTTCAAAATCCAAATCATCGTCACTTAGATAATTTTCAATTATTTCTTCTAATTCTCTGTCAGATAATGCTTTTCGCGTATCTTCAGTACGTGCCCGTTTTGGCCGCGACGGTCCTACTTCGTTATTCATTGTCTTTTTTACACAAAATAATCACAAATACTAAACTAAACTGTCTTTTGCAGCGCTTATTTACACAAAAATATTTTCAGTCACAACTTTACATCACACTGAGCGATTACTTAAAACGTTTTTTAACAAACCACCTGGAAAACACGGTCGTCCTATATCTCCGAAAGATTTATGTGCACTCTGACTCAGTGCCGGTGCAATACTGACAAATACAAAATCCAGTAACCCTTTGGCTCCGATCGGAGTCGCCGGCATGTAATCCGTCTATCCGTCTGGCTCCGATCGGAGACGCCGGCAGTCAATGTGTTAATTGAAAAAATAGGAAAAACAAAAGAAACCCATTTTAGAGATATGCAACTATAAAATCACCTATCTGACATCAAAGCACATTAAAAATGTAATAGAAATGTACAGTTTGAAAAAAATCGTTAGAGCCGTTTTTGAAAAAATAGAAAGAAATTGAAAAATTGCAAAAATAAACACCATACTTCTGGTTATGCGATCATCTTTAAAAGCTTGCTGTCGCATCTAGATAGTATACGAAACTTATATATGAAATTTCAACGCCATACCTCTTTTCGTTTTTAAGATATTCTGTTCACACACGCACAGACACACAGACAGACTGACAGACAAATCAACGAACAAAAACATGTTTTTTTGTGTTCAGGGAACTCTAGAATGTGAAGATCTGTTGAAAACTCAATTTCGAATTTTTGGGATTAATACAATACTTCCTTTATTGTAAAAGGAAGTAAAAATTACTAATGTTCGAATTTATCTGAATGTGATCTTTTTTGTTGGTATATGAAATAAACATTATGTATATTACATTCATTTATTATCGAAACAATTCTCCACCTTAGCTTGCACAAATCATTATTTCTTTCATTGCCAGATCGACTTTACCTAAGATAGTTATAGCTATGAACTTTGCCATATTAATCATTTAAGCTGTAACCTCTATACCATATGTAGAAAAGGACGATAAGTAAGTGTGTTGATATTATTTGTTCATGTTCAAACAATTTAGATTTCTTCTAAAGTGTACGTTAGCAGTTTAATCAACCTTTTAATTCAATAGCTTCTGTGAATATCATTTGTTATGTTATTTCAGGTAATTATTGATCGGGCATCAAAAGGTTTACTTTCTTTATAATAATATTTTCCTTTCAGATAGGTTTCGTTCCAATCCTCGACATAAAACACTACTCTAACCTTTTTGAAAGGTTCTCTGGTACTAGCTTATAGCAATTAGGCAGGTCTCCGCTACAGCCAGTTAATGAACTCCAACCAACCCACAGCAACGTCATCCATATACCTCGCATCCTACATCCTACATGCCATTATTTACTATATGTACGAGTAGATAAATAAGACATCTTTTACTTCAAATTTTACTATAATTAGAAATTATTTAACCTTCTTTGATTCCCTAATTTTTAATTTTGTTATACATTTCAGAAAATGCCTGTATTTTCCTCTTTTTTACATTTAACACTACTATTCCCCTAGCACCTAGCTTTTGCTTAGAAAATTTCATACTTCCTTTAAAAAAATTGTCTTATTTAATTTTACTTAATACACATTTTATCGGAAAGCATTAACTAATGTTAGTATTTTTTAAAATTTCCTAACGTATTTTGTTTTTAACATACTGAAATTAATCTTGATACCTCCTAACTTGTCAAACTTTGACATCTAATGCAGCAAATACTTGTTTAATATTTCCTAATTTTAATATCAAAAATAGTAACAATTTAATGCTTGTAACGATTATATGTTTACAATAACTTGTACTTCATTTGAAACTATCAATTATTGCCTTTGTCAAAATATGAATAACACAAATATGAACACACCCTCGCCTTTTCCTATCGTTATCATTTTATTAGTCCATATGCGTTGCCTTCATTAGAAATCTTATTTGTTATATACGGCCCTTCATATTAGGGATGGGCGTGTAACGATTCGCCCAGTCGAAACGCGTTTTGTGAATTAAAATCAATCCGCGCGTTCCAGCCTAGCGATTTCTACGTTACAAGTTTGAATTTTTCGCACGCGCGGCCGGCTACGTCATCAAGAGATCCCTGCTCCACGTATTGCGCGGCTCCTCCACTTAGAAGGCCCGATGTGGTGGCTTGATGCACGAAACACGAAGAGGAGCTATAAAAGCCGCTTCTCGTCCGGACTTCCTTCGCAAACTTCATTCATACATTCATCCGCATACATTCCAGTATCCTTCCAGCCCCAAATCATCCCCAATCCTGATCCTATCCGACCGTTTAAATATAATTTTACCCGTCCTGTCATTAGTATTTTCCCGTAGCTACGTTCGAACCCGAAGCCTCCAGTCTTGGAGACCGTGTTCCTAGCTAAGCTTTAATTCCCCCAAATAAACAGCTTTAAGAAACTACCCCACGAATGGGACACCGTTTCGCTGTTTAAATTTAACACTTGTGAATATCGCGAACTAATAATTATTGAAACATCTCCTGGAGGACGCTAGTAAATAATTATACCAAAATTTCCTGGAAGACGTATTCGAAACGAGGGTTAAACAACCAGGCCGTTTCATACGTCAATTTGGTGTCACTAAATAAATCCAGCGTCCAACACATTATTTGTTCGGCCTAGAAGGCCCCTGTAAGATTGCACTTAATTTCTGTTTGACTGCAGGTTTGTACTCACCGCTTCAACAATTTTCCTATCGTAACACCATAGAGCGACCGCGCCGCAACGATCTTAACCTCTCTTGGGCCGAAGACACGAAGCGGACCCCCAGGTGGAAGACGCCGCCGATGACTTCTCCTCCGGCCGCAATTCGCACTGCCACTTCACATTATCCCCGAGATACACAACGATAACCCGGTGTCGTAAGGCGAAAGGCGCAATACATTAGAAATAACCTAAACTTGCAACTGCACGCGGTTTTTCGACGGCGAACGTGACATTCGAGCGCGGAGGTTGGCGCCTCTGCAAATCACTTTGGGCAAAACGTCTCCCTGACCAGTGGCGTCCCGTCGATTCCTGCAGAAGGCGGCCATTCGGACCTTCCACACACAGATGCAAAACGGGTTGCCGGCGCGCAAGGAACGAGCAACCGGGTGCCCATCATAATTAATTAAACACATTGTAAAATACATTTTATTTGATTTCTTAAGAACAACACCTATATTTGTAAATACTGAATCTTATAATTAAACTGTCTAAAGTTATCCTAGTGTTTGCTTGCTAATATTCAAGTGTATATCTGGCTGAACTAAATTAGCTCCGACTGATAAACTACCCGACGGAAATTACTTAAATTCATTAGCCCTAATTAGCAGAGGGCTAGTACCGTTACAGGCGCGTGACGTGAAAACAGTCGTATCACGTCGTGTCACGGCGTGACACGTCGTGAACGTGACTAATATTTGAAAATCGTAACGTGAACGTGCGTGAACGTGAGTGAAAATTTTCAAGGCGTGATTCACGTTTCACGTTAATTTCACTTTAAATATTTAGTAATGAATAAAAAACTGCAGGGTGCAGCAACTTTTAAATTCATTAAATCACAAATTGTGCCAAACAAGTTACAATATGTGGCTTTATTTTTGGACCCTAATTATAAATCCTTAAAGTTGATACCTTCACATAAAAGAGAAGATTATAATGCAAATAAAACTATAGATGATAATGATGAAATACATAGCAAACGACTCAAAACTGGTACATCAGCATCAGATTTTTATCTTTCTACACTTAGAGATAGCTCTGACGATGACACATGTAATTTGGATGATGTCGAAACAGAACTAAATTAGTATGTTAAATTAAAATTCGGAAATGTAGATGACATTTTAGGATTTTGGAAAAACAGTGTAAATACGCCACTGTTAAAAAAACTTGAGAAATTTTAAACCTACCGGCAAGTTCCGCTACAAGCGAGAGTATTTTCTACAGCTGGGCTAATTTTAGAAGAGCACAGAATTCGACTTAACGCTGAAAATGTTGATTATATATTATTTCATCATTTTAATGTTTAGATGTGTAGATGAACTTATTATTCTAATAAAAGTAATGGTTTGTTTTTTATACTCGGCTAACGCTGAAAATGTTAATTACGTTTTATTATTAAACCAAAAATGTATTGTGTAGATGTGTAGATGAACCTATTTTTAGAAAAGTACCTAATGTTTTGTTTTGTATACTCGACTTAACACTGAAAATGTTGATTAAGTTTTATTTTTAAACCAATTTATTGTGTACTTGTGTAGATGAACTTATTATTCTAATAAAAGTAATGTTCTTTTTGTATACTCCCTTAACGCTGAAAATGTTGATCCTTGTACGTAAAAGTACTTTCAAACCTACGAATTAAAAGTGTTGCCTGGCAACATATACCTTCTGTACTCATACCAATAAAGGAAACGGCAATTCCAATGACAGCTTTTAGTATTAAAAGTAATGTCTTTGAAGACAGCTGCAAGAAATATATTTGCGAGAAATCAGTTATTGTAGTAAATTTTCATTTTTTTCTTTTTATGTCAATTATTCTGATTGAAACATATCACGTAAATTATGTCAGGTGCAAAACATATTTTTAGTTCTCTTTAGGGTTTTTTCATTGGTTTTAAATTTGAACATTCCGTTCTATCTGAATTTAAATAAAAGCTGCGTGTCACGTCGTGAGTGGCGTGTCACGCCGTGAACGTGAGTGAACGTGAGCGTGAACGTGACTGTTTAAAGCTAGCGTGAAACGTGCTTGACGTGAGAGAAAAATCACTCACGCCCCCATCTCTACTTCATATTAGGTCCCGGATGGTGTAGCTTGAACAAGCGTCCACGTTCGATCAGCCGAGTTAAGCAACGATCTCTCTGGTCAGAACTTGGATGGGAGTTCCACGGCTGCATCTCTCGGCGCCTCGTGATACGGCTGTCACGGAAATAGTTGGTCCCGGCGGTCATAACAACATCATGACAGGCGTTAGTGGGGTTGGAAGTCCCCATAAATGCACAGCGACGACTATAATTGGCCTAACGGCTGTTGGCTGAGTGCGAAATAAATAAATAAAAATTCAATAATTATGCCAATTGTAGTTTAGCACATATTTTCTTTAGTCCGTTAGATACTATGCCTTCTTTTACTAATTAATTGATTTATATTAAATTGAGTGATTTTCTTGATCTTTCTATTTTATTTTTATTCACATCGGTTAAGTAACTTCTTTAATTTTTGCAATACGTTTTCAAGAAATCTTTAGTTCTACATCTCCTTCTGTTTTCCACCATGGTCTACCTTTATCCCACATAAATTCGCATTTCAATAAATACGTTAGATTTGAAACGGTTCTCTCTTAATTCTATCATTACTATCAACACTTTCAAACGTTGCTCCTCGTTTCACGTTTCTTCACTACAACTATAGGTTTTACATATCTTGTTTTAGATTCTCATTTATCGACATACATTTATGTTCTTTATTAAACACATAACACGACCACTTCGGTGGCGCAGTGGATAGGGTGCCATGCTTGCTTTAAGCAAGACCTTGGTTCGAATCCATGCATAGCCGGAGCTTTTCTCGCAGTCTACTGGATCGGTACTATTCGACGTTGGGATACAATTAACGTCGCTTTCCTCTGAAGACTGGCAAAAGGTAGAGTAACAAGGCTACACACAAAAATATGTAAGCATATGACTTGGTGGTAGCACAATAAGCACATTGAGGCCGGCGTGCTCGTGAACCTAGTTCACTCTGCACCCAAAAAGAATAGTAAGTAGCTCTCTTACGCATATTGAACAGAATCAGGTTTACTGTTAATACTTGCTATTTCATCAACTACGAGTTTATGAACACATTTATTTGTAATTTCCATTAACCTCATTTTATATATTATATTACTTTGTCCAATTTACTTATTATAAATCTATTACCGTACTACGGTACTATTGTTTATTATCATACTTTTCTCTCAGTTCATATAGTTGTTCCACAATATTTCCAAAATCAATGTTCACCTCGTGGTCTCCACATGGATCCAACCAGGGCTTCATTAATTTATTTAAATTGAAGCAGTTTAGCTTACCATCTAATTTTATACCTATTTGCTGAACTATATGGATCCCAAATATAAAATCTAAACTTAGGGGAAAATTAAAAATGCTACATTATACTCATGTTCCTTAATTTTAATGCTTAACATTTTATAGCAGTTTTTCCTTTCGCAGCTGATAAAAAAACCGTTTCAGTTACTTTTACTATCATATGTTTATTTACAACTTCTTCTTTAACTTTGAAAGCCATTGTACCGCTACCTCTAAGAACGAAATAATCCGTATTTCCAAATGTAAGCTTAATAAGAGGTAATTGTAAATCGTATCTGTTTTGTAACCAAATTATCTTAATTGCTCATAAGGAATTGTAAAAATACCCTAACTTCATTTGCATTGATGCAAACCAAATCAAGTTCGCTAATGTTAGCTGTAGTGTTTTTCTTTTTTAAAGTTGTACCATAGCCTAATACCATATTGTATCTTTTTATGTGCAGCTCGTTTGAAATATCATTGAATTCCTTTATTTTGGGTCTAACTTCATGCCTACCTCTTTTTTTGTTTTCTTTGAGCTTTTCATTTTGGGTTTAGATTGTTAATACGCAATTTAAATTTTTGCTTAAACTTCAATATTGAGTTTTATTAAACTCCTATTTTAAGTCTCTCTCAGCTTTTTATATGTTTTGCTGACTTCATTGGCTCTTGAATCTTAATTCTGGAGCATTTTGATTAGTTTTCTAAACATCTAATTTTAATTCTTGTTTCACCTCGTTTTTTACCTGTTGTGTATTTTGTGTAAACTATGAGATATTTTGGTTCTTTTCACTTCTTATCTGTACTGTTGATTTTAATGTAATTCCGATTTCAACTCTTGGATACTTATTTTTGCATGTAATTTTAAATCTTTTCTATTTTGCTTGTTTTGTTCTGTGTTTGTATTTAATTTTTACAAGCGCAAGCAAAATGGGTACATGATAAAGTGAGGTTACGACTTCTAAACCAACGAGGTACTGAATGGCTACGTAAGGATTAAATGCCATAAAATCTCTAGCGGCTTGTAACAAACAGAGCGCGCACTCGTCGCGTCGCCGCTAAAAGAGGACAAAACGGAAACAACAGCGCAGCCGATTTAAAAACTGCTCCAAATGACTCTATCCGGAAAATAAGCGGATTTCAGTCTTCGTAGAGAATTCTTGCAGGTTTTCATTTTGATCTTGTATATTTTTTGTAACTACGTATACATTTCTTGAAACACTTCCATTGATTTTTCTAAGTCTGCTTTTTCTTTGCTTCCTTAATCTTTAACATCTAGTTGATCTCCTTGTCCTATCCCTTGTTCTAATGTACTTACCTCATCTTCTTTCTTTATTTCAGCTTGCTTTTCATTTTCTTCTTCTCCTTTCTTTCCTCTTCCGAATCCCTGGTTCTTATTTATAATATCACACAAACGTTAAATAAATAACACAAGAAATATATAATATAACCCTTTTAATAACAGTAATTTATTATACAAGACGATAAAGTTACATATTATCCACGAGTGAATCGTTTAAAGTCGAGACGAAGTCGAGACGTTAACGATTCAAGAGTAGATAGTAATAACTTTATCGTAGTGTATAATAATTTTTTTTTTTAATATAGCAAGAACTTTAACAATTTCAAAGGAAAATAAGGAAAGTCAATGACATTTTGAAATCTCAGTAGCTAGATTGGGTTGCTAGGATAATACCAAGCTGTAATATTTAATTTAAATAAAAGTTAGAAATTAAATTACTTTATCTACCCTTAATGTTAAAGTGCTACTTTATCTATCCTTGCTGTTACAGTAACACTTGACGTTTTGTTTTGAGTTGATTAAAGCATACTTTAACATTTGCTATAGAAAAAAATCAATAAACTATGTTCATTATTTAGTTTATAATAACTGACCAAACGTGTAATTATATTTAAATTATTCTCTGATAGTTTGATAATTTTCTATGTTATTTCAATAAACATTCATGTATGCATAGTTCACAATCAAAACAGAATATTCCAATACAAACTTCTAAAATTAAAATCTTTTGCAATTAGCACAAACAATTAGTTTTATCTGCTACAGTGGATTAAACTGACTTTTAGTTGGCAATTTTAAGTTTGTAAAACGGCTGTTTAATAACATGTGATCATTAGTTCACGTCGTCAGTAACAACGTGTTTAAAAGATTTCATTATACACGTCGTCAGTAGCAACATGTTTTAAAATTTTTAGCCATCCAAAATTACGACCGCAAGCTAATAATCCTAATTTACATTACAAATATTTTTTATATTTACCGATTTTTCTAGATTCTATCGTATAAAAAATATTGTAGGATAAACATGCGTAAAGCATCTTTAGTCACTCACGGGGCTTAAAACGCTAGCTCACTCGCGTTTTAACTTTGCCCAACTGGTGACTAAAGACTAGCTTTACGCACTCGTATCGTAAATTACTGTTTATAAATTACGTGATTTACCAATTTTGCTATTTTTCAAATCGCAGTTTGCCATCTTCATATTGCTTTTTAGTCGTTTTGTCGGAAACAATCGTTTTGTGGTTTGTTATTAGAATCGTGCCCCTTTTTAGCACCGACAATTATCTTAATTTACCAACTTTCAAAGTTGCCTCAACTTAACAGCGCCGATTATTTAAGCTATGTTCTTCCTTCTGGATATTTGAAAGAAAAATTTTTACATTACGGTTAAATTTATATTTCCCTTTACTTTACACCTGGTTAATGTTTTCGCGTAGGGTAAAAGCAGGTTCCAAAAATTTATCGTTTCTGGTGGCAAGTTATTCCGGTTAAAGATAAAGGTAAGGAAAGGATTAAGGTAATTTCAATTTCCCCTACTAGGGAAGGGCTGATATAGGGACATTACGTGCTTCCTCAACCAATAAGATTAATTTTCACATGGCCGAAATAAAGAAGGGGTAGAACATGGAAGACAGGGCAGAAATGGTGGAGAAGTACAGCCTCTGCATTCGTCTCGAGAATGTAGTCTGTTGATTCAGAAAAACCACGTAGAGCCGGAATCAGAGCAGACGGCCACATAAATAGAACCCACGACTTCGCGAACGCTAAGCTGACGTGCTAACCACTGGTTCACAAAATTGTTTGCGGTTAACGTAAAAAGTAAAAGGTTCAAGGTAATTTCGATTTCCCCAGCAGGCAGGCTGCCAAGGTGCCTTGCGTCTTTCTTTTACCAAAAACGGGAAACCAGCAATTTTTCGATCTCAAGGTTCCCAGAAAATCAACACACTGGGTTCATGATGTTTCGTTTTGCTGTTAATGCTTTTATGATTGATATTAGTTCATGTTAACTTAAAACCGGGCTTCCATTTTGTTAGTTGAGTGTAACCACTTCAGATCTTTATTCCTACAACAAATAATAGTCTTTTCACATAGCATTTTTAATATACTGAGCAAACAATAATTGGAATCGACGAAATGCAATTATTGCGACCTTGTATGGGTTTTGCAACTATATAAGTAAAGTAAACAAGATCGTGTTCTATTTCCAATTCTAATGTTTTAAAGTTTTTTGCCTATCTACAAATTGTGAAGCGCACTAAAACTGTAAGCAAAAGCTATATCACATGGTTATTTTGTTTACATCTTAGAAATGATTTCAATTTAGTAATTTTTAATTAATTAACGCTCTCTGGTATGACCAATATACCACAATGCATAATAGTCAACAATATTTGTTTTGAAACTTAATACTGCTCTGAAACGTCTTGTTTCAGTTCTACAGACATTGCAGTTCCTTTGTCTAATTTTATATATTCTAGATTTATTGTAGTTATAAAACTACCCCAGTAAACCTTGGTGTAAATGTGTAGCTGGTATGACAGTATTACCAGCGTGCATTACGCGTCACGACTTGAAGTGTGTTGCGAATTGGAGAAATTTTGTATTCCTTACTATTTTGTGGGTGCAATTTTGAAGTTTTGAGCTGGTAAGCGTTTTAGTGTAATATGTAAGGATTGTAATATTGATAAGTAGAATACATTATTTTCTCCTGACTTTACCATTTTTATTTATAGCAAGTTTTCAAGCTTTTTACAAAAAATACATACACAATGTGGTCCATTAAGTGTGCAACCAATGGGACATTTTTTTATTAGTTGTACAACCGAAATTTAAATACCGCAAAAAATTAGTGCATGTTCGATAACCATATTAGATGCCCTTAGAACGGTTTCAAGTCAAACAGCATACAAGGCCGGACAAAAAATATGAAATTGGTGGAAGAATAAAGTCCCCTTATTTCAAAAACTATAGCAAAATTTTATTGAGCAAAGTTGTTTAGAATCAAAAGTTATGCTCAAATATAAAGTCACGGCGCCCTATTCGATTTTTTATTCTTTTTTTGGAAAATTTTGTATTACCCCATTGGCACTTCTTAACAGATACGTTTTAAAAAGTCAAACTGTCTAGCTACAGATACTTTTAGTGGTTATTAATTTTTTTTTCATAGCTATCCGCAACAGTTTTGGTATGTTTTGTTAATATCTGTTCTACATGAAATATCTTCATAAGAATTTGAAATAAAAGTGTAGGCTTTAATTGAGTTTTTTCATATGTAAATAATTAGTATTAGTAAAGCATTTGCTTGGTTAAAAAGAATGTTTGCGGAATTCTAAAGTTCTGTTAAATATCGTTGCAACAAACATAAAGTGGACGGTTACCTAAAAAAATATAAATCCAAGTAAATTTTACAAAAACGCTTCAGGTACATAAAAGTTATTTAAAAGTAATGTGGTTGTGGCTACCTTAGATACATATACAATCAGAATAATAAAAATATGTATCATACGGGGCTAATACAAAATTTTCCAAAAAAGAATAAAAATTCGAATAGGAGGCCGTGATTTTGTATTTGAGCATAACTTTTGATTCTAAACAGCATTTTTCAATAACATTTTGCCACATTTTTTGAAATAAGGTAACTTTATTCTTGTACGAATTTCATATTTTTTGTCCTGCCCTGTATGCTGTTTGACTTGGAGCTATTCTAAATGCATCTGATATGGTTATCGAACATGCACTAACTTTTGGCGGTATTTAAATTTCGGTTGTACAACTATTAAAGAAATGTCCCATTTGTTGCACACTTATGGACTACACTGTATACTACAGTCGTATTTCCAACCCGAAAAATGCATGATTTCGGTATGTTTACGTGGTTGCTACATAACAAGAACTAACAGTACGCAAATGTATTAGTTGCTAAGACGAAAGAAATAACAGCAAAAATTGTATATTTTACAAGGGATCAAAAACCGGTTTTTGGTGAATTGAAAATTTTGATTGCACAAACGAAAAAAAAAAGTATTTCATCGATAGTAGGTAATGCTATATGTTATTCAGTAATTTAGTAAGCATCTAAATAAATAACTCGACAATATTATGAATTGGTATACCAATGGCCATTGCCAACATATTTTGTCCTGTATGCTCACTGCTAGAACGGTTTACCAGCATCTTTTGAAAAACTGAAAATAGATTTTTAATAAAAACATTTTTTTTTCGGTTTCCTGGCATCTCAAAGAAAGTATACCAATTAAAATTTCGATTTTTTTTCTGTAAACTAATTTTGCGCGTTAAAGGGTTAAATCGGATTTCAACTGTAATATTATTGTTCTTCTTGTATCTATTATCAACTTTTACAAATTGCTTTGTAATAATTAGTTGCATAATTTATATGGTGTTAACTGTAGTTTGTACTCTATTAAATTGATGGCGTCCAAATTTGTTTCTCCAATCCTTATGATAAAGTGAAGGAAAACCCCACATTTATTTGTATTAGTTTTGTTACCGGCAATTGGTCGGTGGATGTGAACAAGGTGAGGGTTCGTATGCTTAGAGAGAGTGCAAAGTTACCACATGTTTCTGCAGTCAAAATGAGACGATTGAACTAACTTCTATGCATAGGTATATCGTTTAAAGGCTATTAAATTAAAAAAAAAAGCGTTTTGACTAATAAAACCCATTACGATATTAAGTTAAAATTGAGAATATAACCGTTTTTACCACATCTTCAGGAACACCCCTTAGACGGATCCAGAGACGTCCTAAAGGGGTGGCAACTGATTTTTGTAAATTGAACAGTAAGGCTAAATTTATAGTTTAGGTAAGTAATGCCTACTATCTATGGGATGGTACTAGGTAGATATTTAGAATAAAAGAGGTAAACATTTAAAAAATTTATTTTTCAGTACAATATACGAGTACATTGATTTTTATTTTCGATTTAAACAAATAAAAAAGCAAGTTAAATTCACACTGTTAAAAAGAGGAATAACAAACCTCTATTTTAGCTACCTGGCTATAGAAAAGTAACAGAAAAAGAATACTTTACACTAGTAGAAAGACAATAAACCGCTCTAGCTATGCTAAAGTTAAAAGTAAAATAAACACAGTGGCTGGAAAACGTTGGGGGGGGGGGGGATATTTCTAAAAATATGAGAGTTACATAAATATTGTGTATATAAAAGTTGTAGGTACGAAGGTGTTGCACATTACTAAAACAGTTTTGATTGTACAAGGTGGCTGGAAAAGTGGCGAATCAAACTTACTTATTTAAATGGAATGTCCTATATTTTGGTAACTTTAAAGTTTTGAATCAAGTTGCATAGGTCTAACGTCAACTGTTTTTGTGATATTAACAGTTTTATGAAAAAATGTTGAATTTCATTCGGCTGCTGTAACAGAAAACAATTGAATGGAGAAATAGAAAAATGGTGGTTCTGGGTATTACTGATATACAGGGCGATCAACATTTGCAAATATCTTTTGATATGTTACTTCATAACTCTAAATTCAACTGCTTACCAGATATGCGTGTTTGAACGTGAAACAGTTATTTAATCATCAAGGGAAGTAAGTAGCTTTTACCAGTCGAGAACGAGTTTGCCAGCCCGAGCCAGCGAGGGCTGGTAAAGTTTGAGACTGGTTGTAGTTAGTTACTCCCCCTACTTATCTTAACAAGTTTTTACATTGCAAATAGGTTAGGATCATTTAAGTTCAAACCCGTTCAGATCACTTACAAAACTAAAATTACTGTAATAACACGTAATTCACTTACTTTCCTTGGGGAGTAGGTTTTACCTTACTTCCCTAAAGTCATGACAACCAGTAAACAAACAGTAAAGTCAACTTACCTGCAATGGATATGTCAAAGTAAGTCTAACGTACTAGATGGGCATGGAGAAAAAACCATTTAAGCCACTTAAGGTGTTTCATTTAAAGACAAATTTACAGAAAAACTCCTTGTTTTATATGCGAATAGACAAGGCAAGTATATTTATCCAAATAACTAATATTAAAATATCCTTAATTACTTTCCCATGTAATTCGTTTTTTCGAGAAAGGAAATGCGTACGATTTTCAAGGAACGTAAGGGTTCTCCAATAATTCTTTTTTCTTTAAATCATAAGGACTCTTAAGAAGTCTATTAGTGCTGTCAAAATAAGCTCCGACGTCGTTTGACAAACTTCCGATCTTCCCATTATTCGCAGGAATAGAGGTGGATGCGGTTTCAGTTTCTGTGGAATTTGTTGACAAATAATCTGCTTTCTCTGGATTTTGAATCGTCTTATCCTGATTGAAATGAAGGGCGGTAGGTCTAATGTTTGTTTATTTTTCAGAAGGTGGCACCATTATAAAAATTAAACAAAATACAGTGAATAAATTTGAAATAACAATTTATAGAACGAGTTTGGAAAATGCGTTATTAAATGAGGCATTTCCTCACTGGTTTTACAAATAGCTACTTCATCAGTGGTTGTCAAATAGTTTTCTTTTCACAGTTGATTACAAAAAATGAGACGTTTTAAAATTTCACTCAATTTTGAAAAGTGATACTTTATACCCATGGCAAGATTAGAGAAAATGTTATAAAATAAGCATTGTTTTACATACGAGTACTTACCTTTAAAATTAAAATTGTGCCGGCTTTAAATATTTTAAACTTTGACTAACTAGTTGTACAATTATAAAAAACAATGAAAACATTATATCATTAGCAAAGTTTCAAAATACGCCGGTCACGACGTACCAGGTGCAGTTCATTGTTTATTCTAAGGGAGACTGGTAGACAGTAGACAGGTCATAGGACCGACATCGACGTGTGACGAAAACCCCCACCAACGCTGGGGGGTGAGAGCAAATTTGTGCCTACTGCAATTTAAAAGAAATGAAGAATGTGGAAGAGGCATTTCAGCAAATTCAAATTTAAATTACGGGATGCTATAAGGGTGCGTTTTGGTTATAATTAAAACAAAATAGTCAACTTTTTACCAGAATACATTTTTACAGGCCCAAGGGGGTGTCAATTGACCCCATTGACACCCCCTTAGATCCGCCAGTCGAACACCCTGTATTTTGTAATCATCACCTATAACATTGAGTCACTGATCTGATGTTAATGGTTTTATGATTCAAATTCTGGATGTAGATTTAGTGGGATTCTTAGTCTGTTTTAACAATTTACTTATAAAACTATTTTGATTTTTTTAACACCTGTCAATTTTAAGTTATTGCAGACTCTTTCAATACCCAACGAAAAATGCTTCTATTGCCAACCTGACAATGCCTAATAATGTGTGAAATGCTTATATCTATTTTTCAAAATTTACTTGCATAAACAACAGCTCTAGAAATGTTTCATGTTAATCTATCAAATTCCATTAACGATGTTGTAGTGAGTCCAAATAAATAAACGTAAAAAATAAATAATGTTAATCGAGTGCTCAATTCCCAAAGAAGTTATATAGTACCTTAAAATAAATGCCTGAAAACGATGCAAAAGGCATGTAGCAGCTTTACGACGGTTAAAGTTAAAGCTGCCTGTATAATATCTTCATGGCGAAAGTTCTTAAAGCATAATTTATAAAGTGTTTATTTTGAAAGCTGAGTCGCTATCAAATTTATCAGGTACCGAAGCAGTTGTTTCCCGGGCTGCGAAATTGAATTATTCAAAAACACGGGAGCTCCTCTACAAATCGTTATTAAGTATCGTTTAAAAAGTGAAGAAGATGGATGGCTGCGAGTAGCTAATACTTTCAAAGTGCCACATGTAATTTTGATACACTGCAAGCGATTTGACAAGTGACAGACGTAACGAGCGGAGTTTGACTGTCATCTACGCTAAAAACGGGGTACGAGACGAGCACGTCTGGCCGTTTATCATTTCCGATTATCAGTCTGTCTCCAGCGTCTCGGCGGCTTGCTTCCGGTCCGATCTCTGCCCCGCCCCCCTCCCCAGAGACTATCCTGAGCCCCCCTGACAGATGACTGTTGACTGAGGAGATAATCGAGCCCACCCCTTCGTAACACATCATTTATTAATATTAGAGTGCGGGGCCGTGATAAATGATGAAGCACTTTTTCCGTATGTTTTTCGATTTTTAACAATTCCTGCATGTCTGATGAAATAAAGCTCCCCCGGCTTGACCCTTTTTACCTCGGAGCCCTTTAATCGGGTTGACAGTATTCAAAAATGCTTTCAGGCGCAATGCGCCCTTATTAAATCATAAACTCAAGTCATAAACTTTTTGTTTTATAGTTGCCCTTGTAAAATTTTCTTAGAAAAAGTAGGTATATCCAAACTTAAAATTTGATAATCAAATTATCTACATATTTATGAAATTTACTCTAGTTTAAATCTGAAGATAAATAATAGAGCTGCCATCTGATTTCCTTCTTGAAATCGAGATGAAATTTCACGTTGAAATTTTCACTGTTTGTAATCTATACTGCTCAACAAATGAGCTGGCCATTTGTACATATTAGTTCAATTTTTAAATATATTTTCCAAAGGGACAGCAATGGCATTTTTGGCAACCTTTCAGGATTGTGTCACTACAAAAGACATTTCTTTGCATAATTTATTTTAAATAAAACTAAGTCCATGAATAAAATCTTATCATTTGAAAATTTTGGCTTTTTCATAAATATTGATAGCACATTGTATACAAAGTATGCCAAATCTTTGCCAAAAAATTTTAAACGTCCCGAAGAGGCTCAAAACAGTTAATATTTGAGAATAGTGAAATTAAATATGCTTAATATGATTATACTACAAAACAAAGGCTTATATATAGATTTTTGTAACGTAATGTAACAAATACAATTATTATGGGTGGTCCAGTTCATTTGTTGAGCAGTATATTAGGATCGACGCTAAAAGCGTGAGGCAAATAAGTATACTTTCCTTAGTGCTGTTGAATATCTATATTCTATATCATATATGCAATGCACGGTATTCTACAGAACTGTGATAGTGGAGCAACTGTTAACGGTTTATCATTTAATAACCCTTTTGATAGGACTTGAAATAAGTCGCTTGGTAGCCGCCCCATCGAAATGTTAAATTACGATACATCTCATACAACTTACGAGTAGTATTCTGATAGTGCAATGGTCCTGTTGTTCACCCAGCTCGCTTAGAACACGTAAAATTATTAATTTGTCTCTGCTTATATAGAGAAAGTGACAATATCTGTTAAGCGAGAAGTCGACCTGCACGCGTTGTATTCTCAGGGCTGCACAAGACAAGCCAGTTTGATCACTCAAATAAACAAAAATATATCGACCCTTAAAACGCACACATAAAAACATAAATAAAATTAGCATGCAACCGCTCGTAGCTACAGATAATTACAAGCAAACAGTAGCAGAAGAAGTATATATTCAAAATACATATAAATAACATTAAAGTAACAACGAAATAACACTCGTTATTATAGGCATGTTAAACAGCATATCGTCGGATTTTGTGCATCAAACCCCGTCTTTGCGATTGCCCTACGCATTTATTTGTCAATAAAGCGCATTTCTTTGCCCTCGCGTAAGCTTTACAATCCAACCAGTAGTAGTCGGACGACTAAACTAGAGCACCTGTCAATCAAACGATTAAACCAATTGACCTAATTAAATCCGCGTATTAAATCCGCGGTTTGGCCCAATTAATTTCGCGGATTGCTCTAATTAATTTTGATATATGCTACTGATTAAATTACGCATTAGCTACTGATTAAGTTACGCGGCGACCATTCTTAATTTGCTTCCGGAATTACGCGGCGGCCATTTTAATTTCAATTTTGCCGCGAATATTTGAATTTGAAAATTTTAAGATGTTTTCTAAGTTCCATTTTTTGAATTTAAACTTCCCGGGGGTCAGCCATGTTGGTTTTCTGCCCGCGCACTTCTCTCGGCTGCCATTCTTTTCAGAATTTTTCTAAGTTCAATTTTTTTGAAAATAAACTTTCCGGGAGTCGGCCATCTTGGTTTTCTGTGCGCGCACTTCTCTCGGCTGCCATTTTTGTTTTTAATTTAGCGCCCGTTTTCGAATTTTAATTGGTAGCTCTGTCTCTCTTGTACTCATTGGGTATTGGCTGTCTCTCTTGCATTCAGAGGATGGATGTTTATATTTAAAAAATCTCCGATCGATTCGGATTTGAACCCGCTATGTTCGTGTTTATATTTGGGTTGCATCCGTGTATGCCTCTAGGCCACGGACCGTTACGGATTTTAAGGTGTCTAGGTGAAGGATATTTCACTCTTGTGTCGTCACGCTTCCATATTTTAAACTAAATATTGCTTGAAAATTATAATTTATAACAGCGGAATTGCATCGTCTATAGTTTTAAAAGTTTAATAATAATAAAAAAGTGGTTTTGTAAGTGGTTTGGATGGAATTAATTATTTTATTTTTATCGTCCGGCCCAACAGGCCCTGACTTCTCGCCGACAAGAGGCAAATTCAGATCGTAAATATAAAACGAGTTACAAATGTGAGTTTAATATATTCCTGAAATACCTCTGTTCAGATAGCTTTTATTCTATTAAAAATTTGACGGGCCGCGATTTTAAAATTTGGTCCGTAACAATTATATATATATCTATATATACAGAAGCACTAAAGGCCTAGTAGGCCTATGGCTTGGTTTGTCACTTTCTTCCATTCCTTTCTATTTTTAGCTTTGTCCTCCCATCCTCTAATGTTCAAACTGCGCAGGTCTTCTTGTATTTCCTTTTTCCACTGGCTTCTGGGTCGGCCTCTTCGTCGCTTACCACCGATTTCTGCTTTATATATTTTACCGGGCGTTCTTTGGTTGTTCATCCTTATCAGATGCCCCAGCCATCTGAGCCTATGTGTTTTCACTACACCAACTATGTTCGTCTCTCCAAATAACTCGTACAGCTCTTGATTTGTCCGCCTTACCCACTGTCCTTCCACACTTCCGAGGCATAGAGCACCGTAGGCCGCACTATTGTTTTATAAACTCTAATTTTCAGTGACCGTGGAAACAAATTACTTGCTAGAACCTTTTTTAACGCTGCTGCACTTTTTGTACCCGATGCTATTCTTGCTTTGATTTCTATACTAGAATCCGGTTTTCTGGATATCACTGTACCTAAATATATAAAGGATTACACCTCCTCGAACTTATGTTCCGTGTTTGCATTTGTCCTAATCTTTAGTGTTTTATCTTGTTGATATGATTGATCATTCCATGTCATGTATTTCGTTTTCTTTTCGTTAACCTCAAGTCCCATCTTTTTTGCACTCATCATTAACCTCTTTACAACTGTCTGTATTTCTTTTCTTGATCTTGTCACAATTGTTAGGTCATCCGCGAACGCTAGGATCTGGTGTCGTCGTTGGTAGATTGTTCCATCTCTATTCATATCCGCTTTGCGTATTATATATTCCAGCACTAAATTGAACAAAATAGCTGATAATGGGTCACCTTGTCTCAGCCCGCTTTCTACCGTGAATGCTCTCGTTAATGTTCCATTTACTTTAACCTTGTTTTCCGTTTTTTGGAGCGTCATTCGTATTAGATTGACTAGTTTTGGAGGTATTCCCAATTTATCCAACGCTATGTATAACTTGGTTCTTCGTACCGTGTCATAGGCTTGCTTGAAATCTATAAATAATAAATGCGTGTCTAATTTAAATTCGTGACTCGAAGCCTGAATTTCTCTTAACGTATGTATTTGCTCTACTACTGATCTTCCCCTCGGAAATCCGCTTTGATATTCGCCGATAATCTTTTCTGCGTAATTTTCCAACCTATTCTTTATGCATGTAGTTAGTATTTTGTATAGAACATTCAGCAACGCTATTCCTCGGTAATTTCCACATTCCTCTTTGCTTCCTTTTTTATGTATTGGACATATATATGCTAGATTCCATACTTTTGGCATATCTTCTTTATTCCATATATCTAGGATCATGTTGTATATTTCTCTATGTAAATTTTCTCCACCATATTTAATTGATTCGGCTTGGATTCCATCTGGACCTGCACTTCGGTTATTCTTTAGGTTTTTTATTATATATGTTATTTCCTCAAAATCTGGTATATTTTCTTCGCCGTTGCCGATGTTTTGCCTTATTTCATTATGGTTTTCACCGTTTTCTTTATCTTCTTCTCTATTTAGTAATTCCTGGAAATACTCTACCCATCTTTCATTTACTTCGTTGTGTGCCCCTAGTAATTTTCCGTTCCTATCTCTGCAGAATATTGTCTTTGCAGAGTAGCCCTGTTTCGTTTTCTTTAGTCCTTGGTAGAAATTTCTAATTTCTCTATTGTTATACCTTTCTTCTATTTCCTCTAAAAGTTTTATATTTAATTTACGCTTTTTTTCTCTACACAATTTTTTGCAACTTCTTCTCTTTACTTCGTATTCTCTGTTTCTTGCTTCCGTTTTCTGTATCAGCATTTTTTTCCTTGCCTCTTCTCTTTCTTTGATTGCCTGTTGGCACTCTTTGTCAAACCAGTCTTTTGTTTTCTTGTATTTCTTATCAGCTTGTTCGTTTACTACTTTTTTTATACATTCTTCGATTTTTACGTTTATATCTACTTCCGTCTGGTTTTTTGTCTTCTCAAGTACTTCATTTATTTTTTTCCTGTAGTTTTCTTGTTGCGTCTTGTCCTGCAATTGTAGCTTTGGTAATGTTATTTTTTGTTTATTTTTCTGGGGTATGCTGACTGGTATTATTTGCTGCATTTTTATTCCGACCATGAAATGATCTGAATCGACATCCGGTGCTCTGTACGATCTTATGTCCGTAATGCTTTTCTCATTTCTGGTTTCTATTAACACGTGATCTATTTGGTTAATAGTATTCCCATCTGGGCTCCTCCAAGTTCCTTTGTGGATGTTTTCGTGTTGGAAATGAGTACTCTTGATTTTCATATTTTTATCCATAGCGAAGTCAATTAAGATTCTGCCATTCTCGTTCGTTTTGCTGTGCAAACTGTGTTGCTCAATTGTTGGAAAATATGAAATTTCTTTTCCTATCTTAGCATTGCAATCACCCAGTAGCATTTTTAAATCGTATTTCGGGATTTTTACGTATTCTTTTTCAACTAGTGCATAAAACTGCTCTTTTTATGACATTTCTTTTTCTTCTGTAGGCATGTGTACATTTAGGAGGCTTATTTTTTGATATTTTCCTCTTAATCAGCCAACACATTCGTTCTGATATAGGTGTAAATTCTATTACCGCTGGTCTCAATCTTTCGCTGATTATGAACCCTGTCCCCAGTCTTCTATTATTGCCACTACTTTTAAAGAATGTATATCCATCTATGTCGAAAATTTCATTGCCTTTTTGTTTGGATTCTTGTAAAGCTAATATGTCAACCTTGTACTTTTTTAATACCCTAACTAATTGTTTTATTGATCCTTCCTCGTATGTACCTCTGACATTCCAAGTTGCTATAAATATTTTGGTCTTAACCTTGTGGGTGTCCTTTTTATTGCCATAGTCGTCATCATGCGTCCCATTCCTACTTTTCGCTTTTACTTTTTTGGGATCCCTTTTTTCATCTTCTTAATATGCTCTTCTTCTTCCTTATGTTTTTCTTGTGGAGAACGTTCACTTGCCGTTCTTCCTTTCTTTATTGGCTGGGTCACTATTTCTTCTTGCTCCTTTTCGTAGTCGGGTTGGTTTTGTTCTAGTTGTTCTACTGAGTAGACCTTTCCATTTACCATTAATTTGTTATACTTTAAGTAAGCTTGGAGTCCCTTGTCTCTCGCTGTTTTCATGTGTTCTACCAAGATTTTCCTTTCCTCCTGCACTTTTTTTGTGTAGTCCTCGGATATATATATATATTGGTTCCCTTTAGTTTTTTAGTCGATCTTAGTATTTCCATTTTCTTGCCCAACGAATTCAGTTCCACTAGTACTGGCCTTGTTTTATGTTGTTCTTGAACCCCCAACCGTCTTGCTTCTTTTATTTCCGTTTCCATATTTATTTGTACGTCCATATCTCGTAGCATAGTTCTAATTCTTTCTGTCAGACTTAGTTCAACTTCGTTATCCATTTCGTTTAGGCCCTGAATAATTATTTTGCTTTTCCTTGATTCTTTTTCCATTTGTTCGAACCTTGTTTCCATGTCCGCCATACACTTCTTCATTTTCGAATTTTCCACTTTCAACTCTTCATTTTCTTTCTTTAAATTTTCTAATTCTTTTTGGTACTTATCCATTTTTGTCTCCATTCTTTCACCTCTTTTATTTATGCCTTCTAATCTTCTTATAATCTCATCTAGTGCTAACTCCATTTTTGGGCTTTGTACGAGTGTTTTCCGGTATTATTTGGTTTATTACGCGCACCGCTCGTATAGCTCAGCTGTTAATTGTTTGTTTTCACTTACCAAAAACAGCTGTGTTATTGGATTTAACTTATCGCAACACCCGGGCTCTGACCTCGCACTTTTCGCGATCGCCGCTGTGCTTCGCCCGCTTCAGAAAAGTTTGCACTTTGTTATATTACTGTTTATTTCGCACTACTTCTGATCTCACTTTACTGTCCGATTTACATTTTACTCTGGTTTACTCACAAACCTAAACTCCGTTTACTCCGTAAATTAATTCGCACGGCGATGCCTACAAATAGGTTTACCGTCGGTGCAACTCAACTCACGTCCTTCTCGATCGGCGATCCCCCCGTAACAATTAGCTACGTTTAATTACAGAAATTTGATTTTACACATATGATAATTAACCACATGTGAATAATTATTTTAAATCGCGAAATCCGCGGCGGCCATTTTTGGATTTGATTACGTCACGCCGAAGTCTTCCTTCTCACTCATCGCAGCTGTTTTCTCTCGCTCGCATTTATTTAATTTAAAAAAAGCTTTTTACGCCGGCCCCAAGTAGGATTTGAACCCTAGTAGTCACGAGATTGTCATGTTTGGCTTTTATTTTATAAGTAAAGCGTCTGAAATTGTGTCATTATATCGATCAAAACTGGTTCATGGAACTATTACTCAACAAAGTTAAATAAAATTTGTCGTTGGTATTCATATTTGTTGTAGGGGCAACTGCCGGAAGCCACAAGTTGAACGTATCGTTATTGTCATGTTTGGCTTTTGTTTTATAAGGAAAGCGTCTGAAATTGTGTCATTATATCGATCCAAACTGGTTCATGGAACTATTACTCAACAAAGTTAAATAAAATTCATATTTGTTGTAGGGGCAACTGCCGGAAGCGACAAGTTGAACGTATCGTTATAATTTCTTCTATTTCGTACTACCAAATTTCATAAAAGTATGTCCCAACGAAGCTTCTTTGCTGCTCACTTAGTATGAATACACTCACCTTGGTTTAATGTCTCGGCACTCAATTTAATAATAATTTTCATAGTACATTACTCTAACTTGTTGCAATTTTAGTAAGATTTGAATAAAAAACAGCAATTTCATTGAAAAATATTCTGCTACAATCATTTCGAAAAAGCAAAATTTCAGTTAAGTAGGCTCGTTGTGCCTTTTTATTACAACGTTTTATCATAAATATTATCGAAACTATTTAAAAATTTTAGATTCACGGTAGATTGATCGATATAATATGTATGTTGACCCCAAATTAACATAAATTTGAATAAAAACACTCAATTTCATTGAAAAATCTTCTGCCACCATCATTTCGATAAACAAAATTCACAAGTTTTTGTAAAATTTATCAAAATATGTATGTGATAACCATAAATTAACACAAAATTTGAATAGAAAACACGTATTCCACATCATTTCACTTAAAAAATTATCACAATTCGTTTTACATAACGATTTATAATAACGAAAATGATGTAAAAACAGTTTTAGAGTTATTTCTAAGCATAATTTTACAAATGTTTTACACTTTTTTATAAATTGCATCGCTCAAAATTCAATTAAATCCCAATCTTTTCAATTTTATCACGCAATTATAAAATCGTAGTTTGATGTATATGAATTTTCGCCACTTTGTATCTGTAAAATAGCTTCAACAGTAATATTTGAATAAAATACACGCAATTTCGTTGAAAAATCTTCTGCTACCATCATTTCGATAAACAAAACTTCAGTTACGTAGGCTCTTTGTGCATTTTTATTACAAAAGTTCTTGTACAATTGATTAAATATGTATGTGATGACGACAAATTAACTCAAAACTGAACAAAAATCACGCAATTGAACATCATCTCACTTACATTTTTACAAAAATCGACATACTGTAACATAAATTATACAAAAAATGACATTTTAATTCAACACGAAATGAAATTTTAATAAAAAATACGCAATTACACATCATCTCACTTAAAATTATCACAATTTGTTTTACAAAACGATTTTATAATAACGAAATTGATGTAAAAACAGTTTTTAAAGTTGTTTCTAAGCATAATTTTGCAAATGTTTTACACTTTTTTATAAAATGCATCGCTCAAAATTAAAAGAAATCACAATTTTTTAAATTATATCACGCTATTATAAAATCGTAGATTGATTTTTTGAAATTTTACACTTTGTATCTGTAAAATAACTTCAAATCCTAATATTTTAGCTTTCAGATTTTGTAATTATTGCAGATTCGTGAAAAACAAAAACAGGGTAGAAATAAAAAACACAAACACTTTGTAATAGACAAATATATTGTTCTTATTTCGTATAATACTTAATAATATAAAAATAAATGTACAGCTGAATGTCTTATTTTCTAATAATCCCCTAGCCAATTTACAAAAGTGTAGTTTGAAGTGCACATCATTTCAAATTAAAAAGGATGCAAGTAATAAAATCAGAATTCGTTTACATGGGATCGTAGAACAAATTTCATTGTGGCATTTTAAAGTTTAAGACGCTCCCAATCCAGAATTCCATTCGTTTTGATGTTGATGACCTCTGCTTTAGAGGTGTTTTTCTAACGGCCCTTTTTTGGAAGTGCTTTCTAATGGACGTTTTTCTGACTGCACCTTCTTGATGTGGCAGCTATCAGTCTCCATTTCGGTTTTTCCTGTAGTACCAGTCGGAGCTGGCACCTTTTGCTGTTTAGGTTTAGCTAGCAGCACATAAACAACGTTAAGGTCTTTGATGTAATCAGCAAACTGTAGGCGTTCGGGTAGATTAATAGCTTTTCGAGGCCTCAGAGTGTCGTGAACTAAATCGACTGTTAGACGCCGGTAAAATTTCACCCTTTATAGTAACGGTACCCTTGTGATTCCAGCTCACATCGTTTGAGGCACTCAAAATGCATAGGAAAACTTCAGCTTTTTTCTTAAAAGTTTTGGGAAGTGTAGATAAAATAATGTCATTTGTGAAATGAAGGTATCCTTGTAATACTTGGTTGTACTGCACCCATTTATCGTGATAACTTAATTTCGACTTTAAAACTTTTTGCATTTCGTCATCAAGCTGTGATAATATATTTTTCTCTGTATTCTTACCAGACGTAAGGCGTTGTACAAATTCCGGTAATACAACCAACATCTTCTGCGCTTGGTCCATTTTAGTCGAAAAAGGAGCTCAGCCGTTTGTTCTGGTAGAGCCTTCGTGAATAAACTAACTTAAAATCAAGACTTCTATAATAAATATATAACAAAATACGGCAGGTGTCGGAATCGAACCCACATTGTCTCTCGGCTCCTTAACCATTCGGCTAACCTGCCACCCTGTATAAACTAACAGTCTCTGCATAATTAAGAAAGAAAACATCTAGTTTAAAAGCCTTGTATTTGCAATTTCATACAATATTTGATATAAATTAAATCATGTACAAATTTCTAAACTGGGCTTGATATACCGGGTGTCCATTCTCAAAGTCGAACATAGGCAATTAAAATTAGTGCATTCACTTGTTCTTCATTGAAATAATAGATTTTTCGGTAGATAATTTTAACAGGCGTTGACAGAAAATACCTGATTTACGACAAATAATTACAAATTTCTTTGACAAATGCTATCGAACTTGAAAAGCAAGGCATGGCATATTTAAAAATTTCTAAGTTTTAAATTAGCATTTTAAAATAAAAATCGCATCTTGAATATTATTATTGGTATCATTTGATGTGCAATAATTTTATCTTTCCATTGATACCATTACCTTCCCTGTAAGTTGAATTGGCGAGCAGGAATCGGCAAAAACGTTCAATCCAATGTTAATCGCCTATGTTCGACTTTGAGAACGGACACCCGGTATATTTATCGAAGGACTTGACCCTCAACTGACGTTTTATTATTATTTTTCGTGATTCGTCATCGCTGAATTTTGCAAGAGCCAACCTGTCTGCTATGTGACGCACGCAGTGTTTCCACCCCTTTTATTTTAAAATTTTATAAAACCAGAGGTCCAGGATGCAGCCGCACCAGGTAACAGAGTACAATGGTTTAAAACGAGTTAGTGCGGCGTCAGTTTGGACCTATGGTTTTATAAAATTTTAAAATAAAAGGGATGGAGACATTCCGTGCGTCACATAGCAGACAGGCTGGCTCTTGTAAAATTCAGCGATGACGAATCACGACAAATAATAATAAAACGTCAGCTGAGGGTCAGGTCCTTCGATAAATATATATCAAACCCAGTTTAGAAATTTGTACATGATTTAATTTATATCAAATATTGTATGAAATTGCAAAGGCTTTTAAACTAGATGTTTTCTTTCTTAATTATGCAGAGAGTGTTCGTTTATACAAGGTGGCACGTTAGCCGAATGGTTAAGGAGCCGAGAGAGAATGTGGGTTCGATTCCCACACCTGACGTATTTTTTTATATATTTATTATGAAAGTCTTGATTTTAAGTTAGTTTATTCACGACGGCTCTACCAGAACAAACGGCTGAGCTCCTTTTTCAACTAAAATGAACCAAGCGCAGAAGATGTTGGTTGTATCGCCGGAATTTGTGCAACGCCTTAAGTGTGGTGAGAAAAATATATTATCACAGCTTGATGACGAAATGCAAAAAGTTTTAAAGTCCAAATTAACTGATCACGATAAATGGGTGCAGTACAACCAAGTGTTACAAAGATACCTTCATTTCACAAAGCAGGCACGGCAACCAATCAAAATACCTATTGAAACAAGCAGTAACAGCATATAAAGTACCATTATTTTATCTACACTTACCAAAACTTTTAAGAAAAAAGCTGAAGTTTTCCTACGCATTTTGAGTGCCTCAAACAATGTGAGCTGGAATCATAAGGGTACCGTTACTATAAAGGGTGAAATTTTACCGGCGTCTAACATAGTCGATTTAGTTCACGACACTCTGAGGCCTCGAAAAACTATTAATCCACCCGGACGCCTACAGTTTGCTGACTACATCATAGACCTTAAAGTTGCTCATGTGCTGCTAGCTAAACCTAAACAGCAAAAGGTGCCAGCTCCGACTGGTACTACAGGAAAAACCGAAATGGAAACTGATAGCTGCCACATCAAAAAGGTGCAGTCAAAAAAACGTCGATTAGGAAGCACTTCCAAAAAAGGGCCGTTAGAAAGGCACCTCTAAGGCAGAGGTCATCAACATCAAAAACGAATGGAATTCTGGATTGGGAGCGTCTTAAACTTTAAAATGCCACAATAAAATTTGTTTTACGATCCCATTTAAACGAATTCTGATTTTATTACTTGCAGCCTTTTTAATTTGAAATGTTGTGCACCTCAAACTACAGTTTGGTAAATTGGCTAGGGGTTTTTAGAAAATAAGACATTCAGCTGTACATTTATTTTTATATTATTAAGTATTATACGAAATAAGAACAATATATTTGTCTATTACAAAGTGTTTGTGTTGTTTATTTCTACTCTGCTTTTGTTTTTCACGAATCTGCAATAATTACAAAATCTAAAAGCTAAAATATTAGTATTTGAAGTTATTTTACAGATGCAAAGTGTAAAATTTCAAAAAATCAATTTACGATTTCATAATAGCGAGATATAATTTTAAAAAAATGTGATTTCTTTTAATTTTGAGCCATGCACTTTATAAAAAAGTGTAAAACATTTGCAAAATTATGCTTAGAAACAACTTTAAAACTGTTTTTACATCAATTTCGTTATTATAAAATCGTTTTGTAAAACGAATTGTGATAATTTTAAGTGAGATGATGTGTAATTGCATATTTTTATTAAAATTTTTTCGCGTGTTGAATTAAAATGTTATTTTTTGTATAATTTATGTGACATGTCGATTTTTGTCAAAATTTAAGTGAGATGATGTGTAATTGCGTGATTTTTGTTCAATTTTGAGTTAATTTCTCGTGATCACATACATATTTAATCAATTGTACAAGAACTTTTGTAATAAAAATGCACAAAGAGCCTATGTAACTAAAGTTTTGTTTATCGAAATGATGGTGGCAGAAGATTTTTCAACGAAATTGCGTGTCTTTTATTCAAATATTACTGTTGAAGTTATTTTACAGATACAAAGTGGCGAAAATTCATATACATCTAACGACGATTTCATAAGTGCGTGATGTAATTAAAAAATTGCGATGTATTTGAATTTTGAGCGATGCAATTTATAAACAAGTATAAAACATTTGTAAAATTATGCGTAGAAATAACTCTAAAACTATTTTTACATCATTTTGGTTATTATAAATCGATTTGTAAAACGAATTGTGATAATATTTTAAGTGAAATGATGTGGAATACGTGTTTTCTATTCAAATTTTGTGTTAATTTGTGGTTATCACATACATATTTTGATAAATTTTACAAAAACTTTTGAATTTTGTTTATCGAAATGATGGTGGCAGAAGATTTTCAATGAAATTGCGTGTTTTTATTAAATTTATGTTAATTTGTTGTCAACATACATATATTTTTATCAAAAGTACAAGAATTTTTGTAATAAAAATGCGAAATTGTCACATTATATCTATCAATCTACCGTGAATCTAAAATTTTTAAATAGTTTCGATAATATTTATGATAAAACGTTGTAATAAAAAGGCACAACGAACCTATTTAACTGAAATTTTGCTTTTTCGAAATGATTGTAGCAGAATATTTTTCAATGAAATTGCTGTTTTTTATTGAAATCTTACTAAAATTGCAACAAATTAGAGTAATGTACTTTGAAAATTAATATTAAATTGGGTGCCGAGACATTAAACCAAGGTGAGTGTATACATACTAAGTGAGCATTAAAGAGAAGCTTCGTTGGGACATACTTTTATGAAATTTGGTAGTACGAAATAGAAGAGATTATAACGATACGTTCAACTTGTCGCTTCCGGCAGTTGCCCCTACAACAAATATGAATACCGACGACGAATTTTATTTAAGTTTGTTGAGTAATAGTTCCATGAACCAGTTTTGATCGATATAATGACACAATTTCAGACGCTTTACTTATAAAATAAAAGCCAAACATGACAATAACGATACGTTCAACTTGTGGCTTCCGGCAGTTGCCCCTAAAACAAATATGAATGCCGACGACAAATTTTATTTAAACTTGTTGGGTAATAGTTCCATGTACCAGTTTTGATCGATATAATGACACAATTTCAGACGCTTTACTTATAAAATAAAAGCCAAACATGACAATCTCGTGACTACTAGGGTTCAAATCCGACTTGGGGCCGGCGCAAAAAGCTTTTTTAAAATTAAATAAATGCGAGCGAGAGAGAACAGCTGCGATGAGTGAGACGGAAGACTTCGGCGTGACGTAATCAAATCCAAAAATGGCCGCCGCAGATTTTGCAATTTAAAATAATTATTCACATGTGGTTAATTATCATATGTGTAAAATCAAATTTCTGTATTGAAACGTAGCTAATTGTTACGGACCAAATTTGAAAATCGCGGCCAGTCAAATTTTTAATAGAATAAAAGCTATCTGAACAAAGGTATTTCAGGAATATATTAAACTCAAATTTGTAACTCGTTTTATATTTACGATCTGAATTTGCCTCTTGTTGCCGACAAGTCAGGGCCTGTTGGGCCGAACGATAAAAATAAAATAATTAATTCCATCAAAACCACTTACGAAACCAGTTTTTTTAAATTATTATCAAACTTTTAAAAGTATAGCCGATGCAATTCCGCTGTTATAAATTATAATTTTCAAGAAATATTCAGTTTAAAATATGGAAGCGTGACGACACAAGAGTGACATCTTAAAATCCGCAGCGGTCCGTAGTCTAGAGGCATGCACGGATGCAACCCAAATATAAACACGAACGTAGCGGGTTCAAATCCGAATCGATCAGAGATTTTTTTAAATATAAACATCCATCCTGTGAATGCAAGAGATACAGCCAATACCCAATGAGTACAGGAGAGACAGATTTATCAATTAAAATTCAAAAACGGGCGCTAAATTTAAAATAAAAATGGCAGCTGGGAGAAGTGCGTGCGCAGAAAACCAAGATGGCCGACCCCTGGAAAGTTTAAATTCCAAAAAGTTGAACTTAGAAAAAATCTGAAAAGAATGGCAGCCGAGAGAAGTGCGCGCGCAGAAAACCAAGATGGCCGACTCCCGGGAAGTTTAAATTCAAAAAATGAAACTTCTAAAAAATTTCAAATTCAAATATTCGCGCGAAAATTTTAATTAAAATGGCCGCCGCGTAATTCCGGAAGCAAATTAAAAATGGCCGCCGCGTAATTTAATCAGGAGCTAATGCGTAATTTAATCAGTAGCACATATCAAAATTAATTAGAGCAATCCGCGAAATTAATTGGGTCAAACCGCGAATTTAATTCGCGGATTTAATTAGGTCAATTAATTTAATCGTTTGATTGACAGGTGCTCTAGTTTAGTTGTCCGACTACTACTTCAACCTGAAGCAAAAGCTCTTTTAAACTGCAACCTTTTCCGGCATTAGGTTACATTAAAATCGATTTTTGTAACTGATGTGTAGCAGATTAGATTGAATTGTTGTGTGGAACCCTACCACGAATGCTGCGGGGAAATCCCTCGCTTATGGCTGTTGCTTTTCTGTCGTAGGAAGTGACGGTATTAAATGGACCGCCTTGAGAACTTCTTTGAAGGTCTTGTAATGCGTACTTAGTACACGATTACAATGGCGGGTACTTGAAGTATAAACATTCGCTGGTGGCTCACAAATATTACCATTGGCAGCAATTTCTATTTACTATACGGCTTTCAAGCTGCTTTCTGTAACTAGTCATATAACGCCATGATATGGCGAGTTTTCGGGATGTGCGCCTTTCAGTTTGACGCACCGATGAAGCGTCGTTGAAGCTACGTTTATCGTATATACGAAATAGAGGGCTTCATACCTTAAGCAGAACCGTACTCACACTTTGTCACTACATTAAGTTACAATTATTACATCTAATTTACAATGAAAGAGTATACAAACAGAAATTGGCTATATATGTAAATATTAAAATAAACAACACATACAACATAGCCAGATACCGTTTCACACTGAATTAGAAAAGGAATTGCTATTAGCTCGTTTAATAAATGCAGTTGCTGAACATGGTCTTTCCGTCGATTTTAAAATGACCAAAATAATGATAATAGATAGAACCTATATCAACCATGCTAAAGCACGGAAAGCAGCAACTTGCGTAGTTGAAAATCAATTCGTTTGTCTGGTACACGACGCCAACTTCAAATGCCGCGCAATGCCATGACGAAATAAAGACGGCCAAATTACACTATTAACATAAATGGCAGTGGTATAAACATTAGTCTTATGTATTGTTTACTACGCATCTGAAATATGGCTATTTAAAAATAATGACGGAAAAAGCAACTATGCTTTCGAAATGTGGTGTTAGCGACGTATGCTTTAAATAACTGGAATAGCACAACATACCAATGCTTCTTTGTTGAACAATTTAAAAATCCATACGAGACGTCATTTTCTTGGAAAGGTGCATTGCCTGAGAGAGTTTAAATTGCATTGAGAAAACAATAGCAAAGGAGAAGTTGAAGGTATGACAACCATATGATACTCTCCAATGCGCAGGCGCTGGTTTGTTCAAATGACTGGCTAGTTTCTAAAATCTGTGGACAATTGTAATGAATAACTACCTTTAACCTTCGTCATTAGTATAGTATTAATATTAAGATCACTTCTTCTCTGTGAAGTGGATGAACGAAGACGAAGAACAAAAATAAGCGGTTCGCTCACAGCTTCACCAGTGTGCATGTCAGTTTAGTAACTGTGCCGTTGCTGTTTTGGATATGTTCTGCAATTATTTCCAACCAAATAAATATTTGTATCATTATAATGTTGACTGTTGTTCATTAGGATATAAGTGGCGGGCGTACTGAATCATTTTGCAAAGTAGAACAAACTTTACTCTGTAGTTTTCAAATGCGACACATGGTTGAAAATATGGGTTGGCTTTCATCTTATTCTTGCTTCTTCTCGACAAGCCAAATCCATTCAGCTCCGTTTCGTGAGGTTCTATAAAGGTCTAAAGCCCTATTCCTTATTCCGAAGTGAAGCATTTACACCTTTTCTAAAATCAGAGTTGTGGTATTTTCCTCCAAGATGCAGACCGTGCCATTTTACGTTATTGTGGACCGATATCAACGTCTAAGGGTTGTGTCCTTTTGATTTAGTGTGCTAATTTTTTGTGATTCGCGTTTAGGCTCATCAGGAAACGTTAAGAAGCGCTTGGAACCGCTAAGCCCGCTTCGGTGCTTTTTTAGCGCCCGTATGCTGAATTCGTCTGGGAACATTTTATCTGTCGCATTGTGAATTGTTTCGAGGAGGCCAACGGATGTTTTTAGCATCTAAGAGGATCCAGCATCCAGATTTTCGGCGAGCTTTTTGTTTCCTTCCCAGCGATGCCGCTACTGCTCCAAGAAACCCCGATGTCCGTGGCTGTGTTAAAGTATTAACTATGATATGAGTAACAGTGTCAGACTCGTAATCATAGCGATCAGTGGTCCCGAGTTCAAGCCCCGGGGTAGGTACGAGTGTACGTGATAAAACGTACAAAAAATTAGTCCTTCTCAGAACTAACCAGGAGTTCATTCGCCTGAGGACGGGAGTAGATCAGAAACTCTCGAAATGTGCGATAAACACTCGAGACAGTGGAAAAAGTTCGATAAAACATATCATAATAGAGCACTGTTAAAAAATGATATCATTCAGTGGGTATTAACTATGTTACAATTTTTACTTTTAATTATGAATTGTGGATAAGATATTACCGGGGGTGTTTCTTTTTGGCGCTAAGGCAGACAGGTAATTGCAGTTAAACCTTATGTTGATATTGCATACTATAGATTTTTGCTTAAAAATTTTTCGAAGACCTATTGACGGGTTTGCGTTCTATTCTTACGTTAAAGGTTAGCTGTGTTACCAATGCCTGAAAGGCTGAATGTCAGATAGAATGGGGTTTTCGCTGGCCCGCCACGCAATTCTAGTAACTGTATTGTGATTATGAACCTTGATATTATTACACGCGCATTTCACTTTTGGACAAATTTTAATAACTTTCTTTTTAACTTTGCTCACTTTTTATTTCTTGTTGTGCCTCCCGTAGCTCCTTCAAAATGTATTCACATGTAACTTCCTCAGTTTTGTATTCAGCTCCATAGTTTAACGTTCTTGTGCCCATTATAAACAAACTGTAGCATTTAAGCCCAGGTTACTTTTATGCGTCTACGATGTTTTGATATTGTTATTTTATTCGACTGTATTCAAACAGTTTACCTATTAAAGACGCTATTATCCACTACTGCTGTTATATTACGTTTTATTTGACCCAAACGATATCTCCTTGTTTTGTATAGTTTAGGTTGGCGTAAGCTAGAAGCCATATACGGAAAGTGAGTTTTATGTACACTGTAGGACCTGCTTTTCTTATTGTCGTGGTTGACTACTCGAGGCCTTTTGTATTTCGTTTCATATTATTTCATTTAACCTTAAGAACTATAGCCTGATCCTTACTAGGGATGGGCGCATGAAAATAGTCGAGACACGCCAGGTCATGGCGGGTACTGTAGTAAACGTGACCAATATTTGAAAATCGGGACGTGAACGTGAATGAAAGTTTCCAAGGCGTGATTCACGTTTCACGTTAATTTCGCGTTAAATATTTAGTAATGAATAAAAGAATGCAGGATGCCCCGTCCACCAGCTGCCTGCCTATGTGGAAGATCTAGAGATAGAGCTGCGCATGCGCATATGTGTCGTGATGTAAGTGTTGTGTGTACTGTGTACAGTCAATGGCGTCCTGCCTGGGAATTAATAATTATTTCTATTCTAAGGTTCTATTTAAGGCAGCCGAAACGCACGGGCACAAGAAGTGCTCTGTAGCGATGTAGAAATAGCGCATTCGCTTGCAATATCCCACAAAATGCTGGAATCGCATACACAGCCACCTGCCCTTCGAATTCGATCACCGGTAACATTTTTCTATTTGAAAATGTATGTAATTTATTAGAAACGTAAAGATATTTTTACCCCTAGCTTAATTTGATTTTTAAAATTGTTTAGTGCCACAATGTCCACTTACGAGGGAAGTTCTGGGTAAAGCCTTTTATAGATTTTTATTGGATTTAAAATTCTGTTCTATCTGAATTTGAATTTTGAAATAAAAGCTGCGGGTCCCGTCATGAGTGACGGGTCACGCCGTGAACGTGAGCGTGCGCGTGCGTGAACGTGAGTGTTTAAAGCAAGCGTGAAACGTGCGTGACATGAGTGAATACTCACTCACGCGCCCATCTCTAATCCTAACCCATGACAACAAATCACCGAGACGGTTGGACCTAGTACGAGTTGTAATTGCCTTTTGGTGAAAGGCGGCACATATTATTATTACCATTATGGGCAAATGAGGGAATGGCTATTTTGGTGTAAGGCATATTCAACGCGTATGGGCCTGAAAACCAATTTTGCACACAATTGCAACATGATTAAACCCGGTGGGTGCAACTTTTAGGAAAATATATTCACATTTGCAAGAAATGCAATCCAGCAGCGGCGGAAATATTGCTACATGTATTTTGACGGATCTGGTAATTTGCGGGAGTTGACAATATGGTTTTGCTTGAAAATTAATGACACTTAATGCATTAACAAGTAAAAAGAATTTTTTGTGCCAATTACTACGGAACTTAATTAAACGACTACGATTTAATCCAGTCAAATGGTAGAAAATAGTGATGGAGCTTTGATATTGCGTTGCTATATGTTTTTGAGTCGCTGTACACGAATATCGGGTTTGCCAAAAAAAATTTTGACCGGAAACATTTGACTGGGCTATAACTTCGCGGCGCTCTCGCGGCCGAACGGTTGGTCGGAGATAAAAACCTCAAGTACATAAAATGTAGGAAATTTGATCTATTTTCATTTCATATATGTTCAACATTTACAAAAAGTGGATAGCTTTCGGGTAATTTTAGAAAAACTTAAAAAACGGTTTTTACGTCGTTCTTACTTAAAAACGTGTTTCCGGTCAAAATTTTTGTTGGAAAACCAGATATTCGTGTACAGCGACTCAAAAAACATATAGGAACCAAATATCAAAACTCCATCAAAACTTTCCTCTCTTCGCCCGTTTTGAGCACCATTTGACTCGACTAATTATAAAAGCAAGATGTTGTAGTTTCCTCAGATTTTCTGATATCACTTTAGAATATAATTTACATCAGCAACTTAAATCAGTACCTACTGGGGCAATCGACATAATTATTTAGAAAAAGAATTTCAATTTGATTAGCCTGAAATAAGCACTCTGATATATATGTGCGTTTAAGGTTAAAAGCTGGCAACAGCAAGAAAGCGTAAACGAGAATGAGGCACATAACAGGTTCTAAACTGAGAATACGTGTTGCTCTACGTGATTTATTCCTGCATCTAAAATTTTAATACTTTCAGGCGTGTTATTTTTACTACGCTATAAATATGCTTGTGAGGTATGAGCTGAAAATCGTGTATCTGACAGTTCGCTAACACGATCTCATTACAATATATTTCTGCAGTTCCCAGTTCACATGTTATCGCACTTACGCTGTATTTATAGCTCCCGCTAGCCCTACGTGTCACGGGTTATATAAATAACGTTAACCTTTTATGACTTCTTGTAAATTAAGGATTTAATGTTTCTTCGGGGTTACATAATTGACTGTCTCCAGAACCTCTCTTATCTTCACAAACGTCCACAATTTAATAGCAAAAATATTTTTTTTTAAATCGCCCTTAAATAATGCTTATTTAATCTAAAATTATCTTAGTTGTCTTGCAATTTGATTTACTTGATTCGAACACTTTTTTTATAATTTCTTCCAAGTTTTTTGGCCAGAGCCGATTCACACACTTATTCCTACTCTACATTTCGTGTTCCGGCTGCTTCTCTTGTTCTTTCCTTCTATCTTGCATAAGAGCATCTTTTACCCAATGTCCTCACCGTTCTGGCTACCTACATGCGTTTCATTGTCGTCGAGGACTCACAGCATAGGCAAGTATGGAGTTGCCACTTCATAAACATCTTGCTGCGGTTGGAAACGGAAGAATTACAGTACCTTAACGAGGAGAAGCCGCCATATCTCAATCTTCTTTGTGTTATTACAGGTTTATTATTCCCATTGATGCTATGCGCAAATGTTTTTTCTTTATTTACTTTCGAGAATCCCCTGCTATTGATTTTTGGTTGTTTACTTCCGATTCGCTTTTAGTTGTTTTATCTCTTTTTGCTTCGGATTCTTTAGCTATCTCGCATCCCCTGTAGCTCTTCCTTGAAGTTGACACATTCTAGTTTTACATTGCGTTGCTTTGTGCATGCCTTAGTCAAATGTTTTTCTGCACATTTGAAAAATCTTAGTTCACCATTGCAGAACCTTTGCGTGTATCCGTGCAGTGGGGAAAGTTTACACTGCGGTAACAATTTTGTTTTCCTCAGTGTTTTTACTTTGAATATAACATTTTGGATTATTTCAACTTGATATAGTGTTAGATGAATTTGACATAGACATAGACATATTCAACAATACACTTCAGCACTACCATTTGTTCCCTTTGTGGGCCCATTCCTTATTGGTTGAATTTGAGGGTCCGCCCACAATGCCTCCATTCTGCGGAACGTTACATCTTGTATTCTATGCACCATGGTTATTGTAACAAATTCCGCTTTGCATTACGTTACTATGAAAAATATGTACGTAATCTGACAGATGGCAAGTTGTTATGGTTCTTCTACGAAAATAGTGAAATAGATATTTTGATAGTTAGCTAGGAAATGTTATGAGGCATGTGTATTATTAAATCAGAAAACTAAAATACTATAACCTGACAAGACACTAATGACAAGTAGAACCTAATCTTAATTACCTTCTTCTGTTATTTTGCGTTTGTAATTATAAATTTGTTTTTTATTATTAAAAAAATATTAAATACGAAACATACGAGAAAATACTACAACGGCACTTGGTAGTATATAATATTTATGTAACAGATATATATCTATATTGTAATGGTCTTCTGCCTGAGGCTCTACTCTGCTTGCAGTACAGTTTAGAAAACAAGTCAATAAGCACAGAGTTAGGGTGTTTTATGTAGCTGCAATACTAAGCTTAAATTTCATTCTGTAAATGCATATTTAGCTTATTACAGTACCTTAAACTTTGAGGTGTCTTCGTTCGGTGATCGGAAAGGGGCCCCGCTAGTATCTTCTTCTGCAAGAGATTCCCCCGGTGTGTGTGCTGCTGGTCGGTGTCCTGCACTACTGCCCGATGCGTCGCAGTAGAGTGCCCTGTCTCTGGAACCTCTTTTCGGCTAATCTAATACTATACAAACGGAAATTAGCCATGTTCAAATCAAATACATTTTGAAATAAATTTACTTACAAATTATTGCAAACGTACATGGATAATAGAACGCAATGTGTAAAGTTAGGTACTATGCTGTCAAACTCGGCTATACTTGAGAAAGGTGTACCCCAAGGATCAATACTGGGACCACTATTTTATACTATATATACCATAAATTTCTCAAAAACTTTAAAGTTTTGCAAATCACATCAATATGCGGATGACACACAAATTTATCTCTCGTTTAGCTCGAATGAGGCAGCTATGGCAAATGATCGTGTAAATGAAGATATTAGCAGTATCATTAGAGAAGCTGAAAAGCATTCGTTGATAATAAATGCTTGTAAAACGTCTGTGATAATGTTTGGACCAGCCAGGTGTATTAGTGAGTCATTGCCATTTATTCACACTGATATCAAAGGAAAATTGATTAAACCCGTAGAAGTGATCAAAAATCTGGGTCTTACAATTGACTCTTCTTTACGATTCAGACAACAGGTGACAAATATTCTTAAGTCATCTTACGCTATCTTGAAAAGTATTTATCCTCACCGACAGGTCTTAAGTACAAATGTAAAAAAAAATATATGTGAATCTCTGATGCTCTCGCGCATAAACTACTGTGATGTTGTGTATGGACCATGTCTGGGAGTGGATGATACAAACAGATTACAGAAATTGCAAAACTCATGCCTAAGATACATTTATGGTATACGAAAATACCAAAGAGTATCACATAAATTGCAAACTGCTGGTTGGCTGAATATTCGTAATCGACGTTTATTACATTCAGCCTGTCTATTTCATAAAGTCGTTACGACGAAATGTCCGTCTTCTTTATATAATAAGTTTACATTTCGATCTGATGTACACAACATCAATATTCGCAGGAAGGATTGTCTGTCTATTCCGGAATATAGAACACAGAAATTTAAAAGCTCTTACTCCTATCAAATTGTTCATATATATAATAAATTAAGCTGCTCCCTGAAAACTCTACAGCATGCGTCATTTAAAAAAAAATTAAATCATTTTTAATCTCGAAGCAGAGAGCTGGATTAGTTCTACGTGTGGTATCTGCTCATTATTGAAGATACATTACGTTACAACTGTATTAAGAATTGTTTGTTTTTTTGTTTTTGTTTTGTTTTTTTTTCTTTGTTTTTTTTTAAGGTTAGGTGGAAGAACGGCGACGCATCTTGATGCTATGCCGAACCGCGCCTTCATTTCCACAAACTTTGTAGTTACTTTTCTTATATGTATGGATAATTTTGGTTTTTGTGGAAATAAAAGAAAATTTATTATTATTATTATTATTAAATTTAAACCTTTCTTATATCTAAAATATTGTCTGCATTTTTAATTGTCAAAATGTCTCTTTGCGCCACGTTTTATTATTTGCTTTCCTCTGTTCACTCGCGTAATTGCACTGATCCTTTTAAAGAGTTCACTTCCTTCAGAAATGCTTTCGATATCCATCTGTCTGCTTTTCACTCGTTTTTTCCTGTCTTGCTGTTTGCTTTTCCCTTGCTTTATCATGTCTTGTCTGCTTTTCACAATTTCTATTTTCTGTCTTTATGCCTGTCTTCTTAATTGCTAGTTGCAACATTATTATTTTTCAGGCTTCTTATACCTTTTTAGATTGTTCATAACTTGACCTACTTAGCTATATTGAAATCTACGCTTCATTGACCTGCACATAGAACACCTTTTTGTGATTATTCATTTCTTTTGGTTTGGCTATTCATTCTGCATAAACCTAATATTTAACTAATTTGAACTTCGACTTCAACCCTGTGAAAAGCAAGCTTTGCCCTTTGCGTTCTTTTCTCAATTCATTTATTAATACTGGCATCTCTTTTCCAATGCATTTACTGAATGAAATTTAAGCTTAGTATTGCAGCTACATAAAACACCCCAACTCTGTGCTTATTGACTTACAATATATTGTTGTGATACACTAAATGTGGTTGAAAGATAAAAGTATAAAACTAATAAATTTGGAAGATTACTAAAATCAAATCTTGAAGAGTTTCGATAGAATTGGGTGTTAGTTTTGAAATGAATAATGAAACTTAATTGAGACAGTGAGTGGGGTAATTTGATAATAAAATAACGTTTGAGTATACAAATTTGATGGTTGAGTTTAATTTTAATAAAGTTCAAGCCAAGGTTACAATTGACAAATGTATTTGTTAGAATTATAAGAGTTCATAGCATGTAATAATAGGATATTTAAAATAAATAAGTGTGCAATAAGAATTGTATCTAACAGAAAGGAGAATTTTGTTTAATTAGTTACTGAAACAATTCATGAAAAATGTACATGTATTTTTGAAATAACGAATTTTGGAAAATAAAAAAATTGGAAACTAATGCCTTAATTTGTATCATTGTCTGGTAAATGCAAATTAAAAGGGGCTATAAACAAATCTACGTGGTGTAATAGGTGAGAATATAACTTGGATTTAATAAAGATATACAATCGGTGAAGAGATTGTACCATATAGTGAATTACATTATTTGAAGAGATTTGGATTTATTGATACATACAAGATATTATTGGAGATTCTTACAAGTAACTGATTGATTTGGCGTTGCAGTTGCAGACTGACGACATCGGAAGCTGTTGTTGGTTGGATTTTTACAGTGAAAGCTAGAGAAGTTTTAAGGTTTGTGTAAAGAATTTATAAAAGCTTTTTGAATAACAATAAGTAAAAGAAAGTGTAAAAATAAACTTAATACATTACTTACGTAGGTGAATTGATTGATATGTGTATCAATGTAAAGTATAATTGTCAATACCTGGTTTGAAAAGGTGTAGAAGTCAAGTTGACATTAAATGTAATTTAGTAGTCAAATATTTTAAGAATACAATTTAAAATTCAATTAACAGATTACTAGATTGGCGAACCTCCCTGATAAGAGTACTCAATTAAAATAATTATTCAAAATAAATAATTGATTTGAAAATAAAATAAGGGCTAACAAAAAAAGAAGCTATTACATAAATATTAGCTGTTTAATGTGGTGCTTGTTGTCACTACAATATCTAGTGACTTTACACCAAAAAACTAATTATAAAGCTTGCACCAATTTTTGGAAATTAAAAATGAAATGGATATATCAACAATAATCTTCTGGGGAGGTACTGACAATATGAATATGGTAACATCATAGCAAATCACTGAAAACTAGATAGTTAAATAGGTGGTGTGTCATATGGCGACACCGATGCGTTCTAGAGTGATGAAAGATTTGCCGATGGGCCTCACTGGCCCGGTTTATGTGAACGTAGGGTAGCGATGCAACCTTTGTTTCCCAATTTCCCAACTTTTTGAATTCAAAAAGTGTTGTGCAAAAGTGTTTAGGGCATACTAAAATGCTAAATCCAATTGAAAATATGTTAATTAAACTACAATCAAGGAATTGTTTATGCATTCTAGGGATGTGTAAAATAAATTAAGACTCGAATTTTTTCCAACGCATAAATCTTCTAAACCAAAGATTGTTTAAAAATTATTACAAGCTAATAAAAGAATCGAAATTATTGAATATGCAAATTTTTAATACCCTCTGCAGCATTAATGCCCAAAATGACTATTTTACGCTCGCAGGACAATTCGCAGAAAATATCAACTTTTGTAACGCTTTATTTTAGTCACTTCGTTTCTGGTTCTTAGAGCAAGCGCTTGAAATTTAATTTTGTTTGTATCAAATTGCTAATATTCCAATAACAGTTAAGGCTAGAGCCATATAATGTGATTATAATTTCGTCGCAAACTTCCAAGGCAACCATATTATATTAGAAACGCTTACTATCTTCGTACCTACACATTGTTAGAAGCAAATTTCATGCAACTCTTATGCTGTTAGATGTCTTCCACCTCCGCGTCATTGCGCAACCCTGTATCCTACTATAGCTAAGGTATTTATAGGAAAACATACCAGAATATACTAGTTATAACGTGGTATAAAGTTACGGATTCACTACATGGAGCCCCAGCAGGCAGAAGTTCGAGAGAGAAAACAGGTTTGATTTGCGACTGCTAGAATTAAGCATGTCGCTACTCGGCCTTCAGTGAAGATTGTGATCATGAATATCCAGTTACTTTTTGTTGTGGTTCTGGTTTGTAGAAGTGTCGATTCTGCAGGTAGGTGCGCAATTGTATTTTCAAACTCAGATTCGTTTACACTACCTGTCATTATTGTAATGTTACTATTGTAATAGGTACGTTATTGATAGCGTTAAAGTAATAACAAGCTATACATGAACGTGCTGTCAGTGGTGACCCAAAGAAAATTTGGAATATCTATGCATAATATTTGTTAAATTATAAAGGATGCAATTCATGGGTACGCAACTGTTTTTTTTTTCGAATGCGATGCATCTATCTAGGTAAAATGGTTAGTCAGATTTGAAATATTCTAACCTCAAACCTACAAGTGGCTCTTAATGGGCCGACATTTAAATGTTTTAAGCAAGGACATGCACAAGAGAGAAAAGTTAATCATAAATTATAGAAAATATGTTGCTCTATTGAACGTCAACAATATTCAACACCTTATATTGATATAGATAAAATTCCAATTTTTACGATTTTACTTTCTTAAATTCAGCATTTTCGCAATTCATAACATTAAATTTCAATTCTAAACTAACGCGATTGCTGATTAAGATTCAAAGAGGGTAACTCAGTAAGTTTTTTAAAAGCAGTTCCTACGCGTTCAAAAAACATAAACATCATTTTAGTTCATTATTATATACCACTTCGTAATAATTCTTCTTTTAAACAATTGAAAAACACAACAATCGTGATTGGGCATCGGCAGATTGTTCGATATTACCCACACTAGTACTGACCAGCAGTTTACTAATTGTTATTAGAGATACATGGTTCGGCAATGAGAGGAGATGCAAGATATTTCATAAACTATGGCAATTGCATAAAAATCCCTTACATAAAAATTAATCTAAACATGTTTGATTCTACATCCTTAAATGTTTTACGTTGAAATTCTAATCAATTTAATATAAAGTTGTGTGCGTCTAACGGCAGATGCTATTGGTTTTATGCAAAAAAAAAATGCTGAATTTCAGGCGGATATTACAATATCAAAAAGTTTTGTTTTTCGTGAATTAACTTTCAGATGTAAAATGCTGCCTCTAGATATTAATTAAAAATATTTTAGTATTTCTTACTTTTATAAAGTCGATTTTCTTGTAACTCTCATAGTTTTAGAAGTATTTTCCACCCCTCGCCTCTTACCGGTCCCTGTATATTATTTTATTTTAATTTTTAGGATTAAAATATCAGGACTATTTTAAGTAGCGTTTAGTAATAATTAAACGTGATATGAAGAAAATATCTAATTTCAACCGTACAATGATGTAGCTTTACTTGAAATGAATATAATAACTTAGATAGTTGTTATTATTAAAATATCTCTCAATAGTAGAAGAAATTTCAATTACTTCTCTACAATTTTAAAGTTGAATTATTTGAATTATTTGTTGGAATCTTATATTAGAATACATAGCGTATCTCTGACTTTAGTTATAGTAGCATGACTATCTCACTCCTTCTCAACACAGGACATGCATTCAGTTTAATTAATTTTAGTACTATTTTATGTGAAAATTCACAATCTAGTTAGTACATTTCATTCATATACACTATATTACATTACAAGGCATGAAAGTGATACTTTGCAGATGAGGAAGCTTGAGGAATACGAGGACGCGAAGCGTCCGAGTACTTTTACAAAGCCTCCGAGTTAAGCATAGACACTTTCATACTGTGTAATGTATTAATTTTTTTTCTGAAATCATTCTTTAAAAATTTAATAACAAAACTCCATCGCATCAAGGCGCACGGTGAAGGTAACTAGGTCACCTATGTAAAGTAAAGTAAAAATGACTTGTCTTGCAAAAATCTCAAACGTGACTAGTCCTGCAAAGTGACACTTTCAAGATAAAACTCGGTTTTGATATAACCCGCTTTCTTGGCGATCTCAGGAAAAATTAATTATGACATTTCATGACATACTACAATTTAAATACACAGTAAACAATTCTTATTTCTTAATTTTTTATAATTATGGCACATTTTTATTGGTTATCTTTAACCCTTAAGTAGGCGCGTGCCATTTTGTTGCATAAGTAGGCGCGTGGGGGTCATGCTGACCCCCAACCATCAAATGGGGTCAGTAAATCAGTTTGAACTTTTTTTTCTTCTAAGCTTTCGTTTTATGTAATATGGAAGTATATACTGACTGATTATATGTATTCTAATCGAAAAAGATTGATAAGAAAGAAATATATTAGCTTAAAAGTTTTTATTGTGATTTTCACCTTTGAAGATGTAATGAGTTTTTGAAATCAAAATAAAATACGGTTTTGTTACAAACGCTAACATTTTATTTTTATTAATTGGTTATTAACATTACACTTTGGCTGAAATCAGCTACATTAAAAAAAGTATATATATTAAGAAAAATATATGTAAAGCAGCATTGGTAAAAACTGTAACGTTAGAAGGCGCATGGGGGTCAAGCCAGCCCAGCTGCAAAACAGATGTAATAATATCCAACAGTTTACGATTTTTTTCGTTTTATTTTCTAAGAAATGCATTGCTGAATGTGTTTTAGGAAGGTACTGAAACATTCCTTGATTTAATGCAAAAAACCTGCAAGTTATCAGCAAATTTACATCAGTGGGGGTCAGCCTAACCCCCACGCGCCCACTTACGGGTTAAAACTTCTTTATGATAGTGACTAATCTTCATTCAGCAGTTCTCTGCCAAATTTACCAAAGATCCACCTGTCATATACTTCAGTACCTCCAATTAATATTTCTTATGTTCACCTTCTGCATACTTAAACCCATACTACAAAATGGGTCCCACTCCTTATTATGTTTGTAAATTCTCTTCGCTCTCCTTGCAGATTCTCTGTATGTCAACTCACGTATCAACAGCTTTTCTCGTCCTTTGTAATGTGTTTATTATTTTAATTCTGTAGCGTCCCAAGTTGTCTTTTTTTCGATCGTTTCCCTCATTTAATCTTTGCTTGCTTTCTTGCATTAATAACTAAATTTCAACAAACTTGTTGAGAGTTATTGTTCCAATCTCCAAAACGGAATTGGGTACACTATTTATGACACTTTATACTGCTGTTAAATGTAGCACCCATTTATTATCGTGTTCAAGTGTTCAAATTCGTGAATATTTTATAACTTCTTTCTATCTGTCTGCAGTAGTGATGTAAATTACCCAGGTGTAAATACCGGGGTATTTACCTGGGTAAATACCCAAAACGGGTATCTGGGCGGGTATTTATAGCCCGATTTACAAATATTATAAAGCTAATCTAACCAGTACAATTGATTGGTAAGTGAAGGGGCTCTATTCGAATTTTATAAAAATGTAGAATAAAATAGCTGTACTGAAAACATTTACTGCCCAAAATACCGATTGGGTGTTACGTATTAATTACTTGCTGCATAAACGCATTAGACACATGGTCACATGTGAGAACGCTGATAATAGGTTTATCTTGTTTTGCAGATGTTTCGCGGAATTGTTATCAGCAGTTCAGTTGCATCGCAGACTTCGTGCTTAAAACATTGTACTTTTTTGCTTTGTAACCCGTAAGGTAATAAATTGGATAAAAATAGCTATTTATGCAACAAGTGCTAAAAGTCGACGTTTATGCACGAGACATGAAAATTATGAAACGAAGTTTTATAACATATCGAGTGCATAAACGACTTTTAGCACGCGTTGCATACAATATTGTATCTACGACCTTAATTTTACTGTTATTAATCCATAAATATAGATTTAACAAAGGTTTGCATCTACGATACTTCTAATTTATGTCATAATAAACAGTAGGCCACGCCGCGCGGGCGATTGTTTGCGAGGCCAGTACTGTCAAGGTCAGTTACGAAATGTAATTATTAATACTCCACATCTGAGTGCATTCATTACATAACGCTTTAATTATTTCAAAAACACTTTACCTGTAACTTAAGAAGCAACTAGAATAACTTTACAACTTCACTTCCAGTTCGAAATTGTAGTTTTATAACCTCACTTCACTTTTAGCACATGGGCTAAAAGTAAACAGCTGATTTCTTTAACCACGGTAAACTATAAAACGTCACTTTTAGTGAAACAAGCTAGCGCTAAAAGGCCTACTTTTAGTAGTGGTCGTAGATAAAAGATTTTTTTTATTATCTTTCGTCAATTAATCAACATCTCTCTGGCCATAGTTATATAAAACAACAATAAATTAGCATGGATAAAAAACAGAATTCAATAATTCAGTAAGAGGGAGATAACCATAAAAACAAATATTTAAGTAGACTCGACGCCCATTTTAATTATGGCATATGTCAACTACATATGCCTACTAAAATATCTTTTGCGTACGGTTATCTTATTCTTATGCTATCTCATTGCTCTTATATACAATTATAGTCCTATCGGTATACAACGTTGTTTATATAATTTTGTGTTTGCTTTGCCTTATTAAGATTGTTTCTTGATATGTATATATGTAGATATTATTATCAATGTTAATAAATATAAGGATTATTTTTTTCAAACTAATGTTTAGTTTTCAAAAATAGGAACAAGTAAAAAAATAATGACGTACAAACAATATAAATGAACTCATTAACAGCATTCAATTTAAGAATCATCCCAATCTCCGGAGTCAGAGTCATCACAAAGTGCCTTTAATTTTTTTGTAAATTCTGACGGGCCCAATTTATTGCGTCTAATGATTTACTTCTGTAAACTTCGGCAGTTATAATGTCTTTCACGGATAAACGATTAATTTACATAGGTGAATGCTTATCCAATGTTACATTTAAGCTGTTATTTTTCTTCAAACGTTCTATAACATTTACACGTAGTTTTGTTTATTAAAAAACATTATTATATGAGTAAAAGTTAGCTTAGCTTTCTAAGTAATACAAATTTGATAAATACCCAGTGTTTCGGCTTTTCCCGAGGCGAGGTTAGATACCCAGGTAAATACCCATTTATAAATATCTTTCCGACTGGATATTTACTCAACCGACATCACTAGTCAGCAGCATTATTTTTAGAACGACTTGTACTAAAAAACGAATGTTCATATATTTTCGTTCTCAACTAATATTTAAAAGTTTTTTATCTTCTTCACATAACACGAATAATTCCTTTACATTAATTTATTTTACTATCATCTCTTCAATTATAACATAATCATTAAACTCTCGTAATTCATTTTGGTTCCTTTGTTGTGTTTCCTCATGTTTAAAAAATTCTGTAAATCATTTCTAGTAACAAAATCAGCAACTATTTGATTTTTACCTGTTGTAGGTTATACATTAAATTAAACTATTGTAAATACAATGCCCATCTACTCAATCTATTATTAAAAAACGTTTTATTTTTAAGAAATGATATTGCTGGCTGATGAATTTATTTTCAGTCAGATAAAATTGTAATTTATTAATGGGAAATATAACTGCATGCATTTATTTTTCGGCTATACTATACGAGTATTTCGCCTTATATCCTTTCAATGTTCTTGAAACAAAACAGATTGCTACCTCTTTCTCCTTTCGGTATTGGTATTAATTCAACAGCTATTGCTAAATCTGACACACAGTTTTTTATATGGTACTAATAGCACAGTCATATCAGAATACTGTGGTACACAGTTTTTGTAAAAACTCAATAGACCCAATAATACCCTTAATGATTTCATACTCTTCGAACGAGATAGCTCCTTTATTTCCTCGAGGCGGTCTTCTACACTGAAACCAGTATATTTTCTAGATTTAATGAAATAATTCTAACTTTGCTAAAATAGTGTTATTCCATATTCTGTTTAAATAAGTATCTATTTTTTGTGGTACTTCGTACTGTGGTTTTCTAGTCTGATTTGTTTTGCGTGCGTCGAAACATGAACCATCAAATTTTTCACTGCTACTAGAAGATTTACATAATTTGTTTTCTTATGTTTAATAACACTATCTCTCAACATCCCTTTAATCTCCTTATGAACTTGCTTTCTTAGTGCATATGGAATATAAAACATTTTACTATTAAAACATGTTGTTTGATCAACTAATACGAGGGGTGTTTCTTATATTCGCGGAATGGGGTATAAAGAGAAGCATATTTCTTAGTTCTAATTTTTTATTTTTCAATGTAATCTCCTCGAACAGTGACACATTTATTACATCGCTGTATTATTTTTTGTAAACCTTCAAAAAAATTATTTTCTGATTTGCTCTCAAAATGTTCATTTACGACAGCTTGCAATGACATTTCGTCCTTAAAACGCCTTCTACGAAGGCCCTTTTTCAGGTTGGGAAACAAAAAATAGTCACTAGGAGCCAGGTCCGGACTGTATGGTGGATGATTAATTTCTTCAAATCCGCGCGACGCCACAGCAGCTACGGCAACGCGAGCCTTGTGAACAGGGGCATTATCGTGGAGTAACAGAACACCTTTTGCCAACTTTCCTCGCCGTTTTCTTTTATGGCCTGTCGCAAACGAGTCAGAATGTTTGCGTAGTACGCTTCTGTAATGATCTCTACCTTAGGCTTGTAATCTACAAGCAGAATTCCTTGAGAGTCCCAGAAAATAGTCGCCATCACTTTTCCAGCCGATTGCTGGGCCACCCTTCACATGCCACTGCTTCGACTCTTCTTTTGATTCAGGATCATAAAAATGAACCCATGTCTCATCTCCAGTCACAATCCTGTCGATTACATCTGCCTGATTGTCCTCACAGAGCTCTAAAAATTGCTTACAACAATCAACGCGGTACTGTTTTTGATGAGGTGCAAGGTTTCGGGGGACCCACCGCGCGCTGACCTTTGACATTCCAAGGTGTTCATGAAGAATTTTGAAGGCAGTTGTTTCGGAAATTTTGAACTATTTGCGATTTCCTTCAGTTTTAGTCGACCATTTTCCATAACGGCAAGTTCAACTTTCAACACCATTTCGTGTGTCGTCACGTCACTTGGTCTTCCAGGGCGTTCATCGTCTTCTAACGATTCCCTACCTTGTTTAAATAAGCGTGACCACTTAAAAATCATAGTTTTATCAGGGCAGGTATCTCCGTAAGCAGCCCTCATTTCTTTCAAAATAATATCTACACTTTTATCCTGCTTGGTAAGAAATTTAATAACCGCACGAAACTCGATATTCGACATTTTTCAAAGAATTTCATGTATTAACTTAATCTTTTAAATACAGCGGAACCACTATCATAAATATCGGTGTGAAATTTGACATTTCTACCCATAAAGTATTGACAATTGTTAGTAAAAAATGAAATGCTTGTTTTTCCACAGCCAACCTAGCCATTCCGCGAATATAAAAAAACCCCGTTGTAGTTTATGAACATATTTCTTTGTATTTCCCAGTGTTTTATAACTAATAATGGTAATTTTCTTGATAACTTTCATGAATCTGCTCATGTACTTCAAATTATTCTTTCCTATTTGCTTATCACCTAGAAGTTCACCGGATACGGCACTATTATTTGTTCTAATGCCATTTTTCCATATTACGATTAAATTAATATTTTCATTGTGATCTCTACAAGGATCCATCCAAGGCTTAATCAATTCACTTACATGAACACATTTTAGCCCTAACTGCTGCATTATGTCTATTTCCAGTATAAAATCTAAACTTAAGACATTGGAAAATCTCACATCATGTTTTAGTTAATTAATTATTATTTTTATATTTAACATTTTATATATTGTAGAAGTTTTCCTTGTAGTAGCTTATAACAAATGTATTTTATTCACTTTTAAAATATTTCCTTTTCAAACGTTCATATTGTTTGCAATATTTTCTTTAACTAAAAGAGCCATTGGTAAGAGCAAAATAACAATTATTTTCAAATGTAAATTTAGTAAATGGTAGTTGCAAATCTTTTTGTCTCGGATGCTCACAATGCGCAGTGAAATGATATATATTTTTATCTACATGTATACACAAAATAAGTCTAACTTGATTTGCATTTAAGCAAACCAAACCGAGTTCATTTTTCTGACCTGTATTTCGAAATACTAATGCTATATCACTTTTTAGCTTTATTTTTCAACATAATATTAGTTATTTCTAGCTTTTTATGTTTTGTTGTAATTATCCCTTTTATAAGCCCAAATATCAGTTTGACATTGAACTCTTCAAGATCTATGCCAACTTTTCGAGGTATGTTTCAATTTATTGCTGGCCTTGTTTAACTTCCAATCCCAATTCTGTGTTTGTTTATTTCTTTTAATATGGAAATTTAGTACTTCTATCTCCTATTTCACCTCTTGTGAAGTCTATTTATCTTTCTTTTCAATCTCTTGTATTAACTTCACATAATTGATTGTTTTGGGCTTAACATTGACCTAAATTCCTCTCTTAACATTCTCACATATAATCTCATAAGGCATTAATTCTTTCCGGAAATTTCTCAAGTGCGTTCCAACAACGTCGTATTAATTTGCCGGGCGGGACGTGAGGGCAAATTAGGACGTTGTTGGAATGCACGAAAAAATTATTTCCGGATATGAATTAATGATCGAATGCAGATTCTATAAGAAAATCATAACGACACGAACCCTAAAAAGAAGTAATGTCTACCTAAAAAAAAATTCCAAGAATTTTGTTCTTGGCTTGGTGTAAATTCTGTTGCAACTCCGTTTTAAATTTTTATTTTTGCATATTTTTTTCTGCTTTCTTGCATAAGTTTTTATACAGTTGAGTTTAATTGTTGCATCGGCAGTAAGATTTCCATTATTGCTCTGGAGTACAATTGTTCTATACTTCTTTCTTTTGAATTATTGGTAGATTTCCGTATTCCATTCCTTGTTTTACTATTCCTACCTTTGCGTCTTCTATTACTTCCGCTTCCTTTTCCTTGTCTTCTCCTTCTTTCTTTCACTCCTCAATCTACTTATATTTTCATCCTCCATAACTTTATTAAAACCCAAATATTGCAACACACATTTAAAATAGACGTTTTACCTCATTCAAAATTGAGTAGTTAGTACCTTTTAAATGTTAATTAGTCCTTCATATTAATTATTTTATTTATAATCATAATTAAACTGCCATGTATTTCATAACCTTTCATAGGTTGGTTTAATGTTCAGAATTGTTATTTGATTAATACAAAAATATTCATATAGAATTGCTCCAACATTATTTCAAATTAATTATGTCAATCAGTCAAATTTAAGATATATTTCCCTTCTACCTTTCTCTTTTCATTCTAAGCTGTCAACTTTGCAATTTGCCCTACTTTGCGGTGCCATTTCCTTTCAAACCATAATCCAGTTTATTTAAAATAACTATAATACATTAGATAAATACAACTAGAATTACTTCTCCGTAATTAAAACCCAATTCAACACATCTCTGCTCAGTCGTTTATTACTGCTATATTATATTTCTCTCAATTTAGGACATGCATTTAGTTTAATTAATTTCACTACGATTTTCTGAAAATCAATTATGACATTTCATGACACAGTACAATTTAAATACACAGTAAATAATTAAGTCACAGACGAGTTTCGGGATTGAACCGTGTCGTTATTGAGTCGTTTGTTACTTAATGACAATGGCCGTCAAAGTTTCCGAAATCATCACAATAAATAATATTTATTATTTATTTATTGTTTACAATTATGTCACGTTTTTATTGGTTACCTTTAAGGCTTCTTTAGGATAACGACTAATCTTCATTTAGCAGTTTGCTGTCAAATTTACCAAACATCCACCTGCCATATACTACTTCAATACCTTCAATACTCATATATCCTAGGATGTTCAACTTCTGCATCCTCAAACACGTAACACCAAACGGCCCAATCTCCTTGTACATTCTCTTCGGTCTACTCCCAGATCTTGATTCTCTGCGCTTTCACCCACATGTCCTCAAATAGCTTTCTATTGTCCTGTTAATGTATTTACTATGAAATTTATACAGTAATCAAAGCATTCAATAATAGTAGGTTTTGTCACAGATTTGTATAATTACATTTACCAGCTTATTTTGTTGAAATTTGATTGTATTGTAATTAGAACTGCGTAAGTGCCAGTTACATAGCTTATGTCAAATACATCGTACTTAGTATTAACAAATTTGTATTTCAGAATAAAAAATGTTTTTTGTGGCAAATGTGCACAAAACATCACTATCAGGCCAGAAAGGACATTAATTAATTGATGCTACACCATCGACAGAATTTGCACATCTTTCAACATTGTGTGCTTCTGCTGTTGGATCTTCCGTTAGGTCTGTTTATTAAAGCTGAAGAGGTCAATTTAAATTTACATCCGAATCTTTATTAGAATGCTAACGAAGTTACCACAGGAGGAGCGTCAACCATAAATTTCACCGATCACTCCTAGTCAGAGATTCACCAGTGCTTAATGCAGTTTCTCCACTTATCACAATCGCATTTGCTCAAGACTTCCTCTCAAACCTTTCCGACCTTTTCCTTTGAATTTGGGGCTAATATATTATATAGTGTTTTACAGAATGCCCATATAAGTTTAATGGTGTTATAGTTATACAATAGTGGGGAGGAAACCTTAGAACATTGATGTTGCTTTGCTTTAGAACTCGTCAATTTTATATTTTTTGTCGAAATTATGTTGGTTGCCATTTTTGTCAAAATTAATTTTGTTTTTATACAGTCAGCCCCGAAGGGTTCATTCAATATAAATGAGTAGTTGGTCGCTTCTCTAACAACACTGAGTGATAAGGAGAATTATCCACAACGATAACGCATTTACCCCCAATGCTCGTTAGAGCCGACGCCAACTGATTTTCTACCCACTATTGAAAAATTTTCACTGTTCATACGTTTGCGGTAATGTTCATCTTCAATTTTTCAGTCTAAAGAAGGTCCACCCCAATAGGAAACCACCACAACAGACAGCATGAAGCACTTATCTTCTAATTTCAATCATTTAGTGTTAGTACACCTATCATCATCTTTAAACCACATTGGTATCAGGCTTCCGTTTTGGTATATCCAATTTAATCAAGGTAAATAAAAGTAATTTAGTTCTCACTATCAGTTTATTATCAATCAATTACATCATATGAATTAGATAGCAGGGATGGTTTTTACTGGAAGTGGTTTACATCGAGTTTGGTAGCAGAGTGAGCGTCTTGTGGTGTGGATAGAAGGTTTTTCATCTGATGGGGTTGTAATTCGCCAAACTTGTTAATGAAGTGACATCTTGTAACCTGCATCGCTTGCTGCTGATCCGTTTTTAGCAGTTCTGTTGGAGAAAGGTGGTAGGTGCCTTGTCGTGTTTGGCTGGGAAGTTTTTGCGGTTCCTGGTGTTTGGTTGAGTTCGTACTGGGATTTGTCTGGACGTTGGGAGATTTCTGCGAGACTACCGGATGCATTTGGCTTGGTAAATGAGAGTATTGAGGTCCATAGACAGGTTGCAGGCTAGAGGTATTTATGTAAAAACTGAAAGAAAAATATAGAAAGAGTGATGTGAGGTAATTTTAAAGAGGGGAGTACTTACTATTTGATATTTGCGGAATTGACAAGTAATGTAACGAAAGGGTATTTGTAATTGACTTTGCACTTGCATAATTTAAAGTGACATCGACAGATGTACAAGTTGTCAAGAAATTAAAATAGTTATTTACCTAACAAGTTCGGGAAGTTAATTTTCCCGAATGAGCACTTTGTTTGCAGCACGACCGAAGGGAGTGCTGCATGTAGTGCGAATTCGGGAAAATTCTTCCCGAAAGAGGTAGGTACAATGTTTTTTGTAACGAATAACTCAAAATATTTAAAAAAGTAAAAAAAATATTATTTAGTGTTCTACAACTTTACTGAGTTGGCAGCACAAATTACTAAATTTTTATACGTATCCTAGCACCTGTTAGCCTTTGTTGACGTTTACAGCACCTCTGGTGCCATAGTTTTTGTGGGAAAGTAAAAAACACCCCGGTGCGGGAAAAGTAATTTTCGGCGCATCGGGAATGACCGGGAAATATGAATTTTGAAATCATGAGTGCAAAAAATGAATTTTCAGGAATAAGAGCAGTCTTGATAATGAGCGAATCCGACCTGTATTTTCAGTTAAGAGTAATGTTTTCTATAGGAGCTAGAGATATTTAATAATATTGATAATTCATAATTTATAAAAGGGTACATTGATTGAAAATAAACTAAAGTATAGTAAAAGTTAGACGTAATAGTTAAAAGATAATAAATATTGTTATAACATAAACCATTTACATACATCAAGACCATTATAACATAGTCAATTATACCAGTATTCTGGTGGAGCATTGTACCAAATTAATGTTATGCAAATCCATCAAAGCGTTGTGTATTTATAAACAAAATAATTTGTTTTTTAAAGAACTTTGAAGCATAATAATGGCTTAACGAAACTCAAATCTTTTAATATTTTGCATTAACGTGGTAATATATCTTAAATACTTCAAAAATTAACATATTTTAAAAGCGAACAGGTTACTGAAGATTTTTAGAAATCCCGCTATGGGAAAATTTTTAAGTTATTTTTAGAATATGTATTAGCATACGAAAAACAACATGTCTTGACCTGTGTACTCTGATTGTCTGTTTTACATTTTATTATACTTGATTATCTAAAGGTGTTGTTGCAATTCCAAGTAACACGATAACTTCATTTTTATTTAGTTCTAATTAAGATAAGAATCTCCAACTAATATTCCTTTAGTGCCATGAAGTTAATGTAAGCATTGCCAAAAATAGAACTTGTACAAATTATCACCTTTCGTACAGAAATACAGCGCATATGTTTTTACTTACGACATATTTTTATTTCAATATCATTATCGAAAAGAATTCGGGTTAACTACAATCATATATCTAATACTTACTATATTGCTAGCGGCTATGAGTGGGAAACTTACCAAGGAAGTGAGACAAACAACCAACTCTTCAATGTATAACGGTGAGCGGTGCGCAAGGGCGGCAGCGTCGTCCGCCCAATGGGGAAGTGGTCAAGTTTAAAATTCGCTTCTAAAGGCGGAGTTCAAATTTCCACGCATGCGCACGAGACGCGTTATACTCTAAGTGAGACTATGTCGGCGCCGTAATGTTTTCTAGCGTTCCGAGGCCCTACTAGCAATATATGTGTATTATATATATGACTACAATAAATATAACGGCCATAGTTTCGTTAGTATACAGTAGGTATCTAGCGTAACTTACATAACTTTGAGAAAAGTTACAATCGTAAGCTTTCCCTATCAAACAGATTTGAGGCGATAATGTATTCCAACCTTGATCACTTTGCTAAGTTTATCGATATTACAGTGTTCTGTCTATTTTAAATGTAACATTTAAAACTAAAGCAGCTAGTTCGGAAGTGTCCATACGCAAGCGCATGCGCTACTTCTTATATTTCTAAGTTTGTTTAACCGTGATATAGTAAAACCTAATGATGGTTTCTTGAAGCTACGCTGCTTGAACTGCTTAATGTCTTATTCAGCTTGAATATTAAAGGATTATTTTTATGGGCTATTGCGTTTCAGAAGTTTCAAGTTACTGAAGTCTTTTTTAGGCTTTTGCGTTCAACGTTATAATAAGTACATCTTCTTATTCCTCTTCTTCTTTATTCTAGGCCCCCGGCCTGTTATTTCCAGATATTGAGTCCTTCCATCTTTTGTTCGGACGTCCAATGCTTCTTTTTCCCTTTGGTGACATGTCTCTTGCAATTTTAACTGTTCTGTTGTTATCCATTCGTGAAATATGACTATTCCACTCGTCTCTTCGTCTTGTCACCCATTCGCCTATAGGTTGTATATTGCATTGGTCCCGTATTTCGGCGTTTCTTATGCAGTCGAGTCTTATTTTCGCAGCAATTCGCGTTAAGGTCTTTATTTCTGCTGTCTCTAATAGTGGTTTTGTTTTCACAGTATCAGGTCTTGTCTCGGCAGCATATGTCAAAACGGGCCTGACAACGCTTTTATAAATTCGTGCTTTAACCTCGCGCTTTAAGTATTTATTATTCCAAATGACATCATTTAAGCAACCAGATATTTTTGTCGCTTTATTAACATGCCCCCTTACTTCGTCCTGTAAAAATCCACTACTTGTTATCTCTGTTCCTAGGTATGTGAAACCAGTGGCGTAACTAAGGGGGGTGATATGGGTGTCGGAACACCCCCCAGAGGCTTTAGGAATAACTAAAATTCATCTTAACATTTATAAATTTTACCAATATGCGACATTTTGGAGTATATTCGGTTCAAACATCCTGACTCTGCTTGTATATAGGCTTCTCCTGTCGTATTTTCAATCCCAATAGTTCATCAGTTTGTGTACAAGCAGTTATAACGGGTCCGCTGTAATTTTCTCTTGTTGATAATTACTTTTTCTGGCGTATTTGGCATTTTTAAGAATATGCACACAGCTTTTCGCTAGAAGGTTCGATGAGCAGCTCTGGTCTCAAGCCATCTTATTTGCCCCTGGATTGTTTCGTCACGTTGAAGCGTGTTTGTTTGATCAAATTTGTAGCGCAGTCCATAAGAGCAAGTGTGAGATTTTTCTAAATAATTTCATTTTATCGCAGTCTTTCGTCGTAAGCTGGATCGCCTGTCGGGTTGCGTGAGACCGTCTGCTTCGGGATTGGCTGCAGGTGGTAAGGCGACAGAGCGCGTTTGGCGGGAAGCAGGTTGGCTTGGCTTCGCGGAGTTCGTCACGAGCCGTCTTGGCGTTAGGTGGTGTTTGTTTGGGGTTGTGCGTGTCCGGTTTATTAAATGACCGCCGTTTTGCAAGTGTTCGAGGGCCGTTTGGGCCATCTTTCCGATACGTTGAGATTCAGTCTGCAGAACGGGCTAACATTTCGGTCTTGACCGTTTATCTTGTTTCCCCGTGAGGGTTTCACATCAGTACCTGCCAATTAAAAGAATATTCGGACCGCACGAAACCCACACTTATGGCTGAAGTCCGCTCGCTGCAGTGGCGGGCTCCCCGACAATCACGACGCACGCCAGGCAAAACCAACCAATAAGGTGTGTGTAGCTTGTACTAACTAATCAACTCATTTGTTTGCTAATAATTTATGTGCCTATTTGCGGAACGGCATCCCTTTTTAAGGCCGCCTGTAAACTAATCAACTTATTTGTTTCCTAATAATTCATGTGCCTACTTGCTAAACGGCCACCTCTTTTTGAGGCCGCCTGTAAACTATTTAACTTGGCTGTGTGCTAATTTTCATTATCTCGCCTGTAGTTTGGTCGATTAGAGGTAAAGCGTCCCCAGCTGGGCTTATAGGTTTGGCCCTTTATTATGTTGTGTTTTCATTGTGTACGCTGACCAGCTCGGCGCCGTTGTACCTATTTGACCATTTGCTTAGACCAATAGATCGGTTTACTGAACGTTTGTACATGCTTATATTCAAGTTAAATTATATACTGTGTCAGATTTATGTACGGTGGAGCCTGGAAAGAGAATTCTTAAGCGTCGTAGGTAAGTTAGGGCGCTTGTCGCTGCAGTGTCGGAAGTTGTGAGTCTGTGCACAAATATTCTATCCCCGTTTAGCTTTGGATTTCGCCAAGGTGTAAAGTTGGAAGGTAGGCTCATTGATTTCCCGGTTTCATAGTGGCTCTATCTTGGCATTTTTGTTCTCATTGATGAAACCGGGTAATGCCCAATTTATTTTGTCATTGTTTACCGCCCCTTAGGTCGTTGCCCGTAGGTAATTTCGTGTAGGACCACCCCTCGCTCCACTGATGTTTAGCCGGCATATCTTGTTACGGGCAGGGCAGCGGTCCCAGGTGCGTCATCTGTTCTAATTTTGTGAGAATTATCGTCCGCACCGGCCGTTTAGCTTTTACGCGATTTTTGTATGAGACGGCGCGGTGTCGTTAAAGTCGATTTAGACCGTAATAAAATACATCACCATGATAAACACCTCACACAATGGTTGCTGGACAAGCACAAAAGGCGCTCTAACGTTATACCCCGAATGCGGGGCAAGTTGAGCATTGTACTGCCAGATGCAAGCGCATAAAGCACCAGCCTCTACACCGCAAAGTAAATGAGGTTATCGATAATACATACATACATGTATTCCTTCATTTCTTATTATATTGGTGTCAATTTAACTAATTTTTTACAGTCAAAATGGCATTTGGGTTAGAGTTATTGCAAGAACAGGCATATCTTGCAATTTTGTTTTACAAGCAATCTAAGCTATTATTTATTTAGCAAATAATTATTTCTGACTTCTTTTGGTTCATAAGCAAATAAAATGCCACACTAGCTAATTTATTTACCTATTTAAATAGACGTATGTAATATCACTTAGTAAATTCTTAAATGTAACTAGGTGGTCTACACTGCCAAGAAGTTAAATCAAGGCATACCGCAAGTCCTATAAAATAAAATCAACTATACTTTATGGTACGCTCAATGTTTTTAAAATTCTTATTGTAATAAGGTTGATCACTCTCCCAGAACACCCCCCAGAGCAAAATCTTAGTTAAGCCACTGTGTGAAACTCATCAGTTGTTCTATTACGCTGTTTTCAATTTCTAGTTTACAGCGGATTGGATATTTACTTATTGAAAAGGGTTTTTGTCTTTTTGGTGGAAATTTTTAGATTTAATTTTTTGCAGGTGGAACTGATGTAGTAGGCGTTGTAGGTTGTCCTCGCTATCTGAAATTAATGCCGCATCGTCGGCGTAACACACAATACTAATTTCTCTGTTCAGCATCCTATATCCTCGTTTTTCTTTAACATTGTTTATTATTTCGTTCATAATAATATTGAACAGCAATGGGCTCAAGGAGGCACCCTGGCGAATACCTTTTGTTATTGGTATTTTGTCCGTCAGTTTCCCATTATTTTTTATTTGAGCATAGTTATCTGAGTATATATCCTTAATTAGTGTAATCAAGCCATTAGGAACATTATGCTTCTCCAAGAGTTTCAAGATAAGTTTTAGTTCAACGCTATCGACGGCCTTTTCTATGTCTACAAAGCATATAAATGCTGGCTTATTATATTCCAATGCCTTTTCCGTCACTTGTCTGATGATAAAAATAGCGTCCGTGCAAGATCGTCCAGTTCTGAAACCTTGTTGCTCATCTCGAAGTACAGTTATTTGGGTAATTTTCTTTGCAATGATTTTTGTTGCAACCTTTAATAATGTATTTAGCAGATTTATCCCTCTATAGTTGTAGGGGTCTTGTTTTTCACCTTTCTTAAATATTGGTAGTATAATAGCTGTTACCACTCATGAGGCATTAGGGATTGGTTGAAGATTTGTTGTAATAAGTACATCATACTTCTTTTTTACATTTCTTGGGATAATCTCTGAAACTTCTTTGTGGCGTGAATCTATAATTCATATTCTTTTTTGGATATTTCGACACTCTGCAAATTAAAGTTATTAAAGTCAATGTCAAGCAATTCATTGGAAGTTGGTGGTTTTCAATCTCCGTGAAAAAGCTAAGTTTTTTTGTTCCTTTTTAATTGTTTCGTTGATAACGAGGGCAGATTGTCCCTCGAAACGTTCGTTATTTAATACGTTATTTAATAATTTTAATTTGCAGAGTGGCGAAATACCCAAAAAAGAATATGAATTATTTCTTGGGATAAACCAGTAAATTATTCTCAAACCCTTTTTGTTGCGTTTCTGCTTTCTAATGCATACTGCAAATGGTTATTGACAACCTCTAAACCAATAATTTGGAAAGGGCTTGAGTTAGTTATTTTTATTGCAAATTATGGATACCCTAAAGATATGAATTAAATTGTAGATAAAAATGATTTTATTGAACTTGGTTTAACATGTCGAGGACTACGTTATGAAATAAACAGAAAAGGCAGAATGTAGGAAGCCGCTGCTTTCCATATTAAGCCATTTAGTTACTGTCAGTTTAGGCAAGATACTATCAAATTTAGGAACGCTATAAATAAAGCACAAGCATGAATCTACTCTCTGTGTTACGTTGGAGGTATTTTGGACATCGCAAGAGCGCAAAGCCGATATTACGAAACACTAAATATATATTTTTAGTCGACTATCATTTAAATAACCCTTCTACTAATTAGATAAGTAAAAAGTTTAATTAAGTTGTAGTAAACCATTCACATAAGCATTGCCTACTATAAGAATGCTGATATTATGGAGGTAGAAATTATTGGCCAATGGAGTCTCGGAAACTTTATAATACAGATTTGGCGATGTTGTTTTCATTATTGTAAAGCTTGAAAATTATATTTAACCTGATGGTGTAGAAATATCAACTTTGCTGAACGAACTGGTAGCGTAAATGGTCTGGAAATCTGCAAAGTCCACTATATTACTTTGTAGAAAATCTATAACAAAGTTATGTGTGATGTTTTTGTGGAATGCGTCCACTAAGACGTACAATAGGTGAGTATATTTATATTACTCTACCTGTTGTGGTGCCTCAATTACATGAGGTCACACACAACTACCTGCGTCTGCGCTGTATATGAAGTAATTTTATAAGACTAGTCAGAATCACATAATTCCTTCCGTGGTGGTCATAAGCTCAAGGGCCAACACTTTTCATCGCTAATAGAAAGTTTTTCATCTTCAGCCATTCCTAGGCTCTCACCGTGCTTAGGGCTCGCACCTTCTTAGTAATTTTCTCCCCTTGAGGATGGGGTTAAAATAAAATAAATAACTTTACCTACACTGCAACCGCTATCAACAGCAGGTTGCAAGCAAGATGCGCGTCTTGTATGCTGGCAAGGTTCTGCCGTATCAGCGAACGATAAACGGTCTTGTTTTGCAATAAATTTCGGCTAAGCAATAATGGGAGACCCGTAGGTAAAAGGGAGCGTTGGAATAAAGCCAACGGCTGTTCTAGGCCTGTCGAGCATTTTTTCCAATTTACCAAAGATGGTGCAACGCCTAAGCACGGTGAGAGCGTAGGAGTGGCTGGTGAAAGATGAAAAGTGTTGATCCTTGTGCTTATGTCTACCACGGAAGGAATTGTGTGACTCAGTCCTCTGACTAGTCTTCTTACAAAACTACTCTTTAACAGTGTTGAAGTCAAACAACTCGAGCACATAACATTTTAATTTGTTCAAAATCCGTAAAAAATATACCTTACCTGATTTCTTAAATATAAAATTCTTTTTCGGCTTTTTCAATTTTTAGATAGGCACACGGCCGTGTCAGGGATTTCGGGTGATTAGTTTTATTAGCGATATGCTTCTTCCTTACTACTAGACATATGGATGCCAGAGGTAACACAAAATTTAACTGAAAGTAGTACACTTTAATAAATAAACTTCGATAATTTAACACCAGTAAAAGTACTACACATAAGTGATTTAACTCAATAAATTAAAAATAGGAGTAATACTGAAATAACAGCAAATGCAAAATAGTTTTCCCAATCTTTCTATACGGAGCAGAAACGCCAGAGGAACTAACGTTTCCATACTCGAAGAACTTCAAATAGAAGAGCGCTTATCTACATCAATTCAAAAGAGAATTCTAACATATTTTGACCACATAGCACTGAGAGACAACGACAACCTCGAACGGTTGGTAATACAAGGAGAGGTGCCGGGTAAACGACGCAGAGGAAGATATCCTATGAGATGGGCAGATCAGATACGGCAAGCAACCGGACTTATACTCCACCAGGCATTACACGAAGCAGAGAAGAGAACGGAGTGGAGAAATACTCTGCAAAATATTTGAATGGAATGGTATCGCGACGTCTCGGTAACTGAGACGTCGACTGAGATGATGACTACTGGTAAACTTGAGTTTCTGACTCTTTTATATTTGTTAAGTTTAGTCGTTATTCATTTGCATGTTTTATGCTTTGTTTGTGGTATACCAGTAATTACATATTGTTGTATAGATTTGTTATCTGCTAGTTTACTGACCATTACTAGATAATATTCGTTACTCTTTGGATTTTATCTAATTTCTCAGAGACTTAGTGGTTAGTCGTCTAAGGTATGCAAAGGTGAAAGTGCCACATAGAACCACATGCCACACTTTATTTTAGTACTTCACCTTCTAAGGTACGGCGACCCAGCCCCATTCTTCAAATTTTAATCGGTGGCATGTTTTAGTTCGAAGGCGGACTAAAATTTCGTAACACTGTAAAGTTCTGCCTTCCTGAATTTAACTTTAGTCCTGCTATCATAAATTCGTTAAAACCCCTCACCACACAAATATTTAACAACTGCTAAATACGTGTTTCGACAGCCACGCTGTCATCAACAGTAGCTACGAAAAACTTACACAGCAAAAAAGCAACGATATACTCGTGACCACAAATGGAAGTGGGCGATGTCCGCGTATTATACATCTATTTATACTGCCTGGTCCGGAGGGCGTGGCGTGGCCGAAGGCCAATGAACATGGCCGACGGTCAGTGTAACTTCAACAAATTATACAAAATGCCAAAAATGAATTGTTTACCTAAGATACAAAAGCCAGGAAAAACGGTGAGACCTATTGTTTCTGGTATTACCTCCCCGACTTCCTCCTATCTAAATGGTTAAAAAATGAATTTAGAAACTTGCCAAAACTTCACAATAATTTTTCGGTCGAAAACTCGTTGGAGTTTATAAATAAAATTAAAGATTTGGAACTTAGCGAAAGAGAGATTCTAGTTTCATTGCGTACCAGTCCCAGAAACTATGACATATCTGCGGGAATTACTTACGGATAATAATTTGGATTCAAACAAAATTGACGAGTTAGTTAGATTAACTACACATTGTATGTCCCAGAGTTGTTTTCAAATAGATGGAACATTCTATGAACAGCACGAAGGAACAGTAATGAGAAACAGCCTTTCCCCTTTCGTTGCCAAACTTTTTATGTCAGAATTCGAAAATGAATTTAAGGATAACACAGAGCATTTCCCAAGGATTTGGTGTAGGTATGTGGACGACATTTTTGCTGTTTTTGATTTATCTAAATGTAGTATTGATGATGTTTTGAATCAGTTAAATTTCAAATTTCTTAACATAAAATTCACATATGAAATTGAAAACGAAGGACAACTGCCATTTCTAGATACTTTAGTAATAAGAAATAATAATAAGATGGAATTCGATGTTTATAGAAAAGAAACCAATGTAAACAGATTCATTTTAGCGGATTCAAATCATTGTTTTCAACACAAAATGGCTGCTCTAAATTTCTTAGTGCATAGACTGTTAACCTTTTCTTTAAACAAAGATCGATATACCAATGAACTTCAGACCATAAAAAGCATCGCTGTGTACAATAGTTTCTCTTCTAAAATTATCGATAATTTGATTAGGGAACAAAAAACAAAATTCCATGTTCGAAATTCCACAACTTTAGCCAGTCTTAGAAGTGAAGGACTCAAGTACATCAAAATTCCGTTTCACCCGGCTACAAAGAACCTAGCAAACATTTTTAAAGAATCGGGCCATACAGTTGTGTATGGTTCGAACAATAATATTAGAAATTTGTTCGGAAATCAAAAAGACAAACTAAGGACTTCAGAGAGATTTGGAATTTACGTAATTAAATGTTCCCATTGTGATTCTAAATATATTCGACAAAGCCGTCGTAATCTTGGCAATACGTTTAAAGAGCATTTAGCTCATTTTAGATTCAACAGATTCGGAAAATCGAGTATCGCCCAACATATTTACGAAACGGGTCATAGTATAAAAGAGGATGACCTAAAAATTGTAAAGGCGTTAACTTCAACAAAGCAACTAAACTCTTTTGAAAGCTTGGCCATTTTTAAGAACCGATATAATAAACTTTTAAACAAATATGGTGGACCAATACCATCCTCCATCTTGTATAATTAGTTGAAGTTACTTTGACCGTCGACCATGTCCATTGGCCCTCGGCCACGCCACGCCCTCCGGGTAGACAGTAGAAATAGATGTAAAATGCGCGGACATCGTTCACTTCTATTTGTGATTTGGTCACGAGTATATCGTTGCCTTTTTGCTGTGTAAGCTTTTCGTAGCTACTAATGATGACAGCGTGGCTGTAGAAATATGTATTTAGCAGTTGTTAAATATTTGTGTGGTGAGGGGTTTTAACGAATTTGTGATATTTTCAAACCACAGGCTCTAGCAGTGTTTTATTTAGTCCTGGTAATTAATTCTGGTCATTAACGGCTTTTATTAATTTCGGAAAGGCTTAAACTTTTATTAATATTTCTACATCGGGTTAGCTCAATCGGAGACAGGATTCGCTCAAACTCAAATGTATATGGCCAAGAAAACGCAATGTATAAAATAACAGTATAATGATGTTAATTAGATATACAAATTATGAATTACTCTGTACATTAATGAATTAACGGTTTCCTCTAGGGCTGCGTTTCTTAATTGCTGGTTGGTCCGCAACTCAATCAGCAGGCAGTTTTGGGTGGCGGCGGCCTTCGGCGAGGAGCTGAGTATAGCTTTAGCCCGTGTATGTTAAATGCCCATGATCCGGCCTTCAGATAACCGCTTTGTTTGTGTTTGTGTCGCTGGACGTATATGATTGTCCCTCCAGGTAACTTAATTACGCCAATTGTTTTGTTTGCGCCGCCGTCAGGCAGAACGTACAAAATGGTTTCTACCGGTCAGGTTAGGAATAAATTGTATTATTCGCGTTACATACGGTAATAACAGGAACTTGGGGGGGGGGGGGGGTTCAATTAACCATGAATACGTTAGGAGACAGGCAGACACCACCTCAATCTAACGTCAGGTTAATGTCAGGTGGATACGCTAGGAGACAGCCAGACACCGCATCAGTCTAATGTCAGGAGAGGACAAATTTAATACATTTTATGTATAGTTAAAATTTGCTGCAGGAACTAGCGTTACAACACTGCATTCTAAGATCTGCGATCACCTGTCGGAAGTTTTCGCTTATTCTGAAACTCTAAAATGTTATTCCTTCTTAAACTGGCACTTTTATAGAAAATAACGTACACTTCTACCAACGTAGAATACAATCATAAAATTAAAATAACCTCATGTATATGTATAGAAGTGATCGGAAATAATCATATAACAAATGAAAAACCATTTTTTTTTATATATATATGCCAATATAACGCGAGTGGTTTCGAGGATGACAATAGTCATCCAGGCCAAAGTGAGCTGGATTTTTGGAAAAAGTAAGCAGCCAATTTCGTCCATCGTGTGAAGTATTGAAGTTGAGAATGTTTTAGGAAGGTAGTGCGAGTCGCAGCGATGCACCTTACACTTGAAAAAATTGGCGGCATTTTTAAAACTTGTGGAGAACTATAGTGCTCCGTGCCACTACAGCAGTGTTGAAGTATTCTCCAGACCACAAATTTTTTCAATTTATTTTGAGATTGATCAAAGGAATTAATGTATCCATGTTTACTTAGTAAACTGTAACGTATACAATCATTTAATGTGTACAATACAGCTCAGTATACTTTCAACACAAGAAAATACGAGTAGGCATCCATAGGCATAGTTGCGACATAAATAAAATTGCCCAAACAATTAAATACATATTTATACGACTGACCTAATGCATAGTTCTAATCAAATATTTTTATTTACTTCCAGAAAATAATTCAAAATGTAAAACGCCAGACTCTCAAAATGGAACATGTGTAGCAGTAAATTTATGTCCGGAAATTGACACTATTATAAAGGATGGAAATTCGAGCCAAAAAGAATTCGCTCAACAATCTCTGTGTGGTTTTGAAAATAAAGTACCACTAGTTTGCTGCAAATCCTCGAAAAATCCAATTCCATCCAGCCTATACGACAAATTTTTCACGACTGTCAAGCCCGACGTACCGCTAGAATACTACCAAATCCCTGGGCTGCCAGACCGAACCGTCTGCGGTTTGGTGAAGACTAGGGACAAAATCTACAATGGAAAAAATGCCGAAATAGGGGAGTTTCCATGGGCAGCTGCGCTCAACTACAGGGATCCCAGAGGAACAGACTTGGGGGTTCAATGCGGGGGAGCCCTGGTCAACGCAAGATTTGTGTTAACTGCTGCTCACTGCCTGCAAAACCAAGAACAAATTCTGTATTGCTATGAGCGGTAAGTAGCATTCAAACATACAACAATAACAAGTTTCTTTTTAGTCAATTTGTTTTACTGGGGGAGTGGAAACAGTCAACAGATCCAGATTGCATCGATCAAACGGACTGTGCCGATCCTGTGCAAAAGATAGGAATAGAGGAGGAAATTCCACATCCTTTCTATAGCAATAGATTTCGTAACAATGATATTGGTTTAATTCGATTAATACGTGACGTCGCATTTACAGGTACTTTCTAAGTTAAGAGTTCGTGGGCAGAATTTAAAAAATTTATCCTCTGCTATAGATTTCATTCGTCCCATCTGCTTGCCGCCTGTAGATTTACCCAATCCTAAAATTGGAGAGAACATGACTGTTATTGGATGGGGACTGACGCAATACAGTAAGTATAAAATCATTGTTTCGGTCAAATATACACACCTATATTTACAGATACAAGATCAGACATTCTTCTGAAAGTAGATCTGCCACTAATTTCAAATTCTGAGTGTATCGAAGCTTTTCGTGGAGACAAAATAAAGATTGCCTCAAATAAATTATGTGCTGGGGGTAATGAAGATAAGGACACCTGCCAAGGCGATTCTGGTGGTCCATTGTTGAGGACTTACCTGGACATAAAAAGTCTGCAGTGGTATCAGGAAGGCGTTGTTGCTTTTGGACTTGAGTGTGGATACGGATTCCCAGCTGTATACACACGAGTTTCTAAATTTATTAATTGGATTCTACGAAATCTAATGAACAAGTACGAATAAATTAAATGGCATTTCAAGTATTACCCATATTTAGGTTAGTAGAAACAGTAACTAAACTCTGAACTATCAATGTTTACAGTTCTACAATTTATTTATGATTATCCAATACTGCTTTCAATAAATCATTGTTTTACTATAACAGTATATCTAAAATTTTTAATTTTCGTTTTGAATAGAAAAAGGTACAAAATGAATCAATTTTATAATCTATAGTGTCCAATGTCACCATAACAATTTGTATAAAGTTAGCAGGAAAGGGATAATAAGATGCAATAAAAATGATTATCAATAGAATCCTCCTGGTGATATTACTAGTTGTTAAAAAATCTAATAGAAGCAAAACATACTTAGTTCATATTTCCTCATATACCTACTGTAATTGCATCTCTACGGTAGTAGTCATCAAAAATGTGTTCATTGTAAAAATAGCCTAATAGGATGAAATATTAATAAAAACTCTTTCAAATATCGACTATTTGGGAACTATACTAATTCTTAGTGTTTCTGAATAACTACTATAGAAAATAATGAAATTGATGAGCTTTAGTAATCGAAAACGTAAAATGTATGCACTGTACCGTTCAATATAGGTACTTCTTATATATTTTTTGCATTGCACTAGAAGTATACAGTATTTATCTGATGCTATGCTATGGTCTGATCCGAATCAACAAAATCAACAAAAGGTCCCGGGTGGTGTAGCTTGAACAAGCGTCCACGTTCGATCAGCAGAGTTAAGCAACGCTCTCTCTGGTCAGAACTTGGATGGGAGTTCCACGGCTGCTTCTCCCGGCATCTCGTGGTACGGCTGCCACGGGAAAAAGTTGGTCCCGGTTGTCATAATAACATCATGGCAGTCGTTAGTGGGGTTGGAAGTCCCCATAAAATGTACAGTGACGCCTATAATTGGCCTAACGGCTGTTGGCAGAGTGCGAAAAAAATATATAAAATTATTTTCAGGCTCGGTTATTTTTGCTAGCAGTTCTAGATCTTGCCTAGAGATAAACAGATTTGGCGCATTTCTTCTTCTTTTTCTTCTGCGTCTTTGTACTAGCGTTTGTCCTGCGCAGTGCATGGTGTGCTGTTTTGTATTTCCTGATCTCTCCAGTTGGTTCTAGCAAAAGCACCTTTGGGAACAGCAATGGAGTGTTGCACGAATTTTTGTCTCAAAATCACACCCCGCTGCACCTTGCAATTATAGATTTCCGGAAAGCCTTCGACAATATTGAAATTTGGGCCGTTGCAACAGAAATGGCCGAAGCTAAAATTGATTCAGGGTATTCTACCACCATCAAAAACATTTACAAAGATGCTACTTTCCATGCAAAAATGGATGAAAATGACACCGGTCCATATTATCAGGCATAGAGTGCCATTGGGTGAATGACGGTCTATTAGATCTTCACCTTCAGTCGTCAGACAAAGTTGTACCGTTACTACTAATGATGAAACCGAAGTATTTAAAGTGGATGATTTAGTTCAGGTCTTCGCCATCAGTGTTGATGGCTCCATCAGTCTGAGTCCGATACTCAATATAGTTACTCATTTCATATTCATGCAAACGGGTCTTCTGTACTTTAGAATTATGTCGTCCACGTAAAAATGCGACCACGGGAGGGAAGTCATTGTGACGATCGTCACTTCGTCCATGTAGAAAACAAACAGAAATGGTGAGAGGGCGCATACTTACATGTGAGGGTATTGCAGGAGTTAACCAAGTTTCTGAAACAGCCACGATGTCGTAATTATTGGATAAAACATGAGCTCGGAAATCTAAAAAACCTGAAACCAGAGATTGAACGTTTAAATGGGCACAGTTTAAATTTCCATGCATAACAAATGTACTTGTCTACAAAATATTTTCAGAATTATAATAAAATTATCAGTAGGTGAACAGACAATCGAATTGTAGGACAGAACCAAAAAATAAACCTAAAACTAATGCGAGGTCGAAGAAACCCAAATACGAGGGATGCTCTGTTAATGGTTAGTAGCAGGCCATGGAAGCTCAGTTGGCTAGAAACAACTGGAACAATCAGATCTCGCATTAGTTGAGATTCGTTACCCAAAATTGTCAAACGTTCCGATTTCCGTGTGAAACGCAGTTAATTTTGTAAGTTAAGTAGTTGTGCATTTTTAATTCAGTTAAAATGAGCATTCCGCGAACTGTCTTTAGAGCTATGATTTTCTATTACTATAAAAGACAGGATACCAGCAAAGCCATGAAAATTTGATAGCAGCTTTAGTCATTGGTTCCCCGAATTTCGACGAGGGCGAGAGCTGCTCGAAGACGAAGCAAGACCTGGAAGACCTGCAGAAGTTGCCTGTTCAGAAAATGTTGATCGTGTGGCAAGCTTGATTCAGTCCAATAGAAATATTACTTATATGGAAATTCAGGAGGAAGTGAAGATTGGATCCTCGGCGGTGAATACCATTTTGCCTAAATATCTTGGGGTAAGAAAGCTAGCAAGCCGTTGGATACCGCATTTGCTCTCAAAAAGTCAAAAGCAGGATCGAGTAGACTGGTGTAAATTTATGTTGCAAAAATTTGACGGAGGAGCTTCCAAGCAAGTGGCATACATTGTAACAGGTGACGCATCTTCGGTATACAGTTACGACCCTGAAACTAAACAGCAGTCTAGTGTTTGGGTACTCGAAGATGAAGACTTGCCCACAAAAGTAATGCGTGGTAGAAGCGTCAATAAGAAAATGATTGCTGTTTTTTTTCCGCCGAAGTTGTTCTGTTCCTGTTATTCCACTTGAAGATCGCAGAACTGTTAATTCTGAATGGTACTGCGAAGTGGCTTTACCACAGATGTTTGGAAAATTACAAACAGGTCGCCAAAGGACCGGTTTGCGTTACATCTCAGTCCATCATGACAACGCATCCTCCCACACTGCTGCCAGAACATTGGATTTTTTGAAAGATTCGGGATTTCATTTGGTAACTCATCCTACGTATAGTCTAGATCTGGCGCCGTGCGACTTTTTTTTGTTTTCAACTGTTAAGAATAGTGCAGATGCAGCAGTTACAGAATTTCAAAGAATTTTTGAGGACCTTTTAGAAAATGAACTTTCCGAATGTTTTAAAAAGTGGTTTCAAAGAATGTACAAATGTATTAGTCTGAATGGGGAATATTTTGAAAAACAATAAAGATTTTTTGTTAAAAAATGCAACGGTCTTTTAATAACTAAGGATTTTCAGCGCAACCCTCGTATGTACTTCTTTACAGCACTGCTTGCCGTACTGTGATAACGATAAATCAAACGCATCGACTATTTTGTAAATAAATGAAACATGAAACATTTTTCGTACTTAACAGCTAATTAATCAATGAAATCAAACAGTTTATTTTACAAAAGAAAGAATAATACCAAACTGAAATAGTAAATATGCTCATATGCTTAACAAAAATATTTAATACTTATGATTACGTATGAATGAAACTAACGTGCCTTTGCACAAGTAATAATACATAATCAAATAATCACCAATTCTCACTTTGGAAAAACGAAAGCACGTAAGCTGGCGATGTCTTTGAAGGTGATAATACCGTCATCATTTTTAATTTTGATGGTCCCATCAAGCGACCATACATTGCCGATACCGTAAGTTTGAATTGCTGTCATCATTAAGGTGTGCCTGTCCTTGGTCAAGTCCTCCTTTATGATAACGCCACTATTGGTCAAAAACTTTTTATTCTTAAATACAACATCTCTGTATTTATAAGAGATAAATTTAATAATAATAGGGCGCGGTCGCACTCGTTGAGATTGAGATGACCCAATTCGGTGGCACCTATCAATATTATCTGGATGGATGGTAACATGCAGTTTTTCCTTGAATAGCGTTATAAGTTTATCTTCGAGAATTTCTTGTGGCAGTTCAGGTAGACCAAACATCCTCAAGTTGTGGCGGCGCGTGTACTGCTCTAGCAATTCTAATCGGCAATCCAATTCATTCTTCGTTTCATTAATAGTTTTGTTGAGATTATCGCTAACATTTTTTAACGACACTTCTAACTTTTCTTGCAGTTTGTCCGCGATACTATTTAAAAATGTTTCGTCACTTAACGATTTCGCAAGGGCTTCTGTAACACTTTTTTGAACAGTTTCTGTAATCTTATCTACATCAACCACACCTGCAATTAGTTCATATATCATGTCCTTAATTTCTGCTTTACTTTCGCGAGTTAAGCCCATGATTTTTAACTATAATATACGGATAATGCACAATTCACAGCACGACGCGCAGGCACGTCTTTACTCGGCGGTGACGATTCGACCACTTTACTTATATATACAGGGTGTCCCAATAAGAATGGGTCACCGATTAGGCATATATTCCTTACGCCATAATAAATCGATTAAACCTAATATACCTTAGAACAAAGTCCCTTCAGTAAGGAGTTATAGGGCCTTGAAGTTCAATTTTTTATTTTGTATTTTTTATTAATTTCCACAAATGTAGAGATATCGGTTTGAATTTTGGTATACATACTTACTTTTATGTACAGTCAGACCTCGCCGTTCGCAGGGGCTACGTTCCAAAAAAATGCCGCGAAGCGCAAAACCGCGATGCGCAAGTAAACACATAAATGATAAAAACGGGGTTAGGTTCCATAAACTAGATTTATTTATACTATGCAACTTGAAAAAATTCAAAAATTTTCTGCGTTTTTTGTCTGGTAAATTTGAAACTTTACGCTTTGACGACATGGTTTTCCGTCTTAAAATTAAACTCAATTGAATTTTCGGCAGAAACGCTCGAGAAGACAGTAAAGCTTGAACTAAAATTCCATGCGTAACATAAGTCCGCCACTTGAATCTAGAGCTCAAATGCCCATTTGTTTATTCAAGTTATAATTTTACAATTTATTTCACGTCCCATTTGGTAATACGAGATTCAAAATAATTGGCTCGATAAGTATGTTTACTGGTTCGTGATAAATAATGTTATTTAGGTGTTCATGACACAAACCGCATACGTCTGCTTTATTTATTTACGGCCGGTCGTATGAAGGTCACTAACCTGACGTTAACTTTAAATCGCTGTTAAAATAAACAAAAGCTCATCAAAACGTTGGCGCTTATGACATAATATTCATTAGTAAACACATTTTTATGCGCTTTTGTTTATTTTAACAGCGAATTAAAGTTAACGTCAGATTAGTGGCTTTCATAAACCGGCCGTTAGTGTGTGAAAGTTGAAACAGTTAACGTTGGCAATTCCATCCGCGAACGGCAAAGCAAATATCCGCGAACGGCAAAGAAAAGGGAGCACAAAGGTGCCCCGCGTAAAATCAAATCAGCGAACAGCAAAGCCGCGAACGACGAGGTCTGACTGTACTACACTAATAGAAAAAATTTCATAAACTAGACTTGATTGTAAGAGACATTTTACATATCTTTAAAAACTTTTTTAGCTATAACTTCATTATCTGTAACATTTTTAAAAATGTTAGGTTATTATCTAAAAGATTATTAAAATACACAAAAATAATGTACTCCTAGTTCATAAGCGTAAAAGCAACCGTTTACCTTAAAATGCCTATCAAAGGTTTTTGGTTGTCATTAAGACGTGCAATTATCAAGTAGTCATGGTCACAAAAACAATGGTTAATGATTATAATCTAGTCAACAACAACAAGAAATCAATTAATGATGTTGGTGACATCAGTGTTTTGTCTTTTGTGCTTACGAAAATGCTGCGATATAACGAACCTTTCAGTATTGGAGAATTCGTTATGTAGGGGCATTTCGTTAAACATAAAAGAACAAATTCTTATGTCACTAATGTCATTAATTCATTTATCATTGTTTTTTATTGGGTGGCCATTGTTTTTGTGATCATGGCTACTTGATAATTGCACGTCTTAATGACAACCAAAAACCTTTGATGGGCATTTTAACGTAAACGGTAGCTTTTGGGCTTAAGAACTAACAGTACATTATTTTTGTGCTCTTTAATTCTCTTTCAGATAATAACCTACAACTTCAAAAACTGTTAGAGATAACGAAGTTAGCGTTAACAAAAGTTTTCAAATATATGAAAAAAAATTATTAGTGCAGTACATAATAGTAAGCATGTATACCAAAATTCAAATCGATATCTCTACATTTGTGGAAATTAACAAAAAAATAAGAAATAAAAAATTGAAGTTCAAGGCCCTATAACTTCTTACTGAAGGGACTTTGTACAAAGGTATATTAGGTTTAATCGATTTATTATAACGTAAGGAATCTATGACTAATCGGTGTCCCATTCTTTTTGGGACACCCTGTATATATATTTATTTATTAGTTTAAGTTTAAAGGTTTGCATTCGATGTTGTGTACAGGACAGGTTCAGTGGAAGAGCAACGCTCAGATAACTGAGTAGCTGAACTGATTAGTAGGTTAGGTTTTGCTTGTTGTTTGACACAGACTGACGTAAAACTTAACCTGCAAATCTCGAATTTGACATAGACTGACAATATACTTCAGTACTGCCAAACGTATAACACATCACAGCATAAAAATTCATTACTATGTAGCAATAAAGACATTTATTATTATTATTATTATTTTCAATGTTTTGTATTCCACGATAGTTTACACTATCGGACTTTCCTCCTTCTGAAAAGACAATTCAGTCTAGCCCAGAGGGGTAAAAAATTTTCTGACAATATGGCACGTTTGCAGAATAGTAGCCTTTAGGATATTATGCTTTAAATTGTCAGGTAGATTTAATTTATTTAAGTTTTTTATAAAGTGGTTAGATACTACTCCTTCGACTGACACCACAAGGGGTACTATTGTGACTGTGGTGAGTTCCCAAATTCGCTTAATTTCTAATGCCAAGTTTTCGTATTTTGTCACCTTTTCCCGTTCAGTTTTTGTGACATTATGCGTCAGAGGTACAGCGATGTCAATTATAACCGCTGTTTTCTTAATCTTATCTATTATTATTATTAAGTTTAATTGTTTCAAGCAAAAAGGAAAATAAGATAGCATTTACACAACGAGTGTAATAATCATAACGGTCAATAAAAATTGTTTTTGTTAAGTGTTTTGAATATTTGTAGGAAAATATTTTAAGGTCAAGCTGTATTTTAGTTCTCTCTGACTTGGTAGTTCATTTGCATGAGTGGGTATATCTCAAGTTACGGCAAACTTCAATTTGGAATGCTGCGAATGAGTTTTTTTTTAAACACACGATATAATAGTACCTGTACTATCTTGTTTTTTTAATGTTGAGAAATTTTGATTTGGTACTGCCATAATTTCCCTAACAATAACAGCTCTTAACAATTACTTCATGTTTGGGAATTATTCTTTGTCTGTTTTTGATGTCGTGCAGATCTGGTTGTTTTAATAATTTTGAATTCTCGTTAATCGTTCATACTCCGACCAGATACTGTAAAATTGCAAATAGTTTAGTAAACCCACAATATTAGCTTAGTTTGTGGGAATTGAATTTGAAAATTGTACGACACTCATTAATGACCAATAGAAAAATTAGTTCACGAGCCGTATCCAAGACAACAAAAAAATTTCTTGGAAATTTTTTGTAGATAGACATTACTTCTTTTTAGGGTTTGTGTCGTTACGATTTTCTTACCGAATCTGCATTCGAGCATTAATTCATATCCGGAAATTATTTTTCGTGCATTCAACAACGTCCTAATTTGCCCTCGCGTCCCGCTCGGGCAAATTAATACGACGTTGTTGAAACGCACTCAAAAAAAATTCCGGAAAGAATTAATGCTCTTATGAGATTATATGTGAATATTTTTGCAACTTTAAAACCACATGCTGGGATTTCCTGCACGACATATCCCTGTCAAAGTTACAAGGGGGCACAACAACTTTGGTAACATGGAATTACATCTTAGTCAATTAGTTAGTTATTAATTTAGCTCACTAACCTTTTAGTTACGATTGTGCCCGATTTTAGAGGATGTACAACTATTGGTACATTCGTTTGTACTATACGAATGTATATTTGAACCTTCTGTTAGTGCTTACATTGGCACACGTATTAGTTACTTGTCCTGTCTCCAGCTCCGACTCCTGTTGCTATATCTGTCCACATGTTCATCGTATCTGAACGATCTTGTGTCGTGGTATCCCTAACAAAAAAGAAAGGTAGCAGAAACCTAGAACATAATATTATATTTTAGAAAATTTACCAATTGGGCACTACCTGCAGCTACCTACGCAACATCGACGCTGCTGCAAGTTGGGTCGTTCCGTTTCTTTTATTCTGTAATTACGGTTCGCATCAAATTGTGACGCCATCCACCTACGAATGATATTGGTGTCCTACTGTTAAACTTTTTAGAAAATTGTAGTTATGTCATGCTTACCTATTATTTCGAACCCAAATTACAAGCCATGTCACTAGGTTGCTTTAGTTAGCTAGGTTATGCAAAACCACATGTTGCATATTCCATTTAACAGTTATATCTCAGTATTGCAGTTTGAATTATGTAAGTGTATGTCTTAGTTTGTAAAAGTGGTTGGAGTAATTAGTCTTCATAGTCTTCATAACCATTTATTGCGGAATTTACCTAAATATAGAGTTTTTTCCGGTAATATGTTGAATAATGCAAGCTACTGCAGTTTGTAGTCACTACACTATATGACCCGGCTGTTTAGCTGTTACTTACATCATTTTATTTTATCCTATTATGTTATTATGTTAATAACTCCTTAAAAACGAGCTGCCTTAAGATGCATTTAACAGCACCACTGTTGTTAAAAAAAATAACAGAACGATACTTGATTAGCATTTAATCACATGTTGGCAGTGCTGACGTGTATTGTAAGTGACAATGTCAATCTATGTTAAATTCGATATTAGTAGGTTAGGTTTTGTTTGTTATATGACACAGACTGATGCAAAACTTAACCTGCTAATCTAGAATTTAACATAACCTGACAGTGCTACCAACAACACAGTATTGAGTGATACCACCACAGCCATAGCAGATATATGTCTCGTTGTTGTGTCATTATATAACAAAGTTGTGCTTGCGGGTGATTTTAATATTAACTTAAATTACAATTCTCATAACAGAAACGATTTTTTGTGTTTGGTGGAATCCTTCGGCTTATCAGTTACTATAACCGAATGTACAAGGATCACCGCCTTTTCGGCATCTTGTATTGACAATATCTTGACTAACATAGATGATAGTGCTTTCGAGGTCGGTGTCGTAGATGCCTGCTTATCAGACCATACTGCTCAGTTCATTAAATTACAGTCTAAAAAAGAAACTCCTAAGCATGGCTTAAGGAGAAAATTTACTAAGGATGGTATAAATATGTTACGAGATTCTTTGTCTACAACTGATTGGTCCCCTTTTTTCGACTCAAATTATAGCTTGGAGTTTCTCTCCGAGTATTTAGTTAACACCTATAAGTCACTTGTAGATAAACATTTTCCGCTTAAGAAAAGTTATTACAGTAAAAATTCGCCGGTAAAATGGTTCAATGACTCACTGCGTAAAAAAAGAGATATCTTATCCTGTTTAAAAGTAATTTGTAACGCAACAAGGGATTCATCTTTTTTCGAGACGTACAACACATTGCGTAAAAACTATTTAAATGAAATCCAACTTGCAAAAAAAGCCGCTTATAATGCTTTTTTTAGGGTTTCAGCCAATAAAGCCAGGGACACCTGGAGATTAATAAATGCTGAGAGAAACGTACTAGGTAATCATAAAAATACTTGTGAGGATATTTCTCAAAACTCGTTTAATGACTATTTTTCTACAATAGCTGATAGGATTGTTGATACACTCCCAGAGCAAAAAAGCATCAATCCCAGTAACGTTTCCAATAATAACAATAATGCTGCACTGCCTACACATTCATGTTCTTTTTTTATGCTACCAATTTCGGAATCTGAGGTTTATAATGTTATAAACTCACTAACAAATTCCAGTTGTTTGGATTTTTATAATCTTAATAGTTCAATCATTAAAGAGACCGCCGATCTTATTGTTGGTCCTCTAACTACTCTTTTAAATAGTTGTATTCTGCAAGGATCATTCCCGGATGCTTTTAAACGTACTAGAGTGATTCCCCTTTTTAAGAAGGGCAATATTTCCAATGTTGAGAACTATCGTCCTATATCTATTGTTCCTGTGTTTGGAAAAATTTTCGAGTGCATCTTAAAAACTAGACTTTCGGACTACGTCGAAAAAAATTCCATCCTAAATAATTGTCAGTATGGCTTTCGCAGTGGCCATACCACTGTCCAAGCTGTTTATGATGTTTTGACCAGCATAATAACAGGCCTAGAAGAAGGTAAACACGTTGCCGTTACATTATATGACCTTACGAAAGCATTTGATTGCGTTTGTCACTCAATTTTATCTGATAAATTGAGTCGCTATGGAGTTAGAGGTTTACCTTTGTTACTCTTTGAATCCTACATGAAAAATCGAACTCAGTGTATTATAACCAATGGAACTGCATCTAGTTTGGTACCGATTAAACACGGCGTGCCTCAGGGATCAATACTGGGACCGCTATTGTTCTTAATCTACACCAATGATTTTTGTAAAGCTATTCATCCCAACAAATGTGTCTTGTATGCGGATGACACAACCTTAATTAATTCAGACAGCTGTATTATCAATTTGAATCTAATCACTGACAATGTTGATGATCTGGCCCTTAACTGGTTCACCACGAATAAATTAAAACTGAATCAAGATAAGACTCAACGTCTTATAGTTTCATCAAACAAAAACCTAACTAAAGGCGATACAGTTAAGATGCTAGGCATCTTCCTGGACGATAATTTGAATTGGTTTAGCCACATTGATTTTTTGAGTCATAAACTGGCCGGTACCATTTTTTTATTCAGAAAACTGAAAAGTATGTTTGACTTAGAAACTTTAAAATCAGCTTACTTCGCTTTGTTTCACTCACATCTGTGCTACGGTGTTGTGCTGTGGGGTAATTCTACACATGCCATAAAAATATTTCGCCTCCAGAAGAAATTAGTTAGAATTATTGTAAACGCAGGTACTCGAGAACCGTGTCAAGAAATATTTTTGCAACTTGGAATAATGCCATTACCTTCCCTTTTTATATATTATTCTTTATTAGAAATACATAGGAAAAAAACAGAGTTCAACACTCATTCAGATATTCATGTACACAATACGAGACAGGCTTCATTAATTGTAATACCTCGGTTTAGACTAACTAAATCGAAAAACAGTTGTTTAAACTTAACACTATACAATCACTTACCGGAAACTGTAAAAATGCTAAATAGAAATAGTTTTAAAGCTAAAATCAAGACATTTATATTGCAATTCTGTTTCTATTCTGTGGATGAATTTGTCAACACCTCAATAGATATCTGATTATCTGATTTTGTGAATTGATGTTTTGTTTATTTGTTAATTGTGTATTGCACTTTATTGTATTGTTCTTTGTATTGTTCTTTGTATTATTCTTATTATGACTTGCTACAAACAGTTGTTGTATCGTAGTTAAATAAACATTATTATTATTATTATTATTATTAATAACAATTTTTCCGATTTTTTGAAAAAGATTAGTATTTTAGGATAAAATAAACCGTGTTACGATATACGTAACGTTATCTGCTTTCTACATTACTCGCGAATTTTAAAGAACTCGCTCCTAACGTTGCTCGTTCATTCAAACTATTCTCTCGTAGTGTAAAAAGCTTGATAACGTTACTTGAATCATAAATTACTATTACATCGCAGGTAAGCGCTGACAACTTATTTAAATTAGTCAAGTGAACATGTCTGACATTTTGACATGCTTTGTGACATTACCTCAAGTAAATAATATCTATACAGTTAAACAATTCATACTCTGACCGAACTGCTTATTCGATGAGGTACAATTTACTTATATATTTTCTAATCTAGTAATTTATTCGCGATTTACATACAAATTTAACCATTAACCGCTTTTTTCAGAATTAGTCAATATATTGCACCCTTTTAGTTAATTGTTGCTTAAGTATATACAGGATAACTCATGAATACAATAAGTTAAATGGGTATACCCTGACCTTAGTAGAAGTATCTCTTACTAAAAATTAATCGCCTTTGTAAAAATATCCCATTAGCAGGGAATGCTCTATTGCGTAAATTAGATAAGAGTACGTCAATCGCTTTCCTTTCCTTTCACATCTCCTTCAATGACTCACATATAATGCACCAAATGTGATTGAAATACCCGAAAACTATTTTTTGCTTCTGCATTTTATGCAAATTATCCTCTACTAGTTGGCCCGGCAAACGTTGTTCTGCCCAAAAATAATTTGTGTCTGAGTTTTAATTTTATATCATGTCCATCGTCTTGGACTTAAATATATATGCCATTTTCTAGCTGTAACCCGCAACTTCGTACGCTCGAGGTTCGTTATTTGTGTATTAAGTAATGACTAATTATTTTCTGTAATCCCATCCCATCTTATCCCATCCCATCCCATCCCCGTCCCCGTCCACGTCCCGTCCCGTCTCTTCTCCTCCCCTACCATCCCATCCCATCCCTTCTTCCCGTCCCGTCCCATCCCATCCCTTCCCGTCCCGTCCAGTTCAGTCCCGTCCCGTCCCTTCCTGTCCCTTCCCGTCTCGTCCAGTCCCATCCCGTCCCGTCCCCTCTAGGCAAACGTTGTTCTGTCCAAAAATGATTTGTCTCTAAAACCCCGTTTAACCACTATAAAGTTTTAATTTTGTTATGTCCATCGTCTTGCACTTAAAAATAAATGCCATTTTTGCAATCAACGTCCCAACAAAACCTCAATAACGACACCCATATCGATGTTTAGGCTTATTTACCCCATTTCACCCCCTAAGGGGTAGCGAACCCGACAGACGTTGTCCTGCCCGAACATTGATTTGTCTGCTATTAGCGGGTTCAGCAAACGTTTTTCCGATATTCGAATTTTCGATTTCTTTCATTTTAAAAACATGCTAATAGCTACAACTATTTTTATTATCCGTAGCGCGCTGGTCATCATTGCGGTTCGCACGTAAAGTAGATACTTGCGCAGCTGACTGTCTTCGACGACCTATGTTAGCTCGTCGTGCCTTTTGCATTGTAACGGACACTATAAAACGACACGGAATTGTTTTCACAATCACTTGTGCACAAATCAAATTTGAATGTCTGACTGACTGACTGCGACGACTTATGTAAAGCATTTGGAATTACATAAATTGCTATTAGTGTCTTATCTCTTCCGCCTTCGGTTACCTGATGCGGATTATGACATTATGGGGAAAACCCTTCAAACCATTAAGCACAGGTGTGAAACAACAAACTTTGCATATTTTCGAATTTTCCTCAAGTTATGGCGTGACCAAGGGAAATAGGGATTCATTTTTATATATATAGATGTCTATTGTAACCATCTGTCTATGTATAATTATGTTTATAGAAATTCATTCCAGTGACCGACAATAATTATAAACAATAAAATACTTTAATTTTTTGTGGGATTGTTGTTAATTTTTGACGTATGGTTTATAATGCAAAGATGTTCTGTTGGGCGTACTCCAACTAACATTAAATTTATAAACCATACTTAAGAATTGCCCTGTATATATGCATTTAAATATATTTGAATTTTATTACTATTATTTTATGTTTCCTTTTAAGTGTCTAGCGTTACTGGGAACTTTGGCTTCCAGGTGGCTCATCTGGAACGTTAAAGTTGGGGTAATTTAGTAGTAAATTTAGACCTCAATCCACGGCCCATCGCAAGAGCTAATAGGACCATATTTCTTACTTGCAACGATTATCGATCACTCGTGGACCGATATTCTGTAGCATTCTGTCATTGAATCTTCAAAAGTGTTACAATTCCTGTAATTCAATAAATCACCTAGGCAATTATTTACTTACGTAATGCAAAATAGTTATTATTTTAGGTTAAATGGCTGACAGCTGATTTTCCTTGTTATTATTCTTCTTGCCTTTACATGCCTCCTATTTTAATATATCCGATGTACCTAACACATTTAGATGATTGTTTGTCATATAATTTCTCAATTCATAAACATAAAATTAGACAAATGACCAAATTTCATTTTTAGCAGCTCTTAGAAGTTGTTAATACTACGTCTATCATTCTTTCTTTAATTTCACTGATCTAACAATTTTTATAAATTTTCGTTGAGGTAAATAATTAAAGGCTATCAGTATTCTCAAAAGGTCATTATTAATCTCTTCTGAGTATCAAAGAAATTTGTTATTTGATGATGCATACTGTATAATCCTAGCAACGACATGTTCCTCTTCTCTATGGCTGAACGATTAATTACAACGCGATGATACAAATAAACGACAAGTGGACTATAAGCAAACAAAATTGCGTCCCTTACCTTTAATCCTTCCCAAGTACAGGTGCATATAACGCTCGGAGGCGAGTGGTTTCGTAAAGCTGAAAGGGGGATTTCAACACCCATTAAAAGATATACACGTATTTCAGGACGACAATAATGTATGTGCACAAAATTGAATTAGCCGGCGACACCAAGCAAGACCTGTTCACTCTTCAACAAATGGAGACTAATTAAGTTTAGGAACGACGGACGTTTTTCAGGGTTGAACTAGAGGGCTCTTAAGATTTTAGGGTTTCTAGGAAAGTAGACCACATCTTAGAATGCAGGAGTGACACAACTAGAAGAATACAGTCCACTCCAAAAATACATTTAAACTAACACGCGAATTCTACATTTTAAATACACGCTACAAACAACTAATATTAATTAAGACTACAACTAACAATGGCTAACATCGATTTTAAGAGCTTTGGAACACAAGTTATGTGAACCTGCTACAGTTATTATTTTCTTTTGCATTTTTACATAATTTTTTAAGTTTGGATCTTGGGTAAGTTTATTGTTACCATTAGTTGACCGTTTTTTTCTTGTTGGCTGTTTGCAGTATTATTGTGCAACTTTTTTACGACGCGACGTTTGGAATCATCAATTTTGATCTTCTTGCATTTTTCCGTAGAATGGGAATAGTATATTACGCAAAAGTTTAGAAAAGTGATGTTTTACTGAACAAGTATGGCTGGGTTGAGTACGAGCGTTAGTGAGTACTTAAACTGTCATATGAGTTGCCTATACTATTTTATCGCATTTCATAAGAAATGTAAAATATTAAATTTTTACATAAAAGTGACACTTAATGGCAAAACATAACCAAGCTGAGCCTAACTCGTTTCTATGTACTAAATTACAATATGCAGCTCCAGTTGATGTTATGCGTTTGGTATTACTGAAGTATATTGTTGGTGACACTGTAAGTCTATGTGAACTTCAAGGTTAGCAGGTTAGGTTATACGTCAGTCTGTGTCAAAACTGATTCAAAACCTAACCTGCTAACCTTGAATTTGACATAGTTACAGTGCCACCAGTACTGCCAAATGTAAAACGAATCGCTGTTTCTATGCAGAAAAGTGTTGCTAATTCAGACGTGCCACATTTCTCAACGATTTTGAATGTATAAATGTAGTACATTACCAAATGAAATGCGATCAACTATTTTACAGGACTCTAAGAACAGCTGAAGATGGAGAGGCTTGGTCAGCCATCTTTTCTAAACCAAAAAATAAGAAGGAACGATTTGCTATTGTGCTATTAATCATTACTCTGGATTTCTTTCAATGTGTAGCAACCTAGAATTTGTGTTTATCTATAAGACCAGGTAGTGTCCAAGCTGGTGTACAATACCGGGTGTTGTTTCCCATTTTGTCAATGGGGATCTGTAAAGTTGTAGAAGATAGAGGCACGGTTGAATTACAAAAGAGTTATCATTTTAACTCCTCAATCTCAGACTCAGATACGAAGTAAACAGAAAAAGGCTATAGATAATTATATGTTTAAATAACCACTTGATTACATATTTTAACTTGTAACCTTCGAGTTCTAACATAGCTTTTTCGTTACGCCCTCCTGAAACCTTTTTCATTAGCTGTTACATGGCGACCAGTATGTGTAAGCAAAGTTTAAAAACAGAAATTTTCTGATTAAAACGTTGGATTCCCTCTGAATTCTCAAGTTGCACACTAATTTTTATTTTTTCACTCCTAAACATGTTACTTGCATGTAATTAATTTGTCTCTGATCCATGTTTTAAATTTTTTGTGTGCGACCGGGCGAAATTGGTCACTATATATCCTACTTTTGGAGTCGTAACACGTCACTCTACAGCTCAAGAAATATAAAGTACTTTACGGCAGGAGTATTGTTTTGTTTTATGGTTTGACAACCAGTGACAACTACTGACATCGTGGGTTGCAACATTTATGAAAATTATATACATCTTTTTAATTGTGAATATTCCGATCTGCACATAAAATACTGTATGCAGCTTCTACATAACTAACTTTTGTGGCCCTTGTCGTTTTTTATACCGCGGGCCATAAACATTTTTTTACGCCCTTGGTACATAAATAACTGTTATCTACTTACAGTAATCATCAAAAAGCATTCATCAGCCTCAATTTCTATATAAAATGTATTTGCTTAAATTACACAACTAATAAAAAGTGTTTCTAAAATACTAAGAATAGGAGATTTGCCTATGAAGAATGGAGTCGTTGAAATTAACCCCTCGTGTTAAATGCACTCTTACAAATGGCGGACGAAATCTCTCCTCACAAGTTGCAGCATTTTCGGTATAGCTTCAGTTTCTTCTCATGTGAATCTTTTGAGCCCTTCCAGATTTATTGGCATTCTTGTAAATATTTTACTTATAAAGTAGCCCAAAAAAAGCGCTGATATATTGAGATCTGTAGGATCAAAGACGGTCACCATAGCGAGAAATCAGTTTATTTGGAAACGATTGTCCTAAGGTATTTATACTAATTCTTGCGGTATAATCGATAGCACCGTGTGGAGACCAATACTCATACACTTTTTTTTTAAGCTCTTCTATCGTTCTCATTCTGGAATCATCATACGTTAATTAAGTGAAAACCGGAGCACCTGGGCCAGGAGTCGAACTCTCTTCCGGGCGCTCGAATTTTCACTGGGACCTCGACTGCAAGCGGCGGGTCCGCTCGCCAGTCGAGGCTCCTAATAATACTCATATAATATCTCCTCCTCTATTTGCCACAAAACAATCTTTGAAGGATGCTTGCTTATCTTTGAGATCTAACCGCTACCGTCCCACCATTTTATTTTATAAAAAATGAGGCCGGACAATCTTTGACACTAAAACAGGACACCAAACTGTCACTTTCGGAGAAGGCTAACGTTGAAAAAAAACTCCAATGTCTTTTATTTATTAAGAAATTATAATTAATTCCATAAGTACAGTGTATGGGTTTTATTACTTAATGAAACTGACCTACGCTTTTTGATGCTCACTCTAATTTGGGCAATACCTTAGAAGTGACTTATTGAAGAAAGGTTGTTCTATACCAAAGTAATAATTTGATTACAATTCGTGCCGAATGATTTAAACGAATTAAAACTATTGTAAAGATATATGTACTCACCCTTTTTATATAATTTAATGTGTGAATATACAGAAGACCACCTGACTAGTGAAATTTAGCGATTAATTAATTTAATGTTATAATGTTGCATGCACGCACCGATAGTATTGACGTTCGTAGTGTAGTTTTAAAGTCTGTGATAATTTACGATGCTCTGTTTTTTGCCTCAAAAATAGTTGCATTCAGAGCTAAGTTAGCTATTTTTGAATTGTTTGGGGTAAGTACTTTCTGTTATATATTAATTCTAGATTCAATTATTGCCAATAATGCGAAATGGGTTGCCTGTATTAGTGATCTGTCTTTTTCGTTGCCTCTGTAATACTTTCTAGCCTAAGCTAATTTTATATTGTTTATCCTAAGGTTTTTATAACTTTCCAAATAAACAATTTATATAAGTTTGAATGAATAAACATGAATGTCCACAGTTGGGATAGCAATCTGTGAGTAAGTACATCTTTATTTAGTGGTGAGCACTTTAATAACAGATCTCTAAGACAGCTCATATTTTTGAACTCAATGAACTATTTGCCACAAATTATTTTGATCCAATTGCAATAATCCGGAACTCTGATAGGATTCGCAAAATTAAATTGTGTTTAATCGTTATTTAATATTTCGACATCGTTGATCTGCAGAAGGTGGGGTACGCTTTATATCTAGCCAAATTCAAGTATAGGAAAATATATGTAGAATCTATTTATACTCTTGAACTAAGTTAATTTTATCTATGACTAATCATTTTGTTAAAGCTCTAACGGTGTTAGGATCAATTAGGATATTCTTTTGTTAGGTCGCTCTTGGTTATGTACACACCTTTCCATTTATAGACAAGGAATAAAACACATCCAGATCCATCTTTCTGTTCTGACCAGAAATAAAGAGTTTGGAGTTGGGTTAGGTTTCGCACTGCGTATTTTAGTGTTAAGTTTAGCCTCTCCTTCGCCAAAAGTCTTGTACATATAGTTGCCATCAACTTCTAGAGTATTAAAGGTGTAGAGACCTTTCTTAATCGCTATTAATCTACTGTCGATTGCAATAAGATCTTCAGTAAGTTTTTCAAATTGATTTCCTAATTCCATGAAGCTCGCTTTCAAAGCACAAGTAACATTAATAAACATATTCTGGTTTGTTACATACTGTGGAGAAGCAGTAGGTACCTGTATACTTTACTCATGTTTTTGTTATATCTACATTATATAAAAAAAAACTTCTGAGTTTATACTTTTATATTGAGTTTGACTGTAGATACGTGTTCCTCGAGCGATAAACATTTGTAGACAACACCAAACACAATGTGACTTGATAATTTTTAAGAAATTCCAGACTATGGACAATTCCGAATGTCTTCCTTTTTTAAAATGCCCTCATAAATCCTAACTACAGCTGTACAAAGCGGCAATTCATGTTCAAAAAGTGCAGTATGCATTCGTGTAGCGTGCCTACTAAAAGTTTAGGCCAACGTATTTTTTCTGAGCGAATTTTATATGAAAGAAGTTAAGCAACACAGATGTTTATTCATGGTCAGTTTTGATTAATTTTGTTTTTCTTCAAGTAAAATTATGTAACATACCCACAGTAATAAAATTAAAATAAGTAAAATTATGTAATTCCATTAGGCTTTTCTTAAATCATTGCATATCTAAACTATATAGCATATCGAAGAAAATTTTGGTCACCAATAAACTGAGTCGCTGTAGGTTATTCACATTATTTATATGTGGAACATGTAGCAGCCAAACCAGTTTTCCAAGTAGCTGTTCTTTATTAAACGTTCTGATGACCGAAAGCTTGACTTCTGTCTCGTCATTGTTTTACCATTCTTTGCCACACTCGTTGTTGATTTATTAGTGCAAATGGAGATCCGCAAATTAACAAAAGAACTGCAGAGAAAAGCCGAACAGGAGCTGAACGAGGTTCCTGCAAGGATGCAAGACGACGTGCAACATATACGAGAATGGATTCATGGTCAACCACATCTCTGCATGCCTGATGGTAACTTTACAATAATTGTTATCCGTTTTGTTTCTTAATCTGCCTATTACTATCATTACTGCAGACTTAGGATAATTATGCAGTTGCATATCTGCATATGCAAATGCACATTTTTACTGTTTTATACAATAAATGCAGATTTTGAAGGTTTCTAGTTAATGCTGCATATTTCTGAAAACTTTAATTTCTAGTTGCATAAAATGTAATTATTTTGAAAGTTTTAAGTACTTTCAAAGCAGAACAGCATGAAAAACGCATCTGTTTAAATGTTTGGTAATTTTAAAGATTAAGCATTTATGGTAATCCATGCTAACCTTTTAATAGGAAATGCAAATGCAAATTCTTTTATCTACGACCACCACTAAAAGTAGGCGTTTGAGCGCTAGCTTGTTTCACTAAAAGTGACGTTTTATAGTTTACCGTGGTTAAAGAAATCAGCTGTTTACTTTTAGCCCATGTGCTAAAAGTGAAGTGAGGTTATAAAACTACAATTTCGGACTGGAAGTGAAGTTGTAAATTTATTCTAGTTGCTTCTTGCGTTACAGGTAAAGTGTTTTTGAAATAATTAAAGCCTTATGTAATGAATACAGTCAGATGTGGAGTATTAATAATTACATTTCGTAACTGACCTTGACTACTGTCATTCGCAAACATTCGCCCGAGCGGCATGGCCTACTGTTTATTATGACATAAATTAGAAGTGTCGTAGATGCAAACCTTTGTTAAATCGATATTTATGGATTAGTAACAGTAAAATGAAGGTCGTAGATAAAATATTGTATGCAACGCGTGCTAAAAGTCGTTTATGCACGAGACATGTTATGAAACTCAGCCTTCGGCTTCGTTTCATAATTTTCATGTCTCGTGCATAAACTTTTAGCACTTGTTGCATAAATAGCTATTTCGTCAGTGCTTAGAACGGTCTAGAGATTATGGCCCAGATATACTTATGTTTTGGTCAAGCCAAATGAATGAGGCTTTATATTGCGCCGTTCTATGCTTCACTATACACTTTTGAGTAATGGATGATATTGTTTTGACATTTAACTAGAGAATTGAGTAAAAGGGGCTTAGTGTTGATTGATGAAATATGTTTTTGGAAAACTCTACTAATCCTTTTCTTGCCACCTCTCTAAGTTTCATTTTATAGTAGAGCCACAAGTTTAGTTCGCCAACATCTATTCGACAGTCAACTTTAAAATATCATCCATAAAACATAAGTCAAAGCCCAGATTAACATTTAAAATGAGAAAAGATGAAATATCTTCAAGTGTAGTTCTAAACCAGTTTGTGCTTATTTTGAATACTTTACCACTAATGGTATTCTGCTATTTTGTAAATATTGATTAGTTGCAATTGTAGCTTCAAAAAAAATTCAAGTTACTCAGCATATGCAAACAGAAAAACATCTGAGTAAGAAAAGCAAAAAAATCTGCTAATAAATAACAACAATGCCAAAACCAGGACCACACCATTCTGAGTTTAATTATGATTTATGTAAAGTCTTTATTTCTGCCGATATATCTTTAGCCAAGTTACAAAAACCAATACTCACAGTATTTCTAGAGAAGTACATGAAGCGAGATATTCCTCAAGAATCAACATTAATAATAGTTTACGTTCCCGACTTGCACAGTGCTACATTGACTAAATTAGGGAAGGGGCATATTTAAGTGCATATTTTCGGTATTTTAGGTGCATATTTTCGGTATTTTACGGTATTTATACAAATATATGCATATATTCCAATTTTTAAGTGCATATTTATCCTAAGCATTACATTTGTGCTTTATGTTAGGTTTAAATAGAGCTCTTTAACTCACCGTTAGGGTAAATCGTATTATTGTTTTGTAAAAGCCGCTGTTTAGGCATCTGCACATTCACTGCCTATAAAAAATCTGTTTTTTTCAAAATTGTCGATTTACGTAGGAACTTGTTATAGCCTCCACACTTGTAACGAAGACTGTTTTCAAACTGTGAAGTGTCAATCTCCTTAATGTTTAAGAATCACCCAGGCAACTTTGTGATTATGTGTAACTTCCTTACTGCAGCACTTTATTAAAAAATAGACTCACAGTAAAAAAAATCTTCACTCTTTTTCACTTCCACTTCCTTCTTTGCTATTTTAGGGGTGAAACTAAAAAACCCTAAAGACCAATATGCAAAAATAAAATCTCCTAACTTAACAGGAGGTATGAAGGGTTCTATAATTTACTCCGTAATTCGGATTCGCACCTTTACGGGTTCAGTTGGACAAAATCCTGAATTACGTTCCTAGGCATTTGTATGGGTAATCTCTCACAGTAAAAAAGTAAGTCGATATCTTGTCGGGTCTAAGAGACATTGAGGAAGTCGTGAAAACACATTTTACCTCTTCTAACCCTCTCAGGAGTAACATTTCGGAAAATCCTAGCACTTTCTCACGTACCTAAAAGAACCTTTCTGTAAAAGTTCTAGGGTTACTGGTCAGCGTTCATGGGTCAGGGATTTGTCTTTTATAATTAACGCTGATAATTATATGCACCCAAATGTACGAAAATATGAGCATATACAGGGTGTTTCAAAACAAATGCGAAAAACTTAAGGGGCTGATTCCTTGTTCAAAATGAAGGATAGTTTATTATATAAACATTGGGTCAAAAGTCCACCATTAGGGAGATATCGCACTGCAAATATGGCGGAAAAATAATGTTTTTATTTGTTATCTTAAAAACGAAAAGAGGTAGACCAAAAAAATTTTATGGAATTATTACTATTATAAAAACACACTGTTTGCACATTTCTCAACTTTTTTAAAAAGAGTAGAGGGGATTGAATTAGACTACCGCTATCATTCTTCTTAACTAAATGTAAGAAAAACTTACGCAATGACATGGAAAAATATCAATTGATAGCCTGGTTTATTTAGAAACTTTTTTGTCTCTTGCTGTTATCACTTTTTAAGACGTTTCTTATTGTTGTTTTATTTGACATTGCTCACTTAGTTTGAATACAAAATACGACTAATTTAATCAAAAATTTATTACCTGATCATTTAATTATTCAGTACCTAATAAGAGTGCAGTGCGATATCTCCCTAATGGTTGACCTTTGACCCAATGTTTATATAATAAACTATCCTTTATTTTGAACAAGGAATTAGCCCCTTAAGTTTTTCGCATTTGTTTTGAAACACCCTGTATATGCATACATTTTGTTGAGTATATGCACCCAAAGTTATAATATATGCACGTATATGCTCTAATTTTTTTGAAAATAAGGAGAGGAGTATGCTAAATAATGTAAAAATAGTAATTATTTTGTATGAGTATATTTATTTCTCTAATTTTTATTCAAAGACCTCATAGATTTTAACGTTTGACTATCTAAACATAGACTGCCAACGCCAACTTCACGTTGAGAGCAACATAAAAATAAGATTTCCTCTAACCCCGCCAGACTATTATTCAACCAAGGCTCTTGAAATGGATTCTATGTTGGTTGATTCCTTATACGTACATTGCTTCTATGGGAAAAGTGGGGGTTGCTGGCAGTGTATGTTTATATAGCCAAATATTTTAACAGGGACTTCCCCTTTTCTCTGCTTATTTCGATACGCGCCCTGCACTCCAGCGGCCAAAAGTGAAAGTATGTATCTCAGTTGCAATTTTATTAATAAATTTAAATGAAATAGTAAATTTTACAAAAAAATCTCAAATAGTAGTTCATACATTACAAGTTATTACAAAATATAACCAAATATGCAAAATCCAGAAATTATGTTCAAAAACAGTACAGAAATTGTGATACGATGCATTATTGATCACCAAACCGGATCGTTTTCAAGATTCGGCAATAATTTTTCTTTCGGCCACTTGACATCATTTTGATGGGTCATCGTGGTAATCACTGTCCTGATTTAAACATTAATAAGTACAAAATTTTACCTTTGACATGAAGAATAATCGATCGTTGCCCTTTACCGACAGGGGATTTTAAACAGCTGAGGGTGCCATCATTTCAACATTTACAACAGTATGGGAGCTATGCAAGTACGTTTCATCAGTGTACACAATATTACGGCATTCGGTTTTATATTTTCACATATAATCTCATAAGAGCATTAATTCTTTCCGGAAATTTTTTGAGTGCTTTCCAACAACGTCGTATTAATTTGCCCGAGCGGGACGCGAGGGCAAATTAGGAAGTTGTTGGAATGCACGAAAAATAATTTCCGGATATGAATTAATGCTCGAATGGAGATTCGGAAGAAAATCGTAACGACACAAACCCTAAAAAGAAGTAATGTCTACCTACAAAAAATTTCCAAGAAATTTTGTTGTTGTCTTGGTTATGGCTCGTGAACTAATTTTTCTATTGGTCATTAATGAGTGTCGTACGATTTTCCTAATAATTCAACACGTTTTGCTGGAATTTCTCTCTTCTCTATTAGAACTTGCCTATTGTTGTGACATTGTCTCTATTGAAAATCTATTCTATGTACTAATCGCCTAAAAAAAATTAACCTATCAGTGAAATTAACACCCACCTTCTTCATTTTGTACGGCTTCGAACACAGCTTTCGCTGTAGGTTTCTTTTTATGGATTTGCGCAAAGCTATAGATCACGCTTTGGATTACTTGTTCTTCATATAGATCGACAGATGACCTGGAGCTAGGTTTAGTAATTGGTTTTCTTGGAGTAGTAAATTTTCTTCCACCACTTAGTTCAGCTTCTTTAACAATTCGCTTAACTGTATTTACGCCAATACTCGCTGAATTAGCCACTCTTTCTTGCAAACGACTGAAAGAAATTTTAGGAGTCCTACTTGATTCTTTCTTCATAAATCTATAGTCACTATTATTTCACTTCCTTGACTTCAAATTAGTTTCTTAGGGTTACCCATAATGCAGACAGCTCTATAAATAATTAAAATTTCCTTAAGAAATTACTTTACAAGTCAATATTTTATATTTACATGTAACTGTGAAAACAGCAATCGAAATGCACAAGTTAGTCCTCGAAAAGGGTTGATTTTTAAACTGCAGGCAGGAACTCCAAAGAACTGTTTTAGAATGTAGTATCGCATCAGGAAACATGTTTTGGTTTCGACGCCGCAGCCAATAGTGACATTTAACAAAGCCGAGCCACAGGAATAAATATTTTCAATTACAAGTGCACAAATGTTTAGCTTGCTTTTTAAGTTGGTCGAAATTTATATTTGCATTATAACCTCAAAAAGTTATTTAATGACACTTGACACTTTAAATTAGTTCTAACTATAACAACCGCGATCTCTGATCCTTAATAGTAATAGTAATCTAGCAAGCTTTGTAATATGTCATTTGGGTTGCGTGCTTCACTCTATTTGTTCGGTGCGCCAAGTATAGTAACCTTCGTTGAATTTTTGTGAATCGTCTGCATTTAGATAAAACGTGGGTCATGCAGATATGTCAATTAATTAATAGGTTGTCCATGTAGAGAATCGTAAAACACTAACGACCGATCTTATACGGAGCGCTAATTTTTGATTAACTGTAATTCTTTACGTATTAAAGTTACAGTAGCGCATCATAATGTTAGTGCTGATGACATTTTATTCATTAGTAAAAAACAATTACTCGCTCTTGTTTATTTCAACACAGAATTAAAGTTAATTCCAAATTCACTTTTTTATCATACTGGCTGGAAGCGTCTGCGAAATAGTGGTACAAAACCATGATTTAACGTAAAAACATACAGGCAAAGCTTTTCTGTAACAATAAACCAGAAAGACAATGATTTGCGAGATAAGTCAGTATTACTATCGTAAAAATGCAATTTATGTGTACTTACAATGATGTGCAAGTGCAGATACAGGCTTTCAAAGTGATACAACATCTAGTGTGAGGCACAAGTGATTTCAACAAGCATTCCGATTACCGGCAGCAGGTCTAAAATAAAATGCAAACAGTTCAGAGTCATCTTCAGGAAACCTTATCGACAAGGAACAAAACTGAACTAACACAACTCCAAACCTACCCTAAGCCTAACTTAAACTTCGAAAAAGTCAGATCCGGGAAAATAAAAGTGTCTGATGTGATTTTCTCAACTCCAGGAAAGTCAAACTGAACCTGAATATTCGCAATGCAAATGAGGGAAAATGCGATAGGATAAAACAGCATCCTAAAAGCTAATGTTGTCCTAACACGTGTGCTAAGGATTTCTTTAAAAAATTATGTATAAATATGGGTAAATATTTCTAGGTTAGGATTATGACATCGTAGCAATTCCCAGGTTTAATTTTTTTTATTTCACTTTTCAAATCGTTGCAACAAATTGCAGTTCTTGTTATCATAGAAATTGTCAATTTTAGTATAAAAGCAGCCGGTTTTCGAATCCGTATAACGCCAGGGTAGTACTGTCGTGTTTATTAAAGTGTTGTGCAGCGTTTATGCTTTGTGAGTATGACTTAATTTTAGAAAGGTTAAAAAAATGTTGTACCACAAATATTTTGAAAGTACATATCTAGGTCTACTTAGTTAATGATGCAGTGTGAGCCTTTGTTGAGTAAAAACACAACCACCAATAACATTACAACTATCTCTGTAGAACACATTTTCGACACGACTGTATATTACTCGTTCCGAGGTTTGTAAACCTCTCCTAGTTACGATTTTAAAACAATAGATTGTCGTAAAGCTGCCACCTGTGTTTTATTTTAATATATTGCATTGTCAATACTGCAGTGACACAACATAAGAAACGGTCCCAACATAAAAGTTACTGTCTAAGATGTTGTCCAGCAGAAAACAGAAGCTTATGAAAGTGGAAAACAATTACTGTATCGTGGCATTGTTGTGTATGGCTTATTTTAAACTTCAGACCTTCAAAATGGTTTCTGCTTGCACCGAGTTGTAAAGCTACATCTAGTGTATAGGTTAACTTAACTTCACGTGCTTCTGGCTTACTCGGGAGTGAGGTAAACCGTTGGTCAGCTTCTCTGGGTCACTAATCACGCATTCGATGATTATTTGGAACCACCTATTGCTCAACATGTTGTCTATCAGTCAAGATGTGTGATTACAGCGTATATTATAAAAATCTTACAAATTAATACCCGGTCAATGAGTGCTGCTGATGTTTTAAGTATTTATCTGAAATTCCATTTCTACACAGGCAAGATGTTACGGAAAGGACTTGGTCAGTGTAGCTTCTACATAGTGCTTTCAAGTAATTTGGTGCTAATTTTATTGTATATTAGTCTTTCTAGAAGTTTATGATTGGTGAACACCAAGCCGATTAGACATTAGCTCTATGGGGTATCTACAGGTTTACCTTCTTATGATATGGCTACCACTTTCTTTCGTTTGGGCAAATTAGGAAGGATTTTAGTCTGCAGAATATCGGTGACGAATCTGTTTACCATAGTCGAGTAAACTTGCCACGGCGTAATAAAAATTCTGGGTAGATACCGTTGAAACCTGGAGTTATTCCAACTACACTTTTTTAGTGCTCTTGAGAATTCTTCATTAATAAAAAGTCGGGATTTACTCAGTTTCAGTTCCAAGGTCTTGTGTGTGCTCCTGTTTAACTTCGGTAACGTAAGCCTTGTTACTCGGCACTCTGGACGCCAACCTAATATATGATGCTAAAGTGTTTGGAGTTAAGGTTCGCGTTGCGTTGGGACTGATTCACCTCACATTCGCGTACAAGTACACTCCTGTTCTTACGCCTGCTCGTGTGATATCGTTTCTTCCACTTCGCCAGGTCGCGAGGTGAGGGCTACCTATGCCAGGGCTTTGTCTGGCACAATACATCCTGGCGCGGAGAAGAAACGTCGATTTCTTTCTTCTCGGATTTCTCTGCCCACTCTCCCTGAGCTCGCACTCCCTTCCCGATCCACGTTTCTCGCATCTTTCCGTTGCTCCTCTCATTGCTTATTACCTAATTTAGACTAGTTATTCTAGTGTACCTAACTTGCATCTGTTCATTTTCCAGTTCATAGTGCTGGTTCACATTTACTACTTTTTTTTCACTTTCACTACTGAGCCATTTGCCTATGACGATTGCTAAATTATTGTTTCGGGCCAATGGTCTATCACTTTCTTAATATTATTTCTATTCTCTTCGTATTATCTGAATTCAATTATCCTAGCCTTTGGGCAGTCTATACTTCGCACGTATTGCATTCTGCTCCGCTTTTTCCAATTCTCTGTAGGTGAACACCTTTTTCTCCGTGCCCGCTCAGGATGACAGTGGTCCTGCGTTCAAGTCTGACTTGGTAGATTCATATCCATCTGGCAATGTCAGAAATAATTTCGTGCAAAAATGCAAGAAGCAGAAATAACGCAGAATGAGAATGCAAGAACACTATTAAGTAGCATTCAAGGTCTACAAGAGAAGCAGGAGGAAATGAAAGGATATCTAGAACAAAATAAAGAAGAACTGCTACAGGTACAGGAAGAGAAACGTAAAGAGGATAGAAACTGGTTAACACAGAAGCTGCAGGAGTTTAAACTGACATTCGACGTCGAACTACAAGGACAAGAAGAAAAATACAAAACCGGCTTTAAAAGCTTCAAAAATGTGAAGAGCGTATAAACGATACGGAAAATACAATTGTTCTAGTAAAAAACGACGGAAGGATGGTGTGCGTAGTTACTAATAGTAAACTTCAATAAAATAACAACAATTTTAGGGGGTATAGAACAGCTTTTATTGCAAAATGAAAATGGAGAAAAGAATGAAACATTCTTACCATTTTTAGAATTGATAATAAATAATGAAACGTATTCTGCACTAATTGATACAGGAGCTCAGGTATCCTTAGTGGGTGAACAGGTTCTAATGATAAGAAATATATTCTAAAAGAATAAAAATTTTTAAATTCAGAGTATGATTTATTTTCGTCAAATAACAAGAAATTTTACAATACAAACCTAGCAGTGATGATAAATTTTACAATGTAGATAGAGGTATTTTAACAAGATTTTTTAATAGTAAAGGATTTACATATGAGTTTTATAATGGAAATAGATTTTATGGGGCAGAATAAGACACAGATTAATGTGGAGGAAAAATGTGTGATTATTGACGAAGAAAGGATAAATTGGTATACTAAAATGGATACAATAAGGAATGAGTTGATTAATAATTTTAGAATAAGCGACATAATAAGAGAGGAGCAAATAGGAACGCAGAATTTAAAATTTAAGTAGGACACAATTGATATGTTAAAAGCTAACATCTTGTAAACAATCATCTAACAACCATAAACAATTTCAGTCACCGCTTGGAGATAACAAATAACGAAAAATTTCGGTCAAAAACTATCCAATACCATTTAAACAACGAATGCAAGTAAGAAAGAAAGTTGGAACAATGTTAAAGAAGGGAATAATTGAAAGGAGTTCTACTTCATATATAAATCTTACAGTTGTAACAAAAAAAGGTCGATAATTACGTTTTTGTCTCGACGCAAGGCGCGTTAATCAAATAACGAAACCTCTGTATGAAGCTCCGCAAACCATTGATAGCAAAAATACATAACAAAATAGTTTTTTCAATGCTGGATTTGAAGAACTCATTCTGGTTAATCAACCATCATGGAGATTCAAGAAAATATACAGGTTTTAGAATAGAATGCGAAGTGTTCCAATTTTAAGTTGTATCATTTGGTTTGTCAACATCGAGTTCAACATTAGTTAAGGCCATGCAACGAATTTTAAACAAGTTTGAAGAATTTTGTACGCACTCTATCGACGACATTCTTATATACAGCGAAAATGTGGAACAGCACATGATGCATTTAAAAATAATATTAAATGAATTAAGTATGAATAATTTGAAACTTAACATCGAAAAATGTGAGTTCCTGAAGAATAAAGTAAATTATTTGGGCTATATTATAAGTAAGAGTGGAGTTCGTGTTAAAGAGGACAGAATCAAATTGATAAAAAGTTTTCCAAGGCCGAAAAATTTAAAAGGACTAAGGAGTTTTCTTGGAATGATGTGCTACTACAAAACGTTTATACCAAAACATTAGGATTTGTCGATACCATGAATGGATCTGTTAAAGAAGAACACAAAGTGGAAATGGGAGGAGATACATAAACAAGCTTTCCAAAACACGAAGGATAATTTTTATAAGGATCTTTTGTTGAAACATCCAGATTTCAATGCGGATTTCTTATTGCGAACCGACGCGTCAGACAATGATATATCAGCTGAATTGGTGCAGATACTAAATCAAGAGGAACTACCAATTGTGTTTTTATCAAGAATTTTACGTATTACGTTATACCACAGCCGAAAAAGAAATGCTAGCAATTTATGCGATACGCAAGTTAAAATTTTATTAAGTGGAAATCAATTTTTAATTGTGACAGATAATGCAGCACTTACGTTTATGAAGAAAACGAACTTTCTAAATAACAGATTAAATCGATGGACATTATTTTTACAACAGTATAATTTCAACATAAAACATCGAGCAGACAGGTTAAATGTAACAATCGACTATTTAAGTAGAAAGTACATAGTTCAAGAAAAGGTCAACAAAATAATGATAGCTCCAGCATTAATCAATGACGACGCACGGAAATATTTACAACAGAACTTCATAAATATGCAAACTAACTAAGAAATGATAAGATTACGAAGAATCGCATTAATGGAAAATCTTGGGGGGTATAAAATAGTCGATGACATTCTTTTAAAAGAAGTGGGAATGAATGAATTAGTAGTATTAAATATGGAGACTGCTACATATGTAATCATAGAGATTCATCTGAAATATGGGCATATTGGAATAAGAAAGACATGGACCATCTTTCGTGAAAAATTTTACATCAAAAGTGATGTTAAAATAGTTAAAAGGATAATTAGTGCGTGTAAAATATGTTTATTTACAAAAGAGAAGAATTAAAAGAATATGAGCTATATCAAAAGCATAAGAGCGGACCATCCGTTGCAACTGATAGCTATCGGCTATATAAGTAATTTAATAACTGGACAATATGGGCACAGGAATGTGATGTTAATTGTAGATATTTTTACAAAATATGTAAAACTATACCCTGCTAAGAAGATTAATACTAATAATGTACTGAAAAACCTGAAAGAGTATTTTGAAGAATCTGAAAAGCCAAAGAAAGTGTTGGTAGATAATGCTACTTATTTTAAGAACAATACGTTCGTAAATAACATGATGCAACAAAATGTAGAGGTTGGTTTTTGCAGCATACGATATCCATAGGCAAATACCCCTGAAAGATACATAAAAGAAGCTATCAAACTCCTACAAATTCGAACAAATGCGAAACACACTGCATGAGCAAAATTTATAACGACAGTGGAAAACCATATAAATAATACGCCAAATTCTGTAACGGAGATTAGCCCAATCGTATAATGAAACATATAAATCCTGAAAGGCCATGGCAGCCGACCCACGGCGATAATATAATTGAATTACTACAAGAGGCATAGGCGTATTCGGTAAAATACTCGCTATATATTGAGATGGTATTGAGCCCGCTACTGAACCCTGCTTGCAGCACAACAAATAAGTAAAACAAGTCAGATAGCACAGAGTTGGGGTAGTTCATGCAACTGCACGATTGAACGTAAATTTCAATCCGTAATTACATTTGCAAAGAAATGCTGGTAGTAATGAGTTTATTTGAGTAAAGAATGCAAAGGGCAGAGCTCGTTTTTCATAAATTGGAGTCGATAATTCTAAATTAGCCAAAAATAAGAAGTTTGTGCAAAATTAAAGCCGAACCAAAATAAATAGAACTGTCACAGAAAGGTTTATAATATGTGCGTGTTAATTGAAGCATAGATTGCAGAATAATTAAATAGGTTATGTTTATGAGCATTTTAAAAAAATTTAATAAAAGCAGAATTATGATAATACGTTACAACGAGCATAAATCAAACAAAACAGGACAATTAGAATTATGGGACAGCAATATTCTAAAATTTGGAGAAAAGCAAACAGTTAAGAAAATTACAAGAAATGGACACAGCAGGATGTGAAACAAAATTGGTGATTGAACAAACAAGTCAGTGTAATTACGTGAGTGATAAGGACAATTTACATAAAAAGCAAAGTGTAGTGGCGCTATGAGACAATTTAAAACCGAATTGAAAGGACAATAATTTGGAAATAGTATTTTGGAAAAACATTTTTAGTTATAAGAAATATTAGAGTAAGAAGTTATTGTATTGTATTTGGTCAATTTCCGTTTTGTATAACTTAAATAGGCAATTGTTATTAACGACCAGTATCCAGAGACAATTGAATAAAATTATTGAATGACAACCAGTTTTTGTGCTCTCTGAAATTTACATATTTTACCTAGTAAATCATTAATTTTATCGATAAAAAGTACACCAGTTTGTCAAGAATTTGTCAGTGCACCTGTGAGAATATGGGGAACATTTTCCCTCACCAAAAATAATTTTTCATCGTGACCACATCCCGAGAACATCGGGGAAGCCAACGCAGTTCCCGAACATCAGACAGGGCACATTTTGAATTTCAGAGCCCAAGATTTTAACAGCAGCATACCAGCACAGCGTATAGGAGGCCCCCACAACGCTAGCAGGACCGCAGGACCCCGTATCCGGCAGATATCACCAGAAGCTGCAGTCCGAATGATCTGCCGCAGCTTTGATCAACAAGGTACCAAATTTTACTAAAAGTAACGGTGTTAGCAACCGGAAATTCGCATGACTACTAGAGCAAACCTTCATGAACGAGACCCAGGCGGAGTTTAGCATCCATCAAAAATTAAATATCCAGTAATTGCCATAATCAGGTTTGAGGTTATGTTGATCCCATAGCGACGCTCCAAAAAACAATTTAATGTTGTAACAACGAAGTGGAGGTTTTTTTTCCAGTAAACAAATGAGAATCAGTGACGCCAAGAGCTCGATAATTCAAAATTTACCTGCTAAATCGCTCATAAAACACCTTTTATTAGTTTAAATCACAAAAACGAAACACTAACCAAAATAAACCGATTTTGTGCTAGGAGTTTGACAGAAATTGCGTCTGCGCGCTCGAGTTAAATTTATATTCCATTGGCGTATCACACGAGTTTAATATTAAAGTATCAGGGAACCCAGCTTTAAGATATGAGTCATCTTGCCTACCGAGCTAGCCTCTGTAAGATTAAATTGCAGATGGATGAAGTATAATAAAGGGCACAATACTGTTAACTTTATAAATAATTAACGATCCCAGTGAGTATTTTTAGTCAGTCGAAATTTGACCTAAATAAAAGAATATTTGCAGGTAGTGGTAATTGCTAGTTATTTTATCATCTTCATTATAATATTACAATATAGATCAAACCATTGCAATATATATATATATATATATATATATATATATATATATACTACAAGAGGCAAGGATAAAAATGAAATAACGACTCGACAAATATGTACGAAGAGTAAACATATTTGCAGGTAGTGGTAATTGCTAGTTATTTTATCATCTTCATTATAATATTACAATATAGATCAAACCATTGCAATATATATATATATATATATATATATATATATATATATATATATATACTACAAGAGGCAAGGATAAAAATGAAATAACGACTCGACAAATATGTACGAAGAGTAAACAGGAAGATTAAAAGAAGACAGCAATTTAAAATAGGTAACTTTGTGGTAACTAAATCATTACAATTAGCAAATAAAGAAAGAAAGTTGTGTGCGAAGCTCGTTTTACCATACAATGTCAGTACGAGATTACTAATATATTTGGAAATACGACTTTTGAATTAAGAAATCCTGAAACAAACAATATAAAAGGTTTCATATTAATCAAATATACCCGTATACAAATAACCATGATAGTTAGTGAAGTAGGTGTTTAAAAGTAGAATAGATTTATTATAATAAATAGGATTAGGTTGATGTTTTACAGTTAATAAAAGTTATTGTGGAAGCACAGCAGTTAATAAAGTAGAAATTTAACGATGATTTTGAAGTTTAAAAAAACTTATTCTTGAATTTGTATATATGAGTAGATAATATCAATAGATTTGTTTTTAATTTAAACTTCAAGGGGGCAACAATGCTATGATATTAGCGTGGTTAAAAATATCTTATAAAACTAATTCAGTATAGTAACATACACAAATAAATAATAAAATGTAAAAAAAGATTCTAATAATGTTAAATCACTTAGAACTCTCCAAAATCGAATTACAGTATGCTAGCAGATGTATAACACCTGTAATACGGCAGAAAGTCAATTAAAATAATATAAATCAGTATCGACATGAATAACATACCAATGTTCATTTAACCTAATGTTTCCGATGCTCGAATGGCAATGGAATGGGTAATTAGGCCCAAAGCAAGTAATTTGAACTGTTCATAATTGATTATTGTTCACATGGAATGCATTGCAGAATATTACAACGTGCTGAGGCATTCAAGATTTCAATAAAAGACATATAAGCTCATGTGCTTTTTTTCCAAATTTGTGATTTCGTTTGAACCTAAAATGGAATTTTAAAGTAAAGAAAAGGCTTATAGTACATATGGTTAAATTATGACTTACCATTGTTAATGTAGCAGAGTGTTTATAACCAGGTAAAGGTTCAGATGCGTTTAAAATACGATAAATAAATATTACTAGCCTAAAAAAATTGACTTCTGTCAGGTTTTTTACTAAATTGATCCAAGCCGGTATTTGGCCAATTTTCCTTCCGCAAAAGCGTGCCAGGGCAGTGAACAACCAATTGTTTTTGTTTTAATAAAGAAAACTTGGCTGGTTGAAAAAATATTTCAATGATTTGACGGGCATGATGAGCTTCCATAAATCAAAGTAAAATGAATAAATTTCGAGCAGAACCCAAGACAATTATAGTTAAAAGTGATTGCAGGTGTGCGTTACCTACATTTAAAAAGCTTTCATGGGACGTTGAAGATATCACCACAGAAGTCACAGAGAGTGAACCAACGGTCGGCGTCCCATAGGTGTTTTTTAGCAGCTAGCATTTGCAGATCTTTCACAACGAAAGTGAAAACGCAAAGTGAGTGCGTTTTTAATTAATTCTCAGTACTGAACGACGAACGATAATAATCCAAGAGATTAAAAGGCCTATAAAAAGTTCTAAATTCGTAAAAATTTATATTTATAATTAATAATGGTTTGTAAACCTAAAATTTATCCACTTGTTTGTTCTTTGGAAGCGTCGTTTAACAAAAATTTGTTTGGATTGTTATAAGTGCCAGCAACCTTATAAATAAACATAAAAAATTATGAAAACATTTTATTCAATATGATTGGATTTAAGTACAAAAATATGATAATTACCATTTTCAGGGTTTACAATTCCGTGTATAAATAAAATCTTGATATCTGCTTAATTATACTTTGTTTGATTGGTTTGAAGAGCGTGGCAATAGTCTGTAGTGTAGTATCAGTTTTCGTGCAACAGTTATCCTGCAGATAGGGCCATATTGAGCTAGTCGAGTAAAGAATTATATAAAAAAGATCTCTACAGCATGGTAGTTTTCTTTACCGCGGCTATCCTCTTACTTTCTAACTTTACTCGCAGACTGGGCCACCTGAAATATCAGCTTTAATTACGAAGCTATGGTTTCCTGCCACGTTTATGTGCTCCATGAGAGCGCTTATGGCATCAATTTTCGATTTCCTGGTTTGAAGCCTTTAGGGTTCTTGAAACATTTATCCGAGGATTTTAGAGTTGTTATTAGCTTTCCAGTCTTCAAGTATCTAATTTCCTGGTACGCGTTGTATAAGCTTAGGTGGTTCTTCTCTAGTCGCGGGTAGCACATGATGAATGCATTCCAGTGTATCTGATCTTTAGTTAGGGTATTGTACGGATTTATGCTCATGATTTCGTCATCCAGCTAATCTTTAATGATTTCTCAGTGATCATCCCCTTATTCTTGTTTGCATGTAGAGTGGTAGGTCACTGAATATGTCGTCGTCTGGCATTAAGGTATTTCTTATCTCAGACAGTGTGCCCTGTAGGTAAATAGCAGTTATCTCGTCTACTTTCAACACGCTAGAGTTGCCGTATTGAGATCTATTTTATTTTCCGCTATCCTGTATGTATTGTCCCAAGGGCTTTTCCAGGTCTTTCACTATGGACGCACACTACGAGTTTGATTTCGCGTCGTTGATAGCCTTGCGCGTTATTTCCTTTATTACTTTTGTTAGGGCTTCAACGAATTCGTTGATTTGATCATTATCACTCAACTGCGTTCATTCCAGTTCTTCCCTCATCTTAAAAATTTGGTTTTCTATTTGCTCGACAATAACCTTTCTAGTTCGATTTCAGTTTTTTTCCGAAAAATTCTTCAAGTATCGTCAGTTATCGGTTCTGTGATCTGCTCTCTATTCTTTTTGTCATTCTTGGACGCGATTGTAAGATTCTACTTGGCTAGTCATTTTCAGTTTTACGAGCAACGTGGCAAACAGAATAGTTTGGAAACAACTAGGGGAGGCCTACATCCAGCAGTAGGTGACAAATGACTGCTCTATTTCGGTTATCACCAGCGGTAGAGCGATTTCTAATTCTATATACCGATGGTCACTTATCAGCATTCCCGGGAACACCTTCCAGTAAGCTGTTTCTGCCGTAATGCTTCCGCTTGTGACTGCTATGTCAATGTTGTTTTCATAGTTTCCGGTGGAGGAAATGTAAGGTTCGTTTGCCCTAGTTACTATACAGAGATATTGTTCTTGGCTATCAAGGTCTCCAACCTTTCCCCTCTGTCATTAGTTTGTTTTGAATACCACGAGGAAGGGTCCCCTGTTATCAAGATGGGGACGTTTGCATATGCCATTTTCAGAGCTTAACGATTTTTCATTTCTTTCTTTAAATCTCCATTCCAAGCAAAGTAAATGCTGCTCATAATAAACTGTACCGAGTGGTGTCTAATCTCGTATGTCTTCAATCATTTGATGGTAAACCTCTTTATACGAAATCATCGTAGACATGTCAGGCCATTTTATAGCCGTGCCATTGCCAAGGTGTCAGCTGAACCATTTCACCCACGCTCATTGCAAAAGGGGATCACGTAGGACGTTGCAAGATTTCGCCCATGCCACGCTTTCAGAGCGCAGCGACAATATCGACCCTGGTGCGAGCGCCTTCCGCCGCCTGCAGGACTAGATACCAGCCCAGGTAAATTTATGTAATAAACTGTTATAACTTGCTGCTCTACGAACGAGCATTGTTTTCAAAATTAATCATATAAGCTTATGTAATCAACTGCTATAACTTGCAGCGCTGCGAGCGAGCATTGTTTTCGAAATTAATCATTTAAACTTATGTAATAAACTGTTATAACTTGCTGTGCTACGAGCGAGCATTGTTTCCGAAATTGTACATGTTTGTTTACAGGGTGACTGAGTCACTACGTTATGATCAATGTAAAGTGGGACCCGGACGTGGCGGATGAGCATTGCAGGTAGGTTGTCGTGTTTGTCGCTGCACTGTGGCTTCTAGAAATAGTTATTTGAGTATTTTTCGCCCCATTTCACCCCCAAGGTCCGGTTGAACGTAGGTCTCCTGATTTGGATCTTGTGGCGCCCATTTATTTGGTAACACCCTATATATACCTCAACACGCTTGCCCTGTGGCGTACCGTTCTGAACCACGCTCATCTCCCTAAGCGTATTTGAGCCGAGGCTTTTAGACTGTTTCTTACGATGTTCAGTGTGATCGTGCACATTTCCCGGACTTGTCTAGTCTTTTGCATTCGCGCACTCGCGAGTGTCGTTAGATCATTTTGATACTGTAACAGACATTATACCAGCTTTTTATCTAGCACCACGAAGAGAGGGGCACTTATTCAGCATGGGTATGTAATATTCAATTCCTTTATTAATTGCATATGGTTTTTGCCGATATAATAATGACAGCGACCTGTATTCCGATAGTAGCCTTACTTCCAGTTCGGAGGTCTTTCCATTCCCCAAGTTTGCCTGTGCCATACGTATACTTTATTTATAGTCCATAACCTATGTTTGAAATGAGTTCCCTAGTCCTCCTTGTGAAAATTGAGCTGTTGTTTGACCCGGCATCATGTGAATTATCTTTCATGCCGCCATTTTGATAGTTTATTCACTTGATAGTCGGCTTCACACTGTCTCGTGTCATTTAGCAATTAGTTTCTTCTCTGCAGAATATTTCCAAATGGCCGGATTGAGCATTTAAATCACTTTATCACCCTTACGTGGTCTTTAACGGTACATGATGGTCATCTTACGTATAGTCGTTTTCCGGTTAGCAAGTGCTGCCTGGTTGCTAGGGTTACCTCCACAACCCAGTGGTTGTCAGATTTGCCGCTCGGTCTAAATTTAAACTTGCTCTTATCCCCTCTTATTTACTCTCTGGCAGTGCCTTCCTAATTGCCGAGTTGAGGTTTTCTCTTCGACCAAGCTGGGCATCCCATATACTGTAATTCTTGGCTTAAGCTGCTTCTAGACCTCTTTTTAAAGCAGCTACATTGATTTTAATCTTTGTCAACCTCCTTAGTCTATATTCTGACGCTATTCTGTCCGCTGTATAATAGTTTGGCCGGGTTTACTCCAAGGTCCTGTGGTTTGGCCTTTATGAAAGGGATCTTCCTAGTGTTCTCGCCGGTCATTGCCGTTTTGTCGGTTATTGGAGTAACTTCAATTATCATCTTCCTTGCGGGATCTATTGTTCTTCCTGATAGGATTTTGAGTCCATGCGGCTTTTCTTAACTCGTTGTCTGTGTGTAAGTGGATAGCTTCATTTTTTTTCTTTCAATGCAGTAGAATTTTTCCGTTATTATGTTTGTTTCTCCCGCTTGCTACTAAGCAAGGCCAGTTTGACAAAGGGGATAGTTCCCATAGATGTTGCACGAATTCTCTTTTTTTGGGCCCCGTGTCTTTTAGCATGGATACTGTCCTAAATTCGCTTGAATTTCGTGAAGTCCTCTGATACGGCCTCCACGTATTGCATTTTCTCAATCTTAGTGGTAACATTATCCATTTTGGGGCCTTTCTCCACCATTTGGGCCATTTTGCCTTTCTCTTTCTTTCTTTGCCGCTAACCTAAGCTTAATACTATCTTAGAATATCTTCTTTTAACTTATCCACCTTATCTAACATATGGCTACTTATAGTCAGGACCAGCAATTCCCGGCTTAGGTAGACCCGGTTTTTTTTCTACGAATTTGTTTGACCGTTAAACGAAGGATAGAGCCTTAGCTGTGCTCGGATGCTTATGACGTAGGGCAGCTGCGACACCCAGGGGCTACAGCAAAAGCTGCGGACTAGAGAAAGAACTTTGTTGCCCGCCCTTCATGGCGTCTCCCAGACAACCGCGAGGGAGAAACCAATTTGAGAGAAAATCTATTACTTCGATCTGAATCAGCTAAATTCAATCGTTAGGTCGCTTAATACTTATTAAACGGTCTCTACTACCGGTTGACAAGCAAACCATTTATTTGCTTTGAAGAGAAGCCAGAGTAAAGTATTGGTGACTGTTGTGCTTCCAATTTTTCCAGTGACAGAGTAACACTAGGTGGAGGCAGATACTAGATTATCATCCTTTGTTGTGCTTTGCACATATTATATTGCTCCGCCATATCATACATTTTTCGCATTTTGTACCTGAGACCTCAAAATCCGATGTTTTGCCTGTCCTTAGCAGATGGATTTTGTATAATAATCAGATGAGACTTTTTACGAATAACATTTTCTATCATCTTTTAACCAATTTATATATTCAATTATGAAATACATGGAGAAAAGTATCACTTTGAATGGTTACAACTTTTAGATATAAACAAATTGCGCTAAATCTCTGTCTAATAGGCAACATAGCGCAAGCAGCTATTCAAAATATACTAGTTTGATGTCGAGGAGGCAGCATTTACGAATATTCGCATTTAAACTATGCCTTCCTCTAATTGCTAATGAATTTAAATCAGTAGTAGCTTGTTTTTTCAAATTTTACAATACTATTATAATCCTGAAGCTTTTTGTTATTTTCCTTTTATTACGTTATAGATGATCAAACAATTGTGACATTCTTACGGCTGTGTAAATATGGGCTCCATAAAACGAAAGAAAGGATTGATAATTTCTGTACAATGATGCCGCTTTTACCAGACATTTTTACCGAGAGAGATCCACTTTTACCTGAACTGCAAACCGTTCTAAATGCTAAGTAAACACAAAAGCTTTTCCAAACGACAGATGTTATTCCAATTTCTTGTTGTAGTATATTTGCAACACTACCCAATGCAGAAGATGCAGCAGGACCACGTATTTTAATGATTCGCCTGAACAAGTGTAACCCCGAGCAAGTGTCTCTACAAAATTTACATAAGGTCTTCATCATGGTCCTTGGTGTTTTAATGCACGAAGACGATAACTACATAATTGGTGGACTAAATACCTTTGTCGACTTTGAAGGTTTCTCCTTGAGTTACATGCTACAAATTAATCTTGGACTTACAGGCAAGCATATTTACTGGGGACAAAAAGCTAATGGTTTTAGGATTAAACAGATAACTTTTATAAACGTTCCTTCTGTAATCGAAGCAGTTTACAATTCAGTCAAGTATTTGATTTCCGATAAATTATCTAAAAGAGTAAGTATATATTAACATCTTAGTCGTTCAGCAAGAAGTTGGTTTTCGTAATGTGTGCTTTTATATTAGTAAATACAATATCTATTTCTACAGTATCTACCAATTTTTAACGATTTAAAGGTAAAAGCCTGAAGTCAGGTATAACAGGACCGAAGAAAAATTTATCAATATTGAACAGGTTTGAATAACCACTTCTTTAACTTATTTTTCCGACTAGTACGTCCTAAAGGATGCTATTATTTAACACTCTCTATAAGTCAAAAGTCTGTTGTTATTGCATACTGTGTTTTATAAAATTTATTGCACAAATCAGTAGTATTGCGGCACCGAAACTGGAGCAACCTGTCAATCAAACGATTAACTAAATCCGCGAATTAAATCCGCGGATTGACCTAATTAATTTCGCGGATTGATCTAATTAATTTTCATATGTGCTACTGATTAAATTACGCATTAGCTTCTGATTAAATTACGCGGCGGCCATTTTAAATTTGCTTCTGGAATTACGCGGCGGCCATCTTGATTTTCTGGCGCGAATATTTGAATTTTAAAATTTTAAGATTTTTTCTAAGTCCCAGTTTTTGAATTTAAAATTCCCGGGTGTCCGCCATCTTGGTTTTCTGCGCGCGCCCTCCTCGCGGAAATATTTGAATTTCAAACTGTTAAATCTTCCTGCACCCCTCATCGAAGCTGCTCTCTCTCTCTCATGCACGGCGGCCATTTTAATTTCGCGCGAATATTTGAATTTTAAATTTTTCAGATTTTTTTCGAAGTCCCAGTGTTTGAATTTAAACTTCCCGGGTGTCGTCCATCTTGGTTTTCTCACATTTATTTTAATGTCGGACCCCAGCGGGATCTGAACCAGCAACCGCAGTATTACGAGTCTGAGGGCTTAACCAACTGAGCTAGCCAGAACATCGTACTTGAATGCTATTAAAAGTTCAACACTTGCGTGTCACGAGCCCCGCTTTTAAAACAAATTATTTTTTTCTATAGCACATGTTAAAGTGTGCTTTTATCAACTCAAAACAAAAGGTCAAGTTTCACTTTAACAGCAAGGGTAGATAAAGTAGCACTTTAACATCAATTATAGATAAAGTAATTTAATTTTCTAACTTTTGTTTGAATTAAATATGACAGCTTCGTATTATTGTAGCAACCCAATCTAGCTACTGACATTTTGAAACGTCTCGACGTTAAACGATTCACTCGTGGATAAAATTTAACTTTATCGTCTTGTATAATAAATTACTATTTTCAAAAAGGTTATATATAAAATTGGAAATGCATTGCCTGTGTTGTTACATGAGGGGCCGTAATTTTAAAAAAGTGATTTCATAAGTAGTTTTGCCATAATTAATTATTAAGTTCAACACTTGCGTGATTTCGTTACTGGTTTGAGTTGCGGGCAAAGCGAACAAATCTTGTAACTGCGTCGTGTAATTATTCAAATGGAAAATGCAATCAAGTTACGAACTCGCAAACGTTCGGCTATTTTATGAATTACACTTAGGCGTTTTGTATTACAATTTAAATAAACGGGGCAAACAGCGATGAGTGGAGTTTTTAAAATAGTGCTCGGCTAACATATTGTTTGTGACGTCACGCTATCTGAATGCGATTAAAACTTCAACAGTTGCGTGCGGGTTCGACGACGAGTTCCCTTGTTTTAAACAAACTATTTTTTGAGAAATATGATTTATAAGATTGGAATTGCATAGTCTGCGGTGTTAAATGAGCTGTAGTAATTTTAAAAACTGCTTTTGCAATTGAGGAGCGTTTTATCAAAAGTCGGCATCTACAAAAAGTAAAATTTTCAGGAGAAGCTTTTTTCTGCTTAGGCATGTTCCTTGTTGCATTATTATGTATTTTATATCTTTAATAATTCATTTATTGTCATTACCATATTACATAAGTATTACAAAACAGTAAAATAAAAAATGTAGTGTTTACAGACTAAATAAAACTAACAGTTTTTCCAAAAACTCGACAACTACAAATAAAGTATTAAAATCTCATATAACATAAGAAAGCTACATAAAGTAATAATCTAATAGAATATAGAATATAACATTTGCAATGTTAAACTAAATTTAAAAAAACAAACAGTCCATGTGTGGTGTTCTTGACCACTATAAAAGAGAAAAAACAATATATCATTTGCAAAAATGTTCAGTAACATAAGAAAATAAACGGTCCATGTGTGGTGTTCTTCATCACTATAAAATAGAGAAAAACAGACAGCTTCGGTTTTGTATAACTGGTTCTGTATCATCATAATCTCGTCTTTCATTTTCGACGGTTTCCTTTGCTTGCCCTTCCATTACAATATTGTAAAATTTCTTGCTCTCTTCATGCAGTTCTAACGAACCCAGAAGTTGTTGTACATTCTTCTTCTTCTTAACGTTGACGTGGTTCACTGGTGGGAGTTTCTTGGATTTCTACAGTTTTTCCTTTTCTTATCATTCACGGTTTTTCTTTTGGGACTTGAAATATCAATGTAGTGTAGCAGTACCTTATCTCGATTGGCCTTTTTATCTTCAGAATATATTATGTCTCGAAATTTGACGAGGTTTTTAGCAGTAAGTTCTTGGGCGCGGCAAAATGTATTTAGTCTCTTGTTGTTCATACCATGTTCACAGGCAATGTCAGCTGGTCCAAGGAATGCTTTGGAATATCTACCTGTTTTATGTGCTTTAAGATTATTTTTACACTTTCTTCAACCACCTGCGGATTCCTCGATTTGTTTTGTATATTCCTGACTTTCATTCATGACTTCAGCACTATTTTACACTTTAATTTGTCAATGTGTAACAAAGAACGTCTTTATGTGGCAGTAACCTCAATGCAATTACTGCATAACACATAAAAAATGTTCAACATGCGCAGATATCGTGTTTTGATAAAACTGCAACTACTTCAGATGTCGTGTTTTGCAAAACCGGCCGATATTGTGCATCCTATAACTATGTCACATGTCGAGTTTTGTAAAATCTGAATGCATGATTTAATTCCTGACTGAAAACTTATATGGAAACGATATAAAGCTCAAAATCGCAAATTTTGTAGATGTCGACTTTTGAAAAAACGCTCCTCAATTGGGTTTGCCATAATTAATTATTTTATCTTTATAATATGAGTGATGCGCATGAGTGGATTAACGATATTTCCATTGTCCCAACAGAGATTCGCATTGTCCCAACCTACTATATAGATGGAAATTTCCGATCGGTCGGCGATAAGAGGTAAAGGCAGATCGTAAATATAAAACGAGTTACAAATTTGATTTTAATATATTCCTGAAATACTAAGTATGAAAAGGTCTCATATAATATTATTAAATTAATTATAAAACGGAGGCTATTATCCATTTTTCATATTTGAAATGCTAGAATATGGTTAATTTTATGCTGCTATGCGTAATTACAAAAGACATTATAGCCCCGAGGAGGGCTTTCTATTTATCATCCTCAAATGGCCTAACAGGTCGTTGCCTGTCGGCGTTCAGCTCTTTGTTCGTTTAAACATCCTTGGAGACGATTTTGCATTGTGCGTCACGGAATACGATAACATGAACAAGAAGATAATACGTATTGCTTGAGTAAGAAAGAGATAAACATAAAAACTCGTCTTATTGCTGTTATATATATAATTATGGCCCAGCCGTATATCCAAACGTGCACTTATTAAAATTTTTGAGAACTCATGCTAGCTCAGTTTCAAATTCTCTACAAAAACAGTATTTGGCGTGGATAGGCATCGATATGATATCTTAATAATTTTCAAACTACGTAACTCTAACTTGTTGCAATTTTAGTAAGATTTGAATAAAAACACACAATTTCGCTGAAAAAGTTCTAACCAAAAACGACAAAAACAATATTTTTATACAACTTTCATTGAAAAATCTTCTACCACAAGCATTTCTAGAAGCAAAATTGCCGTAGCGTAGACTCGCTGTGCATTTTATTACAAAAATTCTTATACTTTTGATGAAAATATATGCATGTAGACCACAAATTAACATAAATTTGAAATAAAAACACGCACTTTCGCTGAAAAATGTTCTGTTCCACATCATCTCACATACATTTTTACAAAAACTGACATCATGTCACTTGAAATTATACAAAAAACGACATTTTTACTCAACACACGACGAAAATTGAACAAAAATCACGCATTACACATCATCTCACATAAATTTTTACAAAATCGACATCATGTTACATAAAATGTTTTACACTTTTTTATAAAATGCATCGCTCAAAATTAAAATAAATAACAATTTCGTTGAAAAAATTTACTACCACAATCATTTCGATAAACAAAATTCAAAAATTCTTGTACTTTTGATGGAAATATATGTATGTTGACCACAAATTAACATAATTTTTGAATAAAAACGCGCAATTTCGTTGAAAAAAATTTTCTGACACCATCAAAACACGCAATTTCATTGAAAAATATTCTACCACAAGCATCTCGATAAGCAAAATTTCAGTTACGTAGGCTCATTGTTCATTTTTAGTACGAAAATGAACTCAAAATTGAACAAAACTCACACAATTACACACCATCTCAAATAAATTTTACAAAAATCGACATCATGTCACTTGAAATTATACAAAATATATGTATGTTGACAAAAAATTAACATAAATTTGAATAAAAACACGTAATTTCGTTGAAAAAATGTTCTGACCTAGTCATTTCACTTAAAATTTTACAAAGCTGACATCATATCACTTGAAATTATACAAAATATATGTATGTTGATCACAAATTAACATAAACTTGAATAAAACACACAATTTCGTTGAAAAATTTCCAAATGTTTTACACTTTTTTATAAAATGTATCGCACAAAATTAAAAGAAATCACAATTTTTTAAATTATATCACGCCATTATGAAATCGTAGATTGATTTTTTGAGATTTTACACTTTGCAACTGTAAAATAACTTCAAATACTAATATTTTAGCTTTAGATTTTGTAATTATTGCAGATTCGTGAAAAACAAACGCAGAGTAGAAATTAAAAAAAAACACAAACACTTTGTAATAAACAAATATATTGTTCTTATTTCGTATAATACTTAATATATAAAAATAAATGTACAGCTGAGTGTCTTATTTTCTAAAAATTCGCTAGCAATTTACAAAACTGTAGTTTGAGGTGTACAACATTTCAAATTAAAAAGGCTGCAAGTAATAAAATTACAATTTTATTGTGGAATTTTAAAGTTTAAGGCGCTCCCAATCCAGAATTCCATTCGTATTTGATGTTGATGACATCTGCTTTAGAGGCATTTTTCTAACGGCCCTTTTTTTGAGGCGTTTCCTTATCGGCGTTCTTCTGACTGAACCTTTTTGATGTGGACTTAAATGAGTAGCGGGTGTTTTTAATTTATATTCTAAATCGGACTCGTAGTTATTAGTTTCCATTTCGGTTTTTCTTGTAGTACCAGTCGGGGCTGGCATTTTTTGCTGCTTAGGTTTAGGCAGCAGCACATGAGCAATGTTAAGGTCTTTGATGTAATCAGCAAACTGTAGGCGTCCGGGTGGATTAATAGTTTTTCGAGGTCTCAGAGTGTCGTGAACTAAATCGACTATGTTAGACGCCGGTAAATTTTCACCCTTTATAGTAACGGTACCCTTGTGATCCCAGGTCACATCGTTTGAGGCACTCAAAATGCGTAGGAAAACTTCAGCTTTTTTCTTAAAAGTTTTGGGAAGTGTCGATACAGTAACGGCATTTGATAGGTATTTTGATTGGCTGCCGTGCCTGGTTTGTGAAATGAAGGTACCTTTGTAACACTTGGTTGTACTGCACCCATTTATCGTGATCAGTTAATTTGGACTTTAAAACTTTTTGCATTTCGTCATCAAGCTGTGATAACATATTTTTCTCCGTATTCTCACCAGACTTAAGGCGCTGGACAAATTCCGGCGATACAATCAGCACCTTCTGCGCTGGGTCCATTTTAGTCGAAAAAGGAGCTCAGCCGTTTGTTCTGGTAGAGCCGTCGTGAATAAACTAACTTAAAATCAAGACTCTGATAATAAATATATAAAAAATATGGCAGGTGTGGGAATCGAATCCAGCAATTTTCGAAACGGGTTTGATATTTATTTATCGAAGGAGTTGGCCCTCAGCTAACGTTTTATTATTATTTGTCGTGATTCGTTATCGCTGAAATTTTACAAGAGCCAACCTGTCTGCTATGCGGTGCATACAATGGTTCCACCTCTTTTATTTTAAAATTTGTAAAACCAGATGTCCAAACCGATACCGCATTAACTCGTTTTAAGTGATTGTGCTCTGTTACCTGGTGCATCTGAAGATGGCCCCCAAACGAATTAATAACTGTCAGGATGTAACAGCACCTTACAGCAGGACATCAATTGCAGAATCAAGTAAGAAAAAGACAAAACTAAGTAAGAAAATGCAGTTTTTAAATAAAATCCAACACCGGGATGCGCTAGCATCACCGCAGATAATAGTTGGTGACGAAGAAACCCTGGGACCATCATCACAGCTAACCGGACATAGCGAAGATTTGAGGTTGATCGTGCAGGAGACCATGCAGCACTGTGACGTAATAACGGACACCCCGCCCGAGGACAAGCAACTCCGTCGTGAGAAGAAGCGGATATTGTGTGATTTTTGTGTGCCTCTAAACAATACAATTGCAGAATCAAGTAAGAAAAGGACAAAGTTATGTAAGAAAAAGACAAAGCCAAGTAATAAAACGCAGTTTTCAAATAAAACCCAACATTGGCCAACACTACTACCACCACAGATAGAGGTTGTTGACGAAGAGACCCGGGGCCTGTCGCCTGAGCAAACAGGTATGCATAGCTGTGACGTAACAACGGACGCCCCGACCGAGAACAAACATATCTGTCTTGAGAAGAATCGGTTATTGTGTGATTCTTGTATGCCTCTAAACAATAGTTCTAGCAAAGTTGTTCATGTAGGCCTGGAACTTTTCACCTGTGGCAAGAATTTTAAATACCGACGCATTAGGTGTTTCATTCATTTTACACTTTACGTGACGACTTGAAACGTGCACAATGTAATTTCGAAAAGTTTGCTGCATCAATAAGGCAGAGGTCGTCACCATCAAATACGAATGGAATTCTGGATTGGGAGCGCCTTAAACTTTGAAATGCCACAATGAAATTGTGATTTTATTACTTGCAGACTTTTTAATTTGAAATGTTGTACACCTCAAACTACAGTTTTGTAAATTGCTAGCGAATTTTTAGAAAATAAGACATTCAGCTGTACATTTATTTTTATATTATTAAGTTTATACGAAATAAGAACAATATATTTGTTTGTTACAAAGTGTTTGTGTTTTTTTTATTTCTACTCTGCTTTTGTTTTTCACGAATCTGTAATAATTACAAAATCTAAAGCTAAAATATTAGTATTTGAAGTTATTTTACAGTTACAAAGTGTAAAATCTCAAAAAATCATAGATTTTTTCAACGAAATTGCGAATTATTTTAACCGCCGTGCATGAGAGATAGAGAAAGCAGCTTCGATGAGGGGTGCAGGAAGATGTAACAGTTTGAAATTCAAATATTTTCGCGAGAAGGGCGCGCGCAGAAAACCAAGATGGCGGACACCCGGGAAGTTTAAATTTAAAAACTGGGACTTAGATAAAAATCTTAAAAATTTAAAATTCAAATATTCGCGCCAGAAAACCAAGATGGCCGTCGCGTAATTCCAGAAGCAAATTAAAAATGGCCGCCGCGTAATTTAATCAGAAGCTAATGCGTAATTTAATCAGTAGCACATATGAAAATTAATTAGATCAATCCGCGAAATTAATTAGGTCAATCCGCGGATTTAATTCGCGGATTTAATTAATCGTTTGATTTACAGGTTGCTCCAGTTTCGGTGCCCCATTACTACTCACATCTATTATAATTGTTTGTATAACTAGTGATGAAAGCGATACTTTTTTATTAAATTCAAGATAGAGAAACATATTTCCATACTCTGATGACGGCAAAGTCGAAGTGCATCGATCAAACGAGTAAGAAAAAGTTACTTTCAAACGTCATATGCGCGTTTTTTGCATACTGACATATTGTAATGCGGAATTTGGTCAGAGAAGAGTTCAGATTTTACAACTGTCGATTTTGAAACTTAAAACTTTAGTGAAATTTAAAAAAAACTATTATCTTTATTACGATGTTTTATCAAAAAAAGTAGTACGTTCTTTACCACTCTTCGTTAAAGAAGATGACTAGCATGCAAAATATATTATATTGTACAAGTTGAGAAAAGAGTTGCCTTTCTGTGTAAGGCAAGCGCCGAACACATAAAAACACTTTTCTCACGAGTTCCACATGCTATTTTTCACATACTGTAGGGAAATACTTAAATATTTTGATTTAAAAATATCAAACATCATGTGAAATGTGAATTTAAAAATTAGACTATGCGTTGCTCTGCAGAAAAGTCCACTTTTCTAAACGATTTTGTAGTTACAAAAAATCGTTATATTTCTGTATAGTATGTCAAAATAGTAATTCGTGTACCCAGGCGGGAAAATGAAATCATTTTTCCGCCATGGTTCACACAGTATTTTTTATCCTACACAACAAAAATAGATTGGACCATAGTAAAATTTATTACAAAAACGAATATGATTTTAGAGACTTAATTGTTTAATTTGTTAAAACGCCATGGCTTGTTGGGATAAATTCGATAAATTGAGTTTGTTTTGGAACGGTTGAAAGATATAAATCTTTGTTTGTAACTTCTGAGTAATCTTGATTGGAAAGATATATTTCTACTGTTCTAATATCATCTTGTTCCTTATCTGTAGTTAAAAAAAAATTAGCAAGGAAAATTTTATTTTGGATAGAATCCCTAGCATACTTTTCTGCTACACTTGTAGACCTCCATCCGCCATACTTTCTTAGAGCTACTATGTCTGCCCCTGAATCATCTTTCTAAGGCAATGACCAGTATATTCTTTGTCATTCCGTAAATTTAAATACGTAGATATTTTAGAAGGCAATGCACCAATTGTATGATGACCAACATTTTGAGCTGCACACTTACCGGCGACGTAAGGTATTTAACAAATAACACTAGACAGCAAATGTTCATTTTTTAATTTTTATTTAGTAACTATGTACAATTTTCGTTTCTTTTATAGTTCTAATAATAGTAATAAAAACAAATGTATTCTGGAACGTCAGGTTTTGGAAAATAAAATTATTGAAAAGTAAATGAAATAATATTAATTAGATACTTATGTACATTACATGGAACTCCACATTAATCTTTGTCTTATTCTGCCCCATAAATTCTATTCCCATTATAAAACTGATATGTAAATCCTTTACTATTAATAGTAGATTATATTATAAGTGAGAGAAATGTATCATTGTTTGCGAGTGAGAATTTTGAATCGCGAGTGCCCCAGCACGAGCGATACAATTTCTAACGAGTTTATAATGGCATTTCGCTCACGTGTGATATACGACGTTTTATCTTACAGTAGCAATTTTTGTGCCTAAATAGTTTGCGCAGTCAGAATATGTCGCGAAATAAATTTATAATTAGTCGCCTATGATTTGTGATAGACGCTTGACAGTACTGAAGTGTATTGGCAATACTGAAGTGTATTGTCAGTCTATGTCAAATTTAAGGTTCGTAGGTTAGGTTTTGTTTGACACAGACTGACGCAAAACTTAACCTGAAAATTACGAATTTGACATAGCTTGACAGTGCTACCAACAATGCAGTAGTATAAATAATGAAAACTCACTTGTGAATAAAACTTCATTTTAGTCACTAAAAACAGTTGTATAATGTATGGTAATAGGCGCTACTGTAAGATAATAGATATTTACTATACAAGTGGGATAACAGCATCATTAATATACGTGTGTGTAAGCACACAAGTATATTAATGATGCTGTCTACTTACCATATCCGACTGATGACAAGCTGACATATTTGAGCAACTTGAGATACACAGGGTGTTTCAAAACAATTAGATGATTGTATGTTTTTGGCTTTAAACTTGAATACTACTTTATTATTGTATGGTTAATTGTGCGTTAACTTATTGAATTTATTGATTTTACAAGTTTCAGCCATATACAGGGTGTTTAAAAAATCTGTGTTATAAAGTTTTAATAATATTAATGAATTTCTGATATGAGAATATTTTGTTCCAGTTCAAAATTCAGCTAAAAATAACAACGTACCTGTTTAAAAACGAAGCTCATGACAGGTACAGAGTGTCCCAAAATTTTTTGGCTGAAACAACAAACAGACACACAAAAGCTGGAGAAGGTTTCTTAGGTAGAAACCAAGCATAAATATTCCTGTATCATGGTAATACGATCTCTAATAGCGATTTCTTTTTCAGATTCGAGTATAGTGTAACGTCTAGTTAAATATGAGTGAAAACAAGTGTTTTTTTAACTTTAAATTTGTTTGTGAAAAAAAAAAGTTAAAAACCTTCCGTTGCTGGTGACCAGCGCATAAAAACTATTATAAAGTGCAGTAAAGTGTATGAAGATCAAAAGTTTGAAGAACTTGAAGAGATGTTTATCGCCAGGAAATGCTGTTACCGAAGCGGGAACTTCAACAACGAAAATGCAGAAGCGATCAGAAGTGCCAAATTTCAATTTTAAAAATGACTGCCTGTATTGTGGACAAAAGTGCGAAGTGGAAAAGAATAAAAAGAACCCTCATCGATGGCGACCGTCCTTTCAGTTCCTAGCTTTAGAATACAAGGTAAAGAAAATTTCAAACAAGGAAGCCATTTTTCAACGTGCGTGGAAAGAAACGATACCTGGACTGTAGTAATATTCATGGGTCAAAACGCTGTGCTTTCAACAAAATGACAGTCTAGTCAGGATACCGAGGAAAAAGATATTCCTTACGGGGAAACAGTAAAAAAATATTGACGGATAAAGAAAGAATTTGGAATTCGATAGATATAAACAACATATACTCGGATCGCGGAGGACATAAACTTACTCGAGGTAATTTAATGAAAACCCTCAAGAAACAGTTTGAGAGAAATATAAGTTACACTTGCGATCATTGAAAATGAACAGGGGTATGCATTTCAAATTGACTTAACCTAGGTTTTTGCAATTGCGTGCAACGTTATTTTATTATTACGATGGGTTGGGAGTTAGAACAACACGATTCTACTTTAGAGACAAGGGAATTCAAAAAACGTAATCAGCTACTGTAATGTTAGTTGCATAGCCCTGTTCATTTTCAATGATTCTTTGTGTACATGTAATATACGAAACAGTGCTAGCGGATTGCAGTAAAACTCTATTAAAATTTTGGGAATCGCTATCACCCAAATTGGACAAAACTCCACCGGCACTTTTAATTGGGGGTATCGTCTCGTCGACTTTATATAATACATTTACAAATCTTCAAATAGGTGTAGGCGTTAAGTTTAGATTTTCAAAAGAACTAGTGAATATTTTGAACCAATTTAAAATATCATGCACTTATGATGAGCTGTTAAGGTTCAAAAAGACTGCCGCTTTTGAGGTGGTTAAAAATGTAAATTTAACTGTAATTACTAAAGGAAATGATGCTACACTAACCCAGGTTATTGTTGACAATTTTGACACAGAAATCTCATTGCAAAATGGCTAGCTGTCCTTGCCGCTCAAACTACGTCAGCAAGAGAATTTTTAATATAATAATATACTTTTAAAACACCCTGTATTGAAAATTTTTTGTTTTATATAAACCTTATTATGAGAAGCAAACCATTTGTAAAAAACTCGTTTATTTACGTAAAATTTACAAATATTTTAAAACTAGTGATATTTCACCTACTTACTTATTAGGCCAGTCAATAGAGACATTCTACCTTGCAAAAGGTCAGGCAAAGTTATAATTTGGCATACTTGTAGAGTCGCATGTTCTAATCGACATACTAAATTTGCGACCTTGAAAGGGCTCCGCTCGCAACGCCATCTTGCTAAAAAGGTACCAAAAATCAGTTTTTCGTATATATCTCCTCTCATCTGCCATCGAGGCTGAAAATAGTTATGACAAGAATTGTGGAAAACAAAATTGCCTACAACTTTTGTCTGAAACTTTTTTTTGTCAGATGAATAATTCATGAGTTACAGCTACGTAAGGCGGAGCAAATTTTTGAAATTTGCGAAAACGCTCCACTTTTCGTCAAAATTTCGGTTAATATCTATTAATTGTTATCTAATTCAAGTTTTTACTCATTTTCGCACAACAGTGACGATGTAAAACGAAATATAGAGCATGGAGAAGCAGTGGCAGACAACATACTGTTTTTACATGCATTCAGCGGCTTTGACACTACGTCTTCTATGTTCAACCAAGGGAAAATGAAGTTCCTACATATACTCCAAAAGTACGAATACCTGAGCCAAACTGTACAAGTCTTCAAAGAGCCAAATGCCGATCCGGAAGACGTAACTAACGCAGGGGAAAATTTCCTAATCGCGCTTTACGGAGTTCCCAAAGAAAACGACACTTTGGATTCTCTTCGTTTTCAAAATTTTGCAAGATCCGTTACAAAAAAATAAGTTCAATCTTGCTGCTTTACCACCTACAAGAGAAGCTGCATGTCAACATTATCTTCGGACCTACCGCCAAGTTCAGAGTTGGTACGATATAACAAACAATCCAGAGGAATGGGGATGGCAAAAAAGCAAATTCGGACTCACTCCGGTAACAACGACAAAAGATCCTGCTCCTGAGGCACTACCGAAATTTATTTCATGCAAATCTAAAAAGGGATGTGGTCGAGCGTGTGGTTGCGGAAAAATAGGCTTGAAATGCTCTGTTATCTGCACATTTTGTAATGGTGACTCTTGCGAGAATGTTCCACAGATTTTGATAGACGCTGAAGATAACGAGACATTAGTTGACAGACTACTGACGTTTGACGATGACAATGACGATGAAACCGCTGAAAAAGAATCAGAAAAGGATGAGAGCGATTCTCAAGAAGATGTCGAGATCAGACAATCTGGACCATCTAAAGCATCTAAAAAAACTTGAACACGTAAGTAAAGTCGTGGATTAGGCCTACTGGGGATAAACGTGCCGCTTACTTTACCCCATGGTGGTATGGAAATGTGTAAAAACTTGAATTAGATAACAATTAATAGATATTAACCGAAATTTCGACGAAAAGTGGAGCGTTTTCGCAAATTTCGAAAATTTGCTCCGCCTTACGTAGCTGTAACTCATGAATTATTCATCTGACAAAAAAAAGTTTCAGACAAAAGTTGTAGACAATTTTGTTTCCTACAATTCCTGTAATAACTATTTTCAGCCTAGATGGCAGAGGAGAGGAGATATATACGAAAAACTGATTTTTGTTACCTTTTTAGCAAGATGGCGTTGCAAGCGGCGCCCTTTCAAGGTCGCAAACTTAGTATGTCGATTAGGACATACGACTCTACAAGTATGCCAAATTAGAACTTTGCCTGACCTTTTGCAAGGTAAGCCCTAATTTATGTCTCTATTGACTGGACTATATCGGACACCCCGTATCTGGAGTTGCTCAAGGATGACGCTTTGTCATCACATGGATATCAAAACTAGGAGACCCTTAGACCCCAAATCCGTTTTGAAAAAAACTTAATGCGAAATTGTTGGGTTTTACCCCGTGGCTGCCGGACTATTTGCTTTTAATTTAGGAATGAACGATTTTAAATAGACGTTTCCTTAGTTACCAGAACTGACCAACGTACTTGACTAAAATGAAGGCAAATAAAATTATATCGTATACAAAATAGGCTTGGATTTGAATATTTAATGAAATTTAAAAAAATCTGCTGCATCTCGTTTAATAACCCTTTACACTTGTGAAAAAAGTTGCACTTCTAACACTTGTGGTCTAAATAACTACCTATATTACAAGATATTTAGTAAGTTTAAAATTTTAACTGATGTTGACGTTTGTTAATCTCTTGCAGCATAAATATGTGGTATCCGAAAAAAATATGCATACAACTCCTGTCTAAGCTTTTTTGCACTTCTGAGACTTAAACTTTCTCACGCGTGCAAAAAAGTATAAGTATAATATACAAAGAAGGAGCATAAATTGCTGTCAGTGTCAAAGTTACAATTGAAAACACATTTATGTGTTGTGCAATATTGAGCAATGGGAGATTATCTATGGGAAGTGTTGCTGATAATTTATTAAACTTAAGCGTATGCGACACAACATGTATCAGCAGTTTTCATGCAGATCAGCAGTCCTTGTGCAATTTCGTTAAGTTTTTTGGCAACAAGCACTTATAGCACTAATAGACGTTGAGGACAATTTTTATACACAATAGGGAAAAGAAAAAAGATATAAAAGTCGGAAGTCGAAATTAAAAAACTTTGCTATGCAGCTACTCATTACAAAACCCATGTAAAGTTCTAGTTTTCTGTGCAATACTAGTACTGACATTACTCCTCAGTTTGATTACACGTATGAAAATATATTTTAAGAAATATCTGAAGATTTTAGTTTACCGTACCATCAAAGAGAATCCATTGAAAAATTTTGATTTACAATTTAGCCGTTATGGCTGTTCTCCGCAGACTCTTTGCTAAAGGTTATACTGAGATGAAAATGTGCAGAACATTGTAATGCAACATGCAGTATTTATTTATGTTTTGCAATCCAGTCATTTAAAAGGTTATTAAAAGAACCATTGTATGAATAAATGATGGCAGTTGATATAGAAACAGTTTACTAAGAGTATTTACTTGAAAAGACGCTGAAAGTTGAATTCTTTTCAGTTGTGAATAAATAATAACCTTCAATGTTATACACAGTAGAAAAATAGCTTTCCCTGTGTTATAATTTCATTAAATAATATCAGATTTTTGTAATTCAAAATAAAAGTGCTGAAAGTAAATGTGGGATATTTTTCTCTATATTGAATATGGAATCGAGTTCATATAACTTAGAATCAGTTAGTGAGTGCTTGAGCTTGTGCAAATGAAGCTATTCGTATTAAACGAAGTAGAAATATTTTGGGGAAGTTTTACAACGAGCTTCTGTAGCAGAGAAAACCAGTAAGCAGGTCCTCCTCTGAAAATACGGCAAGGATCAGTGAGGTATTTATTTCGTATTCAATTTCTTTTTACGAGAAAGTTTGATTTGTTATCATTTAAAAAACTGTCTATTTAGGATTAACATGACTGTTTAGAAAGTAAATAGGTAGTTGATTTATAATCTAAGTTAAAATTTAATCAGGATCTTTATAGTTATAGGCCTTTTATTTGGAATTAATATAGTTAGATACATGTTTAATTTTAAAGCTTGATGTTTTAAATTGGAAGTATTTTGATTCAAGCTATTAAATTATTTTTTCTACAGCCGTCAAAAAAACGTGACATTTATGCATAGCTATAGGTACGCGAAGTTTAACTTTTTTTAACACATGAAAATTAGTATATTATGGGACAACTGGTTGAAATAAAATTTCAACGTTGAGAGTGGTTTTTTTCAACGAGCGAAGCGAGTTGAAAACAGTAACTCGAGACGTTGAAATTTTATCAGCCACGGGTTACATATACTATTTTTTCTACGAATTTTCACTTATTTTAACAAGTTAATGCACTTTAGAAAAAAAAAATAAACATAAAGTGACATTTCTCCTGTCACCAATTGAATGTCAAACAGTTTGAAATCCCGGTAGTCCGAGCATTTCAATCTCTAGCGGTTGAAATGCAATTTCAACCACCGGAATCAATGTCAGAATGACTGATTTCAGTGTCATGAGTAGAAAATAGTATATTACATACCGAGGTGGAAAGTGTTTCATTCCTGTCGAGAGATTATATAGTTAACCGAGACGCGTAGCGTCGAGGTCAACTTTATCTCGAGACAGGAATAAAACTTTTCACCGAAGTTTGTATACTATTTTACTCACAATCATATTTTATTGATTTATTTAATTAGGTAAGTTTCAAATAATACGTATTTATATCGCAGTTTAATAAGTCACTTTAACAAAGAAACCTGTGACGGTGCTGCTAAGTAAGATGACTAGTTCATCGATTTTGACAGTTCAGTAATTATTATTGTCAAGTCTGTTTGCAGCTTCTGTAATAATTAATTGTTAACGTTATTTCCTCAAAAATGTCTGATAGTGAGTTAGAGTGCACTCCTCCAGAATTGCGAGAATGTGCACAAAGCACACAAGCTACTGAAGGCTTGCTTTCCGAAAAAAGCAGAACGAGGTATGAAAAACCTACGAAGCATACGCTACATGGTGCGTCACTAAAGGTGTACAGAATAATGGTTCTGAAACGGTTCTCCTTGCATATTTTTCTGAATTGGCTAAACAGAATAAAGCTTCTACATTATGGTCAAGATATTCAATGCTGCGAATGATATTGAATGTTAGACATAATGTTGATATCAGTAAATTTGCTAGATTGAGAGCATTTTTGAAAAGGCAGAATGTTGGTTATAAGGCTAAAAAGTCGAGCGTATTTTCTCAAACCGACATTGATAAATTCCTAAACGATACACCTACAGAATATCTCCCTCAAAAGGTAAAATTTGTATTTATTTTGTGAATATTAAGAATATGAACAAAACATTTTTAGGTTGCTTTGATTAATGGTGTTTCTGGACCGTGCAGGTCTGACGAATTATTGAAAATGAAAGATGGGGACATAAATATTTTAGAAAGTCGAATAGTAATAGTAATTCCTGTTGCAAAAACATATTGCTCCTGTTCATTTGTGATAACAAAACTAGAATGGATAGATATAATAAAACGATACCATGATCTTCGTAAGAACGTTAAAAATGATCGATTTTTTTTACAAATGAGGTTTGGTAAAATTACAGAGCAGCCGTTTGGGCATAATGCCATCGGAAGTTTCCCAAAGAAAATAGCAATTTATCTAAAGCTAGAAAATGTTAACACTTTTTTCTACTCCCATAATAGTAAGAAGCCAAGAACGCAACCGCTTGTTTGATCAGTAACTATGGCATTATGAACACATGCACGTAATGGAAAAAGGAACTAGCACGTTATATATATACGGATGGGGCCATAATTATAGGTATATAACAGCAATGAGATAACATGAATAACAAAATAAAATGCTTGAGTAAGAAAGAGATGGCCATACGAAAAAGGTATTTTAGTAGGCATGTTTAGTTGACAAATGTCATAATTAAATTAAACGTCAAGCCTTCTCGAATATTTGCTACTATGTTTATCTCTTTCTTACTCAAGCAATACGAGTTATTTTCTTGTTCATGTTATCTCATTGCTGTTATAACGGGTGTTCATAAACAGTCGTCATCCCAGTAGGTTTTGACTTCAGAAACGTATGTCTATTAAAATTGAGAAAAAATGCGCTATGACAGTACTCAATGACGTTTCATTGTGTTGCACGAATTAATCAAAGACATAACATTTTGTTTTTCAAAGCAACTGGGAAAAAAATGAAAAATCTATACTGGGAACAGAAGTGTATACAAGTAGAAAGTCTAATTGGAGGATCACAGTCATCTGAAGTTTGGAAAACTATTAAACATATGAAAACAAATGAAGGGAGTAGTGCTCTGAATCTAATAAACATGGAAGAATGGGAAAAATACTATAAGACACTTTTAACAGAAAAAAATAGACCGAGTACACCCACGCGAGAAAATGAAATATACGACAATCGACTATCAATAACTGAAGAAGATGTTAAAAAACAAGTGCAGAATATGAAAAACTCTAGATCTGCTGGTCCTGGAAATGTACCTATAGAATTAATCAAATACGGAGGCCAAGAAATTATCAAACGGCTGACAAATTTAATGAATAACTGTTGTGAAACTATACAAATACCACAAGAATGGAAAAATGCATATATGGTTTCCATATTCAAAAAAGGATGTAGAAAAGATCCAAGCTGCTATAGAGGTATCAGTATCACTAGTAGTATTAGTCGCCTGTTTGGAAAAATCTTGCAAAATAGATTACGAGAAGACATGAAAGATAAGATAGGCGAAGATCAAAGTGGTTTCACTCCAGGACGCTCAGGTGTGGATAACTTGTTTATACTACAACAAGTAATGGAAAAGAGGATATCTGTAGGAGAAGAGTTGCATATGATTTTTGTGGATTTAGAAAAAGCTTATGACTCCATACCACGGGAGAAATTATGGGAAGCTCTACGCGATTTAGGAATAGATGGTCGGATGTTAGCCATAACTCAAGAACTGTATGAAGATAATATAGCTTACATCAAAGTGGGGAGACAGTTATCAAATCCGATAATTACAACAAAAGGATTAAGACAAGGTTGCAGCTTGTCGCCGCTTTTATTTAACTTATATGTGGAAAGAGCTTTACAGAACTGGAAGAGAAGTTGCGAAGGCATGGGGGTACCCATTAATGAACACAGATTATTCACTTTAAGTTTTGCTGATGACCAAGTAGTCCTAGCACAAGACGCGTATGACCTTGAATTTATGGTAAAAAGGTTATACGGAGAATATCAAAAATGGGGCTTACAGGTAAGCCTAAAAAAGACAGAATACTTGGTAATAAACAGTGAAGGAAATTTTGAGGTCTTAATCAATGATGAAGCAACAGTGAAACAAGTTCAAGAATTTAAATACCTGGGAGCGGTAGTAGATAAAAATGGTTTGCGCGAAAGGGAGATAAAACATAGAATAAATGAAGCCAGAAAAGTAATCGGAGCCCTCAATTCTGTATGGTGGGACAAAAATATTTCAAAGAAAAACAAGAAACATATTGGGAAAATATTAGTGGAATCTACGCTCTGTTACGGATGTGAGATCTGGACGTTAAATGAAGAGATGAAACGAAGACTTAATGCCGTAGAAATGGATTATCTAAGGCGTAGCGCAGGAGTATCCAGACTGCAACATATCACCAATGAAGAAATAAGGAATCGGATGGGAGCAACTGAAACAGTATTGGATAGAGTTGAGATTAGAGGTTTACGCTGGTTCGGGCATCTCATGAGAATGCCAGAAAATCGATGGCCAAAGAAACTTTTCCAGTGGAGACCACCAGGACGAAGAAAGCGAGGGAGGCCTAGACGATCCTGGAACGAAGGAATCCGCAAGGCAATGCAAAAACGAGATCTAGATGAGGAAATGGCGCAAGACAGGGAGGCATGGCGAAGGGGACTGGGCAGGCAGCACTTAGCTGTATTTTGATATGTCATTCGATGTAAATAACATATACATTGTATTGTATTATCAAGTCCAATATATATATATATAAAGCAACTGGGATGACGACTGTTTATGAACACCCGTTATATAATTGTGGCCCTATCGGTATATTACGTACGAGTTATGAAAAAGTTTTGAATTATCACGTAACCTGAGACCACGAGAAAAATTAATTTGACATTTGACGTTGTTGAATTCATAACGCGGTATTTTGTTGTATTAAACTTAATTATTTATTATTAAAATGAGTGAAAGTGACTGCGATGAAGAAATTGCAGGGACGCCCCCAGAAATCAGGCAACTAGCAGAACACACCACAGGCAGTCTGCTCCCGGAGAAGTCCAAAGCGTGGTACGAAGATGTTTATCGCAAATTCATGGAGTGGCGCTTAAAAAGCAGTATTCAGTCTTTTTCTGAAAATGTTGTATTGGCCTATTTGGGGGGGGGGGGGGGGGGGGGGGGGGGGGGGGGTCGAGGAAAACAGGCTAACAACATCTACAACTATCCTATCACACAATGGTTCGTCTCGACTCTAGACCATTAACATTAAAAAAGTGCCATAATTTCACAATCAATTATAATTACTATACTGAAAAATAATGTGTTGTATTAAACGGTTAATAAAATATGGACCAAAACATGCTACGTATTATTTATTTAACAGTACAGAAAAACTAATCCTCTTTGGAGGTAATACTCAAATTAAACCCTGGTAAGTAATTGTCTTGCATTCGAGTGGCATATCTTTGTAAATTGTTAGGTAGGTACCTACATTATAATATTTGTTCATACTTCAAATATTATTGCGCTCAAATTCGTTTGAGGGGTACCTAAAATAAATGCTAATTAATTAAAAGAAAAGAATGTCTTCAAATAATTCAAATTACCTTCATAGTCAGAGGAGTCAGATAAACGTGCAGGTTATGTTAGGTACTTCCGAAAACTTCGAAATGACGTTCTTTCAAATATCCGTAACGAACGACTACTGTCCATATTTTATTTTGGATCAACATACAATTAACAATAAAATCTTTGAATCTTATTTTATTGTCCACAAGAATGTTAGTTGTTATCTGTTATTTTGTCAAACGGTGGTCAAACGTCTCAAACGTCAAGTGTTAGTGAAATCAGGTGCACCATTACACGTTTTTTTTTATTTAAAAATTGCACTCGTTTCAAGACTATTCTAATAAATTGTGAATTATAAGATGTATGCTCGCAGAAAAAGTATAGTACATTACTCGAGTTGTAAAGAGATTACGTACGCGTGGATTTACATTACTCGCTCCTTCGTCGCTCGTATGTAATTCATCCACTTGTACGTAATATATTCTTTACAAGTCTCGTTACGTAATATACTATTACTGGACACTGTTTTCGACGTACATCGGCAACGTTACTAGCAAATACTGGAGGAGATATTCTTCAGTTAAAAAAATTAGGAGGATGGAAATCCAGTACAGTAGCCGAGGGGTACGTGGAAAACTCTTTAAACGGACAATTAAAAATTGCTAATATGATATCTCAAACTACTCATGTACAAAATCAAGAAACATCAGCTATGGCTCCTTTACCTACAACAGAAACATCACAATATAATTTTAAACAACAACATGGTCTGACTCTCACAATTAACAGCAAAGAAAACTCGAATGTGACTGTTAATATTTATTATTCGTATCCTAAAAGCGAGTAGGATACTTTTCATATAGTTCTGATGAATTTCTTTTTATTGCTTTTTGTTTGGTTGCATATTTAGTCGAAAAATACGTAGATATTATTAAGCCGTTCAATTAATAAAGGATTTTCTATTAGCAATCGTTTTATTGAAATTTAATTTACCAAATGACAGTGACATTTTATAGGTAAAAAAGTGACGTTTAGTTAGCCGGGAAAATCTTTCCCGGCTAGCTGGGAAAGTAAAGTAAACAATGGCTCGATTTCCTACTGTTTTGAAGGGTAGAAACCTACCTTTTATTAACCGATTGTGAGTAAATAGTAATTTATTATACAAGACGATAAAGTTAAATTTTCTCCACGAGTGAATCGTTTAACGTCGAGACGAAGTCGAGACGTTAATGATTCAAGAGTGGATAGAAATAACTTTATCGTCGTGTATAATACAGTATTTTTTTCTATAGCAAGAACTTTAACAATTTCAAAAGAAAATAATGACAGTCAATCACATTTCAAAATGTCAGTAGCTAGATTGGGTTGCTACGATAATACGAAGCTGCCATATCTAATTTAAACAAAAGTTAGAAAATTAAATTACTTTATCTATCCTTGATGTTAAAGTGCTACTTTATCTACCCTTGCTGTTAAAGTAAAACTTGACCTTTTGTTTTGAGTTGATAAAAGCACACTTTAACATGTGCTATAGAAAATAGTATATTAAAGTATGAGTGGATAACAAGGTCTTTAAAACACGCGCGAGTTTTAAAGACCAGTTATCCACGAATACTTTACGCTATTTTTTATTATACTTGCAATACTGGAAATAAATTACGCACTAAAAACTTCTAAATAATTTTTGTCGTGATAAATCGAGAGGGCATAATAATATTGCTACTATAGTTACGACAATTATTTACGTTTTTGTCGCGTCCACGTCCGTTGTTGCATTCAGTCGTTTCCTTGCCAACCTTTAAAGCTCGGCGAGCTTTAACCGCCTGTTTTCGCACGCTCAAGCGTGCTTTAAACGGCGATTCTGATGCAGGTATAATAAAATAGTATATTAAAGTATGAGTGGATAACAAGGTCTTTAAAACACGCGCGAGTTTTCGAGCACGACGGCGTAGCCGGAGTTTTCGAAATAGAGCAAGTGTTATAAAGACCAGTTATCCACAAATACTTTACGCTATTTTTTATTATACCTCCAATACTGGAAATAAATTACGCACGAAAAACTTAGAAATAATTTTTGTCGTGATAAATCGAGAGGGCATAATAATATTGCTACTATAGTTACGAGCATTATTTACGTTTTTGTCGCGTCCATGTCCGTTGTTGCATTCAGTCGTTTCCTTGACAACCTTTAAAGCTCGGCGAGCTTTAATCGCCTGTATTCGCACGCTCATGCGTGCTTTAAATGGCGATTCTGATGCAGGTATAATAAAAAATAATATTTCTTCACGGCTAGCAGTGAAAAAACGGTTTTGGAACACCATTTCCTTAGTTACAACACATATAAAACGTTACGCACATAATAATATTACTCTACTTATTTGCTATATACGTATGATTTTGTTGCAGAGAATATTTTATTCTTTTTTTGACGGCTGTAGAAAACACGTTGTTTGTATTTCGTGGCAAAATTCTTGTTTTTATGGCGCGTTTGAATGACTTTTCTGCCTCGACCTAACGGTCTCGGCGAAAATTGACATTCTCACGCGCCATAAAAAACACTCATTTCGCGCACTTAATACAAAAATTATTATTGAAGCTTCATTTTTCTTGTGTTAATTAAAACGAAATTAACTTGTTATAATTTGAAATTCGAATAGAAAGTATTTTGAAGGTACTTAAAGTAAATACATTTCTAAAAGTAATAATATTATACTGGTTATAATAACTGACTGTATTGTAAAAGGTTATATAAAGTAAGTAGGTATTATTATTGTGTACATACCAGTTTGGCGGAGAAGAAGGTTTTGCATTGGCTTAAGCTAGCTACTTCTGGTTTGAATTAATTTGAATATTGATATAAGCCAAAAGTCAAAGTAGAAATTGTGGTAAATGTCAATATGATTATAATCCGTTCACGACCTTTTTGGGACGGTGTTGGCTATGATTTTTTCTTTTCATGTTGGACGAACTGATTCGGTGATGTAGCGGATGCACCTTTTTTTTCTGTCAGTGTCTGTTCGACATGTTCTTGCCACACATTGCTAGATTTATTATTTTAATATTCGTAAGAAAATAAATGCTTTATCAAGTGTGTAAAAATAATTTTTATTTCAGTCAAATGAAAAGTCAAAATGCCCAATATAATTTTGTTACAACAAAAAATTTCCATTAAACGATGCTACTTCCAATTTGAAAAAGACAGACCAGATCTAAAAGAACACGAGTTGATGTCGAGACTAGAGAGAGATCCGGCAACAATGTACGTATTCAGAAAATATAACCTTAAACTGGAAACAAACTAACCTAACACAAAAGTGTCGATTTCCATTAGGGAGTTGAGTTGCCACAGAGGTACTGCCAACAAAATTACTAGATGGTCATAGCCTCACCTGACCCAAAAAGATCGTGAACGGCTTATACGTTGTACGTTTATAGTGCTTTATGTAACTAGTCCTCAAAGCAAAACTTTAGGGGACGAGTCGTAATGTTTCCGAACGAGGCGGAGCGAAGCGCAGCCGAGTCCGTAATATGAAGATGAGTCCTCTAAAGCCATTTGAGGACGTGTTGCATACAACGTTTTTTTTGTATTAGCTCTCCAAACATTATAATATGAAGTTTCAATTAACATTAACGTGGCATTATATTAGGAGGCCGCGCGGACTCAAACATTAGTTGCCATGACGACTTTAAGTACAAGGCCTCTAAATGGCCATTTTGAGGATCCTAGACAGTTTCCAAAGTAACCAGTTTGGGGAGCGAAAATACATTTTCGCGCGGCCTCCTAATATAATGCCACGTTAATGTTAATTGAAACTTCATATTATAATGTTTGGAGAGCTAATACAAAAAAACGTTGTATGCAACACGTCCTCAAATGGCTTTAGAGGACTCATCTTCATATTACGGACTCGGCTGCGCTTCGCTCCGCCTCGTTCGGAAACATTACGACTCGTCCCCTAAAGTTTTGCTTTGAGGACTAGTTACATAAAGCACTATTACGAGTTACAAATTAATCAAAGTAAGTTTTATTTGATACCAAACGTAAGTCAACGTAGTGTATTGATAACAAATCAATGTAATTTCTCATATACACCAAAAACAAAGGTTATATCCCAAAGTAGCATGCAACGTGGTGCGTGATTAAGTAAAAAGGGGTTATCAAAATATCGACCAACATCTGGGTTCGATAAAAGTAATTATTGCAACTTGTAGTAGTATGAATTATATAAAAAAGCACATCCAGACGTTTTCGAAGGTTTTTGGTATATGGTCCTGGAGCTCCCAGTCCACGTTTTCTGTTGCTAATCAGTCAAACCATGCATATAAATTTCTGATGAATCGAAACCTTGCTCTGTTGGGTAGCAGCTAATCGACGAATTTCATAGAGTTCCTGGTCACTAAGTGACAAAGTTTAGATGATTGAGTTACTTACGCAACGTGCGTTTATGGGTTTTGTCAGAGTTTGGAAATACGTTACTCTAGCTTGAATTTCGCTTAGAACGAAGTTTGCGGCTGAAGAGGGTTCATACAACTACACACTGTGTAGTTAGTAACAGGCTTCTTCTTCTTACTAAAGGCTGAGATTATAGTAAGAAAAAGAAGAAGAGGACAAGTGCACCTTAACCTTCTGAATTTGTCGGAAAGCTACTGTCTCAGTGTCAATCAGGTACGCCAGATGCTTACGCTGTGAATATATTTCATTTTAAGTGCACACACAGAGTAAATACCTTTATAATTTTAGTATTTGGTGTATTGTGACCTGTTGTACAAGTAAAATTCTCCCCAGTCCACCAACCATGCATACTTGTCAAATGATTTCAGTGCTTCATTCTTCTTTTTGGCATCTTTAGCAATTTGATGTTCTTGTTTGTCTATCACACATATCGCTATATCAAAGTACAACAATTTCAGACAGACAACTGAAGCTACTCATATTTTACTTTTTAAATTACCCAAAAAATACAAGCGTTTGTAGAACTAGAGAGAAGCAAAAATATTGTTTAGGTTGACAGATACTACTCTGATTTTTAGATTTAATTTTATGGTTAAATTCGAAAACTTTCAGATTCGAGATACGGATCTTAGAATTTTCAGAATTTGGATAGCCCTACGTCAAAATGTGGTGTTTAGACTGCAAGATTCATTGTCTGTGTTAGGATTCGCAGAGTCGAATATTTGAAACTCACAGATACAAAACATCTATTCGGATTCGATTCCTTTGTACAGATTTATTAGATGGGAGATTCGAATCTTAAGAATTTTAGAATCTTGACAGCGTTTTAGTTTTATTTCCAGTAGTATCGATTTTTAACAGTTTGCATATCCAGTGTCTAGGCCAACATTTCCCAAACGTATAGGTTTCGTGTCCCCCTTTCGAAATGTGTTATGATTCAGACCCCCCTCTCTAGCCGGATGGAATCTCGAACTTTTCTGAGCGCTGTAGAATGGTTCATAGTGGGGACAAAACGTATAAAACCATGGTGCAAGACAGGATGCTAATCTTTATTTTAAATAATCTGAAAATATTAATCTTGCACATCTTGACCACCCTGTATAGCATTAATACCCAAACACATTATTTCACACTCAAACGGCAGTTCACATGAAACACAATTTTTTGGCAGCTTTTCTTCCATTCCATTGTTTTTCTATTACTTACAGTAGCAGCCTGAACCCTGAAGTTCAGAATTCTTTTGAATAAAATTAATAATGTCTTCAAAACGGTTTACGTTAGATAATACTACAAAGTTTAGTAGCGACTGGTGGGAATATGGGGTATGCACTCTTTTACACTATAAAGCGCCTTAAGTGTTATACACAATTCAGTGTACTGCACTAATAGAAGGAATAGAACTATTCTCAAAAGCTACAATATCTAAATTCCTTGTTGCACGTACTGAATTTCAGTTCTAAATCCTTTTAGTTATTTTTGTAACTTTCATCTTTACCTCGTAGTAATCCATTGCTACACAAACCAGTAACTCTAACAAAAATACAAATACTACAATAATGTGACAGCTACTTGGCATCAAGGTGCCCGCTGTCAAAACTCAATAATTATCATACTTAATAATAAATAATAATAATTTTTATTTCTCACTGTGTGCAATACAAACATTTTTAAATAAAGAGAAAAAAATTAATATTCAAACAAATGTTACACACAAAAGCCTTACAAAAGGCATGGAGAAACAACAATATAATAAATATATTTGCAGACGGCTAGTAGAGCTGCGCATATCACTAATTAATCATTATTTAAATTTTCAAATTCATTTAAGGTATAAAATTCTTGCTCACATAACCACGTTTTTAATTTTCTTTTGAAGTATGTTTTAGTTGGTGAATTTTTAATTGCGGCGGGTAATTTATTAAATAGTTTCATGCCAGAGTAATAAGGTGATTTGCGGCTTTTCGTTTTTTTACAATGTGGTAACCTTAATTGCAGCCGTGAGCGTGTAGGGTAGTCATGTGTATCACCATGTATAGGCAATTTCGGTAGTTTTTGATAAATCATTAAACAGACTCTGTAAATATATAAACTAGTGAGTGTTAATACTCCTAACTTCTTAAAATAAGTTCTACATGAGTCTTTAGGTTTTAATCCGATCATCGTTCGTACAGCTCTTTTTTGAATTTTGAATATAGTGTTCGCGTCTCTGCTATTACCCCAAAATTCTATACCATATTGCATCAGATTCTGAAAGTAAGCAAAGTACACCGTTTTTGCGATATCCAGATCAACCTTACTACTTATGACTGTTAGCGCATACACAGCTGAACTGAGCCTTCCATTTAAATGCGTAATGTGTGGCGACCAACTGACTTCCTTATCAACAATAATTCCCAAAAAATGTGTATTATCAACTGATTCAATTATTCCTGAGCTTGTAAGGAAATTGATGTTATCATTATTTTTACCAGGATATCCGAATGTTACTGCGTAAGATTTTGTACTATTTAGAAGCAATTTATTACTTGCAAACCATTGTTGAAGTTTATCTATAACTTCTAATGCAGTAGCTTTTAAATTTTCTACATTTTTATCATTTATAATTAAACTAATATAATCAGCAAAAAGTGTAAATGAACAACTGTCTACATTGTGCGGTAAATCATTTAAATATATAATGAATAGTAAAGGTCCCAATATGCTTCCTTGCGGAACTCCACATTTAGAGGTTTGCAAGTTGCACCTATAGCGTTTAATACAATTTGAGTTGTTTTGATGAGCTACCTCTACTAGTTGCAATCGACCCCGAATGTAAGAATTAAACCAATCATGGGCAATACCTCTGATGCCATAAAAATATAATTTATTTAAAATAATTTCAAAGTCGACACAGTCAAAAGCCTTTGAAAGATCGCAGAATATTCCCAAGACCTTGTCATTGTTTTCCAGCGTGTCTATCACATGGTCAATGAAATTATAAATTGCCTCTGTAGTGCTTCTGTTTTCCCTAAAACCGAATTGATTATTATTTAAGATGTCCTTATTATTTCAGTAATTATTTAATCTTTTTTTCATTAATTTTTCTAAAATTGTTGAAAGCACTGGCAATAATGAAATGGGTCTGTAGTTTTTTATGCATTATTTTTCACCTTTTTTAAAAAGAGGTTTGATAACTGCTATTTTAAATTTATTAGGAAATGCTCCTGAGGTAAAGGAACAATTGTATGTATCAGTAAGTGGGGTAGCTAATATGTCAATATTATCCTTTATAACTGATACTGGTATCTCGTCCCATCCAAAGGACTTTTTATTTTCTAATTCTTGTACTATTTTAATTACTTCGTAGTCAGTAGTTGGATTTATATAAAAAGATGATGCGTTGTTATTAAATTTTGTATTATGCAAGTAATCTCTTAGAGCTTAGACTAGCAGCAGCATTAATAAAGTAATCGTTGAATTGATTGGCTATATCTGAAGGATCAGTTATTATATTGTTCTCAACTTAAATTTTTATATTCTCTTGTGGAGCTGTCGATGACTTTCCCGTTTCAGTTTTAATTATATTCCAAGTTGTTTTAATTTTATTTTTTGAGGAAGTTAATGGTTGATAAATATACAATTTCTTAGCTTTACGAATAACGATTTTTAAAATTGTTACATAGTTTCTAACGTAATTAATAAAGTTGTTATCGCTACTAAATCTTGTTAACCGGAGTAGTTCACGCTTTGTTTTACACGACTTGCGAATACCCTTAGTGATCCAGGCTACTGTTTTATTACTGTTCACTTTGTTAATACGTTTAAGAGGAAACGCATCATCAAAACAACTCTTAAATTTACAATAAAATATTTCTATTTTTGTATTTACATCATGAGTAAGTGACAACTCATGCCAATCTATTGCCTCTATTAATTGACGAAATTTGTTATTAGCCTTAGAGGTAAAAAATCTTCGATATTCTTTAGTAATTTCACAATACGCAGTTGTATTAATAAGTAGAAGTTGAGTTTTATGGTCTGATAAATTATAATCTAGATTTTTGACATTTATGCAAGTGGTGTCTATATTTGTAAGGATATTATCAATTAAAGTAGCACTTCTAGACTAGTAACTCTAGTGGGAGTATCTATTGTGTATTTTATATTGAAGCTATTTAGTATTGATAAAAATTAGGTTTTATAGGCAGAGTTTCTAAACAAATCCAGGTTAAAGTCGCCACACACTACAATATTGCGATAATTCTTAATCTCAAAAAATAAATCGAACAGCTTTTCCAGAAATAAATTTTTATCACTGTCAGGTGTATATAAACAAATTATTATCATATTTTCGTTAGAAATTGCTGAATATTCAAAATACTTTTCTTCCTGTTTTGTATTAAAAATTATAGAATTAAAATAAGAGTTCCGCCATATGGTGCTGATTTTCTTGAGTATTGAGCGGCAGTACAATAATTTTTTAAGTAAATATTTTCACCCGTTCTCAACCACGTTTCACTTAAACAGATAACATCTACACTACTCCCGCATTCTTTATCAATGTCTAATAAATTAACGTGTAATTCCAAAATCTTACCCCTTACAGATTGAATATTTTGATGAAGCACAATGAAACTGTTTGAAACCAAATAATTTTCTTGCACTATATTAGTATCATCCTACCGTTGGCTATCGTCCGTCTTCTTCATAAATATAGAACCTTTGTATATCCATAAATGTTTGAAGTTATGTTCTTTTTTTGCATTTCTTGCCTTCCAAAGTAGCTCTTTGTTCATTGGATTTAGGTTTTCATTTATGTAGACTCTATTTCTTCCGGTATTCGGGACAATATCGTTGTTAGTTATTGATACTTTATTTTTGTTGACAATAAATGCATCCCTGATTGGCCTTCGATTAAACTGTACTATTATTGGTCGGGGTATATTTTTATTTTTTGTCGGCAATCGCTGAACAGCATCTATGTCGTTGACTGCAAAATTATCAATTCTTAAATTTTTCGCAATAGTTTCGATTTTCAGGTGTAGGTTTTCGTCCACTTCTTCAATTAGACCGTGTATCACGATGTTTTTGTTACGCCCATACTGTTCAAGCTGATTAAGTTTAATTGCTAAATTATTAATTTCCTGCGATTTTTCTCTATTCTCTATTTGTAAAGATTCAATTACATCGTTGTTGGTTTTTACACGTTGATGGAGGATAGTTATTTCGCTTTGCATTTTTTCCAGTTAACCCGTGATACTGCAAACTTTTTCTGATAGATTTTGTACATTTACATTAAGCGTCGGTAAAATTTCAAGTTGTTTGCAAATAAATGTTAATTTAGCTTCGATTTCTGTATGCAACACACTTTCCGATTGTTTATCAGCTTTAGTGACCTCCAAGGAATCTTCAAGCATACACTTGGAACATTTCCATTCTTTGATTGCTTTATTAGCGTCTTTCATTATTGTAAATTGTTCCACACTAATCTGTACACAATTTACGTGATATGATCTTTTACACAACGATGTACACTCGATAACATCATCGTAACGACCGATTTTCTGAGAGAACTCTGCACACACAACACCTCTAGCCGCCATCTTTGCCTTGTGTTCGCACTATAGTGCAAGAAAAATAGGTTTTGACCTTTAACACATTAATACAAGCAAAGAATTTGATAAACATGTTGCATTTACCTATTTAGTGAATACACTAAAAATATTTTTCTATATAATTCTCTACCGATGCAGATATAAAACAGTTTCAAATAGGATATGTGGACCATAATTAAATAAAACATTTCTTTTATAGCAATTTTTCTTCTACGCCGAAAGGTGTTTGAAGTATGAGTTGTAGAATTCAATTGTTTTTTAAAATGCCAATTGTGAACCAAGTGCACTATAAAATACGGCCTACTGTGTCTTCAGTCAAATCTAGTCATATCTAAATGTAATTCATCTAAGGAGGAAGGTAGTTAGAAGACTTAACTGCAATTCTCAGACCTCTCCCACTTTTCAAATCACAGGGATGTGGCCACTTCAATGGTTGCCTTCTCGATTAATCGCCATCTCCCAGACCTGGTCGTTCCATCAGCCCAAAGAGGATCCTCTGGTTCTTCCGCCGTTGACTGTTCTTTCGACCTTGAACCACTCCCTGTAATTACTATGACTTGATATGTGCCCGAAATATTTCAGAGTACGTTCGGAAATCACTGCATGGATTCTCTTCTTGATGTCTAGCTCTTCTATGATAGATGTGTTAGTAAGAGGCTCCGCCCAAGAAATGAGAAGTACTCTCCGGTAACGCCATATCTCAAAATCATGCAGTTTATATTCAGCTTTGAGAGTTCAGGTTCATGAACCATATAACAAAATTGAAAATAGGAATGCGCCCAGAAAGCGCATTTTTGTTGTTTTAGTAATGTCTTGTTTTGCCCATATTCTAGACAAATTTTACTTTAACTGTTACCATTTTTAAGAATTTTGTAGCTAGGAAAATCTCCATAGTTACCTGCATTATACTGGAGACTGGATTTGACAATAATTGTAGGTGTGACCATAAAGTTATCTCCGTGTGCACAGAGGAATACGGCTTGGCTTTCGTCTATGTTCTACAATAACTATGCAGTAGAATTAATTTGAAGATTGTGTCTTCGATCCTGTTCTTTTGCTAAGTGTATTGTCGTGTTGCGATGATATGTGTGACTGGGATTTGTTTAAAGAAATTATATATGATTAATGCAAATATTTAGGCGTCTACTCCAAGACTTTCATTGGGGTATTTTCTATTGTTAATAACGTAACGTTTGACGCTTTAAAAGTTACTTCATTACTCTTTGTGATTAAGCACACTCTTATAAACAGAGCAGTATAATTTACTATTTATATATTAATGCTGTTATGTTGTAGAAAACCAGCTTCTTGCTATTAGCGTTCGATTATTAATGTAAATGGTCTCACAACATCTACCAAGATGTTATGAAATAATAGAGAATTAATGTAAATTGCTAAGAAAATAATGTGTATTATTATTACTTAGATCAATGTGCACAGTAAAGATAATTCTTACGACATATATAAAGGGATCCCTCAATCAATTTTACCCAAAGAATACGGAGGTAATGGCGGTAGCTTTGACGAATTGGCAGGTAAGACCGACGACGATATCTAATCTATCATTTCTCACGTACCAATTTCTAGCTGTGTGGAAGCAGAAGACTGAAAAATATCGGGCCCTCTTCTTAAATAACAAACTTTATTATGCCAACGAAGAGCTTCGCCCCGGACCATCCAATACCTCTTCGGAATTAGGGACGGAAGGTAGCTTTAGAAAGCTGTGTATTGATTAGTACATCTGTTGCCAGACATGTTATTGCTAGTTAATAATAATATTAATATTCATAGTTATGTATACTACAAGCGAATAAAAAGGCATTTTATCCATAAGAGGAAAACTTTACCTCACGAGGAAAATCCGAGTGGTATCATTTTCCCGAATGGATAAAATGTGTGGAATATAAATTTTTTTCCAATACCTACATTTAGTTCTATAAATAAGTTTTGAAATTGAATAAATAATTTCAAATAAATATCATGTTACCTATTTTTGTACTAGATATCACAGTAGCACGTATTTTTTTGTTAGTTGTAATGAATTGTGGACTATTTTATTCACTAGTGAATAAAGTAGCATTTTATCCACACTCATCGTTAAAACGTTACTTTATCATGTTCAGCTAGTTCAGCTGAATAACTGCAGCGGTGATGCGATCAGTGTTATGACGTTTAACTTGTTGCTTGAGTTTCACACAAATAACTAAAATACAAAATAAATCGACAAAACTATATTAAAATTTCAAGCGTATGTATGTATATTTTGATAAAAACGGCAACATTACCACTAACGTAACTGCCGATGAATTGATAGAGTACAACTTCTTCGACCTTTTTATATACCATATGATGAAAGTTATTGCATATTATATTACACTTTAGTAAAACCTGACTGTCGAGATTGTGATACTAACACCTTACAGTTTCAATAATACTGAAACAATAAAAGGAAATGCTTGTTACTGCGAATTACATCAACTTTCAAACAAAAAAACCTTACCGGCGATGGGATTCGAACTTCACCGCCTGCGTATGCGAATTCCATGCACGACTCACGCTACCATGCTGTACTGTTCCGATATCTGCGATTCAGTTCCATTAAGCACCACGCACTTATTCGTTGCTGTTTTGTATCTCCTACACCATTTATCCTGTATCTGCTGGGTACAATTTTCGTCAAAGGTAAAGGCTGAGCTATGTGAAAATTATGACTTTTATCTATTTCTAGGTTAATATAGGAATAAACAAAATTGTATTTGTTATGATGCTCACCCTGTAAATTTTGGGTCCAAAATGTGACTTTTTTGACAAAGGTAAAAACCTGAGTTATGTGCAAAATATTACTTTGACTTAAGTAATACTTCTTCAGTGAAAGCAAAAATATGCAGAATTATATTTTTTTAATGTGACCACCTTGTATATATTTATTCGAAATTTTCTCGGTTTCATGCCAGGTAGATATATAATGTGCATACAAAATATCGTCTTCCTCCAACAAATGTGTCACATGTTATCACAAAAGTACTTCATCTAATGCACACGGTTTCATAGAATTACGTCGATGTTTCTGAAACTTTGTATGGGACTATGATTTTACATTTTGAACAACGCTTGCTGTTTTGTCGTATTTAAAACAAAAGGGGTATTTTACCTGAAAAAATTATTGTTTCTATCTACCGCTCATGAGGGCTCATGACGACCAATCCAACATTTTCGTATTAAGATTTTCGACTCAGAATTGTACAAGGAATATCGCTACCTGAAGTTTTACTGGCCATTACGGGACAACCTGTATAATTAACGTTCTAGTAACTCAGTTGTATTTTGGTTGGGTTCGATGAATGCAATACAGAAAATTAAAGGGAGTAACTAATTGTGACGAAAACTTTTAAATAATCAAATTAAATAAAGAATGTCTTTAGGTGTTTATCTAAGATCTTAATAATTTTATAGATTTGGTATATAATTCAGCACTTGAACATTTATGGAATTCTGGTAAACGTTAGACATTCTAGGTCAAATACGAATAGACCTTAAATTTTTTATGCCCTTTGGGGTATTTACTTCAGAAGGCGTATGACTTGAGCAATTTTCCAAGATTTAGAAAAAAGATTTAAACTTATTGATGCTCTTCTTACACTAATGACGGTAAGTAATACATTTCAACAGCAACTATTGATGTCTATAACAATTCGATGTTAAATTTTCCTAAAATGGTTTGTAATAGTTTTCAATATTTGTACCTTGTACCTAATCAATGCCTATAGAATATTTTTTGCTTGATAGAATAATTGTTTGTATTCAGATATGTTCCAAAGGATAGTTTTTATGAAACCTGGCAGCTCTCTAAATTTAATAAGAATTTTTGTATATAATACAGTTTATATACATAATTCAGTAATGATACAAAATCTTGCAAAGTATATTCACTTACTATTGTTTCTGATATGGCTATGATATCATAACTTCCAGGCTCGACAAATGCTTCAAGTTAATGATAAATTAAATGCAAAGCATAAGCATTGATACGTACAACTGATTATTACACACAACTGTCAGATGACTGATATCAGCCAATGAAAACCATTAATTTTTTTGAAAATCGACCAATTCCAAACTGATTACCTGATAAGCGCCCGTGGGCTGCTTACCAAGGGATAAGCGCCCTAGGGATGATTATCGACCCCGTGGATGGTGTCATAATTAGAAATAAAAATGCAATAAACAAGCAATTTGAGTTTTTTGGAATTGTTAGATCAATTTTAAATCATAATTCGTATACGGATTTCGAGTAATAATCTCCAAAATATAAACGCGGGGAACACACTTACATATAATTTTACTCGTGCCAAGAGTCATCGTGCTGGTTGCCCTTAGAAAACTGCCTTCGGGCAACCCTCGGGACAGTTTCCATTGCAACCAGCACTCGACCCTTGGCGTGTGCAAAATTATCGGTAAGTATGTCTCGCCCTTGTTATATTACTATTGATAATTTCTCGCATAGCTAAAGCATAAGAAAAAGGAAATGCTAATAATATTAGATATATATATATATCCGGTATTATACTACCACACGTGGTTTTCCGGTTCTCAAACGCCAAACGTCTCTATTAAGGGCATCTTCTTCTTGCAAGCGATAGGAAGTCATTGATTCTTTTATTCCGCTATTCCAGGATCTTCTGGGTCTGCCTCTCTTTCTCTTCCCAGGTGGAGTCCAGCCAAAAAGAATTTTTCTGTCACGCTGTCTTGGGCATCCATTCTGCTTCGTATCTCCTCATTTGTTACGTGTTCTATTCTGGATACCCCGGCACTTCTTGTAGGGTAGTCCATTTCGACCGCTTGCAGTTTCCGTTTATATTCGCTGTTAATGGTCCATGTTTCGCAGCCGTAACACAGAACAGATTCCACCATTGATTTTCCTATATGTTTCTTCGTCTTTGGCGATATGCTTTTATTCCACCATATTGAGTTAAGGCAACCTAACACTTTCCGACTGTTTTCTATACGGGATTTAATTCCATCTTGGTCTACTCCATTTTTTGTTAATACTGCACCCAGATACTTGAATTTATCAACTTGCTGAATTTCTTCATTGTCATTTATTAGCACTTGAAACCGAGCATCGCTGTTTATAACTAAATATTCAGTTTTGTTAATATTTATGTTAAGACCCCATTGCAAATAATTTTCTGAGAGTCTTTTTAACATGAACTCTAGGTCGTATGAGTCCTGTGCGATTAATACCTGATCGTCAGCAAAATTAAGCGTAAAAAGGTAGTTGTCCCCAATGGGTATACCCATGTTTTTTACTCTTTTTTTCCAATTCCGTAACACAGCTTCTAGATATACAGGGTGCCCGGATTTCGTAGGGACAACATGGGTAACTTTTGTATTTGAAGAGATAGAGAGATGGTTAAATTAGCAAAAAGGTGCAGGTTTGAGAGCTCATTCAGAATCCATTTTCAAATTTTACTTGTCATGGCCCACTTGTCTAAAATTTAAAAAAAAAACAAAATCTGGTAATTTCTTTTATATACCGTAACTTTTTTGTTACTTAAGATATTGAGATGCGATTTGAACTAATTTGCATGGTAATTTAAATACTTTTATTGGCACTTAATAAAACCAATTTTATTTGTGTACATTATTAGTAATCTAACCTAACCTCAAAATTTTAAATTGGTACCGTGCAATTTTTTTGGCCCTTTTAAGAGAGGATTTTTTTCTGAATGCAATGATGTATTACATGATATGGAAGCTTTTTTAAAATTTGTAAGAAGTGAGTTTATTCTTTTTACATGCAGAAATCACTAGTGCTATGATCACAATAACTTTGTTTTTTGTTTATCACTTTATCTGTGAAATTATGTTTCGAAACAAAAAGCAGGCTTATCATCAAACGTGCCTGTCATTAGTGTGAGTGTTATTGCTTCAACTTATAATGGAAAATTTTGAAAATATGATGTATTTTGTGCGTATATCAAGTGCTACAAGAACGTAGAACTTACACGTCAAACATACGGAACACACTGACACTACTGGAAGGCACGTATGATGATAAGCGTGCTTTTTGTTTCGAAACATAATTTCACAGGTAACGTAATAAATAAAAAACAAAATTATTGTGATCATGGCACTAGTGATTTCTGCCTGTAAAAAGAATAAGCTCAGTTTTCTAAATTTTGAAGAAGTTTTCATATCATGTAATACATCATTGCATTCAGAAAAAAATCCTCTCTTAAAAGGGCCAAAAAAATTGCACGGTACCAATTTAAAATTTTGAGGTTAGGTTAGATTACTAAAAATTTGCACAAATAAAATTGGTTTTATTCAGTGCCAATAAATGTACAGTGAAATCTCCCTTACCGAACACCTCTAATAAGCGGACACCTCTCTTACACGGACATTTTGTTGGGAACCAACTTGCTTGCATTAACTTTACTAATAAAATTTTCTCTAATAAACGGACACTCTCTTAAACGGACACGGACACCATTTTTCGACAATTTTTAGACTGTGAATCTCTCTTGTACGGACACTTCAAAATGCAGGCCCAGTTAATGGCGTCAAAACAATCCATAAATCCAACATTTAATGATCATGTTGTTAAATTAACGAATTCTTTTGCAATACGGGCGGTATTAAGTCAACTCAAATCAGCATTATGACTGCAGGAAATTCGACACCTTCATTACCCTATGCACGATATTACAAAATAGTCCATGTCCCCCAATTTTAGAGGCCTGCAATTCAAAACTACTTTGCCTTTTGCCTGGACAGCCCATTATGATAAAAATAAAAATAGGAACAATTTTTCCTTCTTGCTTTTATGGAAAGACAGAACAAGAAAACTAGGCCCTGACGAATTTATAAACACTGACAAAGAAATAATCCTGGAAGATGATGTAACCGAAATTTCAGGTGAATCAGCTGCCGTTGCTATGCAGTTGGCAGAATTAGAAAACGATGGCGACTTAGAAATTTGTGAGAATCTAATCAAGACCTACACGGAAGCATTAACAGTGAATAATTTTAAATGCTTTGCTAAAGAAAGTAACGACTTTAAAGTATTCAAACTGTCAAAATATTTAGAAATACATGCTGAAAGTATAATAAGCAGTCAGAAAAAACGCTTACGTCAAACGAGTATTTTAGATTTTGTAACAACTATTACATAACTTTGTTTCAATTATTTATTATTGTTAGCGCATATACCTTTGCATAATACGACTTTTTTAAACTTAAAAATGGATTTTCCCTTAAGCGGACGCCTCTAATAACCGGACAAAAACTTTGGCACCGTGCGTGTCCGCTTATGGGAGATTTCACTGTATTTAAATTACCATGCAAATTAGTTTAAATCGCATCTCAATATCTTAGTTAAAAAAAAATTACGGCATATAAAAGAAATTAGATTTTGTTTTTTTTTAAATTTTAGACAAGTGGGCCATGACAAGTAAAATTTTGAAGATGGATTCTTAATGAGCTCTCAAACCTGCACATTTTTGCTAATTTAACCATCTCTCTATCTCTTCAAATACTAAAGTTACCCATGCTGTCCCTACGAAATTCGGGCACCCTGTATGTTGAAAAGGATAGGCGATAAATTGCATCCTTGTCTCAGTCCTTTGGTAGGAGCAAATGGTTCTGCTAGTTGTCTTCCATTTCTTACAAAAGCCGTATTATTACGATATATTTCTTTTACAATGTTTATCATGGGTTTATCGATATTCATTATTTCCAAGGCTTCCCACAGTTTGCTTCTAGGAATCGAGTCATAAGCTTTTTGAAGATCTATAAAAGCTAAATGAATTTCTTCCCCTACTGCTATTACTTTCTCAGCTAGCTGCTGTAATATAAATATATTGTCTACACAAGATCTTTCCGGTGTAAAACCGCTTTGTTCGTCACTTATTTTACCCTCCAGGTTATTTCGTAATTTTGTTGCTAATATTCTTCCAAATAATCTGCTAAAGGTACTATTAACACTTAAACCACGATAGTTATTAGGGTCACTCTTGGATCTTTTTTTGTGTAGAGACACTATCTCAGACTCTTTCCACTGAGCAGGAATTTGGTTTTGTCGAAGACAGTTATTAAAATGTGCTACTAATCTTGTTATTAAATAAGGTCCTCCGTACTTAAGTAGCTCAGCTGAAATTCCTCCTGGTCCCGTTGCTCTTCCATTCCTCATCATTTTCAGTGCTATTACCATTTCTTCTTCAGATACTTCCATGCACTCATCTGTATTCATGTTCTGTGTCACAACATCCTCTTCAATGTATTCTGGTCTATTCTCTATCAAGAGTGTCTCGTAGTGTCGAACCCAGTTTGGTGTAGTAATAAACGCTGTATTAACCCCGCTATTTTCTTTTTTGATAGTTTTTAAGAACCGCCATACTCCAGTAGATTGTGCTCCACCGATCATACTGTCAATTTCGTTACATTTACGTTCCCAAGATTCGTTCTTTTGTTCTTTTATTTTTCTTTTAACAATCCTATTTATTTGTTTATACTCTTCATACGTTTAATCCGATCTTTCAGTTAGCCACTTGTTGTAAGCTTTGTTTTTTTGTTCGATATATTTCACTACGCTTTCGTTCCACCAGTAAGGTGTTCTTTTGTCTACATTATTTCGAACTTCACCTAAGGCCTCTCTGGCTGCTTGATGAATAGCTTGGGATAAATTTGCATGTTCCGTTTCTATATCATTACTTCTTTCATGTACTTGAAGTTGTATTTCTAATCTATTCTGATAGGGGTTTCTAACGGCTTATTGATTTAACAGTTCTAAATTATATTTTACAGACGTTATTTCTTCAGTTCTGATATTTAGCTGTGTTTTTTTGCTGTTCGTCCACATAGGAGGTATAGCTATCTTTGCCCTTACTAAATAGTGGTCAGAACCACAATTTGCACCTCTTTTACCACATACATCTTGGACTATGATATTTTGTTGTTGTTTCGTAATGATATAATCCAAGACTGATTTCTGATTTAAAGACGGTCTCTCCCATGTATATTTATGGATGTCTCGATGTTTAAAAAACGTATTCCATATTTTTAAGTTGTACTGTATACATGTATCTGTAAGTCTGTCTCCATTATCATTTTTAACTGATTCGCCAAACTGTCCCACTACATTGTCATTCTTTCTACTGCCCACTCGAGCATTCATGTCTCCTGTTAAAATCAGCTGTTGTTTGCTTCGAATTTTATCTAGCTGTTCTGTTATTGTTTGATAGAATTTGTCCTTGACTTGTACACTTGCGTCCTCAGTGGGACTATAAAAGCCTAAAATCACCACCTCTTGATTTCCGATCTTCAACGTTACTCATATACACCTTCCAGATATTGCTTCAAAGTAAATTACTTTCTTGCTGTGCTTCCTTTTAATTGCTATCGCCACTCCAGCTTTAGCATGTTCTGTTTTAGGGACACCTGACCAGTACATTTCATAATCCTTTTCTAGTTTTTTTCCTTGTCCTTTACATTTAGTTTCTGTAATGCAGACTATATCCATCTTAAGTCTATCTATTTCTCCAAAAACTTCGTGTTCTTTATTTGCGATGCCTTGTACGTTCCACGTGCCTATGTTCAATGTCCATTTGCTTTGCGTAAGTCGTCGTCGATTAAAACCGCCCGTGTTTGTGTTCCGAGGCTTGACGTTTGGTTTTTTAGCATTTTACATTTTTTACTACCGACGAGGAGCTGGCCCGAAGATAAACCCCCAACCTGGAGGACCAGGATTTTCTGTCGGGGTTTCTTCCCTTAGCCGAAGGGTACCGGTTTTAAGGCGCCAGAAATCGCCTTTTACCCTTTTCCGTTAGCTGCAGTTTCTTACAACTACAGTAGGGAACGTGGGAAAGGGTTTGCTGGCAGAGCTACTAAGAAAATCGTAGCGGCATTACTCGATATTTAATTAAAGCAGCTTAATCGGCATCAGCAGCTTCATCGAGACCATACCAGCCTTCACTGGGAAGTAAATAGATCTTGGTAATTTTTTGTTGTTTTCCAAGGAGGGATGGGGATGTAGGAGGATAAAAATAGAGTAAGTAGGATCTAGGTTAGGACAGGGTTCCTCCAGGCAAGGAGGTGGGGACCTCGGTAGGCGAGCGGCGATTGCCGTTGCAGCCGAGGTCACATTGAAAATCATGGAGCGCTCGAGCCGGAGCGTTGAGAGTTCAACTTCCGGCACGGGCGGTCTAGATTTTCAATTAATTAGGTTTAAGTGACGCCCGCGCCCCCTGAAGTAATGCGTAAGCGGTTCCGGGGGGCAACGGTAGTCGGTAGGGATAATTAAAAAAAAGGCAAGGAGGTGGGAGAAACCAAGAGCTCACGTAGGCAGGGTCGCTAGCTCCCTGAAGTAGGTCTGCCATCCACCTGGGTCGTAGAGGGTTGCCTACCCGTTACCACATAATATTAGATAAACAACACTATATAGTCAGTTCTTTATAGTTACAGCAGTTGAAGGGTATTTAAATTAACTACAAAACAGAATTGATTATAGTATAATCACTTATAATACCATGAGTAGTCAAAGTTATGTCGACTATTTTTGTGGTGGTGTCACGAATGTCCATTGCGCTTTGGTACGATTAGGACGAGTGCGATAGCACGAGTCCTAATCCCAAGCGCAATGGACATGAGTAGTGATACCACCGCAAAAATAATCTACTTAACTTTGACTAAGAATGGTATTCGAGGGACTATTTAATGAACCAAACTACTTTTTCAAATTAGTTTTCAGTAAATCTAGCAACAAACTACGCAATTTCTATAGTAACAGAACACTAATATTGACTTTTTCTAATAAAAATCACATTTGTTTAAAATAGTCACTTGAATACCTTCTAGGAAGATATATCCACTGATATTTTTTTGATTGGTCAAGAAACGTCAGAATTCTGAATTTTCATTGGTCACTTTTTGACAGATGACAGGTGAATTGAATAGTCATTAATATTTAATATTGCCCATACGAAAGGCTTATTGAGTAAAAAAATGGATTTATATGTTATAATAATCATAATATGGGTATTTTGGTGAACATTCACATCCAATAAATGAAACGAGGTGCGTTTGATATGTCATGCTCTAACAAGTAATACTTACAGATTGTTATTGGTCTAATGCTAGATGATTTTACATTTAATTAGCTTAAATGTTGTGTAACACCAAAGTTATTTATATTATATACCACGGCAGCTACCTTTGCGGAAGCAGATAGTAGGTTAAATAAAAGTCAGGTTGAGGGGTAACTTGAATTTAATCTAGTTGTTGTTAGTAATTACTAGACATGGTTTTATTAATGCGAAAAGACGTTAAATGTGAAAGTTAAAACGTATCTGTCCTTTTATTCGAATTGCTCCAAACACTGGCGAATCCAATCCTCACGATAAGTTGTTATGTAGGCGCTCCTCGGAAGGTGCAGCACCTTGGTTTCATTTTTGGATACCGGCCATTGGGACGCCCCTGTATGGGTAGAGGCGGTTGAAATTTATTTGCACGTGGCTTCAAATTTGACCCAAACTAGAAACCTTCACGCCACTGATTAGTGAAGTTTAAAAACAACAAAATTATTCTTACCGGTTGGTCGGTTTCTAGTATTTCAAAAGACGATTTAGGATGCAGAAGGTACCGCAGAAATGCATGTGCTTTCTTATTAGACGACTTCGGCAAAAGTGGCGTTAAACCGATGGCCTCGAAATTTTAAAAATTTTCGGACACGCGCCGTTAGAGCAATTCGCGTATCATTCTTAATATATCCCAAGTTATTTTTATGTTACAGTTGGAATGAATTATCATTTAAAGTAAATTTATAATAATATAACTGCATGCAGTAGCACGACATGTTAAGTTCAGTATCGAATATGAGAGTACCACATATTTTCATAATCGCATGTAAATATGTGCAGAAGACACATAATAATCAAATGTTAGAGCAAACTGGAAAGGATATGAATCAGACTGAGGTAAAACATGTGTTATGTGGACTAATATTCTGACGGAAAAAATGATTCGTGTGAACTTTCAAAATAGGATAATTCCGGAATCAATTTTTTTTAAATTTTTTTAATAATTACAACCAGATCAACAAATTGCTTGCTACACATGGTTTTGTTACAATAATAAATAATCATGATAAATGTCTTAATGAGGTCGGCTGTCAGCTCCTCGGTGACGTAATTGTAATGATGCAAGAGTTAACTTGGATCACTTTCGTCGGATGACGAACATAAGTCCAGGGGTAATTTTCGCTTTAGTCTTTTGTGAATGTTGTTCGTCCTGAATTGTATAATACCGCACTATCATACTGTTGAATGTTTGTAAAGAAAATTTTAGTCACTTTTTTTATGTGCTGTTCAATAGTAGGTATGTTTAGTTCTTCATGAATTTGGTAGTTTCTGACATACCACGGGTCATTTACACATATTCGGAGGACTTTATTTTGCATGATTTGCAGTTTATTGATTTGTGTTTTAGGAGCATTGCTCCAAACTGTACAACAGTACGTTAAAATAGGCCTCAAAATAGATTTATATATAAGCAGGGAACAGTCAATTTTTAGTGAGGATTTTCTGTTCATTATTGGGTATAACAGCGCCAATCGCGCATGGCACTGATTTAGTTTTTTGTTAATATGGAACCCCCATTTCAGGCGTGTGTCCAGATATACTCCTAGGTATTTTACTGCTGAGTCTTGTGGATTCCAGTCTATTATATTTTGATTTATTATCAAGTTTGGTGGGTTAATTATTCTTCTAAGAGAAAAGATCTTGCATGCAACTCGGAGATATATTTATGTAATAATAATAATCAATTGACTGCTGGGGCACCATTAAATAAATTTTGTGGTGGGTTTCAGATTTTGTATAAAAAGTGTTAATAATTAAATTTAAAGTTACCCACAGTTGTTGCTTTATTGTGTCGGGTAATATTAATGTACTCTGCAGTTGATTTAAGTGTTGGTAATTTTGGAGTTTTTTGGGGCACCATTCGAATTGCAGACTTCGGTAAGGATCTGGTGAAGATTGTTAGTTCTAGAAGAGCGTATTTGGAGGCGCCACAGGTTGGCTTGGAGTACAGTGGCTATATAAGGACAGTGTGGTCAATTTTGGTCCTGTTTCTGATTGGTTGTTTTAAAATCCATTAAGAGTCGTTTTACGAAATTACACAGTCACACAGAATTTCTTCTAAGTGCTTTATTAATGAAAGAAGCTCCAATATGAAGTGGAATGAAATAATCCTCATAAAATTCTACAGTGTTCTGTGTAAGCG
>OW679200.1:15898651-16190794 GCA_940337035.1 Agriotes lineatus
TAATCATCATAAAATTCTACAGTGTTTTGTGTAAGCGAATGCCAAATTTTCGTTTGCATAAGTAAATGTCAACGGGTTAAAGTAAAATGCTTTTTGCGAAAATTGCGTATTAGTCCAAATCAAAAGCTATAATAACTATATAAATGTCTTAATGCCAAAGATTATTGCATTAAATTGAAGAGAATTTATGGGCTACGTAACACTGAATATTTTATTCCTCTAAAGAGTCTAAACTAACTGGTGGAATGAATACAACGGTTTGTTATGAATATAAAAAAAATATTTTTTGTTAAGTTTTTGTACGTAATCTCTGTGTCGATCAACGCAGAATGTTGTCAATTTTCGTTTTCTATGTACAAAAACACAATAAAGAAGATAAAAAAGGACACCTTGACTTATATTCCAATATTAGGTTGCTCATTAATGAAGATTTTTAATCGCTGGCAGCGATTCCACAAAACATAGCGATTCCTTACGTTTCATATCGTCTCTTGCCGTTTAATTCTGTTTAAGTAATATTATTGGGATTCTTGTAAAATTAATGTTACACTGCACATTTGACCACCTCACAATGCACAAATTTTCGCGATCGTAAATATACAGCGCTCTGCAAAGCATCTCCGAATTTCACATATGTCCAGTCCGTATAAAATGACGTTTATGTCACAATTTAGTAGGGTGACGTTTGTCTTACAATTTAGCAGGCCTTGCACAGAACAACACCTAAGGGCGTGGGTGGTTGTTGTAGAGACGACTCTTAATGGCTGCCTTTTTTAAAATTGACCACACTGCCCTTATATAGCCACTGTAGCTTGGAGTACAGCGGCCATATAAGGACGGTGTGGTCAATTTTGGTCCTGTTTCTGATTGATTGTTTTAAAATCCATTAAGAGTCGTTTTACGAAATTACACAGTCACACAGAATTGCTTCTAAGTGCTTTATTATTGAAAAAAGCTCCAATATGACGTGGAATGAAATAATCCTCATACAGTGTTCTGTGTAAGCGAATACAGAATTTTCGTTTGCATAAGTAAATGTCAACGAGTTAAAATAAAATGTTTTTTGCGAAAATTGCGCATTATTCCAAATCAAAAGCTATAATAAACTATATAAATGTCTTAATTCCAAATATTATTGCATCAAATTAAAGAGAATTTATGGGCTACCTAGCACTGAACATTCTATTCCTCTAAATTAACTGGTGGAATAACTACAACGGTTTGATTACGAATATAAAAAAAATGTTTTTTGTTGAGTTTTTGTGCGTAATCTATGTGTCGATCAACGCAAAATGTTGTCAATTTTCGTTTTCTATGTACAAAAACACAATAAAGAAGGACAGCTTGACTTATATTCTAATATTAGGTTGCTCGTTAACGAGGATTTGTAATCGCTGGCAGCGATTCCTTACGTTTCACATCGTGTCTTGCCGTTTAATTCTGTTTAAGTAGTATTATTGACACTCTTGTAAAATTAACGTTACACTGCACATTTGACCACCTCACATTGCACAAATTTTCGCGATCGTGGGTATATAGCGCTCTGCAAAGCATTTCGGAACTTCACATATGTCCAGTCCGTATACAATGACGTTAATGTCATAATTTAGCAGGGTGACGTTTGTCTTACAATTTAGCAGGTTGTGCACAGAACAATACCTAAGGGCATGGCTGGTTGTAGCAAATACGACTCTTAATGGCTGCGTTTTTAAAAATTGACCACACTGTCCTTATATAGCCACTGTAGCTTGGAGTACCCTTCAGCTATTAGAGGAGGCACTGTTGCTGGGGAGGTCTCGGGGTTCTATCGCATTGTTGGTGACTTGGAAGGAGGTCGCAAAAACGTTGCAGTAACCGCAAGGGCGTTGGTGTGGCTTGCTTTATTTGGATACAGATAATCTGCTGTCCAGACTGCGACGAGGTGATCCAGTTGCCTGAAATTAGCAGCCAAAGAATCTAGAGGGTTTGCTGTAATTACATGTTCAATAAATAAAGAAATTTTTCTCTTGCCTAATTAGAAACGTTGAGTTTGATTATGTTTATATCAATTTGTTTGTGAAGGTCTTTATAATAGTAAAGGCATATTAATTATTTTTTGGTTATAGTGAGGTCAGATTTCTTTAGTAGCATTTGATCTAATACCAATTCACAATCCCAGATTTGTACGGAAGTGATCATTTCCCGATTCACATTTCTCTTAACCTTTCCAAAAAATATGTTGCTCCACCTATTCCCAAATGGAATCTGAAAAGTGATAAATGGGACACCTTTCAATTGTATATAGATCGTCACATGCGTTCCCTAAGCACACCAATGGACATCGACCAAATGGTAGATTCCATTACTAACCTCTTAATAACGGCGGCTGAAAATTCTATTGGAACAAGAAATTTAGACCATAAGTATGCACCATGCACCGTGGAACGAAAATGTAAAATTATCTATCCGACAACGTACACAAGCTTTATATAGATACAAAAGACATTCAACTATAGAAAACTTGGTATATTTTAAGAAATGGCGTGCTGTAGCTCAACGAACAATTAGAGATAGTAAGAGAAAATCCTGGATACAATTCATATCTACGATTTCTGCAAACACCCCTATGTCGTTAGTATGGAATCGTATCAAATGTATTATAGGAAATAAGCAAACTTCATCTGTCCCAGTCATATACCATAATAATTCGCTTATAAGCTGCTTAGATTACATAGCAGAAGCATTCAGTCAGAGCTTTGCAACCAATTCGGGGAAGTCCAATTATAGCGATGATTTTAGAAGATACAAGGAAAACTGTGAGGTTCGCCCAATACAAATTGAAATTGATAACGAACAGCCTTACACTATTCCCATACAATATTCTGAACTACTATCAGCTTTATCGTCTTTTAAAGATTCTAGTCCAGGCCCAGACAAGATTCCCATATAGTTTATAAAAAAAAATGTCTAAAACGTCTGACATATTTATTAGACATATATAATTCTATCTGGACCAATCATACTTTTTCTGAAAGCTGAAGAAAATCGACTATTATACCTATTCTTAAACCTGGTCAAAATAAACTCGATCCTCGACGCTACAGGCCCATCTCATTAACAAACTTAATGTGCAAACTACTTGAAAAAATTGTGCTACGTCGGCTAATGTGGCAGCTTGAACAAAATGGATTTATCTCGCTCGCACAGAGTGCATTTCGTAAATGTCGTTCTACTTTGGGTAACATTGTGAGCATCGAAAGTGAAATTAACGAAGCCTTCGCTAATGGTATCTATTAGCTTAGACATGGAAAAAGCCTATGACTTAACATGGAGACACCGTATTATTTAGTTATTAAAGGATTGGAATATCGATGCAAACCTACTAGCGTTTGTAAATGGCTTTCTGAAAAAACTACTATTTCGAATCCGAGTTAATGGCGTATTATCTAGTGAAACCAGTTTGGAAAATGGGGTTCCCCAGGGTTCCGTCTTAAGTGTTGCGTTATTTCTGGTAGCAATTAGCGATATTTGCAAATCAGTGGCTCTCCCTAGTAAAGCAATTTTGTATCCAGATGATGTTATCCTATACTGCAAAGGAAAAAATATCCATAGTAGTCAAGAAAATTTGCAAGTAAGCTTGGACCGACTTACGAATTGGGCTTGTTTGTCTGGATTTAAATTTTTTTCAACAAAGACTATAGGTACAGAGTTTTCAAGAAAACATACCATACGCATTCCAACCTTAAAATTGGGAGATCAACTAATAATTTTTGAAAATTCTATGAAAATCGTCGGTATGACATTTGATAAAAAATTAACATGGACACAGCATATTATTGCTGTTAAATCAGATTGTCTTCGACGAATGAATATTCTGAAAATTCTGGCTAACCGGAATTGGGGCACCGACCAAATAACTATAATGCGAACATACAGAGCACTTGTCCGTTCTAAAATGGAATATGGATCTTTAGCTTACTCATCAGCATGTAAATTTACATTAAATTTCCTCAACTCGATTCAAGCATCTGCCCTTCGTCTTGCCACTGGAGGCTACTGCACCAGCCCCATAATTAGCTTACAAAACCTGACCTGTGAACTACCCTTGAATCTCAGAAGAACCCAACAGTCTCTCTGTTACTCGATTACAGTAAGAAGCAATTCTTCCAACCCTGGTAATGGATATATCTTTTCCAATCGATTTTCCCCATTATTTGACAGAAAAACATACTCTCTGCTTTTCTATCACCGATCTAATAAAATTATTCTAAATCTAAATCGCAAAAAAATCAAACGCACCTTTTTTGAAGATGGTCGACAACTTGAAGTTAAGCTTTGATGGACCCCCCTAATACGCCAAAAAAGGAATTTCAAATTTCGGTTCACTTTCAAGCAAAAATGACATAGTGACTGGACTAATATAGGTATTTCTGAAACTAAACGAGTTGACTTATTGGCCAAAGAAGCTCTATTCGATTATACACCACAATATAACAGTATTACAAGTTATTATGCCAAATACTCTGTAAAAGCTGTTATTAGAAAGAAATTCTATCAACAGTGGGAGAATTTACAGAACAATAAACTCCGTAATATTAAACATGACATAACCAATTGGATCCCTGCAACAGCCCTAAATCGAAAATCCAGTACTTTACTGAATAGAATAAGAATTGGTCACACCAACCTTACTCACAGCTACTTGCTAATCGAAAAAACCGTCCAGTACGTGAAACGTGTAATGTTCTGCTGATAATAGCACACATAATCTTAGATTGTCATCTATAGAGTTTGCTAGCTGTCGTGGAACGCGGACGTGTTCTATTCGTTCCGTTGACACACTTAACGTCGATGAATTCATTCAAATAATTTTGCTTATTGCGGGCAATATTATTGCCACAATGGATGGTTATAATAGCTGTGATAGGTGTTTTGTGGATTTTAAAAGAGGTGCCCTGTGCTAGACTCTGTACTAAGGCATATCACCCAAAATGTGTGAACTTTGGTTCAGAAGAATTCAGTGTACTTGCGTCAAAGAAAAATATTGGCTGGTTTTGCGACTCGTGTGCAGATAGGAAGAATAACTGTTTAAGTCAGGTGTTGGAAAGCATGACGGCAGTCTTAGATGGCATCAATACTGGATTGAAAAAGCATTCTGACAAACTAGAGAAATTACAGAATCAGATTGATTCTTTTTATGGAAACGTAAAAACTACGGTCAAAAACATCATGGGGCAACTAAAAGATATGACTTATGCTGAAAAAATAAAGTTAAACAAACACGAACCGGTCGTAGTAATAAAACCCAAAAATCAGGACCAAAAAAGTATTGACCCAGTTAAGTATATCTGGCCTACGGACTGTCAGCAAGGGTGGTGTTGTTATTGGATGCAAAAACAAGGATGATGTAAGCAGAATTAGAGAAAAAGCCGAAACTAATCTTGGAGAGAACTATGAAGTTACAATCCCAAAGAAGAAATTGCCTAGAGTAAAAATTGTTGGACTAAGCGGCAATGAAAACGATCGAGGAGAAAATAATATCCCAAAATAGTTTTTTGGAATCACAGGAACCATCCATAAAAGTTGTACATATAAAGGAAACGACAACCAAAAGCAACAGGAAAAAGTATACAGTAATTGCTGAAGTAAATGCATGTGCTTATCGTGTAATTATGAAAGAAGAAAAAAATAATATCGGCTGGGATAGGTGTAGAGTTTATGATGCAGTTGAAGTAACCAGGTGCTCTTCATGTAATGGATTCAATCATAAAGCGAGTCAATGTAAATCGAAGATAACATGCCCAAAATGTGCCGGTTCTCATTTTTTGAAAGAATGTAAGGCTAACGAAAAGAAATGTGTGAACTGCTGTAATGCTAAAGAAACACTAAAAATTAATTTAGATCTAGATCATTTTGCATGGAGCTTAGACTATCCAGTTTACAAACGTAAACTAGAACAAGAAAGAAGTAGACTTTTTAGAATAACAGCACCAAATACTGATATTATTTATTCAAATGCACAAACTATGCTCAAACATATGGAGGAAATTGCAGTTTTAATTGAAGACAGATGTCCATCTATCGTGTTTTTAAGTGAAACAAGGTTCACAGAGAATATTGAAGACTGTGAAATAAGTTTTCGGGGTTATGTCACCATTCGTTGTAATTCCGTAAATTGCATACGGGCGGAGTGGCAATCGTGTGTAATAATATGTTGAAAATAGTGTCAAACTTTTCATTTAATAATGAATTCTGGCTGCTATGCAATTACATAACGCAAGGATTTTACAACGGATTGTACACTGCTGTTTATCGTTCGCCAAGTGCCAGTATTCCAATATTCTTAGAGCAGTTTGAAAAATGGTACGACGACACAATCCCAGACGACACCAAGCATTTAATTTAGGCGATTTCAACTGGGATACCACATGCTTTGTAAATGATATACATTTTTCCTTAGTTATAGGCAACAAATTAATATCTCCCATAATCAGTTTTGCCAATGGTTTTATAATAAAATGTGCATCATAACCGCTGAGCTTATGAAAGAGAACGGCAATATAATGTGTATCTTTATAGTTAAGATTACAATGTTGATGAGCACTACCTCTATACTCACCTGTCTGATGATTGTGATAACGTACACGCACGTCTTTATCGGTGAAAGCTTCTGTATGGCCTAACTGTAAATAGTTATATAACTACCGCTTTCATAACAAACGTAGAAACGAGTTATTTACGTTAACTACTCGCAAAATGTGAACTTTTTTTTAAGTCGGAACGATTTCGACGAGTAAAAGATCCATTTTGAACGTGTTGCAATTTTCGCGTAAAAACTGAAATTTTGAATATTATATTTTGACATTTCTAAATGATTAATGTTATTATCTAAAACTTTCGTAAATAGCAGCTGTGCCGTTGTATCAGTAGGTTATCATATCTACCGTCAACGCTAAAAAACTGGTTATCAAAAAAATATGTAAATCTTTAAAGATTTACAACTTTTGAAAAACTTGTTAAATTATTGCTCTGATATTTACCTAAAACACTGCTTACATATCACATATCAATTTTTGACAAAAGAAATCTACAGTGTTGTTTTGAAAAATGCGTGCTGCTTACATTTTAGAATGGCACATGGTGAAATGAGATGTTCACAAAATTCAAAACACATTTGGAACCAAAATATGGCTCTTCAATAAATTGCTGCATACACGGTGTTCAAAACATGCCACACAATATTCCAAACTTTAAGTAAATAAAATTGTTAAAAATAATATTCTCTAGATTAAAAAAAAAATAAAACTTAATAATTTCTTGAGTAGCCAATTTTTTGTGGCTCAGAGTACGCTGTTTAGGGCAGTTTGGCGTAATTTTAAAGTAATTGGTTTTCAACACTTCTCTGGGAAGAGTCAAAAAGATGATGGCATAGAAAATATATAACCCACAAAAGAACATCCTTTATTGAAAAACATAAGAATACAATACATTTATAAATCTCAACCTCAATATTTACGTTTACTATTATTTAAGGGTTCATTTGCTAATTGTGAGCAAGACCTCTAAGCTAATCAACAGTAATAGACTCCTAAAAACATCATATTTTGCAATTATCTACACAAATAACCAGTTTCTACGTCTGTTTAGGAAAGAGGTCTAGTTACATAACTTATTTCAGCTAAGTAATAAAGCACCTTTCAAGAATAATGTGAATTTCATTCATGTGGCACCTAACTGTCCCTGCGCCTAAAGGTTCGGGCCTAAACGTACACGCGCCTAATAGCGTCCGCGTCTAAAGCGTTCGCACCTAAACATGCGCGCCTAAATGTCCTAGACCGTAAATTGTGTGTTATCCAATAGGGCACAGCGCTCCCGTTCATTTGAATGATTGCTTAAGATAACACTAATTGCTTTAATAGCAACTTCTTCGGATGCTTGAATCGAGCGTACAGCAACATTCTGGTCTTCCTCAATCATGCTTCTTACAATCTCAAAGTTTTTATCGATAACAGAACCTTGACGAAGTTTATCTTTCAAAGAGTCAGGAACATGAGGAAATTTATTTTTACCAGTGATTTCCGTAGCTAATGAACAGGACTCATTATTAAACACCTCCTTCAATTCATCATTCTTCAAGGCATACACCTCGCTAGAAACTGCAAAAATCACTGCTCGAAAAAGCTCATTATTAAATTTCATAATTTTTCTAAAAGTTGATTACTACGAACAAGTATTTTTTAACAACGTAACAATGTTTCTTCTAGCTGTTGCTTATGTTTAATTCACACTAGCATAAAATACTACAATTACATTTGCTCTAATCAAACATGGCTTCCTAGTTATGCTCAAAATAAAGGGTAGCCTTCGTAATATTACCCTATGCTGATTATTGCAAGACACTACCTATTGCAACAAGAGTATAAAGCTTGCTCAATGCCTGTAAGCGTCGAACGAAGGCATGCCTAACATCGGTTTTCTTTTCTAACATACGTGCTACATGATAAAAGTAAGCTTATTTTACACGTGAGTTTATTTATGGCCAGTTCTGATAAATAGTTAAGGTGAAATCATGTTACCGCCAGGCAACATCTTGGCCTTCAAATTGTAAAAAAATCAGTCATAATATTAATATTAAAATTACCAAATTTGTATATTCCCTGTGGCTGCTTCTTAAATCGTTGCATAACTATAGTAGGTCATTATCAAGAGACTACTAATAGCAACCCGAAAAAATACTGGTGATAGAAATCTTACTGATAGGCGTCAGATGTTCATCAGCAATAAACTGAGTTACTGTAATATTCGTTTCGTTTACACGAGGAGTTGTAGCAGCCAAACGTGTTTCCAATTAGCGCTCCTTAATGGTCGTTGTGACTAAAAGCTTCAACTTCTTTCTAGTCATTCTTTAAGCATACTTTGCGACCATTGTTATTGATTTAGTGCAAATGAAGGTCCGCAAATTAACAAAAGAGCTGCAGCGAAGAGCCGAAGAGGAGCTAAACGAAGTTCCTGCAAGGATGCAAGACGACGTGCAACATATCCGAGAATGGCTTCATGCACAACCGCATCTCAGTTTTCCTGATGGTAATTTGATAATTGTAATTACTTTAGTTTCTTAACCTGCTTATTACTATCACCACCATTACATCTGTACTTTATATTTTGATTAGAATAGAGTAATTATAATCTTCGTTCGTGTAAATACACATGATGAAAGCCTCTCGTATTATTGTTGTGTGAACCACCCTGTTTAGCCATTTGCACACTTAATGCTTGTTTAAATGTGTTTTCTATTCATTTTCTCCATTTTAAATAAATTCTTGCACACTGTTCCTTAGACTTCCTAAACTGTGAATTTAAGAAGTAACTTTTTCTCCTGATGCTTGCATGCTGGTAACGCGCACTGTTCGACAAACTGTGAAGTATTCGCTGTTTTACCGAACGTAACTGGTATCGTGGGGTGTTATTGCACACGAAATTCAATAATTATTTTTATCTACTCCAGTGGGATAAGTAACTCATTACGTCACTCATTTGAAACTACAGTAGACGATCGAAATAGTGAACTAATAAAAACCAGGGTAGTTCACTTTTTCGATTTGTTCACTATTTAGAATAATTTAAAAAATGCACAAAAAAAGAATTTATTACTACAAGAACAACTTAAAAATCAGTATAAGTAGGTACACATTTAATCAGATAATGCTTTAATTTTGTTTCTGAACAAAAGAGCCTAGTTTAACTTGCTTATACTTTATTTTTAGACTATCATGTAAAGCTTTTTCTCTTAGGTTTCTTAATATTAACATGTCGTAATAGTTGATATAATTTTCTTCAGCCCACTGAATAATGCCGTTGAATATCGAAATTGCATTTTGTGCTGAATTTTTGGCACTGAACATATAACTCTGTCATCACTACCGCTTTCATTACTTAGATAAGGGAATGTTGAAAATAAACAAACAACTAAATTAACGTCTGGCATGTTTGGGCATTTAAAATATTAATTTCATGGTATCGCATCATCAGCAGAAAAGTTGTCCACTATTTCGAATTACAGGCATTCACTGTTTCGAATAGCCCTATATTCATAACACACAAATTTTTGTGTTCACTATATTGGAAATTCACATTTGTGAATATTCACTATTTCGATCATCTACTGTATTTCCGTTAAGTAATGAAGTTCATTACCTAACTGAAATAGTGTCAACTGAATGACATAATGACATTTACCTACTAAAATATTTTTGAAAATGACATTTCTCTTGTTGCACTTTTCTCAATTTTAGACAGTTGTAGATAAAACTTTGTACTATAGCTACGCACTCGTTTGTAACTTACACACATGCATATTAATAATGCTCTTATCCCACTTGTATAGTAAATAACTATTATCTACTTTGCATTCCTACTGAGACTATTACAAAAACCGATGCTATAATAAAAATACTAAAAACAAAGTAATTAATTTTTATCGTTGTCAACTATAGGTACTTCGCTCCGTGTACATATCGAACTGTCAATAAAGTCAAGGAAACGGAATTCCCTAGATTTTGAAATTTTATTTTTTGTTTAAGAAAGTGGCCAAGTACATAGAATACTGTATGATATCTCATTTATAAGACATTTAGCAGCTACTCCTTTAGGGCACTCCTCGCTTCGCTCGTCGTACCCTAAACCCATGCGTGCTACAAAATGCTTCTTATAAAGCTCGTATCATAATATACTATTAATAGTTAGAAGTAATATTTGTATACAGTCTGTTCTACAAACAGGGCCCAATGCGATAGCGACTTCAATTGTGCCTTAATCATCAGTAAACCATATACAGTGTGTGCACGGATGGAGCTAGTAATAAGAGAAAGATGCATATTATTAGTTTTACTGCGAAAAGTCATCCTTTATAAGAAATTCTGCTTGTCAAAAAAATAAGGTTACCATATAAAAATCTTAGATTTGATGTGCAAGGTGTGCAAAACTTAAGAAAACAAACATGTTTCAAGAGGCTATCAATATTTAGTGTTTTAGACAAAATTTGTATAAAACAAAGCTATTTTTAACGTAAAATTAAACCTGAATACCTACATCTCTAATCAAAATTAAATGCACATTCATCGATGACAAGAATGAATCTGTTTTAGAGGCAATTTGCACCTACCCATAAACAAAACTCAAAACGCCTTTCTGCATCTCCAAGTTTAAGTGTATGCTGTAGCTTCGGCTTGAAAAGGTGAATTTTGTTTTTCTTAAGAAACATGTGTAATAAACTTTTGCTTAAATCCAGGCTGTCTGCATGCCTCCTGAGAGATAATTCAGGGTTATCTGCTAATAATGTAGATGCGTCATTTTTATCGAATGATTTCTTTGTTTTTTCAAATCCATTGCCGAACCAGCTACAGTGATTTTTTAAAATAATTTTAGCAATGCTTCCTTCAACACGGCCGTATGTACCGCCCTTAAACGAAGGGTTGATAAGGCTTTTTTAACTTTCAGCTGAATATAGGGTGGTGTAAGGACTAGGCTAAGAAATGCTTGGGGATTTTAAATTGAACAGAAGGATTAATAGAAGAATTGGACGCCATGTCGCTACTCACAAAATACAAAACAAACCTAGCTAGCAAAATAAATCAACAGCTACCTTGTAATCTTCGCTGCATACCTCAATCTAGATGTAGTCATGCAAACAACAACAAATACAAACAGTAACAGTTAAAAGAATATTTAATATACAATTAAAAAGGAAAATTCAAAAGTTCGAGTCACCTACCTTACACACACATGTAACTGTATATCAGAACAAAACTGACAGCACGAACAAGTTAAAAACCTCAATTTAAGTAACTTTTCCAAACTCACTAGTTATAACTTAAATTACAACTTCAGGCTAACACCTGTACAATCGCAATTGACATAAAAGCAGAACGCCGAGGACGCTACCTGAGATATAGTATACACGCTATTCGAGCAATTTCGAAATATTTAAGTACTCGCTCTTTAACGGTAATGTAGAATTGAGCCAAAAGGTTGATTTGATACGCCCAGTTTGAGTTACTAAGATCTTAGTAGGAACTCACATAGTTTGCGGCATAATGCCCTTGTCTTTATAAAATATACTGATAAAGACATGTACTTACAATTATTTAATGGCCGAAGTCCAGTGATCAGCAGAGGAGATCCTGTTCGTTTCATTTTTCCACGAAGAGTCAAGTAAAACTTGACTAAATGATGCTCAGAGTCCCAAGGTCCTCACTCAAAGAAACTAGCATCAAGAAGAGGCAGCACATAACTGGATTTTCTGGCTACGTACAGAAGCGAAATCGGGAAACTGGTATGCCTCGTAAGAGCCAACACGATAGCTTAAGGTTGCCGTAGCTATATTGTGAGCCCATAGCAGCTCATACTAGCCCATACTAGCTGGCCTAAATATTAAAAATTAGATTGCGAAAATAAGCTCGCAGACGCATATCAGTGATTTCGATGATCGAAGACGCAGAGGAATCCAGCCTAAATAACGAAAATTAATACGCAAGGAATAAAATTAGAAGAACACTTTTACCAAAGCTGAATGCGCCCGCGAAAGCCAATGCTGCACGCGGTTCGCTTGCTTGAAGACAAGAACATCCTCTCGGAAAATCAATACTATTTGAGCTATTGCATTGTTTCAACAGCCGACTGGGATCGAAATGCGACAAACAAGCTTGACAAGAAAATGTTGCAGGTGTTTATTTCTGAACGCAAACGCTTGCTGCGATAAACTGAATTATTTTCCTACAAAATATAGCTATAAGATGGTACGAAAGTCGGTGTTAAATATATTAACGCGCTTTTGAAATAAAATTGAATTGTTACACGTATTAGGACATTTTTGATAAAGAAGGATCAATTGAATATTGATGAGATACATTTTCAATTCTGTAACATTGTACACGCTCTTCTTTCGTTAACATTCTTTAAAGTACCGCCACGAATTCAAAATAATTACAGACATTGTAGATAAGCTGTTACCGTAATATTGACGTTTGCCAAACTGGCCTTCTTGGTTTTTTGTTAAATGAATTTATTAAGACAACCGAAAAGTATGTTGAAGTGAGAGGTAGCTACGTAGAATAAATGCAAAAACTTGAATTTTGATTAGAAATTTTGTATTGAAGCTTAATTTTAGTTTAAATACAGCATTGTTTCATATAAATGTTGTGTAAAATAATAAATATTGATAATTTCCTCTTGAAACATTTTGATGTTTTCTTTTTTCTCACCCAGTACATCAAATCTAATATTTTAATATGGTAATCGTATTATCTTGGCAACCAGAACTCTGCCTCTAACCTAAGCTTAGTACTATCTTAGGATATCTTATTTTAACTTAGCCACCTTGTCTAATATATACTGTTTGAGGCTTTCGCGGTTACTCGAATTATTCTTTTTAACATGGAATATCGGCTTAGACCGCGTAGTATTTGTATATGAACACCCAGCATTTTCTGGCTTAACGTGCCTTGCACCTTGCGAAGTCGAGCAAAAACCCGCGCGATGGTCATGCTCTTTGGTGGCTCGTGTTGAGTATCTTGAGAACGAGTATACTTAGAAAGATTTGCCCGTTTTGCTGTTTGTGCATCCATTCACAGTGAATATGGACGGTGTCTGCCTACACTAGATTAGCATTCATTGTTGTGCTTCGCACATATTATATTGCTCTGCTCTGCTCTGCTCTTTATAGTGGGGAGGCAGATGGCAAATGAGAAATTTGGCTCACCCTGAAACCTAACCAGCAACCACCATGCTAGATTTTATATTACAGTAGTATAGATGATATTTTGACCGGTGGTCACTGTGTACGAGTGGGACTCTCTTTTCTGAACGCCATTTTGGAAAATGGCGGATGCAAATATGTGATTGTTCGTACTTTGAAAACCAATCAACCTAAAAACTTGGTGTCAAATTATATGTTTTTGGGGTCAAGGAATTCAAAAAAGTTAATTGGTTCATACATACAACCCATCTCCCATTATTCAAAATGGGGACCAATAAATGGCATTAAATGAACTGTTATTTAATTATTTTTACAATCTTCATTTATTAAACAAAGATAATGATATTTCTTCTTACTCAAACATGAAAACCATAATTAAACATGATATTTATTTCTTTAATAAAAGATGAAAACCACAAGTAAACATGATATTTATTCCTTTAATCAAACATGAAGAATACAACTGGGAAGGACTGCCATGGCACAAATGACTCAAATTTGGGCTGACCGAAATATTCGCATAGACGTCAAAGTACGTCTCGTTCAAGCCTTAGTTTTCTCTGTGTTCATGTATGCGGCGGAAACATGGACGGTCAGAGAGGATGAGGGCAAGAAAATAGACGCATTCGAGATGTACTGCTGGCGTCGTATGCTTAGAGTTAAACGGACAGCTCATCGCACAAACGAATCCATCCTAAACGAAATTAAGCCCCAACTTCGCCTCTCTTCACTTGTTTCTAAGAAAGCCCTCAAATTCTTTGGCCACATCTCCAGAAGAGAGAACATGGAAAAAAACATACTACAAGGAAAGCCAGATGGAAAAAGAAGACGAGGACGATCTCCCCAACGCTGGATTGACATAACGCGAAAGGGTCTCCAGGAACCCTGGGAACATGTTTTACGCATGACCCAAGATAGAGGCGCCTGGAGAAATTTTCTGGACGAGACATTTCCAAACCTATCATATTAGAATCACAACACATCTGGAAAGATGTCATGATGTAGAAGAAGAATCAAACATGAACACCACAATTAAATATGATACTTATTCTTTTACTGAAAAATGAGAACCATGATTAAAAATCTTCTTTATGCAGGGCCTAACTTCCCTGTGTGATAGAATATAAAGAGTTACATTGTTTCATCTTCATCATCCTGGTTTGAATATATGTTCTTACACTGCTTAAGAGAACACCCGCATACTTTGAGCTTGTTTACTGTACACAAACAATTAGATCGAGCATAATCTGTAGTACATCGGCACTGCACTGGTGAAAATGGATCTTTTCCCATCAATTTAGCTTTTATTTCACCATTATCGTCGTACCATCCGCAATCAAGTAAATCAGGCAACAATGGCTTAGCCTCCAGTGCTTTTCTCCACACAAATGCTTGGTAATCTGCACGTTGGGTGTGTAGCTTCAATGAAGCATATGTAGGAGGAAGCATTCATGGTTATTTTTTCCCAAACTGTGAAACAATAAGGAAGCCGACCTGCGATTAATTAATAAAATAAGCAATGGTAGTAAAAATCGCAGATCAACCCCCTTACCATTTATACACCACGGCAGCTCTGAAAAACTCTTTACTCACCGCAATGGCCGAACTAGCTCAAATATCGGCGGCCTTAGATCGTAGGTTCAAATCATCAGCTATGCACCCTGGAATGTCTTCAAAAAAAGGAAAAGGAAATGGAAATGGGCGCCAGAAATCAAAAGATTTCAAATAATAAGAAGAAAAATAAATTGCAAGTGACTAGCATTTAATTAATCATTAATAAAAGTTTTGAAATGTCAGTAATCAATGATCAGGATAATTAAAATGTAAATAATGTAATAACAAAATTGTGTATCTTAACTGAAGGTTGCGACACGCATAAAATTAAGAACCCCTTTCGGGTTATTTTAATAATTTACCAAAAACATTCGTGGAATATGCATACCTCAGTCATTTAATTAAACCTTCTGTTAGGCTATTGACAATAAAAAAAGCGTGACTGTACCTTTTACAGAGGGTCGAAATACATAAAAATAGCAAATTTAAATACTGGGCATAATTAGATATAAGCATGAAAATTTTATGTAAAAAGCAAGAGCATGTATCAAATTGAACATTACATTTTAATAATTGCAAAACGTAGGCATTTAAATTTTAAATAAATGTAAAATCCAGGTATTAAAAAACACGATAAATCTCGGAACTAACCTCGCTTCTCCAGCGCGCACAAATGGCTAACAGCAAACCCAACCCGGGGTAGCTGCACCCTTCGGTTCAAATAAGTTAGTCGTGAACTGCGACCATATCGTTGAAATCGACGTGGATGCGCCGAAAACTGCTGCAGAAGCATCCCCAAAAAGACCTCAACGCCGAACCCAGCAGTTGTCGAAAGTGCGATAAGGCTTGGCCTCCGAGAAAAACTCGTGTATGAAGCTGGTAATTAAGAGCTAAGAAAAATCTAATTACTATGGAGATAATAAAACAGAAAAGCGCAATCGTACCTGATCATAATCAGCCCTTGGAAGCACACACTGCTCAATAAATTAATTGAGCGCACGTAAATTGACTTGAACATAAACTTTAGCCACGCCGCACGCGGCGGACAAAGCGAAGACAGCAAGTGCCAAGTACCAACAATTCGTGCCCAAAGGCAAGCTCGGACTCTGATAAGAAATAGCGCGGAGGTCGAGAGGGCATCGCGCAAATGATAAGAGCTTGATGCAGGTAGAAAATACGCTGCTTTGGAAAATTTACGAATTCGAAATGCAAAAGGATTTATAATTTAACTAAAAATATACAGGTTAAAACTGAAATAATTGGATAAATGGCGAAACAATTAGGCTAAGCCAAAAAATTGTTTCAACTGTAATTCCCGAAGTTCATTGATTGATTTTGAAGTTTCTTCATTATGTAGAGAGCGCCAGTAAATGCTAATAAAAAAACCTTCAGCCGATTTGATTGCACTATCCGATAATGTTCCAACACCAATTTCCATAAGCAATTTAGAATTTGTTAGATAAACTTCCCATGAAGTCTTCTTGCCAATGTCTTTGGCCGACTGGTTGTGTCATATCCAGTCATCGAGTGAAAACCAATAATAGAGATAGGCCTGAGAATATTCTATGAACAGGGACGAATATTTTCTGTGATGATGTTCCGTTGGACATCCATACTTCGTCTGCGTGAATTTCTTGAAACATGTTTACTGTCATAACTAGAACATCTGTATCTTTGCATTGCACAACAATCCGACTGTATCCATTATTAGTTGCATCTTTTGCATGAAGCAAAATCCTCGTATCTGCTTCTTCGTGGTTTGAAAATAATGAATCTGACAGAATTCCAGATGTGGAAGTAGCCTTATCACACTGTTCGTAACCGCCTGCTATCACTGTAACCTAGTATGGGTTTAATTTCTTAAAGATACTTTCATCAACTGATTTGAGAGGAAGTGAGTTAGAGCTTTTTATTCTCAAGAAGATTAATAAATCTATTCCAATTCTGTGGCAAGCGAAAATTTCTATCTTGTATGTCACGTCGTACATGGGGGGTGTTCTTGCTTTTGCGTTTGGCCCTAGTTGCTGATTTAATAGAATTATTTTTGTAGCTGTCAAAGACAACATCAATTCTCGTAGTGTTCAGAAAAATTCTGCAATACTAACTTCACAAATGAGTCCGCTAGATCACCAAAAGTTTTTGCTTTACTTGGATTTCCGAGTGCTTGTACTACGCTCATAGCATCAATGATGTAGCATGTATGCATACCAGGTTCTTCTACAGGAAGGATATCTACACCATTGTTCCCTATCAAAAGTGTACCGAGCATGGCTTTATTAGTTGGAAGACGAAGACATCCGTCATATGTTGAGAGTGACAGTGGGACATCATGCAATTCATATTGAAGTATCTGTTTCAAATCAACATTTCGGCCACTATCGACAGCAACAACAAGTCTTCGTAATAGTAAAACATAAGACACATTACTTTTACGTTTTATTTCTTTTACTGGAAAAAAATTAGAAGTATTATGATAATGGTTGTTACGTATGCTAAATAGTGGTTAGGCGCATTGAGTAAAATGTGTAAAAATAAATGCAGTCATTTTGAAAAATGGGAGATGGGTTGGATGTATGAATCAATTAATGACTTTTTTTAATTCCTTGACCCCAAAAACATATAATTTGACACCAAGATCAAGTTTTTAAGTTGAGTTGTTTCCAAAGTACGAACAATCAAATATTTGCATCCGCCATTTTCCAAAATATCGTCCAGAAAAGAGGGTCCCACTCATAAACAGTGACCACCTGTCAAAATATCATCTGAACTACTGTAATATATAATCTAGCATGGTGGTTACCAGTTAGGTTTCAGGGTGAGCCAAACTTTATCATTTTACATATTTTACTAAATGTGCCTCTCTACTATTAGCAGTTTATATTAATTTTTTATGGCGGTTTTTCTATAATAATCAGGTCAGACTTTTTACGTATAACATTTTCTATCAGATTTTAACTAATTGCTATCTATTTCTAATCTATTCACTTATGACATACATTGAGAAAAGTAAGTAGCACTTTGAATGGCTACAACTTTTAAGGGTGCGTTATAAATATAAACAAATAGCGTTGAATCTCCGTTTAATACGCAACATATCGCAAGCAGCTTTACAAAATATACTAGTTTGATATGGAGTACTCAACATTTACGAATATTCGCATTTAAACTATGTCTTCCTCTATAATTGGTAATGAATTTAAATCACTGGTAGCATGTTATTACAATAGAATTATAATGCTCAAGATTTTTTTAAATTATTTTTTTTTATTACATTATAGATGATCAAACAATTGTGTTATTCTTACGGTTGTGTAAATATGGGCTCCATAAGACGAAAGAGAGGATTGAGAATTTCTGTACAATGGTGTCGGTATTACCACACCTTTTCACCGAGAGAGATCCACTTTTACCTGAAATTCAAACCGTTCTAAATGCCAAGTAAACACAAAAGCTTTTCCAAACCAAATATGTTATTCCAGTTTACTGTTGTAGTATATTTGCAACACTACCCAATGCAGAAGATGCAGCAGGACCACGTATTTTAATGATTCGCCTGAACAAGTGCAACCCCGAGCAAGTGTCTGTACAAAATTTACAGAAGGTCTTCGTCATGATCCTTGCTATTTTAATGGAGGAAGACGATAACTGTATAATTAGTGGACTAAATACCTTTGTCGACTTTGAAGGTTTCTCTTTGAGTTACATGCTACAGATTAATATCGAGCATATAGGCAAGCATGTTTACTGGGGACAAAAAGCTAATGGTTTAAGGGTTAAACAGATAACTTTTATAAACGTTAATTCTGTAATCGAAACAGTTTACAATTCAGTCAAGTATTTGATTTCCGATAAATTATCTAAAAGAGTAAGTATATATAAACATCTTAGTCATTTAATAAGAAGTTGGTTTTCGTAATGTATGCTTCTATATTAGTAACTACAGTATCCACTTCTACACGATCTACAAATTTTTAACGTTTTAAAGATAAAAGCATTAATTTAATATTAACATCAGCTATAAAAGAGGCGAACAAAAATTTTATCAATATTGAACAAGTTTGAATAAACACTTCCTTAACCTATTTTTCCGAGTAGCACTTCCTAAAGGATGTAATTATTTGACACTCTCCATAAGTCAAAAGTCTGTTGTCATTGCATACTGTGCAATACAAAATTTATTGCACACATCTATTATAATTGTTTGTACAACTAGTGATGAAAGCGATGATTTTTTATGAAATTCAAGCTAGAGTAACATATTTCCATATTCTGGCGATGGCAAGGTTGAAGTGCATCGATCAAACGAGTAATAACAAGCTACTTTCAAACGTATATGCGCGTTTTTTTTTTTTATATACTGATATATTGTAATTCGGAATTAGGTCGGAAAAGACTTCAAATTTTACAAATGTAAAATTGAAAATTTTAAAACGTTAGTAAAATTGTTAAAAAACTATTACCTTCTTTACGATGTTTTGTCAACAAAGTAGTACCTACTTTCTTTACCAATCTTCGTTAAAATAGATGACTTGCATGCAAAATATATTATATTGTACAACCAGTTGAAAAAAGTTTTTCTGTGTAAAGCAAGCGCCGAACACATAAAAACACTTTTCTCACGTGTTCCACATGCTATTTTTGCACATACTGTAGGGAAAGCTTCTTGGCATCAAGCTGCCTGCGTCAAAACTCAATTGTCATACTATGCTTCTAAGCCAAAAATTAATTAGGACTTTTCGACTCCATATAGCGTCCCCTAGCAACTCCAGAAGTGACACGGTTGACTTTCCTGACACCCTGTATTGAAAATTAGCGGCTCATTTTTGGATTTTTCTATATAACTCCCTACCGATGCAGATATAAGTCTTTCAAATAGGATATGTAGACCATAATGAAATAAAGAATGTTATTTATAACCATTTTTCTTCGAAACCCAAAGGTGTTTGAAGTATGAGCTGTAGAATTCTATTATTTTTCTTTATATTCCAGTTGTGAACCAAATGCAATTTAAAATACTGTCTACTATGTCTTCAGTCAAAGTTAGTCATAACGAAATAGAATTCATCGAAGAAGGAAGGTAGTTAAAAGACTTAACTGCCAATATCAGCCCCCCCTTCATTTCAAATCCATATCCCTTGACAGGGATGTGGCCACTGCAATGGTTGCCTTCCAATCTTCTCGATTAGTCGCGATATGAATTGTCTTATGGACAGGGGTCACAGTAATCTCCCGAATCTGGTCGGCCCATCAACGCGGAGAGCAATCTTTGGTTTTTCTGGCGTTGACTGTCCTTTAGACAGGCCCTTTTGGAGTCTTTAGCAATTCAATTAATAATTGCAGCGCTCATAGCAGCCTGACTGTATTTCGAATTTAGTTCAGACAATAGTTCATCGCATGATATAGCAATAGTGTTTCTGAATACCCTTTAGCGTCGTTACCCCTATTTGGCAACATTCTGGGGCCACCCTTTGTATGCTGCAGGTGTTCGTCTGGAGTCCGTTCTGCTACGTTGATTTTTCCAGCCAATTAAAAATTTAGCCTATGGGTGCGACAAGGATGGCGATGGCTCGCTTTACAGCAGGAAGCTGCATGTCTAGCGCGTTCTGCCTTACGATTGGCCACTTATTGTGACGTGACGCTTTGTTTGGCGCGCGCTTTCTTTCGGTCGATTTTTAGTCAGTCGATCCCAGGCTACGAAGTGGTGACAACGTGCGGTTCGTCCGCCTCCCGCCCGATTGGGTGCCGAGGCGTGAGTGTTCCCGCAGTTCCAAGAGGAAAGTCGCTGAGTGTGGTTGTGGGGTGGTAGTCCGTTGGTTTTGGTCCTTGCGCGACGCTGCGGGGGAGTGCAGTATTTATACGTAGGCTTGTTGAGCCTTTCCGTCCGCCTGTGCTGTTAGGCGGTACTCCGTTTTAAGTCCCCATTCAAGCCGCAGTTACGCCGTCATCCGTTGGCATGACCGAGGGAGTCGACGCCATTTCCGCCCTGTTTACTGGATCCGCCATGACACGTAACCCATCCCGATTTCGCCACAGCTACGTTAGGCGCCAGGTGCCAGTAAAGCGACCATTATGGAGCGCGTTCTCGCCTACTCTCGGCCGAACTGACTAAGGTAAAAACTTGTAAAATTATACTAATTTCGCCCGCATGTGTGCGTATAGTTCGATCGCTCAAGTGTTTGCTTTCAAATCAGTGTAGTTTCAAGTACATTCGTCCAAAAAGTTTCTGCATCACATCCCGTATGCATGAATAATATCAAGTACATTCGTCCAAAAAGTTACTGCACCACATGCCCTATGCATGAATAATATCAAGTACATTCGTCCAAAAAGTTATTGCATCACATACTTTATGCATAAATAATAACAAGCACATTCATCACATGCCGTATGCATGGATAATACCAAGCACATTCATCAAATGCCGTATTCGTGAGTAACACCAAGTACTTTCATCCTAAAACTTTTGCTGCCATCAGATACGGTACGCATTAATAATAACAAGTGCTTTTGTCCCAAAAATTACCGTGGTGTGCAAAAATAGTTATTCGAGTATTATAGTTATTCGAGTATCTTCCCGACATAGTGCTGTGAGTACTTCTCGACCCGTCTAACCGTCCAGGTCCGGTTGAACGTGTATACCCCTAGACAAACCTGGTGGCGCCCATTTCCTTAACCATACCCAGTATATACCTTGACACGCTTGCCCTGTGGCTTACCGTCTTGACCCACTCCCATCTCCCTAAGCGCATTCGAACCGAGGCCTTTAGCCTGTTTTAACAATGTATCAGGGTGAGCGTGCCCCATTTCCCGGATTTGTTTAGCACTCGATACTCGCCTGTCAGCGGGTGTCGTAAAGACAATTTAATACCGTAACACATGAACAACTCCTTGTAATTACTACGCCTTGATATGTGCCCGAAATATTTCAGAATACGTTTGGAAATCACTGCATGAATTCTCTTTTTGACGTCTAGCTCTTCTATGATAGACGTGTTAGTAAGAGGCTCCGCCCAAGAAATGCGAAGTAGTCTCCCGTAACGCCATATATCAAAATCATGCAATTTCTTTCGATTTTCAGCTTTGAGAGTCCAGGTTCATGAGCCATATAACAAAATTGAAAATAGCAATGTGCTCAGAAAGTGCATTTTTGTTGCTTTAGTAATGTCTTTGTTTTCCCGCATTCTTGTTAGTTTAATAACCGCTCTCCTGGCTATTTTGATTCTTCTGTGAATTTCATTTTTAGAATTCCCATGACTTGTAATCACAGAACTACGTAAAAGTAGGTAGATGTACTTTTGCACTGTCTGTTGTTATGGCAGGCAGTTGGCACTAAATTATTACTCATCCACCACTGTACTTAAAGATACGCGTTGTATGAGTGATTGGCATCTGCTGCACTTGCAGGAGAGGAAACTGTCAAGTGAAATTTTGAATGTAATTGCTGTTTACTGACCAAACGATATTTAATAAAATGACAGATACCAGTTTAAGCAATACAAAGAAGTTATTATACAGGGTGTATTAAAAATGGCTCATAATCTTCAGATAGAGGAATTCTTTGAGTTCTCTGAGTCGAAAATCTTAACAATAAAATGTTGAATTGGTCTTCATAAGCTCTCACGAGTAGGGTATATATTTTTTTTCTCGGGTAAATTCTGTTCTTTGTTCTAAATACGAAAAATGTCATGAAGGAAAGTTATTCAAAATGTAGAATTATGGCCTCATGCAAAATTTCAGAAATATTTGGCTACTTTTATGAAACCGTGTGCATTAGATAAAGTACTTTTTGGGTAACAACTTTTTAGGTAAGTTAGTATTCTCGGTTATAGGAAAACCAAAAGTGTTGGCATTTGACTATCGAAATTATTTACTCCATGACCCTACATGTTGAGTTTGTTAAAAGCATTTCTTTGTTTTGGAGTTGTATCTCTGTTGCCTATAGCAGGTTGCATTGGTATATTTATGATAGACAAATGTTACAGTAATTGTTACCATTTTTAAGGATTTTGTAGCACGAAAAATCTCCATAGTTACCTGCATTGTACTGTGACAGTAATTTTAGGTGTGACCATAGTTGTCTCCGTGTGCACAGGCACAGAGGAATGCGTGTAGGCCTTCGTCTAGGTTATGCAGTAACTAGGGAGTGGAATAAGAACTTTAATAATTTACAGATTGTGTGTCCGATCCTATTTTTTTCTTAAGTGTATTGTCAATTGGAAATTTCTTTTTCTAACGCGCCTTGCGATGATATGAGTGAATGGGATAAGTTTTAACAAGGTGATATAAGAGTTATTTTCTATTGTTACTAACGTTTGATGCTTCAAAAGTTACTCCACTACGCTTGGTGATTAATCACACTCTTATAAACAGAGCAGCATAATTTACTGTTGATATATTAAAATTGTTATGTTGTAGAAAACCAGCTTCTTGCTATTTGCGTTCGATTATTAATATAAATGGTCTCACATCTGCAAGATGTTATGAATTAGTAGAGGATTAATGTATTTTGCTAAGAAAATAATGTGTATTATTATTACTTAGGTCAATGTGTACAGTAAAGATAATTCTTACGACATATATAAAGGGATACCTCTATCAGTTTTACCCAAAGAATACGGAGGTAATGGCGGTAGCTTTGACGAATTGGCAGGTAAGACCGACAACGATATCTAATCTATCATTTCTCACGTACCAATTTCTAGCTGTGTGGAAGCAGAAGATTGAAAAATATCGGGCCCTCTTCTTAAATAACAAGCTTTATTATGCCAACGAAGAGCTTCGCCCCGGACCATCCAATGCCTCTTCGGAATTAGGGACAGAAGGTAGCTTTAGAAAGCTGTGTATTGATTAGTACATCTGTTGCCAGATATGTTATGCTAGTTAATAATAATATGAATATTAATAATTATGTATACTACAAGTGAAAAAAGAGGCATTTATCCAAAGGGGAAAACTTTACCTCACGAGGAAAAGCCGAGTGATATAATTTTCCCGAATGGATAAAATGTGTGGCATATAAAATTTTTGCCAATACCTACATTTAGTTCTATAAATAAATTTTCAAATTGAATAAATAATTTCAAATAAATGTTATCTGTTTTTGTACTAGTTATCGTAGTAGCAGGTGTTTATTTTGTTAGTTGCTATGGATTGTAGACTATTTTATTTACTAGTGAATAAAGTAGCATTTTATCCACATTCGTCGCTAAAATGTTACTTTACCTTGGAGATTTTCGTAGATTAAATACAGCTTGACAATTAGGTATTAGAAAAATTAATTGACTGTTATCTACAAAATGTATAAGTATACATGACTATAAAGATAAAAAAATGTTATATACAGTGAAATCTTCTCGGTTGCACTAGACGTCTGAACAGCAGCACAAGTTCTGGTACAAGTAATTTTACTATGCAAGTAGGGCGATACTTTAGAAGTAACAATATTTTGTTCTAAAGTGAGTGAATGAGGCAAACGAAAATTATACATGTTCAGCTAATTAATTTTGCTGTATAATTGCAGCGGCGATGCTGTCAGTGCAAATATCTTTAACTTCTTGCTTTAGTTCCACACAAATAACTAAAATACGAAGTACATCGACAAAACTGTATTATAATTTCAAGCGTATGCAGTATAAACCGATAAAAACTGCAATATTACCGCTAACGTAACTACCAATGAATTGATAGAGGACAACTTCGTCGACCCTTTTATATAAAACATATGATCAAAATTATTGCATATCATATTACACCTCAGTAAAACTTGTCTTTCGTGATTTTGTTGTCACATATGTCTGTATTTGAGAGCTCTTCTCAAGCATACAAAAAAAATCTGTAAAAGGCTTTACTCAGAACTTTCCTAGCAAGTGTTTGTTAAGACTCTAAAACTGTTTTAAAAATTAAGGGAAACTGGTTAAAATGCCATACATTTCCAATAATACTGAGGCAATAAAACGCAATGCCTTGTTACTGCGAATTACATCAATTTTCAGATAAAAAACATTACCGACGGTGGGATTCGAACTTCACCGCCTGAGTATGCGATTTCCATGGTCAACTCACGTTGCCACGCGGGACCGCTCCGATCTCTGCGATTCAGCTCCATTAAGTGCAACATACTTATTCGTTGTCGCCTTTTTTCTCTTACAACATTTATCCTGTATCTGTTGGGTATCATCTTCGTCAAAGGTAGAGTGAGCGATGTGATCATTATATTTTTAACTATTTCTCAGTTAAAGCAATAATAAACAAAATTGTACTTTTTAAGTTGCTCGCCCAGTATTACGTTGGGTCCAAAATATACCTTTTTCTTGTCAAAGGTAAAGCCTGAACTACGTGCAACATATTACTTTGATTTAATTTAGTAATTTTTGAGTTAAATGCAAACATATGCGGAGATATATATTTTTAAAGTGTTCACCTTGCATATATTTTACCAAACTTGTCTCGGTTTCATGTTAGGAAGACATTTAATCCGAATGCAAAGGATATCTTCTCCCAATAAATAGTTTTTAAATTATATCAGTTCCCATTTTCGTCAAGGGTAAAATCTGTGGTATGTGCAGATTCATAGTTTTACCTATTTCTCAGTAAAATAAAAAAAACAATTTATTTTTAAGGTGCTCGTCGTATATATTGGTTCAAAATTCTGTCCGTTTTATGCCAGACAGATATATAAATCTGCATGCAAAATATCGTCAAAATAGTTTTTGAGTTATGCCGCCAAAAAGCAGACAGACAGACAGAATTAAGAAAACCTATTCGCTTCATCTAGAAACCTTGAAACGTGAACATCTGAATAAATCCCGGAAGGTAATTTTTTCGCGATGACAATACTTCATTCGTATTTTCGACCAGGGAAATGAAAACAAGTGACGCGAGTTGAAACACGGTTACGTACTTTGATGGAGGGAGAATAGCGAGCATCTTGCAAAATGAACTCACACAAAAAAGAAGGTGCAGAAAAAATTAGGGTTTCACAGAGTGGTGTCTTCAGGTAGCCAGTAAAAGGGTGGTAAAAAGGTTACTACCCCCTAGAGTTTTATTTTTTATTTTTATTTTATTTAGTACTTAGCCAACAGCCGTTAGGCCAATTATAGGCGTCGCTGTACATTTTATGGGCACTTCTAATCCCACTAACGACTGTCATGATATTATTATGACATCCGGGGACCAACTATTTGCGTGGCAGCTGACCACGAGGCGCAGAGAGAAGCAGCCGTGGAACTCCCATACAAGTTCTGACCAGAAAGAATTGGCGGTCAATTGCTCTGATGGTCCGAGGAATTGCACATTTGTCATCTACTGCCGTAGAAAGAAATTCCGAAGAAAGGAGCGAATTAATATTTGTAGACACACGGTTCGTAGGCTGTCGAAATTGAACAATTCACATCTCTTAATGTGCCGAGATTAATCCAGCAACACAAAGCCACTCGCTTGCGTTGGACACGAGAAATTATGGCGAGGGCAGAATGAAACCACAGTCCAGCCTGGTCGTTCATTTCAAGGTGGTAGCGTAATATTTTGGACAAGCGTAATGAGAGGCGCTGGGAAGCCACTGTTGGCCATCAAAGAGCAACTTTTATATTCAGAACGTCGTTTCTCCTGTTGTATGCTTGTTTGGAGGTGCAGTGGGCGCAAACTTCCTTTACGTGGACGATAATGCAACAGCCCGTGGTACCTTTGAAGTCGAAGAATATATTTAAGAAGAAGATATCACAAGGTTGTGTTGGCTATCAAATTCAACCGATTCGAATCTCATTGAACATGCTTGAGAAATGCTTGAAACTTGAATTAGGAACCGAAACAATCCTCCTTTAACGTTGAGAGATTTGAAGTACGCTGCTAAAAAGGAAGGCACATTGGCCATCTTATTGAATGCTTGGGAAACCACATAAGGGCACGTTTTATTGCCTGCGGTGGGCGTTCAAAATCTAAATGCACCATTTCTGATCAATTTTTAGAAATTTTTGCCATTGAAAATGCTGTTTGACATTGTTACTTAAAGTTTCGTTAAATGGAAACATAGCGATATGCAATAACTTTTATCATATCTGTAGTTATACGAAACTTGGTAAGCTTGGTTGTTCGAACTTCCCAAACAATGAGCAGTCACAGATATCCACATTTGTCGAGGGATTGATTTGTTTTGCAAAACTCTCGACTCCCAGAAATTTTTTTAAATATTACGAACTCCATAAGTTGTTTGTAAAGCTTGCTACAGACCATAAACTATATCGCTGAAATTATACTAAAATATATTACCCCTGCCTCATAACGTAACTTGTCAGTTGTGTATTGAAATATAAATTATTTAATTTAGAGCATGCTGCTTTGGTGCACTGACCTTTTGTTCCTGAAATCTAAAATTTTGATCTATTTGGCAGACCATAACAGGTTATATTCGCAGAGAAGCATGGTTAACAATGAAGTTATACACAGCAAAGGGGCTAAATAACAGCAATGGGCATTAGTTTATATGCTAGCAGTGATATCGAACATCAAATATGTTTTATTATATATCGTTCGTATAATTATGGGAGGAACAATATTTTAATCAGTAAGCAACGTTATCTACTTACATAATCTCTAATAAGAAGTGGTTCCATACTATGTCGACTTTTGAGCGTCTCTAACCTTGAGCGTTCGCAGTTGTGATTCTGCATACTCGATTTTTACAAACAATCTTCAGTCAAATAAGTAACTTTCTACTAACTCAGTGGTAGTTTTTTTGGATTCGATAAATGCAATACAAAAAATTAGAGCGTAACTAATTCGACTACGAAAGCCTTTAATAATCAAGTTAACTAAAGACCGTCCTTTTGTTTTTATTGAAGATCCCAATAACTTCATAAATTTGGTATAATTCAGCAGTGGAACACGTATGGCCTTCTGAAATACTTTCGATATTGAAGGTAAAATACGAATCGGCCTTAAACTCTTTATCGCATTTGAGCTATTTACTTCAGAAGGCGTATGGTGAGCGGATTTCCTCGCGCGAAAATGCTCGACTCTCAGGCGGCCGGCTCGGTTTTGAATCCCGGCGACTCTAGAGTTTAAAAGTCGTACGCTCCCCGGTACCACGCTAACACCTGTAGTAGTCGTTAACCCCTAAACAAGGGAACTCTTCCTCATTTTCGAGGAACAAGGCTAACCCCCTACCCAGCCTAAGGACAAAGAGGGCTCATAGAACCACTTTATGGTTAAAACAGGCCACTGGCATGTAATAAGGGGAAGAAGCGTATGACTTGAGCCATTCTCTAAGCTTTAGAAAAAATATTTTAACTTATGGATACACTTCTTACACTAGTGCCGGTAAGTAGTATATTTTAATAGCAACTAGAGATGTCTGTAACAATTCGATGTTAAGATTTCGTAAAATATTTTCTAAAAGTTTTCAATATTTGTATCTTGTGGGAGTAATCAATGTCTATAGAATATGTTTTGCTTGAAAATCGTACGACACTCATTAATGACCAATAGAAAAATTAGTTCACGAGCCGTAACCGAGACAATAAAAAAAATTCTTGGAAATTTTTTGTAGGTAGACCAACCTAACTGTGAGGGTTTGTGGTGTTAGACCAACCTAACTGTGAGGGTTTGTGGTGTTACGATTTTCTTACCGAATCTGCATTCGAGCATTAATTCATATCTGGAAATTAATTATCGTGCATTCCAACAATGTCCTAATTTGCCCGAGCGGGAAGCGAGTTGTTGGACCGCACTCAAAAACATTTCCGGAAAGAATTAATGCTCTTATGAGATTATATGTGACAATTATTGTTTGTATGCATATATGTTTCAAGGAATAGTTTCCATAAGATCTAGGCAGCTCTTTAAACTTAATAACGATTTTTATATATAATACAATTCATATACATAATCCAGCGTGGATACAAAATCTTCCACAGTATATTAATTTACTATTGTTTCTAAGATGGCTATTGTATCAAAATAATGATACATTAAACGTGAATCATAAACATTGATATGTTCAACTGATAATTTCTCACATAATAAAAGCAGAGGAAGAAAAAGGAAATGCTAATAATTTTAGATAAACAAGATTACGAGCCCAGAATCACATCATTTGGCCCAATTAAGATTTTTCAAATATCTTTATATTGCACCCACAAAAGAAAATATTTTTGGGCAATATCCTTACATAATAATTTTAGAAGTTTCTAGCAATATTTTAAACAGCTTTAGAAATAACAAATTACAAAAAATAGTCGAGAAACCCTAAATTAAAACTAAATTATCGATTCATTTCATCTGGCCCATGTGATCAAAATATCATTTCGTTCATTGTAGCATATTTTGGTTGTAGTGAAACAAGCTGTTTGTGTTTAATAACATAATGACAGTCTGGTGTCTGTATTATTTTTGCAAAAACGATACTTGATAAAGCTATTGTCAATTTGCTTAATTCTGGTAATTACTGAGACAATATTTCCAATCAATTGCAATGATCGTATTATAGTGTCTGAAATATTGTGAAACTATAAAACAATAGGATCCATAGCAGAAAAGCCAAATTTGGGACTAAGTCCAAATATTGCACCAGAGCTTTACGTATCTAGGCCAAACGATATTATTCTGGATTCGTTTAGTACCGTTGCGGCCAACTCAAAGTGCACGGAAGATTTTTAGCTTGTAATACGATATTCTAATCATAGACGTCGAGTTTTGACGTTTACGTTTGTCATCAACTGTCATAGAACTGAAAACTCGGAAAATTCCCAGCCATTTGTCAGAAGCAGAGAAAATGCGAGCTATTACAAAACTGGAAGAGAACTGGTCGCTGAGTCGAGTCGCAACAGATTTGCATGTGAGCAAGAGCTGCACTTTCAAAATTAAAAATCGTTGACAGCAGAGACTTCTGCAAGAAAAGTTTTGTTAACACCAGAGAACAAAGAATGAAGAGTACAATTTGCAACCGACTATTTGAATGAGATCGACGACTTTTGGAACACGACTGTTTTCTCAGGTGAAAAGGTATTTCAATCATTTACCAATTGACGATTAAGGGTGTGTAGACCACAAAATTCAAGATTTGAGGAGCAATATTATGTTCAACCCTTAAGGAGTAGTGGACGATTCTCTGTAAACGTATGGGGATGGATCAATGCTCACGGATCTGGGGCATGCTATAGAATTAATGGTCGACTGAACCTTAAAAATTGTTGCAAAATTTTGCAAAATGTGATGCTGCCATCTGTAAGAGAGGTCTTTCCTAATAAATTTACTTTTCAACAGGCAAGATATTATCTAATTAATTAATTTTGTGTATGTTAACGTAATTGATAACATTATTTTCACAGGATAACTGTCCTGTGAATACAGAAGGGGTTGTTCATTGATGGTTTGATGAGAATAATATCAATTTATTACCATGGCCTGTAAGAAGTCCGGACTTGAATCCCATCGAAAATGTTTGGGGCTATTTAACTACAAAAATTTATACCAGGGATTTTGCACCAAACAAAACCTATGAATTATGGGAAAGAATAAAAAATGCTTGGAAGGAACTGAGAGAAGGATACAATATGGAAACATTGGTCAACTCTATGCGAAAGAAACTGCAAAGCGTAGTAGCAATTGAATACAGATACATATTTATTAAATACATATCATTATATACCTAGTTTGTTTACTTGTGAAACTTTGCTAAAATACAAACATTAAAAAAGTAATACCTATTATTATAACCATAAGCAACGCCACTGGAGAAACCCCCATTTAATAAGCCGAAAAATCGCAAAAATAACCATAGTAACAAAAAACCGTGCACTTTGAGGTGTCCGTCACTGTACGTCTAGAAAGTATCCAGAATAAGTTATTTCTTTTTAGCTTCTAGGAAATAAACATACTTGACATATAAGATTGTCTTTTGATTTATCCATGACCTACTACCCTGACAATACGTATCACACAATTTTAGAGGCCCAGTACTTTTAAAAAGAAGAGTTATATGTCATTTTTTAAAACTATAAAATTCCAGAGATTTTCTAGGTGCACTATACTGCCGTCCTAAGAAAAAAGGCCTTAACTCCATTTTTTTGCTAAAATGAGTTAGATGTTCCAAACGCTTAAGAGTTCAGCAAAGTTTAATATTACTAGGCTAAAATACCTTAAAAACCATTTTAAACGCCTAAAACTCAAGGAACAAAATAAGTGTGTCTCCACCGTGTCATTTTCACAGGCAAAAATACCTTAAGTGACAAATAAGAAGCTAAAAAGCCTTATGTACAAAATTAAATGGATATAAGGTCTTTTAGCTTATTATTCACTCACGTTGTAGTGTATTAATATTTGGTCGAAGCTGTAAGTTGTAGGGTTATGTTTATTTATAATTTTGTATTTAATGTGTGAATTTAGTGCCAAACATTGCAACAACAATTATTAATAGAGTAAGTAATTGATTAGATCAATTTCCAGCGCGCAGTTTACAATAATATCGGTTATTTTAGGCTCATAATGAACAGAACACAAAAAATTTTAGAGCTTGCACGTCGACAACATAACCAAAATGTTATTCCTGTTAAGCAAATTGAGGATAAGTTTGAAACTACAAAAGCCACTTTAGAAGAGTGTAACGTTAATTATAGTAATATCGAGAGCGGTGGCCATAATTTCCAAAATTTAATTGACATCGAAAACACACCTATACTTATAGTGGATGAGAATAATATGAGGAATATGATAGCTGATGAAGAGACGGTGTTACGACCGCTAGTATATGATGAAGGTGCTGCGTTGTTACCACTTAATGATCATGTTTTGGAAGCATTAACTGTTGAAGATCTAGAGACAATTGCACAACTACATGCAGGAGACATTGTAAAGGAAACAATAAGTGATGATAATATAGACACAGAAAGACAACCAGATAGATTCGACATTGAAGAGGAACAGGAGCAGTTACATGAAGATAGAACAGACACAGAGATACAAGCACTACCAATAAATGGCGAAAATTTGACCAAGAGTTTCGATGAAGTAAATAGCGACATTGATGAAGACCCTGAAGATGAACAAGGTTTAACAAAAAAAGGGAATGAAACGCAAGCGAAGAAGGTACAAAACTTCTTTAAGCGCCAGGAAGCAACAAAGGATAGAGAAGCAGGCATTGGTTCACAATTTGCATCCACCTTGCAATGAGAAATGCAGAAGAAAATGTACAAATATTTTTACTGAAGGAGAACGAATTGTTATTAACAAAGGGTTCTGGAATTTAAATTACACAGCAAGAAGAGTGTTTATACAAAACAACACTCTAACAAAATCAGTTATACGTCGCAGAGGGGCAGCTGCTGAGGACCCTACAAGGCAAAATACATTTGAGTACTATTTAAAAAATGGAACTTCCAGGGTTCAGGTTTGCAAAACCTTCTTTTTAACCACATTGGATTTTTCCAAAAATAATAACACGGTAGTCCACGACGTGCTTACCCAGAGCAATGATTCTCCAAAACCTGATGGCAGGGGCAGGTATGAAAAACCAAAAACCGATAGAGAAATAATTCGTACACATATCGAGAGTTTTCATCCCTGTGTTTCTCATTACAGGAGAGAGCATGCCCCGAATAAACGTTATTTGCCAAAGCGATATAACAATTGCTTCAATGCATAAGGACTTTACAGCAAAACATCCCCAATTTAAGTGCTCATACGATTTATACAGAAGCATTGTAGTTGCAATGAATATTTCGTTCACTAAACTCGGGCACGAGGAGTGCGAATCCTGTGAATTTTTCAGTAAGCACAATCCTAATTACAATAAAGAAAATTTGGTGGCTGATTGCCACGATTGTAATAATTGGGAAAGTCATATTAAGAAAGCAAGTGAAGCTAGGAAAAAATACAGAGAAGATCGAGACTGTAAAACTAGGGGTGAAAGAGATGTTGTCTTTTCTGCTGATTTGGAAAAAGTAATTATGCTTCGGAGAATGGATACATTTAAAACGGTTGTATTTACTCCTAGAATCATCGCTTTCAATGAGTCGTTTGTACCAGTTGGAACTAATCATAATTTAAAACCTTTAGCAGTAGTGTGGCACGAGGCGGTCACTGGCCGCAAACAGGAAGATATAATCAGTGTCTTTTATCACTTTTTTCTTTCAAATCGTGATGCCTCAAAAATTACTCTTTGGTTGGACAACTGTTCTTCTCAGAATAAGACTTGGGCACTTTATTCATGTCTTGTGTATATGGTTAATTCTAATGAAATTTCCACTAACGAAATTGTAATCAACTATTTTGAGCCTGGTCATACCTTCATGTCCTGCGACAGTTTTCATCATCAGGTAATATACATTAACTAATTCTACAATGAAACATTAAAAAAAATATTTTGTATTTACAGGTCGAATTTTCAATGAAACGTGCTGGAAAGGTGTATGATTTTAATGATTTTGTTAACCGTGTACAGGCGGCTAATTCTGGAAAAGTATCTGTCAAACCCATGTGCCCAACATATTTCTATAATTGGCAAGACTATTCGTCTTCGTATAAACTTAAAAATACGGTACCAAGGCCATACATGGCAAATATAGTACACGTTGTAGCAAATAGGGGTGATTTCCAACTGTTTTATAAAAATGCCTTCAGTGAAGAGTTAAAACCTCTTAATTTTTTAAAGGCTAAAATGTTAAAAACAAACAAAAATGAAAAACCAGAGGCTTCTACAATGTACCGGGGTATACCTCAACAAAAAAAAGACAACATTTTATCTGATCTGGTTAAACTCATGCCGGCATCCCGACATGCTTTTTGGAATTCATTGCCTGTTAATAAAGATGTTACAGACTGAATTACAAGTGTTGAATAAATGTTCAATATTAAGTTTATTATTATAAGTTTGTCTTTAAGAATCAACCTACTTTTATTTTAATGTTTTTTTGAGAATAAATGGTTTTTGAAAATATTATGAAGCAGTCTTCTTTAAAACAGCGTCATTTATATTTCGCTTCCAACTAAGCTAAAAAACCTTAACCGCCATTTTTATAAGAAAAACGCGTTTTTTTGTTTTTCCAAAATAGCTATTAAATTCTACAATAATAAGTAAGTATTTATACCATATAGTCGTTAGTTTTACTTTTAGTCTATTGGTTGCCATCAATTAAAATCTTAATTGGCCCCAAATAATGTTTTACGTACTTAAGGCTTTCTTTCTTAGGACGGCAGTATATACCGGGTGACAATGAGAACAGGGCCATGTTTATATCTTCTTTATATATTAATCGATTTAGATAAAATTTTATGTGAAGATACTAGAGATAATTTTCGATTGACCGATAAATAGCCGACTTCTGGTTTCACAGGAAATGATACCAGCTTTAATTGTTTAAATGGATCACCCTGTATATTTTATGTTTTTCGGAATCTACAAGTCAAATTGCGTAAACCACTCTCGCAAAATTTTCATTTTTTCAAATATTTTTTTTTCAACTTTTATTTTTTACGATAGAAGGCTGACTTGAAAAAATATGTTCTAATTGACTCTAGCAGCTAATAATAATAGCTATTTTATTAATGAAGTCAATAACAAATCCTTAATAAAAGAACCAAAGGCCATCTTGCCATTAAACAGAAAATTTAATTACCAATCTAACAATATGCATCATTCACTACTTTATCTTTATCTAAAATTGAAGAATAATTAATTAGTTATTTTTTTAATATTTCTGTGTAATACCTAAGCAAATTCGGAAGCACTGTTGTATGTAATTTGAGTAGTAGATTCCGACACATAAAATATATTGGATAATCCATTTAAAAAAATCAAAGTTATTGTTATTTCCGGTGAAACCGGAAGTCGGTCATTTTGGTTATACTTATACGTCAATCCGAAATTATGTCTAGTATCCTTGTATTAAATTTCATTCAAATTCATTGATAAAGAGGCATGGCCCTGTTCTCATTGTCACCCGGTATAGACAGTTCGGTATAGTTATACTAGTTTAAGGTTAAATATGTATTTAAATTAAACTACAAAAATACGGAATTGATTATAATATAATCGTTAATATTTAATATTGCCTATTCAAATGACCTTTTGAGTAAAAACAAAGGCTTATATGTTATAATAAATCATAATATGGTGCTTTAGTGAACATTTATATCTAATAAATGAAACGAGGTGCGTTTGAGATGTAGGTACCTTAATATCAAAGAAGGTGGCGACCACTTTTATTGCTGTTTGGATTTTTTTCACTTGTTGTAGCTCACGTTTAGAAACACCTAGAGCTCCTATATGTACTAAGAGTTGCGCCATTGGATCCGCAAATCAAGGACCATGTGATGCAGCAAAGATATATATCATTTGTTTTAGTTGAAAAAAGTATGCATAAAATTTAAAATCGGCAAAAATCAGGTATTCCATGGTTTGTGGATCCAAAACAAGTCACCCTACATGTCCCAACTCTTTTATATACAGGGACTCTAGCAACACCCAAACAGCTGATAGCTGTTTGTTTTTGTTTTATATAAAATTTTAGCTTTCGTAAACTGTGGCAATATTGTATATCAAATTAGACAATCCGTGAGCAAAACATGTAAGTGCGGGTTTGCAACAATGGACACTATCTGATTTTTGGCTGGTGTTAAATTGTGTGATATCCAATGGGGCACAAAGCTCTCGTTCAGTTAAGGGATTGTTTAAGATGATATTAATTGCATTATTACCAATTCCTAGGGATGCTTGAATCGAGCGAACAGCAACATTATGGTCTTCCTCAATCAAGCTTCTTACAATCTCAATGTTTTTATTGATAACAAAACGTTGACGAAGTTCATCCTTCAAATATGCACGAACTTGAGGAAATTCATTATACCAGTGATTTACAGTAGCTAACTCACAGTAGTATAAAATAGGTACTACAGTTACATTTGCTCCAAACAAGCATGGCTTACTAGTTATGCTCAAAATAAAGAGAACAGCCCTCGTATAATATTGCGCAATGCAGGTTATTGCTAGACACTACCTTTTGCAATAAGAGGTCATTATCAAGAGAGTATTAATAGCAAACCGAACAAATACTGGTGATGAAAATCCTGCTGATAGGCAGTCACATAATGATCAGCAATAAACTGAGTTACTGTAATATTCATTTCGTTAACACGAGGAGTTGTAGCAGCAAAACCAGTTTTGCAAATAGCCCTTCTTTATGATCCTTACGATTGAAAGCTTCAACTTCTTTCTAGTCATTCTTTAAGCATACTTGGCGACCCATGTTGTTGATTTAGTGCAAATGAAGGTCCGCAAATTAACAAAAGAGCTGCAGCGAAAAGCCGAAGAGGAGCTAAACGAAGTTCCTGCAAGGATGCAAGACGACGTGCAACATATTCGAGAATGGCTTCATGCACAACCGCATCTCAGTTTTCCTGATGGTAACTTGATAATTGTAATTCGTTTAGTTTACTAACCTGCTTATTACTGTCACTAGCGTTACATCTGTACTTTATAGCTAGCGTAGAATAGAGTAATCGAAATCATCGTTTGTGTAAATGCACATCAATGCGTATTATTGTTGTGTAAAACCCCCTGTTCATCCAGTTGCACATTTAAGGCCTATTTAAGTGTGTTTTCTATTCATTTTATGCATTTTAAACTGTTCCTTACACCTCTCAAAATTGTGGGTTAACAAGTAACTTTTTCTTCTGTTGCGTTCACAAACTGTGAAGTATTCGTTGTTTTACCGTACGTAACTGATATCGTGGTGTGTTATTGCAACCGAAATTCAATAATTATTTTTTCATAGTTAAAAGTAATATTTGTTGACAGTCTGTTCCACAAAAAGGGCCTAAGATGATAGCAACACGATTATGCTTCAAATGGAGTTTACAATAGGAGAAAAATACTTATTATTAATTTTACCATGAAGCATGAAGTCATTCTATATAAAAAATTCTGCTTTTCAATAAAATAAGATTGCCATATAAAAATCTTAGATTTGATGTACAGGGTGACTCAAATTCTTTATAAAACAAAGCTGTTTTTAACCTAAAATGAAGCTACTTCCCAGTTCAGCACATTTTTCGGCTCTCTTAATAAATTTTTCGTACATTTTACGAATGGTTTGCGGCTCATTCAGTTCATTTATTGCTTCCTGTATGCACTCTTTCAATACCTCTCTATCATGTGGCAGATCATTTGAACGGCATTAAGGCAACCCATAATCATAAAAAAGTCTAGTAGTGCCATGTCAGGTGACCTAGCAGGATAATGGATTGGGCCAAACCTACCTATCCATCTTTCAGCAAAGTGAAGATCTAACCATTATCTGACCAAAATAGGTTATTACTTAGTTTCGGCTGTAAAGTATTTAGAACTGGCAAAACAACTGTTTCCAAAATTTTCAAATACACGTGCTGATTAAAATTTTCCTCTATAAAATACGTTCCAACGATTCGATCATACAAAATGCCATACCATACATTAGATTTTTGGAACGTTGGCACCTTTTATTAATTATATAATTAGGATTGTCGAAAGCAGAGTAACGACTATTTTGGGTAGATACATGCCGGTTGGTGTTAAATGTACATTCATCGGTGAAAAAAAATTAATCTTTCAAATTCTGTTTTCTAGGTAATTTGCAAATACCCATAAACAAAACTCTAAAGGTCTCTCTGCATCTCCAAAATCAAGTGTATGCAGCAGCGTTGGCTTGAAAAGTTGAATTCCGTTTTCCTTAAAATGTTTTGTAATAAACTTTTGCTTAAATCCAGCCTGTCTGCACGCTCCCTCAAAGATAATTTAGGGTTATCTGCAACTGACCCTACTGCTAATAATGTAGATGCGCCATTTTCAACGTATGGTTTCTTCGTATTTTGTAAATCCATTACCGCATCAGTTTCAGTGAACTTTTAAAATAATTTTCGCGATGCTTCCTTCGACACAGCCGTATTAGGAAATTTTTCATGGAAAACATCAATTGCATATTGATAAGGTACAGTTATAATTCCATGATATTGTACTAAATAACACGATCTTCATTTCTTAAATTTTTTTAAAGTCTCGTCACGAAATCAAAGTATAACAGACATTGTAAATAAGATATTGCCGTAACATTGACGCTTACTAAATCGGCCACCTTGATTTTTTGCTAAATGAATTTATTAAGAGAGCGAAAAAGTGTGTTGGAGTGGAATAAATGCAAATATTTGAATTTTGATTACAAATTTTGTATTTAAGCTTCAGTTTAGGTTAAAGACAGCTTTGTTTTATACAAATTTTTTGTATAATAATACATACTGTTAATTGCGTTTTGAAAAATTTTGATCTTTTCTTATTTCTTTCTCACCCTGTACCTGAAATATAAGATTTATATATTGTGATCTTAAGCGTCAGCGTAGCCCAATGGTTAGAGCATCGGACTGCGGTGCGGAAGTCTGGAGTTTCAAATCCCAGATCGATGCCTGGCGGGCGGCCTACCCAGTCGCTTTAAATAATTGGGAACCTGCTTTCGCAAGAACAAGGGGTGATAATGCGGTTGTCTAATGCGTGATGCTCACCACATCACCACGTGTCAGCCCGACAGCCGGGTGTGAGAGCAAGGATACGGAAGCTCTGACCTTCCGCCTTGCAGGCCAAGCTCCTTCATAGGGTGTTAGTCCCTCACCATTATATTGTGATCTTATTTTCTTGGCAATCAGAATTTTCTATAAAGAATGACTTTTCGTTGTAAAATTAATAGTAAAAATCTTTCTCCCATTGTCAACTCCAACCGTGGACACATTGTTTATTATTAAATAGGACAGTCTTAGCCACAATTTCGCGAAAAAAGTTTTTCATTTGTTTGTTGTGACATCACCGATATTTTTATAAATTGCACGGTAAATTTCACATAGTGTATTTTAGGTACTTTTTACCGGTGTAGACTTTTAGTACAGTTACACTATTAAATTTAGACAAAAAATGCAAAAACTGGTTTGAACTACTTATTTTTATGAGCTCTTCGACCTCTACCCCCTGGAACCGCTTCCACATTATGTCAGGGAGGTGTGGGCGTTAGTTTAGATGCCTTAATTAAATGAAAACAAGAGCGCTCCTGTCAGGAGTTACACTCTCTACCGAGCGCTCGAGTTCTCACTGTGACCTCGACTACGAGCGGCGCCGCCGGCGCAGCGGGGCTGCTCGCCCATTGAGGCCCCTGATTTAAGCTAGTAAGGTGTTAAATCCGAACTTACATGAAACAAACAATTGGTGACAATAATTAAGCAAGCTTAAAATAACTGCGTCGCCTATTTGACGTTTCAAAGTGCCTAAAGAAATTCATTTTCCTTACTGTTAAACATCCCAAAATGGAAAATATTGATGCACTAGTATACTACAAGTTTATTTTGAGTGTCAAAAAATAGTGTTCCCGGCAGAATTGCTCCCAACTCGTAACCGTCGTAAGATCAAAAATTGGAACAGCATTTACGAAGAACTGGATCTTTAATAAAAGCGAAAAGAAATTTTCATGTTCAAAACTAAAATTTATATTTGAGTGTGTTACTTAACGTTGAAGAACGACCACAAACGTCGGTTCTTGAAATTGCGTAACACTAACGTATCTGTTAGCACGATTCACCATATTTTGAGAAAGCATAAATTACGGCCTTATAATGAGCATTACATTTTATTACTGTGATATTAACTGGCCTTTAACATTTTATTAAGTCAACCTACTTAAAAATTTACAACAAAACGATGCTGCGAAACGAACAACCTTCGCAAACTGGTTTTTAAACTCATGCCAATAAAACCCTAAATTCTGTGGTCCGTCATTTGTACCTTTACGAACAGTAGCATCTTTAATCGAAACAAACATTAATGCTGAAGTTACGAAAACTCAAGGGAAGTGCAAGAACGCACTTTTCATAAAAGATTTAGTTTTAGTGTTGGTGTGGCATCTGCGGTGGGAACATTGTGGGCTGCCTTTCCTGTTCGAATAATGATTTACTTGCATATTTTCACGAACTGTAACTGTGGGGCAGAATATATTTGTTTCGGTAAGATGGTGCTCTTGTCCATAAAGTAAATATTACTACAGATTGTTTGAATAAACTGTTTGGGCAGAACTGGATTGGTACTAACGGTCCAATTAAATGGCCAGGTCGTTTCCCCGATTTATGCCCGCTCGACTTTTTCTTCTGGAGTAGATTAAAAGACAAACTTTTTGCAACATTGCCCTAAACTGTAGATGAGCTAAAAGATCGAATTATACAGGATATCGCTGATATTCGCGAAGATGTAGTAATTCGAGTATTAAATAGTGTGAGAAGACCATGCCAGTTATGTATCGAGAGAGATGAAAAACTGATCCTCAGCGGGCTGTGGAAATTCAAACGTATGGATAATATGTTAGTGGTACTGTAAGTCTATGTCAAATTCGAGGTTATCAGGTTAGGTTTTGAGACAATTTTGACACAGACTGACACAAAACCTAACCTGCTAACCTCGAATTTGACATAGACTTACAGTGTTACTAACATATTATTCATACGTTTGAATTTCCACAGCCCGATGAGGATCAGTTTTTTTATCTCTCGATATAAGCAACAATGGCTCATAGTTTGAGCAATTTCTTTAGTTCTGTTTTATTATCGTAGCGTTCTAAATAATAATAGTAATTAAGATTTCACTAACTTACAGTTAAACGAATGTTTTTAAGGTTGATTGTTTATAAATAACTATTTTGTTTCTCAGAAGTTTTGATAAAATGACCTACTAGCTCGAACTAGTTTTTTGCTTTTTTTAAAAGTGTTATCAAATAACCTAATTAAATGGTTATTTGCGAAAATTACATAAAATTCTCTACAAGAATAAACCATAAAATATACCAACCAATTTAAAAAAAATTGTGGTTGAAGTTACTATAAATAAATGACAACGTTTTGATATGATTTCTGTTAGTAAAATTGCAGCTACGCCCGTCCCATTTGACAAAATATATAATTGTTGCTGTAAAAAAAAACATTAAAGTTCGTACAGTCCTGGGTCCTTCTTGGGTCAATAGTATTTCTTAGGAAAAAATTAAACTGGAATTTTCTTTAGGTGTTACAGCTAGCGCCATCGAAATCTGAATGATTTCTCGCTGCCATGTCATTTTTCCTGATTTTTATTATTTACTACAATAAAAATCAGAAACAAAATACCATGGCAGAGAGAATCCGTTCACATTTCGATGATGCCAACCGTACAATTTTTTTTCACAAATCTACAACTTCTGCTGCAAAATTAAATAACATGTTAATTTCCAAAATAAAACATACTTATTCATTGTGGACCTGTTGTGGAAGGTCTACCCCTAATTTTCGTAATATAATACATAACTTATTTTTTAATAGAAAAAAAATCTTTAAAGGGCTTACTCAGAACGTTTCTCGAAAGTGGAATTGACACTAGACAATTCTAAAAATCGATGTAACTAGGTATAAAAATATCTTAATGTTCCTGATAGTACTGAAACAATAAAAGGAAACACTTCGCAATGCGAATTACATCAATTTTCGAATAAAGCAGATTACCGGCGATGGGATTTAAACTTCAGATCCTGCGAATGCGAACTGTAGACTCAAACCATGTAAAACTGACGGAAAGCCTAACCTGCCAACCTCAAATTTGACATAGTCTTACAGTGCCAACAACATATTATTTATACAACAAATATTTCAAAGGCAACTTGATCGAAAGAATTTATAAGCACCCGGTATAACGATGCATACTCATAACCAACAACAAAACAACAAGGTAACGTAACTGGTATGGTGGGGTTGGTGGACACCCCAAAGCACTTTAACAGCGGCAGCACATTCTTTTAAACTAACTTTTTATACTTGTATGCGGACCTTTCTCAGTTATGAAAATACCGGATACAAGAGATTTTAATTACATATATTATAAATATCTCATTTTTGTAATAGTGGAATCGAAACTTCCCAAGGTACCAGTTGGGGATTAAATATAACTTAAAAGTGTTTTAACCAACCAGTTGAAATTAATTGTCGTTCCAAGAAAAATCTCGGCCACGGCCAAATTTGAATACATTGTTAGGAATCCTAACTGTAACCTGATAAACTGTAGACTATATTGAGAATGGACTTTAGTAATTAATATATATTATCTTAGCTTAGTGTCTAACTCAAATGTAATTATGTATAAGGACGCAGTTAGCAAAATACTTGTCCTGGGAAAAACGTGCCGAACAGTGTCACAGGTACTACCAGGAAAAGGGCCGGACATGAATTGTAAATATTATTGCTTTTACGTGCCTTTTTGCGTGGGACCGCAACAATTTGCAGGTTTCCATAATATAAATAGCTTTTACAAGTTTACCTGAAAAGGCGGTAATTTTGGTGAAGGCAGATCTTAACTGACCTCGGTAGCGGATAGATCGCTTCCGAATAAATTGTAAATAAACTAATTTTAAGCTACTGAAGTCTTTAATTTCTCAAGTAGAACTCTAAATCAGTGTATCGCGAAATTCGGATCGAAGTGAAACCCCCAACGTTAGACGTATCGCAACAACATGTTGGCCTCGGTATTAACCCAGGCGCTTACCCAACTCACGCAACCAGGCAGCTCCGATTATTAGTTATTATTAAACTGTATACACGATGTTTATAAATCGGAACAGGCCATGTTAGAGACAGTTTCTTTAATGTAAACAAGACGTTTTCAGTTATAAATCTGACTGTTTAGTTAAATTCACATTGAAAACCGGCATTACCGGTTACCGGTTGTATGTAAAACCTTGATGTTATACTTAGTATTTTGAATTTAATTCAATATGTTAAAGTGTTGCCAACTCTTCGAAAATTGTATTCGTTAAATTAGTACTAATACGCACATTAGATAATCAAGCATTTATTTTTTGCCACAGAATAAAGAAATACGTAAACTACTTATGAATATAAAAATAAAAACTTACCTATTTATTTAAGGAAAAAACAATTTAACGTTCTAATTCTTCGTACCAAGTGATTACAATTGACAATGACAAATTTTGCAATGTTCAAACGTTGCAAAGAGTAAAGATAAAGCTCCTTCAGTTTTTAATTTCAAATCTCCGGCGTCATGAGCGCAAATATGACGGTCTGGTCACGTACGAAATACAAATAAAACATAATATAATTTCAGGCGTTAATCATATCAGTATAAAAAATTTGCAAATAATACTTTAAAATTCTTTCGTATATGAAAATTGTTGAGGATAAATGTATGTGTAGCTTTAGAAATATTGAAATTAATAAATTTCTACATATTTTTTTTTAAATTGCGAATAATACCCTAGAATTTCAAACTAAAATATATCAAAAACGCTAGAAAAGTCGCTAATCGCAAATTCCTATTTTTTTAAACTAAACCACTTGTTAAATACCCAAGATTTAGCGACTTTTCGCCGTTGTTGGCAACACTGAATTGTTAGTAGCTATTTCATACTAACAATAATAACTAGACAGAAACTGTTTCACACGCATACAAAATAATACAAGGTACACTTATACAGTGTCCCCCAAAAAGTCGGCATAATATGGAAAAAAAATTATTTTTGATTTTTCAAAAAAACTTTTTTCGTCAATAATTTGGGTTTTTCTAAAAACCTATTTAGTCTCTATCATATATACCCAGTAATTTTTACTTATTTAGAAAATGGAGTTTTTCGAAATTGTCAAAATCCAAAAAGTGCTATTTTTCGGAAATTAAGCAATATTTCAATGAGATTTTTTTAGAGTGTGTTATTTTTAGCCAACTAAACAATCTCAAGGCCAGAAAACCTCTATTTTTTAAATTTAGCTAAAAATGTATTTTTCAATTTTTTAAGTATTTTCCAAAATTTCACATACAAAGACTTATATTAAAGTTCAAATTTTTTATGTAAACACTTTAAAGAATTATAATTGGTGTAAAAGATGTGGCCCAAATTAATTGGAACTTAGCACCTTTTATGTTTGTTGTAAAACCAGTTTAGTTTTATTTGGTAGGAGATGGAGTTTATTTGTTGTTAAGAGATAGGGTGAGAAGGCCAGGCCATGCCTTCTCTTTACAAAAATTTGTAGCCTATATTCGTCCCCATCAATGAATACACATTCGTGGTTAAACGTATATTCAAGTCTTAGTCCTATTACAGCGTATATATACAGAAAATGTATGCCATGTTTTTATGGCCTAATATTAAAATAACAATCATATATGTTTAAATTAACGTAATTCTGAATGCTAGAGTTTGTTATTTTGACCCATTAGCATGCAGAATTGCATCGTTGTTCCTTCGACATACGATATATTAAAAGTGCAACGTCTGTTTGCAAACACGGAACTGCTGCTTGAGGCGTGTGTCGCTTACATTTAATTGTTATCACGACACGGAAACTTGACCCATATCTTATCTGGCGCAAGTTATGCAGTTTTTGTAGGCTAATTGCTTGAACTTTTGCATTTACTGGATTACAGTTTATTTCACATTATTCACTAAAATCCCATGTTCAAATTAGTTTGAACAATTGGTGAATATAATATAAAATGTTAATTACTTCTTTAGATTTTTTATTATTATTAGCGAAAAGTAGTATGTTTGCATAATTTTGACGTTTTCTATGCAAGGCGCTTTTTAGGAGAAATATTTTTCAATTCTAATTAATATCGATTTAAATGGCTTCAAGAAACTGTAATCTAGCCCTGTTAATAAATGATTTTTACAAAAATCCTGTAAATGTTCTTTTACAGTTGCCTAATGAGGAAATTGTTTAGAACATGTAATTGGATAAAAAAATCAACAATACTTTATTATCAATTAAAGCTTTCTCGCAGTTATTATTATTATTCAAATTAACAATTTCTCGACTATTGTTCAAAAAAGACATCAATAAATTGAGAGCTTAATATGTCTATCCAAAGTCTCAAAAGCTCTTCTCAAATCTACAAAAGTCGCCAACGTTACTTTGTACTTTCCATTTAGTAATTACATATTGAACATCCGTCCCAGAGGAGTATTTACTTTCAAAGCCAGTCTGTATTTCATACAATAAACGAAAGTATTTATTTAATTGTCCCACTACGTGTTCTAATAATTTTCCATAAAAATATAATAAATTGATAGGTCGCATCAACACTAGTGTTAATTTTAAGTGCAATAACGGATATCCTACAAACATAAAAAGTTCGCTTATGATACATGCTGTTATTTCGTCTGGACTGGACTACTTTTCGACACTAGGTTTTTAATTCTAGAAGATAAATTTTTACAGATTTTTCTCAATTACTCTTATTCTAGATTATGTATTCACTCAGTAAGTTGGTTTTATCTATTAGTATACTATTTCACTGTTTACAATATTTAGTAGGTTATGAATAAGATACTGGTTAAGCCCATCTGTAATCGAATTTTCTTTAACATTAAAGTCTTTAAAATGAATGTTATTATGAAGAATATTTTTCGGTTTTCCAATAATGGGTACCGAAATCACAGTTGTGGACGTAGGGAAAGTAAGGCAGTCGTCGAAGGCGTGATGCTAACCACATCACCCAGTACGCCGTTAACGGTGTGCCAGATGACTGGGTTTCGGAAAGAGACATTTCGGTGACCCTGACTCGCCTTGTCTCAGGCCATGTTCCTACATGGAATGGAGTGTCCGAACTTTACTTTAAGTTTCTTTTTATTTTCGAATAACACGTTAAAGTTCTTTTCCCTTTCTTTTGTAAAATAATCAAAATTGTTGTACTTTCAAATCTTTATCTGACTTATCACGATCTCCCTCATAATCAGTAATGATTTTTGTTAAACCGCGGATTTGATAAAGTTTTAATGTAAACAATTGTAAAAATTATTTAAAACCTCCAAAATATTTTGGCGTAAGCTATTTAGTAAAAAAATTGGCATCGTTCGATGCATGCGACCATTGCTTTCCTATCAGTTTAGTACCCATCATTTTTAAAATTTGTAAAATAAGAGGACGTTTTTTTCTAAGCGTTGTTATTAAGCAGGTTTATTTTATTTGATATTAGAAGTTTAATATAATAATATCATAATTTGCTATTTTGGAAAGCTTAGAACTGTTACATGCATGCAGTCATCATGGCAAATAACTAAATTAATTAACGTATTTGTTGTAGACGTAGCTCTGGCGGGGCACTTTTTTGAGGTCATTATATTGCATTACTAACTTGAAATTTGTAAAGTAAAAGCAAGTTCTTAAATAATCGATATTAAAGTCCCCAATTACAACCAATCTACCTGTAAAATCGAGCAAACCACTAAACACATTTTCAAGACAATCTAGAAAAGTGCCTGGTTTGCTTGACGATGGCCACTCAACTACACTAACCGTCATACTACCGACAGGAATTATCAATATGCAGTAATTGCTGTGGACAGCAATATGGCAGTGCACCATGTACGTGAGTTTAGGATGAACATAAATTATGGTGCCACCTGTAAATCTACTCTGTGAATAGTAAATGACAGCTTGGTCGTTATAGTTTCGCACTTCATTATCTAAAATTGCAGAAATAACTCGAGTGTCGGATACACATAATATGGCCGGCTATAGATTTAACAGATACCAAAATTTTTCACTTTTATGCACAAGGAGGCTTTCAGCGTTCATTAACAAATAGTAGATTTATGTTTTTATTTCGTTGAAGTCCGGTGTAAAAGCGCGATATTCTTTAGGTCACTATCAAAATTTGGCTAGAAAGGATACAGAGTCGATTGGGATGTTTCACTATCATGCTGTTCAGAAATGTTATCCCCTACACTACTATGTTTAGATTGTTTAGTGACATTAATTGTGAAATTGTAAAATGTTTCACTTTCAAAAATAACTTTTACGTCTTTTTGTAATCTGTTCATAGAAAAATATTTATTTTTGAAACTATACTGCCAAATAAATAGTTGAATGAATTTTTGATAGTATGCCGGAACACGAACTGCATTTACAAAGAGAGATTAGCGTGAAACATGTATATAGGAGAGAACGTGCAACGTCTCCGTAGAAGTTATGCAACTTATTCGATCAGTCGAACAATGATTTCATTGTGTGGCACCTGTCATTCCTTAAACTGCTAGATTTTTTTCTTAATTTGTATTTTAGTTTGACACACATTTTCTTCGCCATTTTAGTAGGTAATGATTTGAGTAAACTTTCTGAAACCTAGAGTCTGTTATTTTACTTACAGTAATATTTCCATATTTAAAAAAAATCTAAGTTGAAATATTTCGTATGAAATATATGGGTAAACGACTATCATTATTTTCGAAATCCCAAGGATGTCGACGTTGATTAACCCTGTTTATTTAAAGATAGTTGTTTAATAATGCGTCCAGTATTACTATTAAGTCTTGAAAATACCTTTAAGATATAGCTCTTAAATATATCGAAATATTAGAAGTGGTCGGTTACGTTGGGAAGATATGGTGTCAAGCAATATTATTTAGCTTTTTACCGACAAATATGAAGAACAATAATGGATTCACTAGAAAGCGAAAAGCGACAGTTAAACATTTTGAACTGCTCAAGACAATACGCACTAATATAACTGTTTAGCTCATTTAGTAGGGAAATGGAAAGCGTAATGGTATTAAGAAGAAAAGAAACGTTCAAACAAGAATGAATAGAATGCTTAAAAAGATGAAAAACTAGTTAGCAAATTATGTTGGGAAAGGAGGAGCTGGTGATACGACGGGGGAAATTGAAGACAATAGCAGGAATAACAATATAAAAATCATGCCTAAATATACAAAATAACAACAAAATGGGGCGAAAGTAAAGACAGGAGGCATACAAAACCAAGCAGGAAATATAAAATATGACAAGGAAAAGAGAAAGAAAAAATTAATGGAACACTTCTCAAGACTACTCAACGGTAAAGATAGCTTTACCGTTGAGTAGCCTTGAGAAGTCATTTTGCGAATAGTCGCATACAACTAGAAAAGCTAACAGTAGAAAAAAAGATGAAATATTGCTCCATCATAGACAAACACTTTAGAGGGATCCATTGCAATAATAAAAAAAAATAGCTAGGACAACCGATAGATTTCTAAGTAATGCAGGTGTAGGTCATGACGATTTATTGTTGGCAACGCTATTTAACACCATAAGGCAAATTAAGGGTTAAATATTTGAAAGACATAAGACAAACAAAACGAAGTTAAGAATTTTTGATATACCTACATGGGTTAGCAAATCAGCCGTTTTCTAGATAAGAGAGTCTTTTTAAATGTATCTACTTAAACCTAAATTCTGAAACAACACGGTACTAACTGATAACACAATAAAAAATGGATAAACGTAACTTACCTCATTTTAAAACATCAACATTGGTATACCAAGGTCCAAATGCTACTCTCAACCAAATGAAAACGAAAGATAAACATATCAACGAGATAAACAATAAAAACCGGCCGTTAGAATCACCAGAAAACGATATAAACAAACGATATATGTTTAATAGCGAGGAATTGCTTTGTTCGAAACAGATATAATGCACTTCAGGCCACACAATTAAAATCATGCCAGTGGCAGCCATTCACACAAGAAGTACCAAGCCAATCGCAATCATTAAATAAAACACCTAATCCACATGAAGAATCAGTTAAGACCAAGATAAGACTAATAAGACTAGCCAGGGAAAATTAGATGACGACAGGTACAAATCTTATATTCACTACATAGGAAACCTAAATCACGGAGACCCCAATTTGTAGAGAGCCACCAAAAAATCCTCAAGCAAACGCTCATAAACCCCACTCTTCGTGTAAATGCTCGAGCGTACCCAGAGGACAAAGTTTTCGCCAATCATCTTGAGAAAGCCTTCATTAAAAAATACGAGGAAAATAATACAGAACATATTCAACAGATTGTTACAGAAGTAAATAATATTTCTTCTGGCAATACATTGCTCATTGGGCCAACCTCACCCGCAGAAGTTAAGCAGTATGTTCAAAGCTGATAAATAATAAAACCCCTGGAAATGATATGATACCTAACATACTCCTTAAAAACCCTCCAGATAAATCGATAGACTATCTGACAGCGATCTTTAATGCATGTCTCTAGAATAGTATACTTGCCAGAAGTGTGGAGACAAGGACTTATTCCTATGTTCTCCAACACAGTGATCTAGCAGAGTATAGACGAATAAGGCTACTCTCCACATTATCCAAACCCTGGAGCGAATAATTCAGCATTGGCTCAGGAGTTTCCTAGAAGATAACAACGCTATACCACAAATACAGTTCGGGTTTAAAAGTCAGCACTCCACAAATCACCAAATATTACGGGTAAGACGCACTCAGATAATAGAACAAGGCTTCGAAAACAAATCGCATACACTAATCACATTTGTGGACGTAGCACAAGCCTTCGACCGAAACTGGATTAATGGAGTGTACAAAAATGTCAAAAATTAACATTCCTTCATATCTCACGCAAACCACCAAGTCGTTTCTAACACACAGAACATATCAAGTGAAAGTAGAATCATATGCCTCTGCAACCCGACAAGGCAAGGCCGGTGTTCCACAAGGCTTGATACTGTGCCCAATACTCCTTAATATATGGTAATGGTTACCCTAAGAATGTTAATTTGTTTGGTAACAAGATTACAAGAGTTTGATATTATGTTAAAAAATATGATTAAAAATATATCATTATTAAATTACAAAGATGAATTTAAGTATCAAAAGAATATCTGAAAAATTAAGATGTGTATTTGGTGAAATAATGGATTTAGAATTTAAATTACAATACTTACAATACTTAAATAAAAACAGAACGTGTCTAACATGATGTAAATATTACCTGAACCAAAGTGGAGGATTAGTATCAAATAGGTACTTATTTGAAAGAAGTCATTCATTAAGTGGAATGTTAAAATAAACCTAATAATATTTTATAAAAAATTTTAAAATTTAAAAATATTCATAAAGGATATCCCTGTGGAAAAGATTGTTATTTTTAGATACAAATATAATTTTGAAAGAAAACATGTACTTAATAATTTTGTGATCGGCGAAAAATATTAAAATAAACTCTTTTACATGGGAGTTTATAATCTATTTGGAGTATAAAGAGGTACACGTGAAATAAAATTTGCGAGAAGGGATAAAAACATTAATTTAAAAGGAGATTATATAATGAAGAAATGGAGAAAAGATGTATGGTAGGAGGACCATACATTAAAATAATACAAACTGTATAAAGTAATGTATGGAATGGGATGCGGAACTTAGTTTATTGGTAGTTGAGTACATCATGTGAATTGGATGGCGAATGTTCTATTTGCTACTATTGTACTTTATCAAGCTTATTGGTGGAGTAAACATCTTGTAAGTAAGACCTTGTGGAGATTCGTGTTACTGGGTTGTCAACAACTGGTAAGATTTGGAAAGGACATTGCAGTTACTATTGAAGGATCTTGTCGAGCTCTGGTTAGAGTAAACGTCTTATTTGAAAAGGGCGCATTGCAGTTACTGTTGGTGGATTTTGTCGAGGTTCGTGTTGCTGGATTGTCTGCAGATTGTCTTATGTGTAAAGGAAACGTTCCAGATGGTGTTTGCAGTTAGTGGCAGTTACTTAAATATATACTAGGTTTAGTCTGCAGCTTGAAAAACTTTGGTGAGCAGTTGGTATGTGTTTGAATTAGTGAAGAAGCGAATCAAGCTCTTTAGACGAGTTACAACTGCAGGTATTTATTCAAAGAACTAAAAAGTAAAACATTTTAAAAGTGGCATAACGTAATTTTAAAAAGGAGTACTTACTATTGTCATGTTTATTGGATGACAAATTGTAAGAAATGTGTATTTTGGATTAATTTTCCACTTGCATTATTTTAAGTGAGATTTGTAGAAAGTGTCAATTGATTTTAAAGTAAGCTCTCATTAAACAAAATCACTTTTCAGGAATAACAATATTCAGAATGCGTGAAACTGCCTGTTTCTGAGAGTAATCACTTTCTGCTGAACTAGAAATATTTAATAATTTGTTATTAATAATTCATATTAAAGGGCATATGAATTACTTGAATTCATCTTTAAACAAAATTTGGTTAAAACTTAATTAGTATAAGAAAAGTCAAACGTAGTCAATCATTACACATATAACTCATATAGAGCAATGCAGTCAATCAGTACATAATTGTCGGCTTAACATGGAGCACACTGTGTTTGTGGGGCACAATCTAAAATGAACTACGTTGGTGGTACAACACAATACATAACAATATTTATGTCCGATATTCCAATAATACCAACTGCAAAATTTTGCCATGTACGGTGATGACACCGTCATCATCACACAAGACCAAGATATTCAGCAAGAGGCACGCACTCTGCAGGTAGGGGTGAATCAACTATATAATTCGTTTGAAAAACAGTTAAAATAAATGCCACCAAATGTGAGCCTAAAATATTCATACTTCGCAGACCTGATGATCCACCAAGGATAAATATTAATAACACGCCATTAGATTGGAATCGTAAAAACAGGGGCGTTGAAAACCTAATCGAAAACTGAATTTGAGCTACCATATCAACAATAAATTATCAGAATCGAGTGCTCGACTGAACATTCTGTATCCAGTTCTCAACATAAAGTCCACGATTAGAATAAAATGCGGCATACTAATATATACAAGCATAATTAGACCATATTCACTTATGTCTGCTGTGTGTGGAGCGCCACATCCAAAACGCACATCAATAAATTACCGCACTATCACTGATGCAAATTGGTTCGTTAGAAATACACAACTACACAGAGAAACTAATATGTTCACTATACAAGAATTTATTATCAAAATAAACTATTTCTTAAAATGCCCAGCCAGACAATCGTACTGAAACGCTTGTGATCTATGGATTCAACAACTGCTTGTGGATTCTCGTCGGACCAAACGTGGTTAGTCTCTAAACTAAAAATCCAATCTTTGGTTTATGCGGTCTCATAAGTGAGAACAATGTTATCAGCGGATTCCTGTAAAAACTTACCCAGTGGACAAGACGAATAAAAGCATGTACCCGTTGGATATTGTTCAAATATAAAAATTGATTATAGAAACTTCTTCAAACAAGACGACCACTTACACTCAGTTCAGCCAATATTCTTTATACATTCGTTTCGTGCTTTTGATCCACTAGGGTCACAATTTGATCAGGTGTAGACAGTGACCTTGGTCGTCCGCAATTTTAAGCATATTTTTCAAAGAAGGCAATATATCTGAACGTTGGTAAAGCTTTTCAAACACCACATTGAAACACCTTAACAAAACATCCTATTTCTTATATCCCACAATGCTAAACTTTTGAGTTTCCTTATCGTTTATATATTTTCTATTGTGTATAAACCCGTGGTATTTACCCTCAACATCCTCTATTTTCATTTTCTGTGAACCAATGGCACTGGTTCTCTATCACTCTAGAGTGGAAAATTCGTTTACAACAATTGCGGAAATACGAAAAAATTGCTTGCAACTTAGCTCAATGCATATTTTTGAATGGAGTGTATCGAAATGATATGTTTGGGAAAATAATCAATATTGATCTAACACTATTTACCTATTTTAGAAAATTCACTAATAATCCTAGAAACTGCAAAGTGCTTCAAAATAGGACGACTGACACCTGACGACCCATGTAAGGGAATGGAATATGAAAATGGACACGATTGGAACTGTTAAATGAAATATCCTCTCGCGGAATAATAAATAAGAGGAAATTAATATCCAAATAGAAACTCATAATATCAATATAATTATGTGCTTTAAGCGCAACAACAATGCGTAACAACGATATACTAGTGTATAGTGGTGTAGATAAATCCAGTAGGGATCAAGCTTATCCATGAAAATTCTTAGATATAAAGTATATTCATGAAAGAATATTACCTGTTGCAATAGCATGCAATAAAGTGAAGCTTGACATTATATAGATTTATGCACTAGATACTGACAAAGCTAGACCTGAAAAGGCAAGCTTTTACGATAAACTGAACACATACCGTCCACTTACAGACAAAACGATCCTACTAGGAGACCTTACTGCGCGTGTTGAAGACCTGCCGTTAAAAGGTGTAAAACAAAAATTTACTAAACCAACACTTAGCGAGAACGGGGAGAAGCTTATCGAATTCTACGTTCTGAACGAACTCCGAATTAATAATACATGCGTGACCACACACCACAACAAAAGAGTGCATGGACCAACTTAAGGGTCCAGAACTCAATGATTGATTTCATAATTACTAGTAGCGAAATACACCTAAGTCAAGTTTTAGACGTGCTTACACTTACAGCAGCAAATATAGGTTCGAAACTACAGAGAAAAGCCCAAATCTAAAAAATAGCAACACCTAGCATCCAATACTTACATAGAATGAGACTAGAAGAAAAACTTGCTGCTTCAAAGATTACACTGGAATGTACAGACACAACTTGGGACAAAATTAAAACTAGCCTAACAACAGCAGGAAACGAAGATTTGGGAATTATAAAAACATCTAACAATAAAAACAATAGAAATACCCCATCGTACGACGACAGAGTAGATGAACTAGCGATAGAAAATGTAAAAGCATTCCTATCCAATCCAATCCAACATGAATATTCTAAATATACCCTAACAAGAAATAGAGTAAATAAAGAAACAAAATAGATCAAATACACGTATTGGGATAATTTTACAAAAAAATTATAATACCACATGTACGGAACCCAACCAAGTATCTGGAAAATGCTCAGAAATCAAAAAAGGAAATAAACAAGTTCCTAACAGTGAACAACATAGACGGCAACCTATGGTAAGATAATTACAAATTACTATATTCAACATATACACTCAGAAATTTACAGTGCTCTCACCAGATAAGGTAAGGAAAACCATTGCTAGTCTAAAAAATAGAAAAACCGCAGGTCATGATGGAATCTATAACGAACAATTAAAATATGGTGGAAACCTACAACAAGCAAGCATACAAGACCTATTGGACAGAGTAATGAAAGGAAGGGAAGTTTCAGAGCAGTGGAAGGACAGTCTTAGTATCTCTATCCACAGAAATATGACAAAAAAGATATAGATAATAGAAGAACAACAAGGATTTAGAAAGAATTGAACCACTATCGACGCTGCGCTGGTAGAAAAAGCTATAGAATACGACCACCCGCTTTTCCTATGTTTTATAGACTTCAAAAAGGTCTTCGATAAGGTGGTGAAAAAAGAAAAATACTCCTTGAACGATTATAGAAATAATCAACAACATCAACACAGGCAGTACTAAGAGAATAATAACTAATGAAGCTTTGACGAAGCCTATAACAATAAATAAACGGATAAGACATGGTGACTTTCTCAGCCCTTCCTCTTTAATTTGATAATGATCAAATTAAGAATGACAGTTAAACATGAAAGCGGCTACATGGCTAATAATAATAATTTATGTTATAATTGACTATGTTGCAATGGTATTTATGTGTTTAAACGGTTTTTTGTTATAACAATATTTATCATGCTTTAGCTATTACGTATGACTTTTCTTATACTTTAGTTTATTTTGATCAATTTTCTTTTAAAATGAATTTAAGTAACTCATTTACCCTTTTATAAATTATGAATTATCAATGTTATTAAATATCTCTAGCTCGGGTAGAAAACATTAATCTTAATCATAATCAAGACTGCTTTTATTCCTGAAATTTCATTGTCAAAATTCTGTGACAATTTGTACGTCTGTCAATGTCACTTCACTTACGTAAGCGCAAACCCTTTTATCTATACCAGTGGTTCCCAAACTTATTTGGCTTACCGCCCCCTTTTCAGAAGAACAATTACTCAGCGCCCCATGGAAACCTACATTCTTTAAGCGAATAAACAGAAAGATATTGTAGTGGTAGCTTCTTGAGACTGATAATTATCTATAAGAGTATTTCTAGGTAGGAAATTATTTTGAAAGAATAAATTAATTCGCAATTAAAAAGTACAAGGAAGGTTTTATACATTAAAAGTACAACATAAATATTTGAGAATTGTTTAATTAATGATGCATTAGAGTATTTCTAGGTAGGAAATTATTTTGAAAGAATAAATTAATTCGCAATTAAAAAGTACAAGGAAGGTTTTATACATTAAAAGTACAACATAAATATTTGAGAATTGTTTAATTAATGATGCATTAGATACATTTACTGTTAAATTGTGAATAGTTTATTAAAGAGGTTCTAGCATATAAGTTGAGTTAGTTGGAATAGTTATTTGGTAACATCAGAGCTTAGATTTTAATTTGTAGGTATTAACTGACAATCGGAATAACTAAAGTGAAAGCCAAACTCAAATGATTATCTGAAAAAGTCAATTATGAAATGTTATATATATAGTTCAGGAAAATTAGTTAGCTAATTATCTTCAATTTCAAATTTTGACATCTGACATCTACGAAATCGTTTTAAATATTCTTTTCAAGCTATATTGTATGAATTATTAACCTTAGAACATTGTACAAACTCACTATCTCAAAATTTCAATCGACATTACATAAGGTAACAGTAAATATACATTGTTTAAGTGATCTAACCTTAATCTCATTTTCCTTTTAGTCTATTGTATTTCAACGTGTTGTGTATTTTCTGAGGAAGTCAGCTGAGCTGACGAAACGACAAAGATATTATTATAAGAAGATAATTAGCTGACTAATTTTCCTGAACTATATATACCTAAAAAACAGCTGTTATAAACAAATATAATGAAATGTTATAATAAAATATACCATATAGAAATTTTGTATAAATTATTATTGTTAGAGAAAATGATATTTTTAAACAAATCTTTTCTGAATTTTTAACCTGTATTTTGAGTAAAAGCAAATTTGAATAATAAAATCCCTTTATTATAATGGTATTTACTTTGTGGATGGTGTATTAAAGGGTGTGATAAAGTAAAATTAAAGAAACGGAGAATAAACAGACTGAATAAATAAAGTAACAAATGGTATAAAGAAAAATAAGAACATTTAATAATGGTAAATAGTTTTCATGGAATAAATAAATCTGTAATTTTCATTTTGTGTGTTTATTTGGAAAATAATGTTACACTATATTACACAACAGATGAAATATGTACGAATGCTTTTTCTAAATCTTATCTTCCTTCTTAAGCTTTCACCGCCCCCTTATTTTTATTAACCGCCCCCTTATTTTTATTCACCGCCCCCCAAATGCACGCGAAGCTGCTATCGCCCCCCTGGATCGTTCCAGCGCCCCCCAAGGGGCGGTATCGCCCACTTTGGGAATCACTGATCTATACCATAAGACGTTCACTCTCTTTAAAATATATTTCACTCTTTTACTAAATACATATTAATAATTTTGATATCCTTGTAATACTTAAACTCATCTTTGTAATTTAATACTGTATTATTTTAACCTTTTTTGATCTCATATCAAACCCTTACACTAAAACCATTACAATAAATATTATATGGTTCGCCGACGATGCAGTACTGCTGCCCAACAACGACGACAACATCCAAAGACTACTACATCAACTCAACCAGACGGGAAAACTATATAACATGGATATCTCTGCATCACCACCAATTAGACTTATTTCGTCCCTAATGGGGCTACTTCCTTCGGCACCATCTAACGGAACTGGCATAAACGTTGTCTTCGTAAGTTTAAATAATTGATTTAATGCTACGAACGCATACAATTGTGGAACGAATATTTCTTTATTTTAACACATTCGATACAACTAAGCAATAACGAGACACTGACAAGTTTGTTTAGAATGGGTGGTGCAGATGGGAAACTGGTATAGGACTTATGACGAGGGCGTTGAGCTGTTCACTTGTAAAACTAGATACTTTTACTAATAAATTCAATCAATTATCTAATCAATTACACAAAATCGAAGTAACACATTGAATTGCTATAACTTTTGATGGTCCATCTTTGGATATAAGCTAACTGTGTTAAATACATGATTAATCAGCAACAAGTATTCCAAATATGCCACTATGACGTCGATAGACTACATTTACGCAAATTGGCACCTAAATCATGTCCTTCCCTAATGAAAACTAATTCCAAATCAGTCTTAGCTTGTTTTTGCAGGGATTATTATTGTTCAAACTTTGTTTGGCCATGAATTTGAAGTAAAAAGTGTAAAATCAACTAAAATCGGTTAAACACAAATGTGCGCGCAAATTAGACCACAAGAGCTGCGTAACGCGTACTAGATAGGATATTTGTAAATTAAACTCGGCAGTTTGCGTCGAGTTTCTGTGTCATATTACAAATTAATGCAAGAAACACATGCAATCGAGTGACAGTTCCGTGTTTACAAAACAAACTCTGCAGTTTTAAAAGTGTAATATATAGTATTTCAAAGCACAAGCGGTGCAAGTTTGCGAGGCTAGTGGGTCAAATCACAAATCAAGCGTTTAGAATTACGTTAGTTAAAACGCATATGAATGTAGTTTTAATAATAGGTCGTGAAAACACGGCACACATTTTTTGTATATGTAGCTCTGTAATGTCGAAGATAATTCAATATACTTTTAGCAATGAAAGTGTATTCATTGAGAACGATTGACATAGGCGAAAAATTTTTGTAAAGGGTTGGTTTGGCCTGGCCATCCCACGTTTTCTCTTATAGCAACAACCACAAGCTCCAATTCCTGTCAAGGAATTAACCTGGTTCTATAAACTATAAAAAAGTGCTAAGTTCCAGAGTGGATTTGGCTACCTTTTTTACAATTATATTATTGCAATATTGAAGGTCTTTATTATTATCCTTTTATCGCATTACAGATGATCAAACAATAGTATTGTTCTTACGGCTGTGCAAATATGGACTCCATAAAACAAAAGAGATGATTGATAATATCTGTACGATGGTGCCGCTATTACCAGAACTTTTCGCTGACAGAGATCCACTTTCACCTGAAATTCAAATAATTCTAAATGCTAAGTAAATATGAAAGTTCCTTCAAACGACACACCCTAGTTTAATTTACTGTTGTAGCATATTTGCAACGCTGCCCAATACGGAAGATGCAGCAGGACCACGCACTTTAATGATTCGTATTAGCAAGTGCAACCCGGAAACAATGTCCATACTAAATATAAAAAAAGTCGGCACCATGATGCTTTATATTTTAATGAATGAAGACGACATGGCTACTATTGGTGGACTAAGCGTATTGGTCGACTTTGAAGGTTTCTCCACGAGCTACATGCTACAGATTAATCTCGGGCTTATAGGAAAGCTTATTAATTGGATGCAAAAAGCTAATGGTTTAAGGATGAAGCACATAATTTTGATAAACGTTCCTTCTCCAATCGAAACAGTCTACAATTCAATCAAACACTGGTTGTCTGATAAATTAGGCAGAAGGGTATGTATATATACATCTTAGTCGCTTAGCCAGAAGTTGTTATTTTTTGTGTATGCTTTTGTATTAGTAGTTTCCACGTAGTGTCTATTTCTACAGTTTCTAACAATTGTTAACTTTTCAAAGATAAAAGCGCTAATTCAACATTGTCATTAAATACAAAAAGGACAAACAAAAATAAGCAATATTGATCATATAGAAACCACCACTGCATGAAATTATTTTATAAATTTAAATAATTGCAATTATCAAAATCACAATCGAAAACAATATTTAATAAATAATAGGAAGTTATGCAACACTGATCAATGGAAAGTTGTCTACAGAAAATGTTGTTCATTATTGGCTCATTGCCTCGCAACATGTCATTAGACGCTTCCATACGTATCAGCTATTCCTGTGCAACTTCGTTCATATATTTTTTTGGTAACAAACATTGCAAAATTGCAGAAGACCTCATGACAGGCGCCACAATTTCACCTGAACTCTTTGTCCTCGTAATAAAAGATATCTTCAAGAAGCTAAACTGAGAATCAAAAAGCATTAACATCGATGGCCGGTATCTCAATCACCGATTTGTGGACGACATTATTCTAATCAACAACGACACGGAAGAACTCCAACAGATGTTAATCGAACTGAAGACAACATCAGCTGAAAGTGGCCTTACAATGAATATAACGAAAATCAAGATCATGACGTCCTTGAGAAGATGAACGAAGGAAACACCATAAATTAAGTAGGAAAACCCAGACTGCAGAAATAGAAAAACGAATTCGAATTATGTGAGCGGCTACCGGAAAACTTATCTTAAGAAACCCTAAAATTTCCACAAACTTAAAGACAAAATTCATTAATACCAGTATCCTCTCGGTGATCGCCTACGGAATGGAAAGAATGTCAATGGCCAATAAATCAGCCAACAGGCTCAGACGATGCAACTAACGATTGAACGCAGAATACTAGGAATCAGCCTACATGACGAATCAAAAACCAGGAAATCAGACGACGAACCCAATAGAAGACGTCATACAAACTATTGCTAAATCAATGGCAACAGTTGGGCCCAAAATAGAGAAAGCTGCTAAAGAGAAGAAGAAGAAGGACAAGCATTTATAGATATCGCGGTCAATTTTTATACACAGTATTTTGGGATAAAGGAAAGGGGAACCAACCAGAAGTAAAGAAGGAAAGTAACATACCTACTGTCTTCAAATAGCCTCCCAGTTTGACTACGCGCATGAAGAGTATTTTGCAAAATCTGTCAAGAACTCATTTTTTACCTATCAAGATGACTTCAGATATGGTGTCTTTTGATCCAAGTTTTGTGTTCTAATAAGTCAAACCTTGAATATGAACTTATGCGTGTTGATCGAAAGCTGCCTCCCTAAACTCTTCAACGATTCTGTTGAATAGCTGCCAATCGATGAATTTCTTAGGGTTCTTCACCCTTGCATTTTATCCTAATAAGCAAGGATTGTTTGTTGACCAAATAAAACAAGAAATCCTCTAATTAAACTATTGATGGGTTTCTTAAAAGCTTGGGAATACGTTAGTCTAGCTTAAATTTCACTTAGACCGAAGTTCGACATTAACCCCCTTATTCCATCCAATAGGCTGTTTTACCTCTGCAAGCTGTATCTTTCCAGTACTCCTGGAAGTTCTTTCCATCATGGGTGCGAAGTTGGGGTAAATGAAAATATCTTAGAAATACTGCTTATAGAAAGCAACGCCTAACATCATTAAAGCTCGTTTAGCTGTACTTCCCTTCAGCTTTGGTTTCGAAAAGTAACCTTGAGTGAAAGATGCTAAACACTCCAACACCTTTACCTCTGGGCGATTTTATAGAAATCGATACTTAAACTGAAGTACAAAGAGGACGATTGTCCTTATTCCTGCTCAAAGGTCGACTTCCAGCGTTGACTTTAAAGGGGAAAACTTGAAATAGATGCAGTGCTCTACTAGGAGACAACATAAACCCAGATACAATAATAGTTCAAACTCTGGAGTCAGAGAAGAAGTGGAGCATAATTGAAAAATTAATTTCGGTGATAATGAAACGGAAACTAGAAAACGCGCGAACTAGACAAGAAGAATAGACGTAGATGGAGGCAGAATGAGACAGCACTACCTCGATGTATGTGTGAGCAGTTCCGAGGAGATTGCGAGGAGAGGAGGAGGGGTTTTAGTCGGTAGAAATCCGGAACTGCCCAGAAAAGGTAGTCTTGAAGATTTCCCCATCTTCATTAAAAAAATGGGCAAAGCTCGAATGAAATCACTTCATATGGCCTAACAAAAACGATCACCTTGGATAAGAGCTTACCTTCGACTTCAAAAGGAGCCCAAGATTTATTACGTGACTGATATAAAAGCCGGTAAGGATAATTATAGAGTAGCCGCTACTAGTCATCTTGCTATAGCTGTAGTAGACTTTGGGAACCATCACACTGAAGTAACTTCAGACGGTACTGGATTAATTTAGTATGAAATATGTGATTCCTGTAAAAGGAAATCCTTCCCCTCAGTTTGATTGGTAAGGCTAGCCACTTCCCAGGCCGCCACTAAAAAGGGCTTATGGGCCGACGTAGTAAGAGGAAAAAAAAGAAGAATAACAGATTAAGTAGCCGTTAGCCTTCCGGTATTGTTGAAAAGCTATCGCTTTAGTATTAATCTGGCTTACGCGGTGAAGACATATATTGTAATGGTATATTGCCCACAACAATTCTGATTGCCTAGTTAACACAAGAATGAATAGATTCAAAAATGTGCACAGAATTAACTATTTCATTTATTCCAAGAACGTCATTAATTTTACATTAATAAATGCACTTAATATGCGTAGTAGCAATTAAAAATTTGAGTAGGAGATGTTGGCATGAGATAAGAAAGATTTCAGAAGGGGTACGTTCAGGGTTGCAGTAATGCGATGGCAAATGTAGCTTGAATTATGTAGCTGAGACGGTTGAGTTGAATAACGTCAAACAGTGATATGAATTTTAAAAGAATACAAGATGTTTTGCGAAGTATAGAAATTGCATGAGCGTTATAAGTATTAAAGGTTTATAAGCCCCAAACGGCAAGGTAACGGAAAGGAACAGTGCAAAGCAGTACGAGGAAGTTGAGATTGCAAAGAGCAATAAGGCAACCTATCGGAAGACAGACAGTTGATAAAGTGCTAAATAAACGTATGTGATTAAGTGCAATTAAAACTAAGCGATTAAAAGGCAAAGCAAAGTGCTACGTACATAATTTCAAGAATAAGCACATACAAGAGCATTTTATCAATACCATAGTCCATAAATAAACATGCAAATAAATCCTTTTTTCTCATAAACAAATGTAAATCATTACTGCTAAGAAACGAGAATGTCAATTGTTTAACAAGGAGATCAAATAGAAGCTTGTAACAGTTAGGTTATGTGTTAGTGGAGCTCTCAGTTTGTTTAAAATTAATAATAAAGAAAATTATTTGTGGAGCCAAATTTGTGCTCATGATAGTCACCTGGGTGTAGTCTATCTTTGTGGCTAAGTTTAAAAGTGAAAGCTGTGCCCAGTAAAGAGTAATAGCCATCTGCAAATCGTCCTTGGGGCCTCTTTTCCGAGTAGCAGGGGCTTCGGACAGCCATAATCTTGTGTGCTACAGTTACAGAAAATCGTTAGGAGCGCCTGGGTATCGAAATTTGGACCAACAAGCATCACCAAGGGTGTTGTTGCCGTGGCGTCACTTTATTGTGCGAGCAGAATCGGAGCACCACTTCGAAAGGTGAATGTCACAGGAAGCAGGTGGAGGCCTTCTAGTTTCGACATTTCCAGAGACGCTGAACGTGATTCCTTTTGATTTGCGGTTTGAAGCCGTTTTTGCAGTTTCCCGGAAATAAGATAATTGAACCTCAGACCGTCTGTTTGCGTCATCAGAAACAAAACAGGTTAACCGGAAGCCAGGTCACATATTTAGCAGCGTTTACCTGAAGCGGTCTGGCCTTTTTTCGGTTTTGAAATTCAATTTACGCTATTTCCTGTACGTACAGGTAATTTTGTTTGTGGCAGGCAATGTGAGGTTAGAGACTTGTCAAATACAAAGTCACGCATTTGCTATACTGGTTAATTTATCATACAGCAAAGCATTTGTAATACAAGTTGTTGATCCTACCCTGAGAGAGAGCTTATTTCATGTTTTACCGGAGCTAAGCCCTATTTGATGCAAATAGATAAGATACAGAGAACTATAAACCATTCATTGAAGTAATAATTATTATATCGTTTTGATTAGCATTGCATTGGACATAGAATTCAAATATTAAATCCATTTAATTTATTAAATTGTGGTGATTAGCCCTGATTAATTATATGTTTAGTTACTATTACCTTTTAATAGGTACAATATGTTGAAGTGGATTCCATGGATAAGTGTTTTATTGACTTCTCTTCTTTATATAGTTCTGATTCCATAATTTTATTACTTGGAGTATTCGAATCTGTGCAGGTAGAATTTTTACCAGTCTACCATCATTCCTCTTGGTGAAATGTTCATTTGTGTTTTTCTTGATTTTGTCTACTCGTTCGCAATTTGATATTGTTTTACCCATCCTATAGAGTGCTTCTTGGAAGTAATTTATTAGTTTTGATTCCTGGTTCTATAGGCAGTCATGAAAGTCTAATTTCTTTCAGAGCAGGTTTCTGTTTCGTATGGTGCAAAATCTTTAGCGTCTACGATTTGTAGTTCGTCGTACTTCTGAAAAACTTGCTCGCGCATAATCTTATTTTTTGAACTCCCGGAACTAATCGACCTACTTTAGGCGTCATTTTGAGGGACCAAAGTGCCACTTTTATTAATCCCTGAGTCAAAAGTAGAACTTTGGTCCCTCAAAATGACATTATTTACAACATTACTTTAGTTACTCATTTACGTTTATTAAGCCATCCATTTTTCCGAATCGAACGTCTAAATTAAAGAAAAAACAAAATCAGATTTATTTCATGATTTGCAATCCGGGAGTGCAACAAATAGCGTATATACCTGGGGACCGAAGTGCCTTTGATCCCTTGAGTGATTATTGGCCTCGACTTTTTACTCATGGGATCAAATGGTGCACTTTTATCCCTTGGTATATAATATACTATAACAAAACCTATACTTTATACATTTGAGTAGTTTCTCACATAATGGATACGTCTATTGTAATAGGTAATTGTAAATGGAAGTTGGGTGTCGACGCGAAAACCGAACGTATCGGCTCCGTCACACTGCGAAGTTTTCAAGCTATTTAACATAGTGCGAGTAAGATTAAATTTATGAAAAAGTGCAGAGTATCCATATAAGGGTCAGGTATTGAATATAACAAGAAGTCAAACCAGAATAGGTCAATTAGTGTGGGATTTCCGAGCGACAAAACACACAGTCGTATTTAGTAAACAGGAAATAAAGACATCAAGATGAACAATACGGACAGTGATTCAACAGAGGGAGAAAAAAGAAAGAGAGGGGAAGAAAAGGAGGAAAGCGACGAAGAACAAATGAGCTTTGCGAAATCTAAAAAGACATTCAGATCGCCAGCAAGCCATAAACAAAAGAAGGAGGACAAATTAGACAGAGTATTAGATATGCTACAGCAATTAACGGTAGATGTGAACCAAATAAAAATAGAACAGATAAAATTCAATAAGGAGATGGAAGAATTGAAAAAGGAAAATAAAAATTTAAGGGAAGAAAATAAGGTCATAAAAAGTAACTATATAGAGTTAAAAAAAGAGTTACCGAATACAACCGAAAGATTGGAGCAACTTGAAAGAGAAAAGAGAAGAAACAACATAGTAATGCACGGACTAACGATATACTCAAATAATACATTAGAAATAAAGCAGGAAATGGAAAAATTTTTGAAAGAAAAACTAGAAATCGACATCCAAATCAAAAATGCCTATAAAATAGGACCAAAAATCTGCATAATTGAACTAGAAAACACAGGCGATAAAATAGAGATAATGAAAAGAAAAGCGAATTTAAGGAAATTAAACGGCGATAAGATATACATTAATAATGATTTAACAAAACAAGAAAGGGCGATAGATGCAAAGATCAGGAAGAGAGCAGGAGAGGAAAGGGAGAGAGGGAAAATCGTCAAAAGTGGTTACCAGAAGTTATTTATTGATGGAAAGGAGTGGAAATGGAACAAAATAACGAATGAGCTAGAAGAAGTGAAGAAGAAAGAGAAGACAACAAGTGAAATTCCAAAAAGTAATTAATAGTAGAGAGAAGGGAGGTATGAAGACGAACATGGCAAAGTTAAAGGATATGAATATAGGACAAATAAACCAAAAAGTCAATAGTAATGAAAAACTAGGAAAAAACAAGGAAATGGAAAGGAATAAAAAGTATTTGAAAATAGGCACATGGAACATCAGAAGTTTAACGGGAAAAGAAAAAGAACTAGAAGAGGAATTCGAGAAAGCTGACTTAGAAATGCTAGGCTTAACAGAAACAAAGAAGAAAGGAAAAGGAGAAATCGAATTGGAAGGAGGGCATGTATTAATATACAGCGGGGTAGAGACGACACAGAGAGCACAAAAAGGAGTAGGCTGTATCATTAGAAAGGAGAAGGCAAAATTCATAAGTAAATGGACCGGAGTCTCTGAAAGAATACTAATGATAGAAATGGAAATGGAAAAACAAACAAGAGTAACCTTCGTAGTGGCATATGGACCAGATGAAGATGAGATTGCACAAAAGAAAGAGGAATTCTGGGAACAATTAGAAGAAACAATAGAAGAAATTAGGGGAAGATTGATAATAATGGGGGATTTAAATGGAAGAGTAGGAAGGAAACATGAAGAAACCGGAGAAGTAATAGGAAGTCACGGCGAGGACACCAGAAATAATAATGGTTTACGACTGATTGATTTTTGTATACAGAATCACTTGATAATAACGAATACCTTCTACAAACACAGGGAGGTGCATAAATATACCAGAGAAGTAGTGAGCAGGAAAGAAAAATCCATTATAGATTACATAATAATAAACAGACAATACAGAAACGAAATAAAAGATACAAGGGTGAAAAGGGGACCTTAAATATATTCAGATCACTATTTAGTGATGTCAAAGATGGAGATACAAACAGAAATGTTTAAGACAACCAGGAATACGGGAGAAAGCAGAAATATTATTACTGAATCAATTAAATCCTACAAATTGGGAAATGAGGAGACAGTAAAAGTATACAAAGAGAGAGTAGAAGAACAGATGAAAGAAATCAACAAAAAAATAAATAACTTACCACTAGAAGTAGCATGGAAGTGTATCAAAGAAACATTATTAACAACGGCAAAAGAAGTATGTGGAAGTACAAAAATTATCAAAGGCAAGAGGCAAACAAGCTGGTGGAGTGATGATATAAGAAAAGAAATACAAAGAAAGAAACAATTATGGAAAGATTATTTGGGAAAGGGAACACAGGAAAAATATGACAAGTATAAAGAACAGAGAATTAAAGTAAAGGAAAAGGTTAAACAAGCGAAAGTAAAAGCCTGGGAAGAGTTTGGAGAAAGGATGGAAAAGGATAGCTTAGGGAATCAAAAGTTATTTTACAAGGTACTCAAAACACTGCGGAAAGGAAAGACACAGAAAACTAATTATATAAAATCGAAAGATGGAAGAACGCTAGGAAACGAAGAGGACAGCATAGAAAGATGGAAAGAGTATTTTAAGGAAATATTGTCTGTAGAAGACAGGCACAATATAACAACAGAGGAAGAGGGAGAAACGAATACGGAAAAAGACGTAGAAGATGATGAAATAGAAGAAGAAGAAGTACGAGAAGCAATGAAAAAGTTAAAAAGAGGCAAAGCTGCGGGACAAGATGCTATAACGGCAGAAATGGTTATAAATCTGGATAAAACGGGTATAGAAGTGCTTACTAAACTGTTTAATAAAGTCTGGCAGGAAGAGAAGATCCCAAAAGATTGGGAATTGGGAATACTGATCCCAATATTTAAGAAGGGTGATAAAAGGGACTGCACAAACTACCGAGGAATTACAATGTTACCCATAATATTGAAGCTATATGAAGGTATCTTAGAAGCAAGACTAAGGAAACTAACAGAAAAACAACTAGAGGACTCACAGTGTGGTTTCAGGAAGGGTAGAGGGGTCCAAGACCATATATTTGTAGTAAAGCAAATAATAGAAAAATTTACCACAGAAGAAATATTTATAGCCTTCATCGACCTGGAAAAGGCTTTTGACAGTATATTAAGAAAAGCTGTTTGGAGAAGTTTAAAAAAGAGAGGAATAAATGACAAACTGATAAAATGTATAAGAAGCTTATATGAAAACACAAGAAATTACGTAAGAACGGGAAACATGCAGTCGGAAGAGTTCATAACCAAGGAAGGACTTAGACAAGGAGGAGTCCTCAGTCCCGCACTGTTCAATCTAGTAATGGATGATGTTTTAAAGGAGATAAAAGATAAAGTAAAGAAATTAAAAGTAGGATACAGGAAAATGGAAGTAGTAGAAATAGCTGAAAGTGTATTTGCGGATGATTTAATTATATACGCAAAGAATGAGAAAGATTTACAGTACAACCTACAGCTATGGCACAAGGCTCTGCGTAATAAAAACTTGGAAATAAATACTGAGAAAACTAAGGTGATGGTGATAGGGAAAGAGGACACAAACATAGTTATAAAACTAAACGGTATAGAGATAGAACAAGTACAATCATTTAAATATCTAGGAGTGAAAATACAAAAGAATGGAAGAATAGATGCGGAATTAAACGATAGACTAGAAAGTGCAGCAAAACTTTACCATGCATTAAACAATTCGTTCATTCGAAAAAAAGAAATATCAAAAAAGACGAAGATCACGGTGTTCAAATCCATTTTCAAACCTATACTGAGATACGGTAGCGAAAGCTGGGTATTGACAAAGCAAAAGCAAAGTAAAATACAGGCTATAGAAATGAAATTCCTAAGAGCCATACAGGGGGTTACGAGAAGAGACCATATCAGAAATGAAAGAATAAGAGAAGAATTAAAAGTTGAACCGATCATGAAAGACATAAAACGACAGCAGTTGCGATGGTTTGGGCATGTAGTGCGAATGGGGGAAGAAAGAACAACGAAAAGAATATGGGAGGCAAGAACACAACAGAAAAGAGGAAGAGGAAGACCAAGAAAAACATGGAACAAAGAAATAGAGGAGAACCTAAGAGAAGAGGGACTGTCATGGAGCGAAGGGAAAAGAGAGGCACGGAATAAAAAAGAGTGGGCCAAGAGGATCCATAGAAAAACCTAAATATAGAATGACTTCAATGACTTGTAATAGATGTATTGTAGTGTAGTAATGTAAAATACCTGAATGTATTGTAATACCTTAACACCTTAACGGTAGAATAAGGTTTTGATTATATATATATATATAATTGTAAATGAACAATTGATCTTTATCGACGATATACGGTGTATTAACTCATGCCATAAATTTAGCTTAGAACAAAATTTCTAAAATTGTTGTTTATGCTACCCCCATGTTAGTTTCTATGGAGATGCATCTCAAAGTATTTTATAGTACCATCTTTGGGATTTCAAAGTACGTGAGTTCCGTTTACTGGTAGTGGAAGAGAAGTACAAGGTGAAACAAATATGAAACGGGACTGGCACCACTGCGGCTGCTATGACAGCATAGGGGGTTGGGAAGAAATTCCCAACAAAATGTTCTTAGACTGATCATCTTCTTGAAAAAGGTCCCGTAGAAATTACATTCTTGATAATGACATTCCCTGAAATTACATCTGTTGAATGAACTACCTTGGAGTCAAGTTAACCCGAAAATAACGTCACTGGAAATAATATTTCTGAGCAGTGATCGTCAACATCTGTAAAATTTTGAGATTCTAGGAGAAGAACGGAAATCTGAGTGGTCACGAATCGCTCGTTTGAGGCAGTCCTTCTGTGGAAGACCGGCTTGAATTATAGCTACAGCTGTTGCTATTATATGACCAGGAGCCTCTTGTGTCGTTTCCATTCGCATCCATTTGTTCTGCGAAGTCGCTTTTGTGAGTATGGTTTCCGCTGCGTTTTCTCACTGCGTTATCATACGTGTGAATAAGACTTGGAAATTACTGCCGAACCACTTCTCGCAACGCCAGCTTGCTTTATGGTCATCACCGTCCCTTTTTCCGGGGATATTGCTCCCCGATACGTTGTTTCTTGCTACGTTTTTCTTCTGGGAATGTAATTTCCGTAGATGTTAATTCCAGCGATCTTATACTGAAGATCTTTCTTCTTAGATTCATAAAAAACTGCATCCTCCCGAATTCTATGCAGAGAGCAGATAATCTCGCAGCTTAAGTGGCGTACTATCAAAGTCTGCGTTCTAGGCTATGTATGTGGTTAAATAAATTAGTGTAGGTGTCACGTGCGACACAAGGTCATGAAGCAGATAGTGAACATCAAACTTTGCTTTAAACTGAGAAAAACTGCCAAGGAGACATTCGCAACCTTAAAAACTGTATACGGTGGCGAAACCTGGTCCCATACTCGTGTTTTTCGAACGGTTTGATCAGTTTAATAATGGTCGGGAGGATCTGTTTGATGATTGGAAACCAGGTCGACCAATCAGTTAGACACACTGAAATCAACGAAAGTGTCCGACAATTACTGGCCGCTGATCAATAACTGACATTAAGGACGATATGGCAGAAAATAGTTATTTGTTTCATTAGTAAAAAAAATGCATGATTTCGGGACAAGTAAGACAGATCGCCGGACGACGGGCAGCGGAGTCCGGTGAGTCTTACGCTTTCCGAAAACGCATTTTTTGTACGAATGAAACATACTATTTTTTCTCCAACTACTCAGAAATTCGGTAATATGACTTATTATCTAGAATCAAACATTGTAGGTTATATTGTAGAACTGTCATGGCGCAAATAAACAATCACTGTACGGGAAAAATAAACAACAACGACGGCGACTGCCGAATATTGATGAAGCGTTTGCTTTTTATTTAAAATTTACCATGTCAAACCCTATCTTGCGTCCATTTTTGTACTAGTGCAAATATGAATCGAAAAGTGTACAGTTGCCAAAGTAATTTGTGAACATCCTGAAATGACTTACTTTTTATACAAAATTATTCGACAATATGGCGTCTTATTCGCGTGGTTGGAGAAAAAATGTTTATCAGTAGTGAAACCTTTGGGACTAGTTTGGAGAAACGTTTATGGAAATGAAAATATCGATTTGTTACTGATGACGAGTCGTGGTGGTTTCAGTAAGATCCACACATTAAGAGACAAAGCATAAACTGGCGGTCGAAAATGTTGTCCATACCAAAAAATCTGCCTCCAAAAGTCTAAGTGAAGGTGAAGGTCAATGACAATTATTTCAAAAGATGAAAAGTAATTGGCTATGTTGAATGATATTTCCAACGACTAATCCTGACGCGCGATGTGCGTTTCTATTGCTTCTGTATGCATGAAAACCTTTCACACTTAATGAAGCACTGTTAATCCGAATGCGGTTCACTCATGCTTGCTACCTTGTATCATAGGAACCGTTTTTATCCTTTAATTCTGTCTATTCTGGTGGTTTAGTGGTTTAGGATGATACCTATGACTGAATTATTACTTACTAAAAGAGTGTAGGTGTTGAATTTGTTCGAGGCGTTTCTTTTTATATGTTCTACCTGCAGGGGGTTTTATTAGTACATTTATAATAGATAATTGCCAATTTGTTCTTCTTAGCGAGTCAATTGCCAATTTTTTCTTGTTAGCGAGTTTGTGATGGTATATTATGAGTGAGATAACTTTGAAAAAGATATTGATAAATGCTTCCTGCAGATAGATGTCTATTCTAAGATTATCATGGCTGAATTACCTTATAATGTTAATAACGATTCTACGTATGACGCTGCAAAGGCGATTTCTCTACGCTGTGATTAAGCACAAATTAATAACTAGAGCAGCATAGTTTACTGTGAAAATATTAAAATGGTTATGTAACAAACCAACTTCCTGTCATTTGCATTCGATTATTAGTGTTATATAATGTGTTTCATTATTATTTAGGTCAATATATATAGTAAAGGTAATGGTTTCGACATATCTAAAGGGATCCCTGAATCAAGTTTACCCAAAGAATACGGAGGTAATGGCGGTAGCTTTGATGAATTGGCAGGTGAGACAGACAGTGATATCTAAACTATAATTTCTAACAAATCATTTTGTAGCTGTGTGGAAGCAGAAGATTGAAAGCTATAGGGCATCCTTCTTACATAACCAGCTTTTTTACGCCAATGAAGAGCTTCGACCTGGACGCTCCAAAATCTCGTCGGAATTAGGGATAGAAGGCAGCTTTAGAAAACTAGATATTGATTAATGCATTCTGTGTCTAGATATATTGTTGCTAATAAGTACTAATATTAGTAAATGACTTCGCTACTGTCTACGTGTATCTAAGTGTATAATTATAAATTACAATAAAAATTACATTCTTTCATAAACAGCGAAATCTGTTTTGTCGAACTACACGTTTGAACAGCAGCAACACTTCTGGTGAAAATAATCACTATCAATTCTGTGATATAAAATGAGTGAATGAAGCAAACGATTATTAGATATGTTGCAAAGAGGGGATAAACGGTCGGCCTTACCTTTTGGCGAAAGTTGTATTTGTTATTTTGCCGGCTGGTAATTATCGGCCTAGTTAGGCTAGCGCGCCGCGAGGGTCGCAGGGTTCCAGCTATGCTGAAAGAGAATAATAAAAAAAATAGGAGAGGGCGCCAGGTCCTCGACTCAGAGCTAATCCTTATGCCGGACCGTACATAAGGTAAGGACAATTTCCAGCAGAACAAAGAAAAATAATCAAACCAACCACCAATGAAAATATCACAGCTTTATTGTAAAATGGTGGATATGTACTATAGTGCAAATACAAACACAATTATATACTAAATCGGGCAGGCGTTCAAATACATATACGTATCCATACGCAGGGCGTCGCGGAGACAATTAAGATAATGTAAATTGATTAAGCGTGAGTCGCGGAGCGGGTTTAAAATTGCACGTGCACCGGCTCAGAGCAATACAAGTCTACCTTGGCTAACGTTTTAACCCCGAAGGTTAGCCCTAACTGACGCTATATCTATATCCAAAATTTTCTAATGGGCGGAATCAACGTGCGTTTGCGTGGCCACACATGAACGACGGTGTCCACATTAAAAATGCATTAAAGTATAAGTATGAATATTTACATGCTAATGAAAGCGAAGGCTTGGATTTGCCCCTTACCCGGTTAGCGGAGATCGGCAAATAATCACAATGCTCCCGTAGCGAGTTCACGCGACACCGCCACCGTGGTGTGCCTATCTTCACGCTGAACGTTTGACATGAAAATAGCCAAGCTTAGGGCGTCCGAACTGTGTTATGCTGCCAAACCCGGGTGTCTTATGCAAGCGGGTGAGTCAAAGCGACGTCCAGATAGGACACAAGTGAAGCTCAAAGCCCTACAAGTTCTACTCTATAAATGTTTCAGATAACGCAGAGGTCAGTGGGTGTGCCCACCGAAGCAACAACTCCAGAGCAGTACACAGGTAAACCTTATGACCTCAATTTAGCAAGTAGCAGAGGGTAACCGCATATCATTGCGCGGCGGCCCTAACAAGAATAACACAATTACAAATATTAATAAGCTAACGATGCACGAAACTTACTATCGCACGATCCGTGCTGATAAAAACACACATGCCCTAAGTACTAACGACATGAAACAGTATGATTCAATTCAAATTATAAGTTACAACAGGAGCAATGCATATTAACTACAATAACGTCTTGCCTGCAGGAAAGTTCACCAGAACCTAACCTCTCCGTTTGCTCCCCTGTGGTTGGACGTAGCTAACGAAGCAACGAGGACGGCCGCAGCTGCGGGATGCAGTGCCAGCTATGGAGGCTGCAACTAACTTGCAAGTGGGTGTAAAGCAGTTGCTCAATCTTCAGCGTAGCTCACAAGAGTTGAAAAATTCACAGGCGATGCGACCATCTTAGGGGCCCAGTGCATCGGACTGGATTCCAGCAGGGTGCAGTCGAATGGGGAAGGTCTACTCCAGACAGGAAAGATTTCAACCAGATGGGGAGTGTTTTAACTCCCACCGGAAATGGCTAAAAACGCACAGAACCCAAATGTATTCCCGATTAAGAAGAAACTGGCCTAATCTTACCTCAAGCTGGGGTGGAGCCGAAAGAAGCGTGCTAAAGTCGGTTCCAGGAGATCCGCCAAAAGCGAAAGGACGCAAGTAAGTAGCTAACCAATAATTACGAACGCCCACGATAACGCAAAGGGCTATGAAGCACTTAGCTGCAGAGGAAAACCTACTAGCACGACAGTTTAGCTTGAAAAGAAAGCCGAAAAATTCAAAAACCCAGCCTACAGGTCATATGATAACACAATTTGGGCCAGAAGATGCCAAAAAAACCCAGTCAGGCAAGTTTGACTGCAGGAAAAGATAACATTGCTCTAGCAACAAATGGAATAGTTTAAAATAATTGTAACACCGGTTGCCTAGCGGCCGTACCCAAATATTTGTAAAAATATAGCAACAATAAACCTAATTTGCAAGATATGAGTAATTAAACGAGGGGTTGCTTATGAAACTGCATGATAATTATAGGAGAGTAATTAAAAATAAGATATAGCCAATTATACCCAGTCTAAAGCATGCAAAAATTGACAAAAGCCAACCATAAATATTCAGGTTCAAAAATTCAGCTAGCAGAAGTTCAATACTACGGCGGACGCTCCAAAAGTATCGTAACAATGTAGTAAAATATTTCTTTTAGTTTGTTTGAAATATGTTGTATAACTGTTGTCAGTCCCAGCACATTGTTGATCGACTGACACGTGACTAAATAAGATACAAGGTAAATTAACAAATGTAGATAAATATTTAAAATCGTTTACAAATATAAATTGATAGAAACAACCACAGTATCGCTAACGCGAGTACCGATGAATTTAAAGCGCCCAAGTGCCAGACCGTTACCCTATATTCTTGGTATTTATTTTTGTTACATGCACGTATAGTATTTATATGAAAACCCAAAAAATCAGTCTTGTAACATTGTCCATGACTGTCTTGCCCACCTCGGTAAATTACTGATAAAATTACTTACCGATCCAGAAAAAGCATTCTTCTTCATATATCACCCAATTAATGTTAATGTCTAACGTTTGCAAACAAGAATGGTGGCTATCGTATTATTCGTGACGTATTTTTCATCTTTTCCTGCAAATCTTGAAATGTAACTTACAAGGGTAGCGTAAACAAGTTGTAGCATGTGATTTCATAGATTAAATTTGGGTCGCTGTATCGTACATCTCCTACCAATCCACTGGTTATGGTAATTATCTTGTAACAAATTTCAAATAATCCCAGAATTATGCCATGCTTGAAAAACGACAGGTTTCCTCGAATGCGTTGTGGCCAAGCAAAATGTCAGTTAACAAATATAATTACTCTGCACCTACTAAACATCCAGGTATAATTATTTGGGGGCCGATGAGGATATCACTCACTATTCCTTCTCAAACGCTAACGCCCAGAGTTGTTCACTATAATTTCTCTAATTATTTTCAAATATTATAACGCTACAAGAGTAAATTTGAGAGCTCTCCAGCTAGACCGAGTGGAGGCGGGTGCAGTTCTCTAAATTATGTATTTACCAAATAACATGAGCGGCAACAGGTTTTTTTCAGTTACAACAAATATAGTCAGATAGGTTAAGAACTTATAAACTCAGATTAATCGCGGCAATCAATAACACAATATCTGAAATACAGAAGGTAGCAGCAACGAAATCCGACACTGAATGATATAACCACGTGCATTAGATTTACTAAACAACGCTGCATATAATAACCAGACAGAAGTATTATGAATTTTTATTATGCGTTACTTACTCGAAAGCAGTATCCCAATTTAATGCTATTATAGCAGCAATTAGTACTATACAAATACACAAACTAATATAGAACCAAAATGGGCCATTACATATCATATACAATTACGGTTTATTTTACTGCAGTTGTGGTACGAATATCATTACGACAACTTATTCCCAAGCAATATATTTTTGCTGTGTTTACAATGATCTTCTAAATATAACTTTATAATGATAAATTTGAGGAAGTTTCCGACGTTGCAAACGAAACGTACATAATTAATTAATACCTTGGATGTTTTATTGAAAATTGGCTGCTGTTAGTTTCCTACCCAATATATACAACATATTAGGTAATGCACATGGCCCCAAATAGCTCAAAACTGTGACTGCAGGCAATCAAGGCCAGCACAAATCATTATCGTAGCCCTCGATCCAGGCTCCCATAGTGCAGAAAGATCGCAGAAGCCTCCAAAGCCTCCGGGTGACGTTTGTAGTGGAATTATCCAGCTATCGTAATTGTTGGTAATTTGTACCAAGCAAGTAACGTATTTCACCTCTTAGATGACTCTAAATACACCACAAAAGAGTTAGCTTATTGAAATTACGTTATCACAATTTGAGAGAGAAGAAATTTCACTCACCCTGTATGTTACAGGTGATTAGTCAAAACGTCAAGAAAATCCTGTGATCATGTACCAAAACCTACCCAATGTTCGAACCAGCATACCAGCGAAGCTTCCACAAATAATAACCCTCCCAAATTTAAGCTAAGTGCTAAACTTGGAGTATAATTTACAGAATCTTGCCGACAAGGAAGCTACATTTCTTGAGACAAAAAGAAAACAAAAGCTTTGTTATTATACTCCTGCTCCTTCTGCTGGTAAAACAGATTATAACCCAAACACTAACGCTGCGTGTACACAACGACCGTGTTCCACTAAAGGAGTTTTTACACGGCCATGTATTATATACAAAGTCAATTCTGATGATAATTACGAGTTTGACACGTAACAATCTCTCTTGGAATCTAGTTATTCTAACGGCATCTTGATTTTTACTGACCCAGATTTGAGTGTTATGCGAGTATAAAACTCCCTTGCTAATAAAGCTAGCTTCATCGGTAAACAAAGCGAACTACAGGAAATCATATTGCTCGGTTTTTTACTAAGCATCCACAAAATGCTTGTCGTCTTTGATCATCTTCTACTTGTAACACCTTCGGATATGGATGCCAGCTTAAGCTCGTAACATCAGCCACAAAGAAGACTGCGGATACCAAATTGAGTAACAAGTCGTCTTGCGCTAGTACCTGATTTATTTTCTGCTTCTTGCAAGACATGCAGCTCCATTTGCTGAGCATTGTTATCTTTATAGCGTTTTGCCAAGTAGTTTTGGGTCCCTTAATGGTGTCACTGCACTTAGATGGGGATCGCCGGGACCGGGAAATCTACCAATTTTATACCCTATGGGCTTGGGTACTATTTTCACTAACGTCACTATACACTCAAATCATGTGAACCTTCTAGGTGTTCGTAAAAGCGGGCGGGTTAAAAACGCCATGACACTAATAGATATATAAATTTTTGGAATAGTGCACTTCATTACAAACACCTGCGGCATTTATTTTCTTGGGATAGGTAACTCGGATTTTAACAGATTTATCCTTGAAGGTTGCGTAATTATCCTAAATTAGTTTACGTACCAGTGCACAATGTATTCATTTGCGAAAAACCGTATTACGTCATTACTCGGAAATGAAGCCATTTTTAAAATACTTTGGGAATATCAGTTTATTTTTTTATTTTTTTATTTACAAGTTATTGTCAGATCAACAAAGGGAATTGTTATACATGACATATGTAATATAGATTAACAATTGCAATAAATGGCTTGGCAAGACTATTTGTAACGTCTTGTTTACAATAATTACAATAATAAATTTTGTAATTAATAGTTAATTAAGTAAGAGTAATTGACAAATAATAATTGAAGAAGAGATAACAATAGTTTTTACGTTAATCACTATTTTCGTCAGAGGCTACTAGATCTTGTGGTAGTCTTCGTTTTAATCTACCATGTATGTTCATCTGGCATAAGTTTTAATAAATGACACCATCACATGTTCTCGCGTTTTGTAAAAACTTTTTAGCGGTTTCACGAATGAACTCGTTCACAGGTGATACTCCTAGCTCGTAGTGCAACTGGTTGTTACGAATATACCACGGCGCGTTCACTGCTATTCGTAAAACTTTGTTTTGAAATCGTTGTAGTTTATTGATGTTCGTTTGAGATGTAGTACACCAAACTGGACAGGCATAGAGAATTAATGGGCGTAGTAGCGTTTTGTACATTAAGATGGCGCATGCAGGCTTCAATGTTGACTTGCGATTAATCAATGGATAAAGTTGTCTTAACCTATTGTTGCCCTGTAACAATTTGTGATTGAGATGAAAGCTCCAGCTTAAGCGCGTGTCCAAGTAGACGCCGAGATACCTAACTGCCGAGTCCGTTGAATTCCATTGTATGGGATTGCCATCAATGCTGATATTAGGCACTGTAGTTATTTTCCTTAAAGTAAAGATTTTAGTTTGACATTTCGTGGGGTTAGTTTGAATATTCCAACTTTTAAACCAGTTGGTAATCTTGTCTGCGGATTTTTGTAATTGATGCACTGCCTCTTGTATATCGGTATTTTGAGTGATTATTGCTGTGTCGTCTGCAAATGCGGCTATGGATGCCGTGGTTGCTGGGGGATCGGATGTGTAGATGTTAAACAGCAGAGGTCCTAGTATGCTGCCTTGTGGAACTCCAGCATGCACTTGTTTAGTCTCGGATATGCACGAGTTGATCTTGACCGCAAACGTTCTATCTTCTAGAAATGAGAAGATGACTGCTAACAAATAGTTGGGAGCATTTAAGTTAAGGAGCTTTTTCTTTAGGCCTGCGATCCACACCTTATCGAAGGCCTGAGCAACATCCAGAAAAAGGACTGTAGTGTAGCATTTGTTGTGGTATCCTCTTTATATTATTTCAGTAATTCGCTGGAGCTGATGATAAGTTGAGTGCCCTCTCTTAAAGCCAAATTGGAATGGTGGTACTATGTTTTGGGTTTCCACGAATTCTAGTAATCTAGTGTAAATGATTTTTTCGAAGATTTTGGACAGTGTAGTAAGCAGGCTTATTGGCCGATAGTTCTTAATGTGTCCTTTGTTTTTCCCGGGCTTGGGAAACATAAGGAAGTGGGCGTGTTTCCAATCACGGGGGAAGTACCCAGTGCGGAGGCATGCATTTAACGTTGAGGCTAGGTGTGCCAGGCATTTCTTGGTCAGGTGTTTTAAGATCGTGTTGGATATAAGATCATGGCCAGGTGATTTTCGCTTGGGCAGGGCAGTTATGATTTGGGCTATTTCTCTCGGAGATGTTGGGCGAATGTTTTCGGTTATAACTGGATGATGTCGTTCAATATGATTAATTATGTGGGAAGCATGTGTAGGATTACAGATAGATAAAGGCGTGAAGACATGTTCTAGGTGTGTAGCAAAAGCTTCGGCTTTTTCGCTGTCTGTGTAGTAGGCGTCATTGCCATTGGTTATAGTGGGCAATTCTTCATGTTGCTTTAATATTCTTTTTGTGGTTTTCCACATACCTGGATCGCTAGGGCCGATGCTTGCTATGTGTCTTCGATTTGATTCCAGTTTGTATTCGTCGAGTTCCTTTTTGAGACGATGAGTAAGGCTGTTTAATAGCCTTTTCGTTTCTGGGTTTCTAGTTCGTTGCCACTGGCGTCTGGTTTGGCTTCTTGTTTTAATGAGCTGTAGTATATGATTGGGAGGATGGTTAATGTTTGAGGATATAGGTTTGGTAGAGGTTATAACTGATGACTTTACCGCAGTCACAATTGATGTGGTGATGTTAGTTACTGCGATATCTAAGTCTTTTTGAGTCTCACAGATGTTCGGTTCTCGAAGGTTGTGGTCTAGGTTTTTTTGGAAAGAATTCCAGGCAATTGGTCCATTGATGAGACTTTGGGGAGGTGGTCTTATTTGTGGCGTGCTGTGGAAGGATGCTAGTACCGGTAAATGGTCGGAATTAAGTTCCATTATAACTCTCTGGTTGATCTGCTTCGAAAAGTTTTTCTGCAGGATGACATCTAGTATGTCTGGAAGGTGGTCTGTGCGGTAGGGGAAGTAAGTATACTCATCTGGGAGCAGGATTTGAAATGCATAAACAGTTGAATAATGGTCGAGTTTAGTACCTTCAGGATTGGTGGCTCGACAGCCCCATGTAATATGTTTACAATTAATATCTCCTATTACTAGTATCTGATCAGTTGTATTGAATAGGATCTTTATGTCGTTTTCATTTAGTTTTTTATTTGGCTGCCTATATACGCTATAGATAGTTAAAGTGCTTTGATCACTTAGTTTGATTTTAGCTCCAACAGATTCGAGTGTAATGTTTGGGATTTCAGGAATGCATGAGTGTTCGATTTTTTTCTTGATAATGATTGCTACTCCTCCGGAAGCAATTCTGGAATTTCGATCTTTACGATATACACTGTATCCTGGTATTTTGAGTGCGTCATTTTCGGATAAGTGAGTTTCGGAGAGGCATGCTATGTCAATATTGTACCTAGCCAAGAAAGCTATGAATACTGATTTTTGGTTAGCGATTCCGTTTGAATTCCAGTTGAGGATTGTTAAATTTTCTCTTGCTCGTTGGGTCTTAGGGTCCATTGAACAGTAGGGGTAATAAGGTGGTTGTAAGGAATGATTTGATTTGTGGAAGGTAGGGTGTTATTAATTCTAAAATGATTTTGATAATATTTGTAGATTCTGTTGATTGAGCTGGTATTGAAGTTGATGAAATAGGGTTGGCGTTTAGGGTGTTTTTAATCTTGTCAGCATATGAATATATTGGATTAACACGTGAGCTATTGGTGATTGGCCTATTTTTAACAAGTTTCTGCTGGAGTTCAATGTGATGGGTACAGCCGCGATAACTTGCCGGGTGGTCACCGCCGCAATTTGCGCATGTCGGCTTAGTATTAGTCTGCTTAGTACACTCATTATGTTTATGGTTCCCTGCACATTTTACGCATCTGTAAGAAAGAGCGCAGTAGTTTTTTGTGTGGCCATATCGCTGGCATCGATGACATTGCGGTATGTTAGTTGGTTTCTTTCTCATCTCTACGGTCACTATCGAATGATACATTGATTTTAAAGTAAAAATTTTTTTCCCCTCATCATTGTTGGTTAAATCAACAGCGCACACTGGAAGTGGTTTTTTATCTTTAGTTAGTAGTCTAGTTACATTGATGACAGGCAAAATTTTTAGTTCTTCTTTTATTTCGGCAGCAGTGAGTGATAGCGGCACATTTTTTATTACCACCGACAGTGGTTTTTGATTTGGATTTTGGAATGTGTGAAACTGAATTCCATTTTCGGTGTAAAATTTAGTTAAAGTCCGATAATCGTTTTCATTTGAAAGATTAATTCGAAGCGTATTTGTGTTGCACATTGTAGTAAACGTGCCAGTTATCATTTCTCCGATATCTGCCACTAGACTCTTGTGGTTTATGGCATTGTGCAAATATATTGGTGGAATTTTAGGTTTATTAATATTCGAAACAGGTTCAGTGGTTGGTTTATTTGCTTCTTCTGTGTTAATGCCACTGTCATTTTGTGGAGGCAAATAAAATTTATTTTTCGTGATTAGTTCTTCGGTGGTCCACATATATCGTTTTTGTACCACGTTTAAAGGTGGTGTTAATTCGTCGCTTTTGCGCTTATTTGGCGCTTGTTGATCCATTTTGTAACCATTGGTTGATATAACGATATTTTATAAAGTTAGATAGTATTATGAAAATTTACTCACAAAGCAGGCTATTAAGATAGCTTTAAGGTCAGCTGTGTTGCACTGATAGCGGAGCGCACACGTAGTGCCCGCACCGTTTCACTGCTCGCAACGACCCCAGTTTATTTTGGGACCTTGTACATACCTATTGAAATATAGATTTTATTTTATTATTAGCAGGTAGGGAGAAATTTTAGAAGTAGTAATTGCATGTTATAAAAAGCGAATAAGGCAAACGAGGATTAGACATATTCAACCAATTAATATGTTTAAGTTGTATGAGATATGGCTTCTTTTTCTAATGCCAAATATTAAACGAAAAGAGCAAGTTTGGATTCACTGAATTCTGCAGTAGTGATGCAAGCACCTTTAGCTTGTTGCTTCACTTACACCCAAGTAAATCACCTACGACCAATGGCTTGTTTCATTCCTGGCCTTGCCAATACATGTCAGGTAAAATTAGTTCACAAAATCCCAACAGAAGAAGAAGCGGTACCATACCCTCCTAGTGATGAGACTTGTATTGACGTAGTTACAGCGAAGTTCAGATGCAGCGACAGATGGCTACCACTGCTAGGGTGAGCATATGCCAAATATGCTTCGCTGCTCACGGTAGATGTCGCTGTCACAGTCGAGGGATTTATGTCACCTCATAAAAACGAAAGTATAGCTATGAATTAGGTCATGTACGACGTCGAAGATGCTCACAGTTGTTCATCCTCGTTGATTACATCGAGATCTAGGACAATAAAGATGTCAAAACAAAAAAGTCTGTTTTTTTGTAGATGTAGAAGATAGGTATCGTAATAACTTGCACCTGATTGGTTTACGCATATCAATCAATTGATAGATTATGACATTTGGATAATACCAAACCCGTATATAATAATAATAATAATAATAATAATAATAATAATAATAATATGGTCCTTATTTACACATATAACAATGGATCACAATTTACATAAAAAGAAAAAAAACACATATATTCAATCATTAATAAGAAAGAAAAGATATATGGAGGGCGAGATTCAGCTCAAAGCAGAAGCAGTGAGCTGTTCTTCCACCTAACCCTACGTTGCAAAAACAACAAAAACACACAATACTAAAACTATAGTCTGGCTTTGCCTTCACTGTTGCCCGAAAACCGCAACGCATTAAAAAAAATGAAATAAAATAAAATAAAATAGGGGAACACGTTAAATTTGTCTTGAATGAAGTGTTTTGCTAAGCTGGCACCTAAACGAGGATAAAGATAGTGTTTGTACTTTGAGGTGTACGGGCAAGTCACCAAACCATTTCGCAATGTTATATAGATAACGACGTTTTCCAAATTCACTGTAACGTAATGGAACAGTAATATTACCCCTAAACCTCAAATTCTAATTATGCACATCTGTACGAAATGAGATTTTGTTATATAAGTACGGTGGAGTCTTAAATAGCAGAATTTTATAATACAAGACGGAGCGATGAAAGAGTCGCCTGTTGATCATATTTAACCACCCAGCATCTTTAAGTTTATAAGTTATCCTGTCATATTAACGTATACCATAAATAAGTCGCAAACAGGCATTCTGTAGTTTTTGAATCCTAACTTTATCCTGATAATCAAGACATGAATCGTATACTACGTTGCAATAGTCCATCTGTGATAAAGCCTTTACCCCGGTGCTTAAAACATGTCGGTTTTGGTATATAGATCGCAGATTGCAATAAGCTTTCTGCAAACATTTAAAGACATGTTGCTTAAAACGTAGCGAGGAATCCAAAATTAATCCCAAGTTTTTTATAGTTTCAACAACTGGTAATAAATTGTCGAAAATTTTGACTTGTACATGAAGTTTCGCAAATTCAATATCTTTTTTCTTTCCAAAATATATTACAGACGATTTATTAGCATTAAGCTTTAATGAATGCTGTTGAGAAATGATAGAGAGACGTTCCAAATCTTTATTAATAAATGAATTTGCTAAATTTGCGTTTGCAGCATGAAAAGAAAAATAAATCTGCGAATCGTCAGCATAAAAATGAGAATTACAAGAAACAATCGCAGAAGAAAAATGAGAAACGTAAATCGTAAACAAAAGTGGACCAAGAATTGAACCTTGGGACACTCCTCTATTATTAACTATAAAGTTGGAAATATGGTTGCCAACTCTGACAGCTTGTAACCGCCCACATATATAATTCGACAATAAGGAAACTGCATCGGGTTTTAGACCAATATAGTGTAAAATCGATAACAAAGTTTTATGCTCAATTGTGTCGAAAGCTTTTGAATAATCTAAGAGAATAAGCACTGTGACTTTGCCAGCATCAGTAGCAGAAACCAGATCATCGACAATATTTAAGAGAGCAGTGGCACAACTATGTCCTTTTCTGAAACCCGACTGTGTAACAGGTAGTATTTTATTTGAATCTATATGTTCACGGAGTTGTTGCTCAATGATCCTCTCGATAATTTTTGACATTGCTGGTAAATACTGATTGGCCTCAGATCTTTAAAAGTTTTAGGACTATTTATTTTAGGGATAGGATTAATAATAGTATACTTCCAGGCTTCTGGAAAAACAGAATTGTTTAAACAATAATTAACGAGATGAGTTATGACAGGCAGAAGAAAAGGGACAGAAAATTTAATAACAGTAATACCTATGCCGTCATGACCAATCGCGTTAGTTTTAATGGAAGATCTAATTTTTAGTACTTCCAATTAATTTACAGATTTAAAAACAAAATATGAATTAATAGAGTTTTTAACATTAGTAGAGTAAAAAGTACGAATATTATCAGAATTTGTCGAAATTTGAGGTATAGAGTCAACAAAATAATTATTTAATTTGTTACTATCAGATAATTCAAAAGGTAAGTCTGCTCGAACCGTTTTTTTCGAAATATTGAGTTCTTTTAGGTTTTTCCAAAACAATCGCGTGTTGTCAGTAAATACAGAATTAAAGTATGCCTTTTTTTCTCTTCTAACGGCACTTACAACTTGATTCCGCAGTTGCTTATAAAAATTAAAATGATTAGGATTTTTCGATTTTTTTAATTTATGTAACGCCTGATCTCTTAACAACATCATGTCCTTAAGTGTATTAGTTAGCCATGGAGCAGATGCTTTAGTAATCCGAAGTGTTTTTTTCTGGAGCAAACAAATCTAATAAGGTTAATACATTTTCGTTAAAAAACTTGACTATGTCATCTATATTATTTATATAATAAATATTATTCCATGGAATAGAGCGCAAAGCATAATCAAATTCAATATAATTAAAATGTCTGAAACTTCTACATGTTTTAAAAATAGGTTGTTTGTTTTTTAAGTTGGGCAAATTAATACTACAGCATACCGAATAATGATCAAAATTACCATTTACTGGTACAACAGAAGAGGAAATTACGATTTCCGTTTCAGAAGTTAGTATGAAATCAATAAGTGTACTAGAGGTTTCTGTTACACGAGTCGGTTCGGTAATTAACTGAGAGAATCCGAAAGTTTCAAAAAAGTCCATAATATAAGCAGAAGCTGCAGTGTTAACATTAAGTAAATCTATGTTAAAATCACCGAAGCAAAAGACAGCCTCAACATCCGGCAATATCACAGACAAAGTCGACTCTAAAACATTTATAAAATCACGATAAAATTTTTGATGTGGATTGTATACCACCCCAAATGCATATTTGCGACCCTGGAAGGTAATACTCAACCATAACTGTTCGATATCAATGCAGGTATCAATGACAGTATAACGTAATGATGATGCGAGATAAAATGCAACTCCCCGCCTCTGGCCAGTCGGTCTCTCCGTCGCAAATAATGGCAAAATTCTCACAGTAAAACCACTTATCAAACCAACCATACAGCAATATAACTGTGAAAATATAAATACATATTTTCTGCTATCACTGCGCTTCTATCTTGGGTGAACTTATTTAGAGAATTTTTAGTGTACTTATTTTGTCTACATATCATCATTTGCACATTTACGTTTTCATTTCAAGTAACTGATAATTTATTTGCTACTAAGTTGTTGAACATTTATTGTTCTCCTACTTAGTTTAATTAGCTAAATAAGTTAATTGTGTGGAACGTTTAATTTGTTTAATTCTCTGTGTTTTGAATTATAATTTTGATTATGAGGTTCGATATACAAGTTTAACTTAATTTTCTCACTTTACGAGTGCTATTTATTTATAATTATTGTCATTATGCGCTGTCTTGCTTCGCTTTCATTTTGCCCGATAGGCAGTTACGTCTAATTTTTTGTAATGCATTCAGATTTAAATTTGAATTGTTTTCATATTAACTGCCGTTCACTAGTTAATAATTTTTCTGATTTTAGGGAGCATATCCTTAATAATTCATTTGATGTGCTAGCTGTTACCGAAACCTGGTTAACTGACGTTATTGAGGACGAGGATGTTTTTGTACGTGGATTTAATATAATACGGAGAGACCGACTGGCCAGAGGCGGGGAGTTGCATTTTATCTCGCATCATCATTACGTTATACTGTCATTGATATCGAACAGTTATGGTTGAGTATTACCTTCCAGGGTCGCAAATATGCATTTGGGGTGGTATACAATCCACATCAAAAATTTTATCGTGATTTTATAAATGTTTTAGAGTCGACTTTGTCTGTGATATTGCCGGATGTTGAGGCTGTCTTTTGCTTCGGTGATTTTAACATAGATTTACTTAATGTTAACACTGCAGCTTCTGCTTATATTATGGACTTTTTTGAAACTTTCGGATTCTCTCAGTTAATTACCGAACCGACTCGTGTAACAGAAACCTCTAGTACACTTATTGATTTCATACTAACTTCTGAAACGGAAATCGTAATTTCCTCTTCTGTTGTACCAGTAAATGGTAATTTTGATCATTATTCGGTATGCTGTAGTATTAATTTGCCCAACTTAAAAAACAAACAACCTATTTTTAAAACATGTAGAAGTTTCAGACATTTTAATTATATTGAATTTGATTATGCTTTGCGCTCTATTCCATGGAATAATATTTATTATATAAATAATATAGATGACATAGTCAAGTTTTTTAACGAAAATGTATTAACCTTATTAGATTTGTTTGCTCCAGAAAAAAACACTTCGGATTACTAAAGCATCTGCTCCATGGCTAACTAATACACTTAAGGACATGATGTTGTTAAGAGATCAGGCGTTACATAAATTAAAAAAATCGAAAAATCCTAATCATTTTAATTTTTATAAGCAACTGCGGAATCAAGTTGTAAGTGCCGTTAGAAGAGAAAAAAAGGCATACTTTAATTCTGTATTTACTGACAACACGCGATTGTTTTGGAAAAACCTAAAAGAACTCAATATTTCGAAAAAAACGGTTCGAGCAGACTTACCTTTTGAATTATCTGATAGTAACAAATTAAATAATTATTTTGTTGACTCTATACCTCAAATTTCGACAAATTCTGATAATATTCGTACTTTTTACTCTACTAATGTTAAAAACTCTATTAATTCATATTTTGTTTTTAAATCTGTAAATTAATTGGAAGTACTAAAAATTAGATCTTCCATTAAAACTAACGCGATTGGTCATGACGGCATAGGTATTACTGTTATTAAATTTTCTGTCCCTTTTCTTCTGCCTGTCATAACTCATCTCGTTAATTATTGTTTAAACAATTCTGTTTTTCCAGAAGCCTGGAAGTATACTATTATTAATCCTATCCCTAAAATAAATAGTCCTAAAACTTTTAAAGATCTGAGGCCAATCAGTATGTACCAGCAATGTCAAAAATTATCGAGAGGATCATTGAGCAACAACTCCGTGAACATATAGATTCAAATAAAATACTACCTGTTACACAGTCGGGTTTCAGAAAAGGACATAGTTGTGCCACTGCTCTCTTAAATATTGTCGATGATCTGGTTTCTGCTACTGATGCTGGCAAAGTCACAGTGCTTATTCTCTTAGATTATGGGACTTAGCTTTACAGAGGGTTATTGCAGCGTTTGCATTCATATTGAAGTGGCAGCAATCAATCACGCAGCTAAAGAGGTTAAAAAGCAGTACAAGAAGGCACAGATGATGCAAAGAGCATGTAAGAATCAATCTGGAAATTACTTAAGATTACAAGAATGTACTAGTGGCTTGTTGTTTAGTGTTCATTATGTAAACGGGAACTCGAGTGAAAAGTCCGACCAATTTTTAGATTATAGTTTCCTGAATGATATTTATAAAAACAATTAAAATTAACAGTATGTACACTTACATATGAACAATTGTAAATCATGTTGCTATGGCGAGTCGCTTCCTGCGCCGAAAGTTGTTTGTTGGTTGGCTTCCAAATTTTGATATTAATTTGTTGATAGAAGTAAATATTTTGTGCCCAGTTGTGCGTTTTATTGTATGCCTGTCTGTCAATGCCAGCTGTGCGGCAGTGTTCCGGGCTGCAGTTCCAGAATAAATTGGACCTGGAGGGAAGCCTGTACGAATTCGCCTTCAGAGGCGAGATTCTGCCAGAGTTAGAGCAGCGGGAAGAGGAAATCAAGGTGCAGCAGCTGGAGGAAGCCTTATTCGTGGTGCAGAAGTAAGTAGCAGCAGCAGAAGGCTTTCCAGGAAGCAGATACGAACGTGGTGTCCTTTGCAAAAGCCGGGAACGAGAGCGGAGTTCTTTGGAGGAAAACAAATTCGAGTTGGCGGCTTTGTGCACTAGTAAAACAAATTCTAGGTTAGCCAAATTACTTGATTATTACAAAAGCCTTGTTATAATTTACCTGACGTGAACTGATTGAGTGTTAGGTAATTTGTTGTCAAATTACGCCGAATTTTCTGTCTGTTTCGAACAGCTTCGTTTGGGGTTAAATATTTTGTGGTTGTTTGTCACTTATCATAATCGAGCATTTGCCATACAATGATAAAAAGTCAGCAGTGTAGAGATCCAACCCCGCAGATATAGTTTCAATAGCTAGCCGGTTCAAAAGTTTTTAATAAATTGTAATTATGATAAGTTTTATCGGACTTTTTCCAATGTCTTTAGTGTTTATCACACGACGTTTCGGGAGGTTCTGATCTACTCCCGTCCTCAGGTGAATGAACTCGTGGTTAGTTCTTAAAAGGACTGATTTTTTGTACGTTTTATCACGTAAACTCGTGCCCACTCCGGTGTTTAACCAGGGACCGCTGATCGCTGTGACTACGAGTCTGACACTCTTACCACTAGTTCACCGGTGTGGTAATAGACCTCTGTCAAAAAATGACATCATTCAGAGAATAAATTGCAATTAGATAAAATATAGAAAGAGCAACCTACGTTTATTATAGTAAAGCTTCATTAAATGATTATATTTTCTATTAGCTGGAGAGAGAAGCAATTTTATCATAAAATTCAAACTGCTATGTGTTAGTGCTCAATTTTATTTATTTAAAATAAAAATTTAATATTTTACACATCTTATGAAATGCGATAAAATAGTATACGCAACACGTTATAAAGGTGGTTTTACTGAACTCGTAGGGCAGCAATACTTGTTCAGTAAACCATCACTTTTCTAAACTTATTGCGTAATATGCTATTGTAGAACATGTAGCAAGCTCGTGAGTTAATTTTTGAACAAAATTAAGCAAGAAGAATTTATTAAGAAGTTGTGTAAGGCATTAATTTCGTCCAATCTAACCTTAACAAGGTGAAACATCTAATGTTATTTAAAATAATTTTTACAAGGCTAGGTATTATAAATGTAGGATTCCTGGCAAAAGCAGCTTGGAGAAAAATATGTATGTTTCTGTTACAAGAAACCAATGACAATGTGTACGTACTTGAGGAATAATTTGATTTTTTGAAATCATCACTGAAGGACGTCAAAATTGTCATTAGTAATATGCAAGACAAATTGTCGATAATTTTGTCGGCAAAATTAGAATCAATTTCTCCGTTAAATTGTCTAATTCGGCAGATAGTAGGCAAGGACTATGGAAATCCAGTCAATCCCTTCATGCGCGCCGCTAATTAGATGAGGAGGCAATTTGCCCTAATGCAAATTATTGATAATTTGCACTAGTGCAAAATTGTCGCATAATTTGTGTCTGATTCTATGAATCTCAAAACTTTTAAAGATTTGATTGGCTTAAAGCGTATGAGGGAAATAGTCAAGGGTAGGACCACAAGCAGTGGATATATTATTGACAAATATTTTGTCGTTTCCATGTAAATTATTGAGTTTAAATTTGACGATACAAAATCACATTAAAAATTTCACGAGCCGAAGGCTGTGAAGTGAAATTTGCAGTATAATCTATGAAAATGGCAAAATATTTAAAAAAACTATATATTCGCCTCGAGTGGTATTTGGGATAACTATTTAGCAATATTAACACATAATGATTCAATTTATTGAAAAACATTCCAACATTTAATATAATTATTGTTTACACAGTTTGTTGGTGTTTAGTTTTACGTAACATAGCGATATCACTAAGGACAGAACATTGTCGCTAAGCGATATTTTGCAACAAGTTTATGAACTGGTACATTGCTTTCTGAATATTTTCCATGGTGTCCAATATTCAGTGATATACGGTTCCTATTGGTTGAAAGTAGCTGATCTCTGCAATATGATTGGTTTCTATATTATAGCGTTGATTAGTCATTAAAATAGGAGAAATCGGCAGTGAAGTAAACCATTGTTTTACGCAATTTTGTAGTTGGCGGGGCAGTAAGTAAACGTCAACCGAAGTCAACATAAAACCTACAAAAGCTTCTTAAACAATTTTTTCTACGACCACCACTAAAATTAGGCCTTTTAGCGCTAGCTTTTTTTCACGAAGAGTGACGTTTTATAATTTAGCGTGTTTAAAAGTGAGGTTATAAAACTACAATTTCGAACTGGAAGTGAGGTTGTAAAGTTATTCTAGTTACTTCTTGCGTTAGAGGTAAAGTGTTTTTTAAATAATTAAAGCGTTATGAAATGAATAAAGTCAGATGTGTACTATTATAACCTTTGATAACTGACTTTGACAGTACTGGCAAACATTCACTTGCGCGTCAATGCCATCTCTTTATTATGACATAAATTATAACTGTCATAAATGCAAACCTTTCTTAAATCGACATTTATGAATTAATAACAAAAAATGTAAGGTCTTAGAAAAATATTGTATGCAAACTCGTGCTAAAAGTGTTATTCCACTCGACATGTAATGAAACTCAGCCTTCGGCTTCGTTTCATAATTTTCATGTCTCGTGCATAAACATCAACTTTTAGCACTTTTTGCATAAATAGCTATTAATTCCGCAACTTCTCGATTTAAAAAAACCATAATGTACACCTCGTTACTTCAGTTTCGTTTTGTCCTTCATGCGGTTTATTTGCCTTGGCCCTACGGGCCTCTGCAGCTAAATCCGATTCATTGTAAAAAGTTAAACTTGAGTGTCTTGGTATACAAATTACTATTATTTCAATGTAGGTGAAAGCAACTACAAATGAGGTCGCTATATTGCACATTTGTTAGTAGGGATTGTACACGATAGCACTTTAGAAAATCATACACAATTGCTTCTAAACAAATTTAAAAAATTGGTATTTGCCTAACCTAACAATTTTTCGACTTCTGCAAAATTGTTTTTCTTTTTAAGCGGAAATGCACCTTGTGAGAAAATTGTACTTATGTTCTTCGAGCTTATATTAAAACCAAGACAAAATATATTTTTCACAATAACATGATTCATACAACTTGTTCAGCTCACGAACTAAATGGTGTAACCGAAGATATTAAAAATTCATTTTCTGTTGTCTACGATTTAATTAGCACTTAATGTAAATAAATATCCTTAAGGGCTCTTCTGAGGCTCCAAGTTTTTAAGCAGCGCCTTCCTAATGTTCCGTTGTTTCCTAAACCCATAAAATTACGTGGAACATGGAGAGATTGCCATTTTATTGAGATCACCAATTCCAACACTGTTTTGAATTACGTGAAAAGATCATGAAATCTGCAGCATTGCCACAGAGTCTTGTACGTATTTATTTAAATTATAGCTTCATTTCAAACTCCATTTATAAATAGACACATTAGGGATGTCTAAGGATCAATTGAAACAGTACAAGCGTTTAATATACCTAGTATCAAAAAATTTACGTCAAAGTGGGTGATTCTCTTTCTAAAATATTTAAAACTGTAAAAATAGTTAAAATTGAAAAATATTGATGAAGTTCTTAGTGGCGAAATAGCTAATGATAAGTTCAATCTTAATTTAAAACTTCATTAAAGTTTCAGAATGCACCAGTAACCTCCGTAGATGTAGAACGAAGTTTTTTCAATTTCTAGGTTGCTGACAGAAGATGGACTGTCATTTTAGAAATTTCAGGAAGACACCGATATAATAATTCTGTTAGAAATATGTAGTAAAATAGCAGCAATCGCGTTAGCTACTGGTTTTTTTGATATACATAAGCCACTGTCTACTAAATAACTTGCTCTTGACGCAAATGTTTATTTGCATTCAGTTTTATTAATTCTTTTTAATGTTAAGGTGAAATTTATAATTCGTCAGAGATACTGACCTTTAAACGGACAAAAACTGCAACCACATTAAAATCACCAAAATTTATTTATATTCCTTAGCCTTAGGCTATTCTTTAGTCATTGCGTAACTAAACTGCGTCAGTATCAAGAGAATGCCGAACAAATAGTAGTCATAGAATTCCTGCTCACGGAAAGTCAGTTTTCGGTCTGCAATAAACTGAGTGACTGTAATATCAACTTCGTTTACAAGTGGAATAATAACAACCAAACCAGTTTTCGAAATAAGAAGCTTTAACTTCTTTGTAGTCACTCGTTAAACCTAGCTTGCGACCGTCGTTGTTCATTCAGTGAAAATGAAAATCCGAAAATTAACAAAAGAGCTGCAAAGAAAAGCCGAAGAAGAGCTCAACGAAGTTCCAGGAAGGATGGAAGAAGACGTGCAACATATCCGAGAATGGCTTCATGGACAACCACATCTCTGCTTTCCTGATGGTAACTTTGTAATTTTAATTCGTTTCGTTTATTAACGTACTTATTACTGATGATTAGCATTGCATTTGTGCTTTATGTGAGATTTAAATAGAGTAAAGTAAAGGTCTGCTATTATTTTATAAAACTCGCTGTTTAGGCATCTACCCAGTCAATGTCCATTTAAAAAATCATTTGTATTAATTTTGTGTGTTTTAAACTGTCCTATCAGCTTTCGTGTGGTGTTCCTTCTAGAATTATCATTTTTGTGCCGCGTATTTAAATAAAACAAAGTACATAAACGTTAAATACGAGTACCTATATTTATTGCAGAATTCACTACATAAGTACTTACGTATACTTTTGTACTTCTTACAATTCGGAAACCATGATCTTCTCAATAGTGTCCAATAGTTTGATTTTGAAAGATCCATGTCCCTTCAAACTAAAATAAACCTTCTAGTTTTATACATATTTAACTAGAAATTTTAAAAATGAGTTGCTTTAAAGACAATATTTATTGGCATTGAAAAACTAAATGATATTTTAATTTACGTTTTTCAAACATTCTGTATATTACATTGTTACAACAGTAACTTTGTCAAAATTGTCAATATTTAGTACGGGTAAAGTAGAGCAAGAGCGGGGTCAGAAAAAGACAACCTCGTTTGTAGCTTTGTCCTGGCAATAGAATTACAGATCCCAAGAGTCTCCAGAATTTTAGGACGTAAAACACTGTTTATTGAGAGGGGGGGGGAGGTTGGAGGATTTAAAACACTGACATTTTATGAAATCAGTCGAGTAAGGTGTTTTGAGCTGAAACTAATGGAGTAACTTTCATGTCGATTGAATCACTCCTTAGCGAGATATGATAGGTTTTTTTGGGAAAACACACAGATATCATGGAAATGCTGTTACGTAATTTTCCATAATCTCTAGCTAATTCACAGAAAAAAAAACAATTGATCTAGATGCTAACGACTGCACTTCAGAGAAATGATTTTGATGTGAAACACTCTAATGGTGATGCAGATTCACACACTGTTCAAACAGCGGTAGAGGAATCTGAAAACTGTCTGCCTACTACTGTCAGTCAAGATGTTGGTATCACGGTAGTTATAACTGCGTTTGCTGTAGCAGCAAGACCTATACTTGTGAAGCCAGAAATAAGACAAGTTAAGAGAAAAGTATTTGCCTCACATAACCTACGGCAGCAGTACTTTGAAGTGAAATACCTTATCTTAGTCAATGCGTTCAGCGCTTACGATATTACCATCGCCATCCATGGAAAAGGTAAAAAACAACTTATGAAGTTAATAGAAACTGAAAGTGCCTTGCTGGAATACGTTAGAACATTTAACAAACTGAATGCCACCACGGATGAAGTCTGCTTCTCTTCTTGTATGGTGCAAAGGGTGGTAGCCTCGCCCTTGATGAACTACGATTTATTTCAAAGAAAGCTGAAAAAACAACCAAACTGGAATCCCATCCTCCCACTTCTGCTAGTGCAGCACAGCATTCATTCAGAAAGTACTACCAAGTGGAACAGTGGCTCGGTAACATATTAGTTTCAGAAGATTGGGGTTGCATTGTCAGTGAACTGCAACCTGTCCAAACAGTTTTAGATCCTGCTCCTGGCGCAATTTTCAAATTGGTTTCTTGTACATGCAATGTGCAAAAATGCAGTTGGTTCAAAAGTGGTATCAGATATACAACAATCTGCAAAACCTGCGAAGGCGCCTGATGAGAATGCAAATCTCTTAGACTCTGAAGACTCTGACGAGGTTGAAGATGAACCCTTTGATGGAAGCATGGACGAAGTAGATGATTCGAGTGATAATAAAGAGGATGACTAAGCGTTAATGGTATTGGTAAACAAATTGAGTTAATTAGGTAACATTCATTGTATAATTTCTGCGTTTTTCTCTATGAAACCTATATTATCCTGATCAGAAATTATTCAATCCACCTGAAATTGTTTTCATTCGATTCAGATTGCAAAGATACGTAGGAAATGACATCTCACTCGACTTATTTATTAAATTTCGATCCTTGAAATTCAACACCCTCTGCCTCCCCCCCTCCCCAAACGTCGTTCGACCACCTAAATGTTTGGGGTGTCTTTTGATATTCAAACCTACTGGCCAGACGAAGTTATAGATAAGGATTCATGACTGAACGAATTTATCACTTTTCAAACTCCTACTTACCCGTACTTATTAGTAACAGGTTTCGAATGCGGTCACTTTTTTGGTGGAGAATTTAAAAGTTGGTCAGTTTTATTAATGCGTTTTAAGAAGACAAACGTCAATGCAGCATTAAATGCCACAGAGGTCTAACTTTGGCATAGCAAACCAGGAGCGCAAACATATCTTTCAAAAATACCTATTTTTAACAATGTAATTGCGTTTTGATATGTTTTTTCACGTTTATAGTAGTACGATGACGTGTTATTGAAAGTTTGTTAGAAGAACTATCTATAAACGTTTAACTGTTTAATTATCTTTTACCTCCTTTATTCTTCGGTGTGCTGGACGAATCATACGACACGTACAAGTGCATCTGATTTGCATTAGAATCCTTAGCCTTGAAACACAAACGCATTAAACAATCTTAGATTAATATTGATTCATTATTTCAAACCTTTTCTTCACTTACACAACATTTTACAGAGTTGGTGAAAATAAATGAACAATGAATCGTTGACCTAGTTAGATACGATAACTGCTAATTGAAATTACCTGCACAAATAAATGTTTTTTACAGTTCGTTTACTTGTTTCGAACATACATTTTGCTGAGCGGCGTTGTGTAACTGTTAGCCAAAGCGTCGTACTAACTAAATATGCTGACTCGTTAATGCAGCACATTCTTGTGGATTGTCGACCGAATAAATTGCTTTAGACTTTTGAACCAAGTTTTTAAACACACATTCTGAAACAGATTTATAATTTCAAAGCGAATTGTTAGCTAATGTCTGAAAGGGTGAAATAATGGTAAAACCATTATGGAGAAAACATTTATACAGTGTGTCCCAGGATTGATGTTACAAGAGGTGAGATGGACTAAAAATTTTTGAATTTTATTTTAAGATTATGGGATTAGGTCCTGCTTGGTCTGAAGAGAATTTTAAGAATATTTTCAGTTTTTGGAAAAACAAGTCGGCCTTGACAGAGAAGCGAAAACTATTTTCTTTTTAGGTAAACTACCCTTTCTGTATATGATACTGCAAAATGTTACCAAGAAAATTTGTCCTGAATCATATATGATGGCCCTATACAAAATTTCAGGAAGATCTACCTACTCAGATTAAACTGTTAAAATTGTATTTATTAAAAATGACGGTTTGATCTAAGTAAGCAGAACTTTTGTATAGGGCCATAATTCTTCATTCTCAACAACTTTTTCTTAGTAACATGTTCCGTATTATGAACAAAAAGGGTAGTTTACCGGAAATAAAAGACAATTTATTTTGTTTAAACTAAAAATAAAGGTTTATTTTAAGGAGGTAGATCTTCCTAAAATGTTATATAGGGCCATAATTTATCATTATGAACAACTTTTTTTAGTAAAATTTTGCCTTATCATGAACAGAAAGGGTAGTTTACCATAAAAGTAAATAGTTTTCGCTTCACTCACGTCAAGGCCGACTTGCTTTTTCGAAAACTGAAAATATTCTTATAATTCTCTTCAGACCAAGCAGCACCTAATCCCACAATCTTAAAATAGAATTCTAAAATGTTTAGGCCATCTCACCTCTTGTAGCATCAATCCTAGGATACACTGTATATTGCGAGTTAGTTAAGTAGTGTATATATCTCGATGAGGACATATATTTAATTGAATTTTAGGAAACGTTGAATTTTGTAAATATATACAAAAAAAGTTTATTCGTTTGTTACAGTAAAATGAAATTATTTTGAAAACGTTAACCAAATAGTTTCAAACAACGACAATATTGAATGTAAAAAATGAAATATTTTCAATTATTTCATGAAAATTAAACATCGGTACCTGAAAAATACAGAGTATGTTGTCTTTAAATCAGAAACGTCAGCTACTTCAACATTTTGATATAATATTATGAAGCGACCCGGAAATTGGTATTTTTCTAGTACCTTATAAAGCCAAAGAGGGTGTCATCGAGAGTGTGAAGAAAATTTTAATGGTGGATATCTTACATCACGTAAGAAGAATAGTTTATAAAAATATATGTCCGGAAATGCGTTTTATGAGAGCGACAGTTTCGAGAAGGTTAAATGGAAAAAACCTTGTGATGAGTATATTACGGTTCTGAAGTAGAAAATTTTAAGCTTTATGTTGGCTTTTCTCGAAAGCTAATGATATCAGTTATTTCAAATAACCCCACCATTTTTATGTAAAGAGTCTAACCTTTTCGAGTACCTCACCAGAATTGACTAAAATTTTGAACCCTTCTAAACATACACGATTGTTTTCAATCGCATTTAGTTCAGCATAGAAAATTCGAGTAGATATGCCAAAAGTCGCAGTTGTTTGAATTGGATTGGGTTAGTAATGAGTAGTTATTAATGAAAAGTAGTTTACGAGCATAGTAGCATCATTGGTAATAGTAATTGGTGCCCACCTATGGTCAGATAATTCTACGAAAAACTTTCCAATTTGCTTGGTCGAATTTAAATTTAGGTTTTCGGTTGACTTTAGGTGTTATTGCGTTCGGTGGTTGCTGTCGTGGAGATAGTTCATTACTTCCCAGTTTTGTTTTGGGATCACTGAGAGTCAAGTCGATGATTGACGAGGTGCACGTCTGCACGTATCTGAATAGAAATATGTAGGGTTTCCGTTGTTTAAAAGGATTATATCGCCACGGTCTATGCTTTTCCCGAGTATACGTCCTTTTGGGTTGGTAAGATAGATTCCCACGTAATGTTGTGGCTATTGAAATCTCCGCATATTATAAACGGTGAAGGTAATTGTTCAAACATGTCTTCCAGTTGGTGTTTGGAGATAACTTTATTTGGTGATATGTAGATGTTACAGATTGTCATTTTTGTGTGTTTAGGTTTATCTTTAGCATCGTCGGTTCTATGTCAGCTATGAAAGGTATTTTTTTTGCATTTATAACACCCCGTGTGCCTCTGTCTGTCTATCTTTTCGATAGATTTCGTAGCCTTCCATTTGAATTGTATATGATGGTTTCCTGCATGCATAGTTCTTATGTTGTCATTAGTATTATGACTTATTTTATGTGAGACGGGTGTGCGTTCAAATTCCATTGAATGATAGTTGTGGTCGGCATATGTTGCATAGTATAAGTTAAGTTGCCTACGAAGTTAAAATTCGAAATCCGTATTTTCTGTTTCCACATTGGTTTTTTCCTGGTACTGTTGGTACTTTTTTTTTCTAGTTATTCTGGATTTGAGCTCTCAATTTTAGGTATCTACTGTGCAACATAGGTATTAAAGATTGGGTGTTGTGTGTATAATTTATTGTTAGCGTTAAGGGGTCTGGGTGTCCATAGGCATTTTCTAGGATTTTTTGGAGATTTTCGTAGCTTATAGGGTAGACTTGTGTATTTATTGCTATTATTTCTTCAACTATTTGTAGTTGTTTCCCTATATTAGGTGTGTCTGATTCGGATGCAATAGTGACTTGACTTTTGGTTCCTTTTTGTCCCGAGGGTGCAATGTAAACTGTTTCAACGAATGTTGGTGTGGGTTAGAAGCTTCAGTGTTTTCTATTTCAAGGTTTGGCGTTTTTTTTTGGTGTGGGTTGTTTTTCGTGGGTTATGGTCTGGAGCAGCAGGGGATAGTTTTATTTCTCATTAGTGAATGCAGCAGGTGAGTTTCTAGTTTGAACCTCGTTTGGTTTGGGTATTGGATTGCTTTGTAGCCCTCTTTGCGACATATGTTGTATCACCCTTAAATGAGGGGTAGGCACGGCCTTAGGTAGCTCTAACTTTTCGGGGAAAATATTGTGTGAGTAAGGACTAGCAGTGATCCATAAAGTTAAATACAATCTTCATGAAGCAACAAAATTTTGGACGCCTGTCGTTAAACACAACAACCTAAAAAGATCACTAGCAGGTTCATGAAAGATCGTAGTACAGTACAAAGAAAATATAAACCGGGAACAGTTAATAGAATTTCATATTCAACAACATTCTAACAAATATCCAGCATAAATAAAGCCGGAGGTTCAACTAGGCCTAGAATGAGTAATTAACAAATAATTGAATTTGGCGTCCCCCAAATCGAAACATGCAAATATATCGCTTCGACTGCGGGTGTCGTAACCATGGCCATCGCCGTTTTTTCTGTAATTACCATAATGTTCGTTTATGTGTAATAGATTACGATATAGAACTGTTGACGGTAGCGTTAATATATTATATTTTTTGAACAATGGTTTACAACTGTCTAACTGACTCGCCCCCGTCAACACACTCAAGGCTCTTTTTTGTACAATGATTTTTTTTAAATATGTGTAGAGGTACCCCAGTTTATCAGACCGTACGTCATTACACTATGAAATAATGCGTTGTAGGCAATAATTGCAGCATCTAAGCGAACTCCATTTTTTATTTGTGTAATTACATATAAGCCGTTCACGACCTTTTTGGGACAGAGTTGGCTATGATTTTTTCTTTTCATGTTGGACTAACTGATTCGATGATGTAGCGGATGCAACTTTTTTTTCCGTCAGTGTCTGTTCGACATTTTCTTGCCACCACATTGCCAGAGTTATTATTTTAATATACGTAAGAAAATAAATGATTTTAGTTTCCGTCAAAGGAAAAGTCAAAATGCCCAAAATAATTTTGTTACAACAAAAAATTTCCATTAAACAATGCTACTCCAAATTTAAAAGAACGCGAGTTGATGTGGAGACTAGAGAATATCCGGCAACAATGTACCTATTCAGAAAATATAACCTTAAACTGAAAACAGCCTAACCTAACACAAAAAGTGTCAATTTCCATGACGGAGTTTTGTTGCAACAGAAGTTCTGCCAACAAAATTTCTAGATGGTCATAGCCTCACCTGACCCAAAAAGATCGTGAACGGCTTATAGACCGTTCTTGATAACTTAATTGAAAGATTGTCAACACGTGCTTGCCAAGTTAGTATGTTATCTAAGGTAAGGCCTAAACATTTACGGTTTCACAGTTATTTTGTTTATTTGAGAATAGTAAAGTGGTAGTATTATTTTGGTTTAAACAAAGCTTATTTGCCTTGAACCTATCGGAGGCTTGGTTAATAATGTTGGTTTATAATTGATTGACTAAAGTTTCATCTTCTATGTTGTTGCAACTCCAAAATTTCCTTACTGATTTTTCTTTCTTTAATTTTATGATTTTTTGTTCGTATTCGTATTTTTTTGTTTAAATTCAGCCAACAGAAGATCATTATTTTTATAAGTTCAACTTCAAAATATTTCCAAGATGATTTATTTCTTTCGTGGCCGAAACTATTTTTGGATTAATAAATATAGAGGCATTTTTACATTTGTATTTATTTTAATGGTAGGAAAAATAAATCGTGATAAAAATTTGAAAACACTTTTCATTAACTGTACAATTTGGGTCAGACTCTCTATATAATTCTATCCAATCTTCAGATAAGAGGTAATTTGAAAATTTTATTCTATTTTTAGAACTTTTATTTGGTGCGGTTTTAAAACAGAGGTCGCCCGTTTTTTAATATTGTTAAATCTAATTAGTTGAGATTTATAATCAGATATTTGAAATTCAGCCGCAGTTGCAAGTTGTGTTTCAAAATTTGTGAAGATGTTGTCGATACACGAATTTTTTGTACTCTAGCAAAGTCGGTGATAATTTTTTGTAATCCAAATGAATGGAATATGTTAGTAATTTCGATGCTTTCCTTAGATTTTCCTATGATTTATATTAAAATAGCCACCAAACACTAGTTTACGATTTTTAAAGTTTTTAGATGTTAACTCAAGAGCCCTAGAACGATTATTTTTAAAGATATCGATATTATCACTTGGAGAACGATATAAAGCCACCGCAACACAGTTAAAATCAGTAAGTTTAATGCCAGTACATTCAAAATGTTTTTCACTAATAAATCCATTAATAAAATTTATTGATTTACGTACTTTTGGCGTTGATTGTAAGTATATAGAGTAAATGAACATGAATTTACGGCAAGTTTGATTTTTATTTATGTCTTTATGAAAATGTTTTGCGTTTTACGGATTTACGCCAATAGCTGTAGGTTTTTGACTTGGACCGTCTTGAACCAGTGACGCTTCTGAACAATCCACTCCCTCCTGTTCAAGATCTACTAACTGAAAAAACTTTGCTACACCACAAGACAATTTCTGAACCACCCTGTCCTATTTTATTAACGTTATTTAATATTCAACTAATATTTTCGTATATATTCGTATAACCTTGTGTAGCAACTTATTACCAAAGCGCAACTTGCAAAGCTACAGATAGCAGGTAAAAATATTTAACGTTGTACCATTTAAAGTATTGGGTTTTAATGGTGGACATGACATTTAAATATAGAACTGAAAGTTGTTCATTCTAAAAAGCTCTTGAATACTTTAAAAACAAATGTGGCACAATTATGGAATAAATGTTAGGAGCTTTAGAAACAGTTTTTACTCTGGAATGCATAAGTAGAATATAGTTTCTTTTAGTTACCTGCATACTGCATCGTCACCGATTCAAGTTACTTCGTCCCCGGCCTAGCTTACGTCCTTAGCACATCTAACGGCAATAGCAATACTTTACAACTTCTTTTTGTCTTTATTTGTTTAGCTTTCGGATGACCAGTCACCCCACCGCTTGTTTTTCTGTCATACTTCCTTGAGTTTGCGAAATTGCAGTTTGGTGATTTTTTAGCTGTTTTTCACCTTCCTATTCATTTTAGTAAACTTCATTATTCTCAAAATCAAGGCACTTAGTTGAAAAAAAACATTTGGATTGGGGTGAGTTAGTAACCCCAAGTGGCCTTCAATGCTATATTTTTTTTGCTGATAGAGACTGTAATTATGCTTTCGCTAGTGTTAAACCAATGTAGAGGCCTGTGCGTTGGCCAGTTCGGACAAGTTGTGCCCTGTTTGCTTAGTTCGGTATATATTAGTTGCAGCATGAGTGTTGCGTACAGTTCATAATAATACGATGTCGCTTAAGCATCTATCTCAAGCCGATCTCGAAAAATGTGCGGAAGAATTTTTCGGTGACATTCCCGATAAATTGGAATTATCAGAAACGGAAGACGCAGGTGATGAATTATCTGATAATACCGATAGGGAGTCATCTGACGTGCAGGATAATACTTGTAAAAATACTATTTTGACTAAGGATGGTACACGATGGTCAAAAAACAAACCATCTGTAAGGCGGCGTCCTATAGGAAACATTTTGACCATGAAACCTGGACTTACCAAGTTCAGTGAAAATATTACGACGCCTACGGAGGCATTAGAGTTATTCATAACTGACAAAATTTTTATCTACTAATTCTGGAAACTAATCGTAGAGCTATTGCATTGAAAGGAGACGAATGAAAAAAAAATAAGTCGTCTAGAAATGAAAGCCTTCCTGGGTTTACCGATTGCTGGTGCAGTCAAATCATGTCAAGAGCCCATTTTAGAATTATGGAGTAATCGCAATCCTGCATTACAGCGCATGATTTTTGCTGTGACAATGTCGCGAAACAGGATGAAAGATTTACTAACATCTATTAGATTTGACAATCTAGAGACACGAGCAGAACACAGAAAAACAAAGCAAATTGGCACAAATCGCGCATCTACTCAACATCTTTGTTTTTTACTGCAAGAAAGCGTATTTTCCTAATGGTGACGTTTGCGTTGACGAGTAGCTTATTTCGTTTCGTGGCAGGTGTCCATTCCGGGTATACATGAAATCCAAGCCTACCAAGTATGGCATAACAATATGGACACTATGTAACTTAGAGTATTCATATTGTTGGAATATGAAAATCTACACGGGCATGACCTATAATACACGAGAGAGAGAGAGAACAGCGGAAGAGAGTTGTTTTAGACTTGGTGGAGGAATTGTCCTCAGGTTAGGGCGTTACTACTGATAACTTGTTTAACTCCCTAGCCCTTGCACAAAAGTTGTTGAAGCAAGGCAACACCTTAAACGGAACAATGCTTCATAATCGAAGGGAACTTCCCCAAGCATTCCGTCCTAACAAAAATCGTTTGGTACACTCGACGAATGCTGTGTCTTTATTAGATGTTATGATGATTTCTTATGTTCCCAAGAAACAGTGTAGTCGACCCAACATTTCGATTCAAACATATCAGATGAAGCAAACGATTTCAAACGGCAGATTACACTTGATTACACAGACTATACTTGATTACAACAAGTGCAAAGGGGTTGTAGATTCCTTGGATCGTAAGGTGGGTGAATATACATGTTCGCGCAACACCAAGTGTTGGCCATTAGTTTTGTTTTTCCACATCTTGGATCTCGCAATCATCAATGCATATATGTTGCTCACTAGCAAGTACAAGAATTATGAAAAAACGCAAAACACATAGAAGGCGGTTGTTTCTAAAAGAATTGGGAATGGAATTAGTAAAACCACTAATGGCTGTACGACCCCAAGAACGATTACCTAGATACGTGAGGAACGCTATTCACTACGATTGTGGGAGCTACTGACGACGAACAAGAATCAAGTGTGCCAAGTGAAAGTATGGAAACTTCTAAAAAACAAGGCCGTTGTGTTGTGTGTCCTACCAATCTGGATAGGAAAACTATGCGACAAATGTAATCGGTTCAATTGCAAGAACCATGCGACTATAGTGAAAACAAAAATATGTACCTCATGTAACGAACAACGGAATAACTATTAGTCAACAAAAGGATCCATTGGTAACTCGAAATGGGGTTGTATATCACAGGAGAGATATTAAAAACACCAAACCTTCCCCATGTATCACTTTTTTTTTATCCAGGCTAGTTTACCTTTGTGGATAGCTGCCGAAGCTTGAGGGTTGTTGTTATTAGTTTTCAGGTTGAAAGATTTGGGGAAGACCTTTTCTTTTTGGCAGGAACTGTTAAACCAGATGTTAAGGGAGGCTCTCTTCAATTTAAGGTTCAATTTACAGAACTGATGGATGAGGTTTGCTCGGTGGGCAAACTCTTCAACAAAAGGATCCATTGGTAACTCGAAATGGGGTTGTATATCTCTCCTGTGATAACTATTAGTAACTGATCTAAGTACTTATATGCTTGTTTCTTTTAGTAATTGCATTTGTTTGATACCCTATATTTCAAAAATAGATTGATATTGCATTATACCGTTTTCTTGTGATTCAGTCAATATTTACTGTTTACTTTAATTTACTATTGTGTTGCACATATACTTTTAGTTTTAGATTAAGGTGTTTTGTGTTCTAATAAATAGTTTTTGAAACATTTCTCATGTTTTACTATATGCAAGTACTCTAAAAACGTAAACAACGTATGGGGTGACTTAGTCACCCCACTTGGTCTTTAGTGTTTTACATTTCCACCTGGTCATCCGAAGGTTAAATAAGTGATTGCATGTCACCAAATCGTACAATTGTGAAGCAACAACTATTTCTTCATTTTAATTTATTTGATACAAATAAACTATAAAAATAGATTAAAGAATATCGCGTGCAGAAGAGACTGCAATAGAGCTACTATAGGTGTGTTGAGCTAGTTGTTTATATAAATAGGTAGATATGGCTTGACTAATAAGTGTAATCAAGTATTATCTATTCAATTCTAAACGATATGGAAAACAAGTAGTAACGCTTTGAAGTGCTACAACTTTTCCCTGTTTAATGCTCAACAATAGCCTCAAATATGTCATTATGACGTCAAATAGACAACATTTACTAATACTCGCATTTAAATCACATCTCCCTCTAATGACAATTGATTTCAAATCAGTAGTTGGCTTATATTTCCCGCGATTACAATATGGATAGGTTGCCGAAAATATTAATTATAACCTTTTATCGCATTACAGATGATCAAACGATTGTGTTGTTCTTGCGGCTGTGCAAATATCGACTCAATATAACGAAAGAGAGGATTGACAATTTCTGTTCCATGATGCCGCTAATGCCAGAAGTTTTTACAAACAGAGATCCACTTTCACCCGAAATTCAAACCATTTTAAATGCTAAGTAATTATAAAAGCTCTAATAAACGACACGCGCTATTTTAATTTACTGTTGTAGCATATTTGCAATACTACCCACTAAAGAAGATGCACTAGGACCACGTACTTTAATGGCTCGCATTAGCAAGTGTAACCCGGAAACAATGTCAGTAGTAAATTTAAAGAAAGCCTGCATCATGATACTTTATATTTTAATGAAAGAGGACGATATCGCTACGATTGGTGGAATAAGTATATTTGTCGACTTTGAAGGGTTTGCTTTGAGCTACGTTCTACAGATTAACCTCGGGCTTACGGAAAAGCTTCTTCGTTGGATGCAAACAAGCAATGGTTTAAGGATAAAGCAAATAACTCTTGTAAATGCCTCTTCTGCAGTAGAAACAGTCTACAATTCATTCAAACACTTGTTGTCTGATAAATTAGGAAAAAGAGTAAGTACATATGTATAGATCTTAGTCATTTAGTACGAAGTTGGTTTTCGTAGTGAATGCTTTTGTATTAGTAGTATCTAGTAGCTATATCTATAGTTTTAATGATTTTCAACTTTTCAAATGTAAAAGCGTTAATTCAACGTTAAGGGTGAACAAAACATAATCAATATGGAACAGTTATCAACAACCTCTGCATTAAGTCATTTTATAAAATTGAAAATGGTTGGAATCAAAGTGAAAATCGACAGCAGAAGTTAATAAATAGAAGAAAGTTGTGCCACACTGAGCAATGAGAAGTTGTTTATAGCAAATGCTGCTCATTATTTATTAAACACAATCATTTGCTAAGTTGTTAATAGGTTTTCAGCCAATAGTATGAGGAAGAAGAATCCGTACACCCTCCGCTTTTACTCAAAAGTTACTGCTATTTCTGAACATAGGCGTTCTTCATATTGTTCTATTTCGTTCTGTTTTGGGCTTCTATTGTCTAGTTGAACCCTGCTATTAACTTTATGTCGTTGGTCCAGCCCATAGATCTCTCGTTTCCTGTTTCTTTTTCAGAGATATGGTCTCCAGTGTAACAATGTATCACCCCTGCTATCATATGTGGCTCTAGCTATACGGCCTGCATAATTCTATTTCAAGGTGGATATGGTTTTGCCATATTTTTTATTTTAGTGGTTCTTCCTATCTATAGATTGCTTTACTTGCCTCTCAGCGATATACCTAAGATCTGCCTTTCCATTACTCTCTGTATTACGGTCAGTTTACTCATAGATAGTTTTGTCAGGGTTTACGTTTGATAACCATATGTGAGTACTGCAGGATACATTAATTAAATAAAAACATGTGCAAGTTTGACAAACGCTGACCACACCGGTCTTTTTCTACGATATACCGGGTGACAATGAGACTAGGGCCATGCTTATATCTTCTTTATTTATTAATAGATTTGGATAAAATTTTATATCAAGATACTAGACATAATTTCTGTTTGGCCAATAGATACAGTCAAAATGGCTGACTTCCGGTTTTACCGAAAATGATACTAACTTTGATTTTTTAAATAGAACACCCTGTATATGTTAGGTTTTTCTGAATCTAGGAGTCATATTACATATAATAGTCTTGCCAAATTTCAATTTTTTTTAAACAAAAAACTTAATTTTTAATTTTTATTTTTTACCATAGAAGGCCTTGACTTGGAAAAATCTATTCTAATTGAGTCTAACAACTCCTAATAATAGCTATTTTATCAATAAGGTCAATAAAAAACCTTTAATAAAATAATATAATTTGCTAAACTCGTTTTTTAAGAAAAAGTCACTTTTTTTAAATGGCACCTACTAAGGGCCATCTTGCCATTATATAGAAAATGTAATTACCAATCTAACGATATGCATCATGCACTACTTTATCTTTATCTGCCATTTTGACTATATCCATCGGCCATTCAGAAATTATGTGTAGTATCTTGGTATAAAATCTTATCCAAATCGATTAATAAATAAAGAAGATATAGCATGGCCCTAGTATCATTGTCACCCGGTATATCAATGGTTTGATTTTCCTTTCCAAGGTTTATTTGACGTTCCAGGTATATGTAGCTTTCTACATTTTCAATGTAACCATTTCTTGTACTTATTCGGGGGTCTTCTTTATGCATGGTCTCTGTTCATTTAGGTTTATTTGTAATTCTATTATCTGTTTTTTTATATAACTCTATCATCGTTCCCCGTAGATCGTCTGCATTTTCTGCTATTAAAACTATGCCATTTCCGAATAGAAAATGAGTCGAGTCACTCTCTTTCCATTAAGAAGTATACCCTTGTCTTATTATTACGTTAAAGTGTCTTCTTTGAGAGCCAGGTTGAATAGTTTTGGTGATACAGTGTTACCCTGACGGATTCCCCTATGGATGCCAATATTTTTCGTATTTTGATGTAATTTGATACTTACTAGATGTTGTATATTCGTATATATATTTTATCAGCCGAGTATATCTGTGGTCTATGCGTGCATTTTAAAACATTTATAATTATCTGTTGTTCCACACTATAGGATTAAACGCTGTGTAGAAATCAATAAAAGCTAAGCAGATATTTAAGTTCCATTCCGTAGTTTTCCCCAATGAAAGTCTTATCGTTAAAAGTTGATCGCAGGTACTGTATTTTTTTAAGCGCCCTGTTCTGCAGGTTGGTAGTTTGCTAATCTATTTGTGAGACGATTTGTTATTATCTTCGTGAAATATTTATATATTTGGGAAAGCAGACTAATCGGCCGGTAATTGTCCAGGTTTCCTTTATCTCATTTTTGTGTATAAGGACAAAAAGTATGTTCCTGCTATTTTGGGTATTTCGCAAAATACCAAAAAAGCATGATTTTACAAGCGCCACAAAAAAGTTTCAGAGACTATGCAATTGAGTTATTCCATTTGTCTGGAATCTTACCATCTATTAGACATCATTGAATGGCCTGCATAGTCCTTTGGTAATATGGTTTCCCCTTTTCTTTAATAGTTCAACTGTTATATCATCATACCCGGTGCCTTGTTATACTGTCATACTGTCTAATGCTGTCTTTACCTCCGCCTCATCTATATCCGGTATATCTTATGACCCTACGTTTAGCACATTTTCTGCAGTTGTTTGGGATTCTGGATCTTCATCGACTTGGGAAGTGTATATTGTTTTATAGAAATTATCTGTTATTTGCGCTATATATAATCTCTCTTCTTTCTGTTCCGTATTTATCTTTCAGTGAATAATAATCATAATAATAATAATCTCTTTATTTAGCACGTATACAATATGTAAACATAACTTAGAGGCCTAAAAAAAGGGAGGGCCATTACACGCCTCGAGGTGACCTTAACAAATTTTAATTATTATAATTATTAATTATGTTAAGGGAATGATTAGAGGTATTACATTTGCGAATAAACATTTATTTGGTCAAGTATCTAATTTATAAAAACATTATCAACATTTTTCAGAAATAATTTACACGATTTATTTAAATTTTTATTGTTCAGTTGAATATTATGAATATGATTTGCTTTTTACCTGCAGTCTTTCTCTAGCACTTCAAGTTTTTGTTTTCTTCTATTGCTTTTTCTACTTGAGTCTCCCAATATTTCTGCAAGGTTTGTTTTATTAGTCGGCTTGCTTCTTTTGAAATTTCTCTATATACTGATGTTTGATTTGTTCTTGATAATTCATTTCTTTGTTTTATTTTCTTTCTTGTTTGCTTACTGAGTCTTCAAAATGGAGCAAATCCCTTGAATATAAATGTTTTAACAGATAATATGATAATATTTATAAAAGAAGCCGCCCAGAAGATAGAAAAAAGGAAAAGAGTGAAAACTAAAAAACTCAGCAATGATAAATAGGATACATTAAAAAATATATACCGATACTAATTCATGCAGATAAATGCCTACTCTAAGTATATCATTAAATTATTTTCCATCTTCTACTGTTAGTAACGTTTTACGTTTGGCCATTTAAAAGTAACTTCTCTACCCTTGTTGATTAAGCACACGTTTATATAAGTAGGGGAGAATAATTTACTGTGGATTGATTCAAATTACTATGTTGTATAAAACCAGCTTTCTGCTATTTGCCTTCGAATGTTAATGTAAATTGCTAGGAAAATAATGTCTATCATTATTACTTAGGTCAATATATACAGCAAAGGCACTAGTTTCGACATATATAAAGAACTCTCTCACTCGATTTTACCTAAAGAATATGGAGGTAATACAGCTAGCTATGACGAATTGGCAGGTAAGACAGAGGGCGATATCTAACCTATCATTTCTTACATATCATTTTGCAGCTGTGTGGAAGGAGAAGCTTGAAAACTATCGGGAATCCTTTTTAGATGAGAAGCGTTATTACGCCCACGAAGAGCTTCGACCTGGACGATCCAAAACCTCGGAACTAGGGATGGAAGGCAGCTTTAGAAAATTGGACATTGATTAAAGTATCTATTGCCTAGATATATTATAGCTGATAAGTAATACTATTATTAAATGTATAATTCAAAATTTTAATAATTATAATATTCTTTTATAAACGGTAAAATCTGTACTGTTGAAATCTGAACAACAAAATTTCTGGCCAAAGTAATTTAATTTTTAAGTAGGCTGAAATTTTAAAAGTAGAATTTTGTGATATAAAAATAGTGGATAAGGCAAACGACGATTAAACATGTTCTGCCAATTAATATTTTTAAGTTTGCACGAGAAATGTTTCTTTTATCTAATGCCAAATATTAAACGAAAAGAGCTATTTTGCATTTGCTGAGTGTTGTAGCAGCGGTACTGTCACTGCAAGCATAGATTGTTGCTTCATTTACACGCAAGTAAATCAAATACGAAGTAAATCAACATGAGTGAATTACCCAATATGTCAAACCTATAGAAGTATAAACTGGCAGAAGCAACCATAGTACCGCTAACGCGACTGCCGATGAATTGAAGGCGTCCAACTTCGTAGACTTCGTCAATTGTCGAATCCATTGGAAAATGGTAAGCGCTTAACCACTTGGTTTCCCGGTCTTACGAGGTAATGATTAGTCACGGATGTCAAATTTTATACACTGTACATTTAGGCTATCCCCAAAGTGTTTTAAGGTCGTAAAAGTCGTTGTAAGCTGTAACAAAGTAGTCGTTCATCCTCCGTTCGTTGAAAAGCTGCTGTCTAAGTGTCAGTCAGGTACACCAGATGTTTATGCTATGAAAACATCTATGTGGATTCCATTACCAAGTATAGACATAGAAATTGGGTCCAAGTGGCGCAATTCTGAAGCTTGACTTTAGTGTCGACCAGTTTGTATTGTTGGTTCGATGGCCCCGGTACATGTTTTTACTATTAAGGACTGCAAACAGTACACTAGGAGTATTGTTGACGAACAACAACGATATATCGTTGCTGTGCAAGTACATTTGGTGCCGATTATATTCACAAGTGATAATGGGGTCGATATCATTTTCTAATTTCTTCCTAATCATAGTTGCATCAAGAGGTTGAAAGTTGTTTACGATGTTGGTATTTTTGCTGCCAGAAATTGTAACAACGCCTATGTGATGCACATTTCTATGCGTTATGTAGTCTTGGAAACAATAAGTTTTATTTGTCTTGAAAAATCCAGAAATTGTATTTGAAACCGATTATGTGATAATTAGTGATATCGATGAGCGAATTATCAATTATCACCGTTAGAAGTTATGGGAAAGCTAAAAGTGTTAGAATTTCGTATTTCTAAATAATATGCTGTGTGAGTATATACAGTGCGAGTGTAAAGTCTGGAACTATCGAAATAGAACTTTTATCAAATGTTTTTGAAAGAAATCTTCGAACACGTCAATTTTTATTTTGAAAAATACATATTTTACTGTAATTGTCACTTTTAGATTGTTTTTTGTTTTTGAGTTATGACATTAGCGATGCTATTTTTAAATGGAAACCCTCAATTTTTATGATGAATTTGGACACAGCATGAAATTCTAAGACCAAATACTCTAAAAAAAGTGTGATACTGTATTTTGAAATTTTCGAGAAAATCGTACGGTTACCAGATCCCCTCAATGCTAATATTTCAATTGGTCCTTTTTCACTCAAATATTGTATCATTATTTATTTAATTAGGAGCACACAACAAAAACAGATAAACAAACTATGAAGAACTGCGATAATTTTAGGGCTAACTCATTGTTTCATGGCTACTTGATTTTTATTCAATTTTTGTTTTAATACTTTAATAGCGATTTTCTCGAAAATTTCAAAATATAGTATTATACTTTTTTAGCGTATTTGGTCTTAGAATTTCATGCTCTGTCCAAATTTATCATAAAAATTTGGGGTTTCCATTTAAAAAAATGATCGCAAACGTCATAACTCAAAAACAAAAGACAATCTAAAAGTGACAATTACAGTAAAATATGTATTTTTTAAAATAAAAATTGACGTGTTCGAGGATTTCTTTCAAAAACATTTGATAAAAGTTCTATTTCGATAGTTCCAGACTTTACACTCGCACTGTATATTGAATTCTTTAGAGGTGTTTCTTTGCTTGGAAGATTTATATGCATACGTTCAGCATGTGGGGAGTTGTATTGGTATATTCATGTTAGGAATATTACTTGAACTGTCCCTAGTTTTAAGTACCTATAATTTTTATAGTTAGATGCGCTGTACTGGAGGCTAGATGTGACAATAAATTTCAGTGTAACCGTAAAGTTGTTACCGTGTTCACCAATTAATGCGATTTGCACCTCGCTTGGATACTGGCACTTAACTCCACGTAAAGGAACTACCAATCTTCTTTACGAGTCTTGTGATCGTATGTAGGAATGGAATACATTTTAAAACGATATGGTGATATGGATTCCTGCAGATAGTGCCTACTACAAGACTATAACAATTGAATTATTTTCTTTGTGATTAAGCAAACGATATAAGTGGAGCAACGAAATTTACTCTGGATAACGTTGTTATATTGTATCAAACCAGCTTCTTGCTATTTGTCTTCAAGAGTTAATGTAAATTAATATGAAGGTAATATGTATCATTTTTACTTAGGTTAATATAACCAGCAAAGAAAATGATTTCGACAAAGGAATTCCACACTCAATTTTGCCTAAAGAATAGGGAGGTTTTTTTTAATTTAGCGTATGGAATGTATACAATACGATCACAGTAAAAAGATTACAAAAAAACAAAGCACAATACAATACAATATACATCTATATGTCAATGTCTAAATTACTTAGCCATTCAATAGGGAGGTAATAAATGCCGGTAGCTATGATGAATTGGCAGGTAAGACATGTCATTTTGTAGCTGTGTGGAAACAGAAACTTGAAAGCTTTCGGACAGACTTTTTAGATGACAATCGTTATTACGCCCACTAGGAGCTTCGACCTGGACGATCCAAAACCTCGGAACTAGGGATAGAAGCCGGCTTTAGAAAACTGGGCATTGATTAAAGCATCTGTTGCCTAGATATACAGGGTGTCCCAGAACTGCCTCCCCATAGTAAACAAACATATGTGTCGATAGTAAAAGAGGATGCAAGAAAGCAAAAATAAATTTTCTACTACCCCAAATAACTGAGTTATAGAGTTTTCAATTGCACCAATCCATGAAGCTCGGTCCTCAGGTATTTCTGAAAATCCGACACGTTGGTAGACAGCAAAAATTAATACTAACTTCGCAAAAATGAAAGCAATAGCTGTGGTAGACTAGATTTAGGAGATTTTAATAAAACGAGGAATCGCAAAACCCTGGCAACCCAAAATTGTGGTCATCCTACCTTGATGGTGCTAAGTCCTGATTGGTTAACGTTAACATGTCTTTTCTCGGTTATCGCTTGGGATAGGACTTTTTTTCTTCACAATGCCGATTTATTCATTCGCTCCAATACCCCCATTTCTCTCTGGGAAGGCAGTTCCGGGATACCCTGTATTACAGCTGATAAGTAATAATATTATTGTAGGTATAATTCTGAATTAGAATAAAGGTAACATTATTTTATAAACGGTAAAATTTGCACTGTTGAAATTTGAACAACAACAAAACTTCTTGTCAATGTAATATTATTAGCAGGTAGAGAAAAATTTTAAAAGTAATAATTGCATGTTATAAAAAGCGAATAAGACAAACGAAGATTAGACATATTCAACTAATTAATATGTTTAAGTTGTATGAGATATGGCTTCTTTCTCTAATGCCAAATATTAAACGAAAAGAGCAAGTGTGCATTCATTGAATGCTGCAGTAGTGATGCTGTCACTGCAAGCAACTTTAGCTTGTTGCTTCACTTACACGCAAGTAAATCACCTACGACCAATGGCTTGTTTTATTCTTGGCCTCGCCAATACATGTCAGGTAAAATTAGTACACAGAAGCCCAACAGAAGAAGAAGCGGTACCATACCCTCCTAGTGATTAAACTTGTATTGACGTAGTTACAGCGAAGTTCAGATGCAGCGACAGATGGCTACCACTGCTAGGGTGAGCATATGCCAAATATGCCTCGCTGGTCACGGTAGAGGTCGCTGTCACAGTCGATGGATCTATGTCACCTCATAAAACCGAAAGTATAGTTTTAAATTAGGTCATGCACGTCGAAGATGCTCACAGTTGTTCATCCTCGCTGCTTACATCGAGGTTTAAGACAATAAAGATGTCAAAACAAAAAAGTTTGCCTTTTTATCGATGTAGAAGGTAGGTATCATGATAACTTGCACCTGATTGGTTTACGCATATCAATCAATTGGTAGATTATAACATTTGGAAAATACCAAACCCATATCATACTATTCATCAACCCATATGAAGTTTGACGTTTTAAGTCAGTGGTCTCTAAACTGCTTTGCTTAGAAACCTTTAAAACAGAAAGAAATGTTAGGCGTACCCCTGATATATTGTAATGGTACGATGCTTACAGAAATTCTGGTTGCATTGCTAACTTACGAATGTTAATGAAAGATTCAAATAGTTCCAGAATTGGTATCGTATTTGTTGCAGCAGTCAGTCACTAGTAAACATTGATAATTATATAAAACATGATTAGCAATAACTGTAATTAACTAACAGAGGTTAGCGATTGTATAAAACGATATCGATAGGGTTGCGATCAGCTGGTTTTCAATTTTCTGTTCAATATGGCTCAATGTATATAATTTTATGATGTCTGACAGATTTATTGAGTAACGTCAGAACACGATAATGAAGTCGCTTTCGTGCAAAGGTGTTCAGAAGATTTATAAAAGGTTATTGCAGCGTTTACATTCATATTGAAGTGGCAGTAATCGATCACGCAGATAAAGAGGTTAAAAGCAGTACAAGAAGGCACAGATGATGCAAAGATCATGTAAGAATCAACCTGGGAATTACTGAAGATTACAAGAATGTACTAGTGCCTTGTTGATCAGTGTTCATTATCTAAAAGGGAACTCGAGTGAAAAGTGCAACTAATTGTGAGGTTATAGTTTCCTGAATGACATTTATAAAAACAATTAAAATTAACAGTATCTACACTTACATATGAACAATTGTAAATCATGTTGCGATGGCGAGTCGCTTGCTGCGCCGAAAGTTGTGCAAATTTTGATATTAATTTGTTGATAGAAGTTAATATTTTGTGCCCAGTTGTGCGTTTTATTGTATGCCTGTGTGCCAATGCCAGCTGTGATGAAATTGGCAGTGTTCCGGGCTACAATTCCAAAATAAATTGGACCTGGAGGGAAGCCTGTGCGAGTTCGCCTTCAGAGCCGAGATTTTGCCAGAGTTGGAGCAGCGGAAGCGGAAATCAAGGTGCAGCAGCTTGAGTAAGCCTTATTCGTGGTCCAGAAGCAAGTAGCAGCAGCAGAAGGCTTCCCAGGAAGCAGATACGAGCTTGGCGTTCTTTGCAAAAGCCGGGAACGAGAGCGGCGTTGGTTGGACGATAGCCAAATTTGAGTTGGCGTCTTTGTGCACTAGTAAAACAATTTCTAGGTTAACCAAATTACTTGATTATTAGAAAAGAATTGTTATAGTTTACCTGAGGTGAACTGATTGATTGTTAGGTAATTTGTTGTCAAACTACGCCGAATTTTCTGTGTGTTTTGAACAGCTTCGTTTGGGGTTAACTATTTTGTGATTGTTTGTCACTCATCATTATCGAGCATTTGTCATACAATAGTAAAATTTCAACAGTGTAGAAATCCAACCCCGCAGATATAGTTTTAATAGTTAACCGGTTCAAAAGTTTTTAATAAATTGCAATTATGATATGTTTTATCGGACTTTTTCCACTGTGTCTAGTGTTTATTACACGACATTTTGGGAGTTTCTGATCTACTCCGGCCTCAGGTGAACGAACTCGTGGTTAGTCCTTAAAAGGACTGATTTTTTGTACGTTTTATCACATACAGTCGTGCCCATTCCGGTGTTTGAACTTGGGACCGCTGATCGCTGTGATTAAGAGTCTGACACTCTTACCACTGTCAAAAAATGACATCATTCAGAAAATAAATTGCAGTTAGATAAAATATAGAAAGAGCAACCTACGTTTATTATAGTAAAGCTTCATTAAATTATTATATTTTCAATTAGCTAGAGAAAGAAGCAATTTTATCATAAAATTCAAACTGCTAAGTGTTAGTGCTCAATTTTATTTATTTTATGTCCTACCAGTACATTAATTGAAATTAATGACTCTATTTTAAAGTATCTTAGATACAAAATAACGCTCCAGGGCAATTATTTTCTTCATAAGAACACTAGGGTTATTATGAAAAATTAACAGTATTTGTTTCCACGGATACAACTTTATTATGCACCACTGTCACAATGAAAATTAATGACAGCTCAGCTAATGTCACAAATTTAACTTAGATCAGCTAACTAGATCAATCTTAAATACTATATCATAGTAATTATATGAATTGAATATGAATATGAATTAGGTAAGAAAATTGGTAGGACATAAAACCTTGAAGGCACCACGGACATTATAAGCTACGAGCCCGCGATTGTTGTACACACCTCGGGCCAAAGCCCTCGGTTAGTACACTAACAATCTTGGGCTCTTATTTTACTCATAATGCCCTTAGTACCTTAATAACTATAAAATAAAAATATTTTTTTCTATAGCACATGTTAAAGTGTGCTTTTATCAACTCAAAACAAAAGGTCAAGTTTTACTTTAACAGCAAGGGTAGATAAAGTAGCACTTTAACATCAAGGATAAATAAAGTAATTTAATTTTCTAACTTTTGTTTAAATTAAATATGCCAGCTGCGCATTATCGTAGCAACCCAATCTAGCTACTGACATTTTGAAATGTGATTGACTGTCCTTATTTTCTTTTGAAATTGTTAAAGTTCTTGTTATAGAAAAAAATATTGTATTATACACGACGATAAAGTTATTTCTATCCACTCTTGAATCATTAACGTCTCGACTTCGTCTCGACGTTAAACGATTCACTCGTGGATAAAATTTAACTTTATCGTCTTGTATAATAAATTACTATTACACATCTTATGAAATGCGATAAAATAGTATACGCAACACGTTATAAAGGTGGTTTTACTGAATTCTAGGGTCGCTTAAGTACTCCCTAACGCTCGTACTCAAACCAGCCATACTTGTTCAGTAAAACATCACTTTTCTAAATTTATTGCGTAGTATAATATTGTAGAACATGTAGCAAGCTCGTGAGTTAATTTTTGAATAAAATTCTTTTTTTTTCTAAACCAACCTTTTTAAAGAGCAAATTCGTGAACTGATTTACCTTTTGAATTTTTAAAATGACTAGTCAGTTTCTTTTTCGGTAGCAGAGTTTCTATGATTCTCGCAGTCGGTGTCCTTTGAAAGAAAATACTTCGTAGATCAGCCCGGTAAATCTCCTTCGCTTATTCCAAAATGTAAAAAAAATAAGCGAAGCAGCTGTTTTCTGCAATCGATGCTTGAATGTTTAACAACAGATTGCAATTTTTTTTTTTTTGGTGTAGATATTTATTTGCAATCTGCTACATTAGCAATAAGCAAATCAGATAACTTAATTGGAAATACATATCAGTGGATATTACAAATTAGGTTCCTCAAGATGAGCTTACTTATACAACTAACTGTCTAAAAACGATTTGGAAGATCTGACGGCTTAAAACGCTTAAGTCTGCGCACTTGTTCACTTTCATCGATTAGTTCTGACACTAGTGGGTTAGGATGAGATTCTAATCGCAGGAGGTATTTTTCACTAAACTTAGTAATTTCTTCTTTCACTGTCTTCATTTTCAGGTCTTTCCGTATTTCTGTGTTGGGTACGTAATAGGGGGCGTTGGTAATCATGCGTAGAGTCTTCGACTGGAAGCGTTCCAGAATTTCAATATTGGAGTGTGAGGCAGTACCCCACAGCTGAATGACGTAGCACCAGATTGGTTTCAGTACACTTTTGTAGACTAATAGTTTATTGAGTTTTGAGGTGCGGCCTAATAGCCAGTAGTAGATCTTGAGTTTAAGATTCAGGTGTTTTCTCTTGGTCCAAATGTACGTTCTCCAAGTCAGGCCCTTGTCAAGATGCATAAGAAGATATTTCACACAGTCTGTGCGTGGTAGAGCTCGGCCATCCATGATCACATCAGGGACGATGCCTCTACGTTTGGTGAACGTGATTTGTAATGACTTTTGAGTATTGATTTTGAATCGCCATTTTTTGAACCAGTCAGTTACTGCGTCTAGATTTTGCTGTATATTACTTGCGGCTGTGAGAGGGTCGGTATGAGTGGAGAAAAGTGCTGTGTCGTCAGCATAGGTTGCGATCAAAGTATTTGCATTCGTAGGAAGATCAGCTGTGTGTAAAACATACAGGACTGGGCCCAGGACACTTCCTTGTGGAACACCTGATGTGATGGGGTAGAAAGTTGATACAGCTTCTCCAAATTTCACTTGAAAGTGTCTTTCTTCGAAGTATGATTTTATGATTAGGTAGTAAGTGTATGGTAAAATCATCTTAAGATTAAAGAGGAGACCTTCATGCCAGACCTTATCCAAGGCCTGGCTGATGTCTAGAAAGAGGGCCGCACAGTAGTTTTTGTTTTCGAATGCATAGTTAATATGTTCTACTACCCTATGTACCTGTTGTATGATGGAATGGTGACTCCTGAAGCCAAACTGGTGATCAGGTATTAGGTTTTCATTTTCAAGAATAGGGGTAATCTTAGGAGTAATCTTTCAAATAATTTGGAAAACAGCGGTAGCAGGCTAATAGGTCTGTATGATGTGGGCTAGTTAATAGGCTTTCCGGGCTTGGGGATAAGTATAATTTGAGCAATTTTCCATTGTATCGGGAAATATCCTGTACGTAAAATGTTGTCGAAAATAAGCGTGAGTATACAGATAGCTTTAAGAGGCAGTTCCTTCAATATACGTCCAGTGATTAAGTCGTATCCAGGGGATTTTTTGCAGTTAGCCTTTCTGTCAATTATTGTTTGAACTTCAGCCCTAGTGAAGGGTTTGATGGGAAACGTAAGTTGATATGGGGCCTGAAGGAAGTTGTCTACTTCTGCATCAGTGTGTGGGTCATTAGTAGGTAGAGGTTGAAACACTTCTTGAAAGTGGGCTGCAAAAGTATCTGCTTTATTTTTGTCAGTACATGCCCGTCTGAGTTACGAATTGGAGGTATATGATATTTAGGTCTATTAAGTCTGCCTGTGGCCTTCCAAAGGGAGTAATCAGTATTATCTGTTGCAGTTAATCCTTCTATGTATTCATTGAGGTATTTGTTTTTTGCTTGCTTAATAAGTTCTTTGAGATTTCGAGCTGCTGTGTTGAATCTGGGTTTGTCCTCTGGAGATCTACTATGTTGCCAAATCCTTCGGAGTCGCCGTTTTTCGGAAATATTTTTTTTTATACCAATCGATCAATTTTGATGTGTGGTATGAGGTGATAATTGCGGTGTGGCTCTTGTGGCGGCCAAATGGATTGCTTCAATTAGCGTTCCTACCGCTTCTTCAATGTCTTCTTCTGTTTTCAGTGGGATAATAGTACTTATGTTTTCCTGTAGTACGTCTCTGAAGTAGTGCCAATCTGTTTTTTTATTTGTTAAGGTTGGGGATCTAGTCTTACTTATTAGTGTTGTACTAATTTGCGCCATTATAGGGCTATGGTCCGAGGATAGGTCGAGGTACAACGAGATTTCTAGATAACCTTGAGGTATGCCTTTGACCACAAAAAAGTCAAGCAGGTCTGGAATGTTTGTTAAATCAGTCGGCCAGTAGGTGGGCTGATATGTGGAAAGATGACTCAGTTGCAGTTTGAATGATAGATAGTAGCATTCTTCCTCTTGGGTTGGGAATGCGCGACCCCCAGAAGGGGTGCTTCGCGTTGAAATCACCTCCAGCCAGAAATCGGTTTCCTAATGTTGGTATATACCTTTCAAGGCTTTCTTTATCCGGTCTGTGTCCGGATGGGCAGTAAGCAGCAGAGATATTTAGAATTCCATTCCAGTCCTCTATAGATACTGTGGTTGCCTGGATAAATTCAGAACAGTATTTTGGTATTTCATGATGTTTTATATGGTATTTTATTAGTATTGCTGAACCCCCTCTAGCTGTATTATTGGGATAATTGGTGTTGAAGGTGTTATAACCTCATATTTTAAAGCATGAGAGTTCTGTGAAGTGCGTTTCAGAAATCAATAGTATGTCAATGTTGTGGTGTAATAGGAAAGCTTCTATTTCATGGTGGTGATTGACCAGACCATTGGCGTTCCATTGGGCTATTTTAAGTGTTTGAGCCATTATGGATTCTTCGAGTTCACTAATTGCATCACTAGATTTGTTAAGTCTCGTATTTCTTCCATGAGCTGGTTGATCATGGTTCGCTGAGAGTCTATAGTCTGTTGCAAAAAGGATACTATGGTGTTTGAGTATTGCGGTGGATTTTGTAGATCATGATGGTTCCCTTGAACCTTGTTGCCGTATGTGTGGGGATCATAAATTCGTGTTACCTTGTTAGTGGAACTTGACTTGTTCATAACTTGAGAAGCTACTTCTGGATTTGTGGCTGGATGTTGAGTCTGTACTGGTGTAACTCGGCGATCCCTAAGTGGAGGAAATCGTCTGTTTCTAATTTCTTTGTAAACTGAACATCCCCGATAGTTGGCAGAGTACACATCTTGCTTTGCCTCCGTCCCCTTTCTTCTTGGTGCATCTTCTATAATCGTGGTTGTTAACACATTTTACACATCGGAATGGTCTTGTGCAGTAGTTTTGTGTGTGACCATAACATTGGCATCTTTTACATTGTGCTAATTCTCTTTTTTGATTGGGAGGTTCGACTTTGATGATGGCATTTAATAGAGTGGTAATTTTGTAGATTTCTTTATTATTGGTTTGTTGTTTAAGATCAATAAAGAATAAGTTTAGTGGGGCCTTCTTAATACGATGCTGAACTCCAGTGATATTCTTTACTTGGTGGCCCAATGCCTCTAGTGCTTCCTTTATATCTTTTTTATCTGTGGAGTGATGGGGGTTTCTTTTCACAACTCTGCATGGCTTATCCTCAGGTAAGATGAATGTGTGTGTAACAACGTTATTTTCGTCAAGGATCTTAATTACCTTTTTATAGTTTTCGATTGTCGTAATCAGGAGCTTTATGGTGCCTCCTGCTGTTAATTGATATTGATACTCGTCCTTTTGGTGTGCATTAATAATTCGTAATAAAGGAATTATGTTTGTTACGTAGTGTATGTGAATTGGAGGAGGTTTTGGGAGTTTGACATTATTTTCTGTTGAAGTGCTTGATGTCGGGGCGTTTCCCTGATTTGCTAGGATTTGATATCTGTTGCTAGTGGCAACAGGATTTTTATCTGCTGGCGCTGTTGATTGAGTATTAGTCTCGGTAGGGTTGTTAGTTCTCTTTCTTTTGTATTTTCTTGTTTTTATTTCTTGAAAATCATTAGGTTTTAAAAGGGTCGTTGTTTCTTCACTTGTTATCGAATTATTGTCGTTATTGGGGATTAGAGTGTTTGACATCAATAAAGTTTCATCTTGCATTATTTCCCCTCTATTCTAGTCCATTTGGGTAGAGTAAGGCAATGCCATTGGCTGCATCTGCGTGCTTGTTTGTTGATAATTAGTGGGATACACCGGGTAAGCTTGTTGGAGCTGCTGCCACTTAGTGTTTGTCACTGATTGCGGATTTGGTTGTGAATGCGGTTGATTATACCATTGCACTTGAGGTTGCGATTGCAGAAACATCTGTGTTTTGTTGTTTGGAGGCACATTGATAGATGCAGGATAGTTTGGGATTGAGTGCATGAGATAGCTATTTGCATTTACCTGCTGGGATCCTGCGCTGTTTTGCATTGTGAGACTTGTCTTGTAATATTTAATAAAGATCACAACAGTTCATAAATTTAAAATATTAATAGTACGAGCGAAATACCGATGGGTTATCGGGGACCGATAAGACAGACCTGGCCTTACGGCCGCATTCACTGCACGCTTATTTTATCTCCGGCTTCAATTTATGTTTTAACTCCGTGAGAATTAAACGGGAACTGACCTGCAAAAAATGGAAGCAAGAAGAATTTATTAAGAAGTTGTGTAAGGCATTAGTTTCGTCCAATCTAACCTTAACAAAGTGAAACACCTAATGTTATTTAAAATAATTTTTACAAGGGTAGGTATTATAAACGTAATATTCTTGGCAAAAACAACTTGGAGAAAAATATGTATGTTTTTGTTACAAGAAACCAATGACAATGTGTACGTACTTGGAGAATAATTTGATATTTTGAAATCGTCAGTGAAGAACGTCAAAATTGTCATTAGTAATATGCATGCCAAATTGTCGATAATTTTCTCGACAAAATTAGAATCAATTTGCTATGCAAGAAGGATATTTTGCAGACTATTTCCCAAACAAAAGTTAACAGAATCTCCTTTCCCCGTTAGTTTGTCTAATTGGCTAATGGTTTCCCTAGATAATCGGCAGGGAATATCCCGTTAATCCATTCATGCGCGCCACTAATTGGATGAGGAGGCAATTTGCACTAGTGCAAAATTATCGCATAATTGGTGTCTGATTCAATAAATCTCAAATAATTTTAAAATTTGATTGGCTTAAAGCATATGAGGGAAATATTCAAGAGTAGGACCACAACCAGTGGATATATTTTTGACAAATATTTTGTCGTTTCCATGCAAATTATTGATTTTAAATTTCACGATACAAAATCACATTAAAAATGTCACTAGCCGAAGGCTGTAAAGTGAAATTTGCAATAGTTTCTATGGAAATGGCAAAATATTTAAAAAAATATATATTCGCTTCGAGTGGTATTTGGGACGACTATTTAGCAATATTAACACATAATGATTCAATTTATTGAAAAACATTCCAACAATTAATATAATTATTCATTGTCAATTAAATTCAGTGCAATAATTCCAAAACATAACATTTTAAATTTTTTAACCCAAATAAACTTTGCTTACACAGTTTGTTGGTGTTTAGTTTATGTAACATAGCGATATCACTAAGGACAGAAAATTGTCCCTAAGCGATATTTCGCAACAAGTTTATGAGTAGGTATATTGTCTTCTGACTATTCAATTCACCTGTCATCTGTCAAAAAGTGACCAATGAAAATCCAGAATTTTGACGTTTCTTGACCAATCAAAAAAATATCAGTGGATATATCTTCCTAGAAGGTATTCAAGTGACTATTTTAAACAAATGTGATTTTTATTAGAAAAAGTCAATATTAGTGTGCTGTTACTATAGAAATCACGTAGTTTGTTGCTAGATTTACTGAAAAACTAATTTGAAAAAGTAGTTTGGTTCATTAAATAGTCCCTCGAATACCATTCTTAGTCAAAGTTAAGTAGATTATTTTTGCGGTGGTATCACTACTCATGTCCATTGCGCTTGGGATTAGGACTCGTGCTATCGCACTCGTCCTAATCGTACCAAAGCGCAATGGACATTCGTGACACCACCGCAAAAATAGTCGACATAACTTTGACTACTCATGGTATTATAAGTGAATATATTGCATAGTGCCCAATATTCAGTGATATACGGTTCCTATTGGTTGAAAGCAACTGATCTCTGCAATATGATTGGTTTCTATATTATAGCGTTTATTAGTTATTAAAATAGGAGAAATCGACAGTGAATTAACCATTGTTTTTGCAATCTTGTAGTTGGCGGGGCAGTAAGTAAACGTCAACCGACGTCAACATAAAACCTACAAAAGTTTCTTAAAATATTTTATCTACAACCACTACTAAAAGTAGGCCTTTTAGCGCTACCTTGTTACACTAAAAGTGACGTTTTGTAGTTTAGCGTGGTTAAAGAAATCAGCTGTTTACTTTAAGCATATCTGTGGTATAAAGTGAAGTGAGGTTATAAAATTACAATTTCGAACTGGAAGTGAAATTGTAAAGTTATTCTAGTTCTTGGGTTACAGGTAAAGTGTTTTTGAAATAATTAAAGCGTTATGTAATGAATACAGTCAGATCTGTAGTATTAATAATTATCTTTCGTAACTGACCTTGACAGTACTGTCTGCGCAAACATACGCCCGCGCGCCAAGGTCTACTGTTTATTATGACATAAATTACAATTATCGTAGATGCAAACCTTTGTTAAATCGATATTTATTGATTAATAACAGTACAATTAAGGTCGTAGATAAAATATTGTATGCAACGCGTGCTAAAAGTGGTTTAAGCACGAGACATGTTATAAAACTCAGCTTTCGGCTTCGTTTCATAATTTTCATGTCTCGTGCATAAACGTCAACTTTTAGCACTTGTTGCATAAATAGCTATTTTCTACGACCACCACTAAAATTAGACCTTTCAGCGCTAGCTTTTTTCACTAAAAGTGACGTTTTATAATATAGCGTGTTTAAAATGAGATCAGATGTTTACTTTTAGCCCATGTGCTAAAAGTGAAGTGAGGTTATAAAACTACAATTTTGAACTGGAAGTGAGGTTGTAAAGTTATTCTAGTTACTTCTTGCGTTAGAGGTAAAGTGTTTTTTTAAATAATTAAAGATGTTAAGTCATTTTGCTGTTGTAGATGCTTAATTGCATTTCACGCCTTTAGGGCAACCTGTTGCTATGTTAAAACCATTTTCAATCTTTGCGCACAAGTACAATCTCATCTTCCGCACATTTGATTCAGGTCATTTTGGTATTTTAAATAGCCACCTAGGCTTTAGGGCAGCGTGCCCGTATGCTAAACCCTTTTAGTTACTTATTTGGCTCCATCGCCTAATTCCAGAATCATGATTTTGCACATATTTGGCCCCAAACGCAGTATTTCTCGTCGGTTGGAGCGCCCCTCTGATGGCGCTTTGGCAGCCGAGCGTTATCGCTCGCAAGAATTCCGAATCTTCTAGAAAACACGCCGTTGCGGCGTGCTACCATTGTCGCCGGCATTAATTTGTTTCATCTTATCGCCTCGCCATTGGCTGTCGAGAGTCACGTGGCAACGCCGTTTGGCTCACGCCACTTCAAGCGTCCTAACGCTTTTTGGGGGCATTCAGCCGAGAGCCGTCGATCGAATAAGAGGTCGGATAGTGTGTGCGTTCGTGCGGCGCTCCCGCCCTTGGCGGGGGCGTCAGTCTTTTTCCCGTCGAGTGCTGCTTCAGCAAGTATGTGACAAACGGTTTCGCCTTAAGTGGCAGTTGATCGCAGCCCGTTGCAGAGAGCGTTCGTGTGGTGGTTGTGTGGGAGTTCCGAATTGTTTTCGGCGTAGCGTGGGTGCATCTTGAGCCCAGTTCCTGCTCCCGTAAGTAAGGGATCGTGCCCCTTCATCTCGACCTTCGAGGATCTGTCCCGCAGAACGAAAGTGGCCCATTTTTCGTCGTCCAGTTGTACGCGTCCTGACGCGTCTCACGTCGCCAGTATGGCGGATGTCCACTCATCCCTATAGCCGTCGAACATCGAATGTAGCTGCCACCTAAGACTGCAGCCTGTTGCAACTCAACTGTACCAGGCTCCCCAACCGCCTACATATTAAGGTATGTGTCTTTGAACTGATTACCGCTGTGAACGCGAGTGTATCTGTCCCGCGGAGAGCATTAAGCCCCGCGTACGAGCTGTATTGGGACGCCGCGAGCGAGCCCGTCACGTCTCTTGTGCCTACAGGCACTGTCGTCATATTTGTGCATTCATTCCAAATTACAGACTGTCTATTTTGCAAGGGCTTGCATTACTGTTTGCTGCATAAGGCGTCGCGCCCGCATATTTGCATATTCATTCCAAATTACAGACTGTCTATGTTACAAGTGCTACTTTGTTCATTACTGTTCAACATCTGTCGCTAGGTTTAGAGCGCGCGCCAGCTGGTGTTTTCTTAGATATAATCTATTTATAGATATAGGGCGACGCACTCCGCTGCCCCATTGTAACCCGTGATTCAATATATGATTTGTTAGTTAAGGGAACTATTGTTTTGTTTCGACTTGTGCATGTTCTGTTTCAGATAAGCACCCCCTTCAGTGTACTGATTATTGTGCGACGGGAGGAGGGAGCTTTGAGCGTACAGGTGGGTGAGACAGCTGCGTAGTCGCGGTCGGATTGGCACCTAATTACAATCTTTGCATAAGGCAATCTCGAAATTGTTATTTGACCTTGCAACTCTTGAGTAATCCTATCGACGGAGTATTTTGCGTGCTTCGCTCCCGTCTAACCGTCCAGGCCCGGTTAGTCGGGTTAAGACAGGCTTGGTGGCGCCCTCATGATTTTGACATACCCTATATATATATATGCCGCAACACGCTTGCCCAGAACGTATCGTGTGACTCACGCCCGACTCCCTGAGCGTTCCAGCCGTGGCCTTTAGCCTATTTTTAGCCGATCTCAGGGCAAGTGTTCCAGTTTTTCAGGACTGATTCCGTGGTGCGATGCTCACCTTGGGTGGGTGTCGTAAAGTTCTTTTAATACCGTAACAAAGAGTTATGTAGTCAATAAATTCAGATGTGTACTATGATAATTACCTTTGATAACTGACTTGGACAGTACTGGCTCCACAAACATTCACCTGCGCGTCAAGGCCATCTCTTTATTATGACATAAATTATAACTGTCATAAATGCAAACCTTTGTTAAATCGACATTTATGGATTTATAACAAAAAATTTAAGGTCTTAGAAAAAATATTGTATGCAAACTCGTGCTAAAAGTGTTATTGCACTGGACATGTAATGAAATTCAGCCTTCGGTTTCGTTTCATAATTTTCATGTGTCGTGCATTAAACACCAACTTTTAGCACTTGTTGCATAAATAGGTATTAATTCCGCTACTTCTCGATTTAAAAAAAAACATAATGTACACCTCGTTACTTCAGTTTCGTTTTGTCGTTCATGGGATTATTTGCCTTGGTCCTACGGGCCTCTGCAGCTAAATCCGATGCGTTATAAAAAGTTAAACTTGAATGCCTCCTTATACAAATTATTATTGTTTCAATGTAGGTGAAAGTAACTACAAATGAGGTCGCTATATTGCACATTTGTTAGTAGGGATTCTACACGATGGCACTTTAGCAAAGCATACACAATTGCTTCTAAACAAATTTAAAAAACTAGTGTTTGACTAATCTAAAAATTTTTCGATTTGTGCAAGATTGTTTTTCTTTTTAAGCGGAAATGCACCTTGTGAGAAAATTGTACTTATGTTCTTCGAGCTTATATTAAAGCCAAGACAAAATATATTTTTCACAGTAACATGATTGATACAACTTGCTCAGCTCAAGAACTGAATGATGTAACCGAAGATGTTAAAAATTGATTTTCTGTTGTCTACGATTTAATTAGCACTTAATGTAAGGAAATATCTTTAAAGGCTCTTCTGAGGTTCCAATTTTATTAGCAGCGCCTTCTTAATGTTTCGTTGTTTCCTAAACCCATAAAATTACGTTGAACATGGAGAGATTGCCATTTTATTGAGATCACCAATTCCAGCACTGTTTTGAATTATTGTGAAGAGATCATGAAATCTGCAGCATTGCTACAGAGTCTTGCACGTATTCAAATTATAGCTTCATTTCAAACTCCATTTATAAATAGACACATTAGGGATGTCTAACAACGAATTGAAACAGTAAAAGCGTTTAATATAGTGTATCAAAAAATTAACGTCAAAGTGGGTGATTCTCTTTCTAAAATATTTAAAACTGTAAAACTAGTTAAAATTGAAGCATATTGATCAAGTTCTGAGTGGTTAAATAGCTAATGATAAGTTCAATCTTAATTTAAAACTTCATTAAAGTTTCAGAATTCACCGGTAACCTCTGTAGATGTAGAACGAAGGTTTTCAATTTCTAGGTTTCTGACAGAAGATGGACCGTCATTTTAAAAGTTTCAGAAAGACACCGATATAATAATTGTGTTAGAAATATGTAGTAAAATAGCAGCAATCGCGTTAGCTACTGGTTTTTTTGATATACATAAGCCGCTCTCTACTAAATAACTTGCTCTTAACGCAGATGTTTATTTACATTCAGTTTTATTAATTCTTTTTAAGGTGAAATTTGTAATTCGTCATAGATACTGACTTTTAAACGAAAAAAAAAACTGCAAGCACATTAAAATCACCAAAATTTATTTATATTGCTTAGCCTTAGGCTATTCTTTAGTCATGCATAACTAAACTGCCTCATTATCAATAGAATGCCGAACAAATAGTTGTGATGGAATTCCTGCTCACGGAAAGTCAGATTTCGGTCTACAATAAACTGAGCGACTGTAACAATATCAACTTCGTTTACAAGTGGAATAGTAACAACCAAACCAGTTTTCGAAATAAGAAGCTTTAACTTCTTTGTAGTCACTCGTTAAACCTAGCTTGCGACCGTCGTTGTTCATTCAGTGAAAATGAAAATTCGAAAATTAACAAAAGAGCTGCAAAGAAAAGCCGAAGAAGAGCTCAACGAAGTTCCAGCAAGGATGGAAGAAGACGTGCAACATATCCGAGAATGGCTTCATGGACAACCACATCTCTGCTTTCCTGATGGTAACTTTGTAGTTTTAATTCGTTTCGTTTGTTAACGTGCTTATTACTATAATTAGCTTTACATTTGTGCTTTATGTGAGATTTGAATAGAATAAAGTACCTAAGGGTCTGCCAATATTTTATAAAACTCTCTGTTTAGGCATCTACACAGTCAATGTCTATTTGAAAAATCATTTGTATTAATTTTGTGTGTTTTAAACTGTCCTATATGCTTTCGTTTCGCGTTCCTTCTAGAATTATCATTTTAGTGCCGCGTATTTAAATAAAACAAAGTTGGGGAGAGGCACCAGTAAATGAACGGTTAAGGCATTCTTAATTTTTGAATCATCACAATTATTATATCACAACAAATATTTACGTTAACTGAATTTCTATGTGATTCTCGAATAATTAATTATCAAATTTCATTAATAAATTCAAGTAATTATAATGGAATGCAACAAAATAAAATTTGAAGTGTATTTAACGCAGAAAATCCTATTACAAACGCTCAATGCCAGTAAATAAACCCTCCTGGTCTAGTAAATGAACTAAGAAAGTATCTATCTAAAAAAATTAGAAAAATATTATAAAAATCAATAAAGAATATATAATTTATTACAAAATACAGGTATGTATTATAAGTATAGAAAAATACATAATTGGTGTAGATACTGATATTAGTTATATTTGCCAATTTCTTGACATTCATAGCATCCGAGTTTTTTCAAAATCGGTGGTATAATTGCTTCAATAATCTGGTTTTTGTTGTACCAAATCTGATCTTCGTGATTCGGCCATTTAAACAAATTGGAGCCAAGTGGGGTCATAGTTTTAACCTCGTATTCATCCTCTTTTATGTTGACGACAATTCCAGGAAACTACTTCTTTTGGTATCTGACTATTACATAAGAACCTATGTTAATTTGTCCACTTTAATTTTCTAGTTATGTAGATGCACCAGATGTCATAGTGGTAGTTAACTTATTCTTCTTTATTGAAGCAGTTTTTATAATACTTGATCCTAAAATAATAATAGTGAATCTCTAGACGTGGTCAGAATATACCTGCTTACCTATCTCGTGTGATACAGTTTTCTTACTTCCTGCAAACCTTTGCGTTATGTCACTTATTTGTTTCGATGCCTCAATCTTTATTGAGTCAGTTTTCTTCTTTTTGATAACCGACGGTATTACATGAGTAACCGGACCGGTCGATTTTGATAGAAGTGTGAGGGTTGAAAATATGCCCAAAACACCTATCAAAATAGAAATCGACAGGTTCGAATGATTTAAAAAAAAATTTTTACGAAGAGGGGAAAGTAAGGCGGCTACTTTTCGTTGGACCATCTTGTATAACATATTATTTTATATTTAAATGTGCAAGTTGATTCACTGGGACAGCCTGAGCCAATGAATGAACGGGAAATTAATGGCCGTTCATTTACTGGACACGGCAATTTATCTAAATTTGTCAATTAGAAATATTAATCCACATTTAAAGATGTTGTTTTTAAAGTCTATAATGCTGTGACACGTGTTATCTTATCCTGACCCGGAGAATGAACATATTGTGTTGTGTTGTACCCTAGTTTTTCCCAATGAATATTGGGAAAAACTAGGGATCCAGTGAATGAACAACATATTTTCCATTTTTCCCGCCAATACACAAAGTTTGGAGGTTATATAAACTCTTAAATACCTTAAACTGTAAATACCCATCTTAGATTAGTCAATAATTTTGAAACTTAGAAGTGCAGAAGCCTTATTAAGTGCCATTCTTAGTTACATGGTTTTTTTATTAGTTGTTTAAGTACACCTACACTTAACAAATCTTCTGGGACAAAAACGACTGTATCGTTTCTTCACTGGAACAGAACTAAACGACATTTTCGACAAACAGAGATAAAGAATTTCGAATCATATAGAAAACCTATGTGAGTTGGAAAGATGAGACGTAATCTTAATAATCGCGAATTTGTTCGAAATCGTTTATTTACTGGGTGCCGTTCATTTACTGGTGCTTTTACCCTACATAGACGTTAAATACGAGTACCTATATTTATTGCAGAATTCACTACATAAGTACTTACGTATACTTTTGTACTTCTTACAATTCGGAAACCATGATCTTGTCAATAGTGTCCAAAAGTTTGATTTTGGAAGATACATGTCCCTTTAAACTAAAATAAATCTAGTTGTATACATAAATAAAAATTTTAAAAATTAATTTCCCTAGAGACAATATTTATTGGCATTGAAAAACTAAATAATATTTTAATTTACGTTTTTCAAACATTCTGTATATTACATTGCGAATAGTAACTTTGTCAAAATTGTCAATATTTAGTACTACGGGTAAAGTAGAGCAAGAGCGGGGTCAGAAAAAGACAACCTCGTTTGTAGCTTTGTCCTGGCAATATAATTACAGATCCCAAGAGTCTCCAGAATTTTAGGAAGTGAGACACTGTTTTTTGAGAGGGTGGGGGGAGGAGGTTGGAGGATGTGAATCATTCAAATTTTATGTAATCAGTCAAGTAAGGTGTTTTTTTCTAGGTATTTTTTGAGCTGAAACTAATGGAGTAACTTTCAGGTCGATTAAATCACTCCTTAGCGAGATATGATAGGTTTTTTTGAGAAAAAACACAGATATCATGGGAACGCAGTAGCTAGGTAACATATTAGTTCCAGAAGATTGGGGTTGCATTCGTGGAGCCGGTGAACTGCAACCTGTCAAAACAACTTTAGATCCTGCTTCTGACGCAATTTTGGTTTCCTGCGCATGCAAAGTGCAAAAGTGCAGTTGCGTCAAAAGTGGTATCAGATATACAACAATCTGCAAAACCTGCGAAGCCGCCTGATGAGAATGCAAATCTCCTAGACTCTGAAGACTCTGACGTGGTTGAAGATGAATTATTTGATGGAAGCATGGACGAAGTATATGATTCGAGTGATAATAAAGATGATGACTAAACGTTAATGGTATTGGTAAATAAATTGAGTTAATTAGGTAGCATTCATTGTATAATTTCTGCGTTTTTCTCTATGAAACCTATCGTATCCCGATCAGAAATTATTCAATCCACCTGAAATTGTTGTTCATTTGATTCAGATTGCAAAGATACGCAGGAAATGACACCTAACTCGACTTATTTATTAAATTTCAATCCTTGAAATTCAACACCCTCTTCCTCCCCGCCCCCCATCGGCGTTCGACCAATTAAAAGTTTGGGGTGTCTTTAGATATTCAAATCTACTGGTCAGACGAAGTTGTAAATGAGGATTCATGACTGAACGAATTTGTCACTTTTTAAACTCCTGCTTACCCGTACCTATTAGTAACAGGTTTCGAATGCGGTCACTTTTTTGGTGGAGAATTCAAAGGTTAGTCAGTTTGAATTAATGCGTTTTAAGAAGACAAACGTCAATGGAGCATTAAATGCCACGTAGGTCCAACTTTGGCAAAGCAAACCAGGAGCGCAACCATATCTTCCAAAAATACCTATTTTTAACAATGTAATTGCGTTTTGAGATATTTTTTCACGTTTATAGTAGTAGGATTATGACGTGTTATTGAAAGAACTATCTATAAACTTTTGATTGTTTAATTATCTTTTATCTCCTTTATTCTTCGGTGTGCTGGACGAATCATACGACACGTATAAGTGCAATATGTCGCATCTGATTTGCATTAGGATCCTTAGCCTTGAAACACAAACACATTAAGCAATCTTAGATTAATACTGCTTTATTATTTCAAACCTTTTTTTATTTATACAACATTTTACAGAGTTGGTGAAAATAAATGAACAATGAATCGTTGACCTAGTTAGATACGATAACTTCTAATTGAAATTATCTGCACAAATAAATGTTTTTTGCAGTTCGTTTACTTGTTTCAAACATACATTTTGCTGAGCGGCGTTGTATAACTGTTAGCCAAAGCGTCGTACTGACTACATAATATGTAGCATATTATGCTGACTCATTCATGCAGCACATTCTTGTGACCGAATAAAGTTTTTAAACGCACATTCTGAAACAGATTTATAATTTCAAAGCGAAATGTTAGCTAATGTCTGAAAGGGTGAAATAATGGTAAAACCAATATGGAGAAAACCTTTATACAGTGTGTCCCAGGATTGATGTTGCAAGAGGTGAGATGGACTAACAATTTTTGAATTTTATTTTAAGATTATGGGATTAGGTCCTGCTTGGTCTGAAGAGAATTTTAAGAATATTTTTAGTTTTTGAAAAAATAAGTCTGCCTTGACAGAGAAGCGAAAACTATTTTCTTTTTAGGTAAACTACCCTTTCCGTTTATGATACGGCAAAATTTTACCAAGGAAATTTGTCCAGAATCATATATGATGGCCCTATACAAAATTTCAGGAAGATTAAACCGTTAAAATTGTATTTATTAAAAATGACGGTTTGATCTAAGTAAGCAGAACTTTTGTATAGGTTCATAATTCTTCATTCTCAACAACTTTTTCTTAGTAACATGTTGCCGCATTATGAACAAAATGGGCAATTTACCGGAAATAAAAGACAATTTATTTTGTTTAATCTAAAAATAAAGGTTTATTTTAAGGAGGTAGATCTTCCTGAAATTTTATATAGGGCCATAATTTATCATTATGAACAACTTTTTACTTCCTTTTACAATAAAGGAAGTATTGGATTCACCCCAAAAATTCGAAATTGAGTTTTCAACAGATCTTCACGTTTTAGAGTCCCCTGATCCCAAAAAACATATTTTTTTTTCATTGGTCTGTCTGTGTGTCTGTGTGTGTGTCTGTCTGTCTGTCTGTGAACAGAATATCTCAAAAACAAAAAGAGGTATGGCGTTGAAACTTCATATATAAGTTGTATGTACTATGTAGATGAGACAGCAAGCTTTTGAAGAAAATCACATAACCGGAAGTAGGTGTTTACTCTAGTGATTTTTCAGTTTTTTTCGATTTTTTCAAAAACGGCTCTAACGATTTTTTTTAAACTTTACATTTTTACTACATTTTTAATGTGTATTGATGTGAAATAGGTGATTTTCCAGTTGAATACTTCTAAAGTGGGTTTCTTTGGTTTTTTTTTCTATTTTTGTTATTAACTCCTATTTTAAATAAAAACACCCGGTATATTATTACATTTTTTAATTCACCTTAAAATTCTAGATAAAATTTGTCTCTTCAACTAACGCTCTATTTTGTACCGTTATTGTAGAATTTGTAATTTTTGAAAATTTTTGACAAATGGTTAAAAATTTAAAATAAAATGGTGACTAATTATAAGAACACTGTAAAAGGAAGTTGTGTGAGTGTATCACACCAGATTTTTTTAGTAAAATTTTGCTTTATCATGAACAGAAAGGGTAGTTTACCATAAAAGTAAATAGTTTTCGCTTCACTCACGTCAAGGCCGACTTGCTTTTTCAAAAACTGAAAATATTCTTATAATTCTCTTCAGACCAAGCAGGACCTAATCCCATAATCTTAAAATAAAATTCAAAAATTTTTAGTCCATCTCACCTCTTGTAGCATCAATCCTGGGACACACTGTATATTGCTAGTTAGTTAAGTAGTGTATACAGTGTGGTCCATTAAGTGTGCAACAAATGGGAATTTTTTTTATTAGTTGTACAATCGAAATTTAAATATTGCCAAAAGTTAGTGCATGTGCGATAACCATATCAGATGCCCTTAGAATGGCTTCAAGTCAAACAATATACAGGGCAGGACAAAAAATATGAAATTCGTTCAAGAACAAAGTTAGCTTATTTAAAATAATATAGCAAAATTTTATTGAGAAAAGTTGTTTAGAATTAAAAATTATGCTCAAATACAAAGTCACGGCCTCCTATGCGAATTTTGATTCTTTTTTGGAAAATTTTGTATTACCCCCGTATGATACATATTTTTATTATTTTGATTTTATATGTATTTAAAGTAGCCACAACCACATCCCTTTTAAATAACTTTTAGCAACTTGAAGCGTATTTGTAAAATTTACTTGGATTTATATTTTTTTAGGTAAGCGTCCACTTCATGTTTGTTGCAACGATATTTAACAGAACTTTAGAATTTCGCAAATATTCTTTTTAACAAGGCAAATGCTTTACTAATAATAATTTACATATGAAAAACTCTTTATAAAATCAGAATAATAAAAATATGTATCATACGGGGACAATACAAAATTTTACAAAAAAAAGAATCAAAATTCGAATAGGAGGCCGTGACTTTGTATTTAAGCATAACTTTTGATTCTAAACGACTTTTCTCAATAACATTTTGCTATATTATTTTAAATAAGCTAACTTTATTCTTGAACGAATTTCATATTTTTTGCCCTGCCCTGTATATTGTTTGACTTGAAGCCATTCTAAGGGCATCTGATATGGTTATCGAACATGCACTAACTTTTGGCTGTATTTAAGTTTCGGTTTTACAATTAATAAAAAAATTTCCCATTTGTTGCACACTTAATGGACCACACTGTATATCTCGATGAGGACATATATTTAATTGAATTGCAGCTAACGTTAAATTTTGTAAATCTATACAAAAAAAGTTTATTCCTTTGTTATAGTAAAATGAAATTATTTTGAAAACTTTAACCACACAGTTTCAAACAACGACCATACTGAATGTAAAGAATTAAATATTTTCAATTATTTCATTAAAATTAACCATCGGTACGTGAAAACTACAGAGTATGCTTTCTTTAAATCAGGAACGTCAGCTACTTCAACATTTTGATATAATATTATAAAGCGACCCGGAACTTGGTATTTTTCTAGTACCATATAAAGCCAAAGATGGTGTCATCGAAAGTGTGAAGAAAGTTTTAATGGTGGATAGCTTACAGCACGTAAGAAGAATAGTTTATATAGGTCCAGAAATACGTTTTATGAGAGCTACAGTTTCGAGAAGATTAAATGGAAAAAACATTGTGATGAGTATATTACGGTTCTAAAGTAGAAAACTTTAAGCTTTCTGCTGACTTTTCTCAAAAATTAATGATCTCAGTTATTTCAAATAACCGCACCTTTTTTTATGTAAAGAGTATAACCTTTTCGAGTACCTCACCAGAATTGACTAAAATTTTGATCCCTTGTAAACATACACCATTGTTTTCAATCGCATTTGGTTCAGCTAGGGTGCTTTATTAACCGGGCAAGCTTATCCCACTAGATTTTGTGTCACAGGGATTTTAGCGCCAAGCCGTTGGCTGCGCTGACCGGTAACCGTGCGTTCTGTCGTCTGTCAACCAAGCAAGACTAGAAACCGTTGGAGTACGTACTGTTCGATTCAGACGAACACTGTATGCTGATTTAAATCTTGGTGCATTCCATTACGATGCTAATTATAATTAGTCTTCATCCAAGTGTGATTATTTAGATCTATATACAGTTTGTAGGTGTTGTTCTGTGCTGTCAACTGTATCTGTCAGTTCTATTGAGTTCTGTCACTCGTCACAGTTGTTTGAACTAAGGTACTATCAAGGTTCTCTAGTTTGAACCACGTGCGTGTTAGGTAACAGTGTTTTCGTTTAGAGTTTTTCTGCTTTCTTTTTATTTGTTTAAAAACCAATCTTTTTTAAGACTGATATAATTAAATTACATGATCGTTGTTTTTCCGACTTACCGTATGCTATTTGGAAAGTAACTAGAATTTGAATTTGCCGCCGCTTTCAGTAACTCAAAATGGCGGATAAGCTTGCTCGTATAAATATAGTACCTTAACTTCAGCATAAAAAATCGGGTAGATATGCCAAATTACACCAAATTTGTTTTACTTGTATAATTTTATTTAAACAAAATCTATGTTATTTTCTTACCCTTCGCTGAGATGTAAATATCTTTAGGATGCATTTTTGGACCTATATACTCGTATATTATATTCTCTTATTTTGATGTAAGCTATTTTCCACTAAAATTGTCTTCCCACTTTTCGTCACCCTGTATATTCTATATACTTTGATATCACAATATGGTTATTATAACACTGAAAAAAGTGCCACAATAGAGTTCATTGTAACACTGTTTTTCCATTATTATTTTCATATGATAAAAATTTAAACAGCTTCCCTTGTTTCAGACAACTGACAGATTGTCACACTTGCGAATGTCAAACTAGTATAATAAGATAAAAATAATACTATTATCTATTTTGATGTCACAATATGGTTTTTATAACCCCGAAAACAGTGCTACAATAGAGTCCATTGCAGCACGACAACTGACAGATTCGCAAATTTATGAAACGTTAAAATTCAAAGTTATTGGTTATTTATTTGAAAAGTAGATAAAACAGTATATTCCACTGGTTTAATAAGAGGCAGTATAACACTCGTTCCATTGGAACACTCCTCGCTGCGCACATCGTGCCCAGGCCCACTCGTGCTGCAAGAAGCCATTTTAATAAACTTGCATGATAATATACTATTTCCTTTTCCATATTGGCTATTATCATAATAGTGTACAAAGACGTTTATTTTTGTACTAAACAATTGAAATTGAGATATTAAGGGAATTATAGGTCGAGGCTGGGGAGCAGTAGAAAAGTAGTTTCATTGGCAATTTTTTAAAATCATGAAATAGAACAATCATGCATGAAACATAGCGAATTTAGAATTCAAAATACTTCACTAGCACGTCCTGGGACCCAGCAGTTATTAAGCGAAGCACCCGTTTCCAAAACAGCACACCCAATTTTTATTTCATACGTCATTCTTTTTTTCTATGTATAATTTAATGTAATGTAATTTTTATACCAAATTCAATATTCTTTCCAACTATTTGATAAGGACATACCTACTACTTGTGTTGAATTAAGCATTTTAATTTCTTATGTAAATACGATATTGGTAGTATTATATAATTAAAATTTTAGCTGCCTAAATACAAAGGCAGTCATATTTTTGGTGTGGAAGAGTGAAGAAGTACGACTTCTGTTCCGTTATCAGTTAAGCGAAACCAAAAGTGACGAGTGATAAATACTGCAGCGACCGCAAGGTCAATGCCTGTGTGATAAGTGCAATCACGTACGTACAAACTTATATATACAAAACAAATAAAATCTGAAACACAAAGCAAATTTAACCAAATTTGAATAATAAATAAACAATAATATTGACACTCAAATTAAAAACCAGCACTGGCAATGCAACATTCCAGTGGCCGCGAATTTATTAACAATAGTGGGTATCCACATTATTCCCAAACTATGCAAGGTTTCAACACACCAGGGATGTCGTTCCAACCGGCAATTCCTATGCAACAAATGCAGTTTCAAAACAATGTAATGTAATCCTTTCCTCCCCAACAAACTCAATTAAATAAACCCATGGGGTGCTTTGCAACGAAAATGCCTAATTATATTCCACAATTATACTCACAACCAGCCTATTATGAACAACACTTATTACCGAATGTGTTAAATTCACAAACAACAAATGAAACTGCAATGGAAGTGACGCAAAACTCACAAATTCCAGAAAGCAGCAAGGTGCATCATAAACCTCATGGTGAAGTGGTAACCCTTACTGATGATGAGGATATAGAAGACAAGCCAAACGAGTTTCAAACTATTAGAAAGAAACGTAAAAGAATAATTGATGCAAGTCAAAACACGCAATCCGTCTCAACCAGTAACAGATTTCAACCACTCATGGAACAGAAAGATGAAGATGCATCAAAAACAAAACCAGATAGCATCAAAGAAAAAGTACCGCCATTTATCTTACACTTTGTAGATAAAATACCACCCTTAATTAAACTGATAGAATCAGTAGTTACAAAAAACGATTATTATTACCAACTAATGAGTGGTCAAAAGATCAACCTTCAAATAAACACGGTAGAAACCTACAAAAAAATAAAAAAACCACTAGATGACAACAAAGTAGTTAGACACACATACAGCCTAAATGACAACAAAAACTATCGAGTAGTGTTGCGTAATCTACATCATACCACAGATCACAAAGAAATCAAAGCAGCATTAGCTGAAAAAGGACATCAAGTAGCAGGTATTGGTGCCTTACTGAAAAATAACAATGGAAACCCTAAAAATCTCTTCTTCATCGACCTAACTAAGAAGGAAAATAACCAAGAGATATTCAAAATTAATAGAATGCTAAATGCGGTTGTCCAGTTTGAAGAACCTCACAAAAAAATGGAAATTCCACAATGTAAACGATGCCAGTGCAATGGGCATATGCGAAATCAATGCACCAGACCATATAGATGCGTTAAGTGAGGTGAATGCCACGATGATAGAACTTGTCTAAAAACTCGCAATGACGGTACTCCTCCTAAGTGCGTACTATGTCATGGGGCTCACCCAGCTAATTATAAGGGCTGGACAGTATACCAAGATATTTTAAACAGAAGATCTCCATCTTATGCCCAAATTGCTGCAGCAAACATCAGACCTAACATTGCACCTGAAATGATTAGTGAAACTACTACCAATTATATGCAATTCATGCAACAAATGATACAACAGCAACAACAACTCATCAATCAATTGACTGCTGAAATCAAAACACTCAGAGAAGAACTGCAAACCGCTCTTCGCAATAAACATGGCCGAGCTATATAAAATAGCACTATGGAATGCCAATGGGTTATCCCAACACAAACAAGAAGTAGAAGTATTTTTAACATACAATAAAATCGATATCCTACTAATATCGGAAACCCACTTCTCATCCAATTCATACTTTAAGATAAATAATTATAATCTATATTACACTAATCATCCTGAAGCTGATGTAACTGCCAGAGGTTGCTCAGCCATATTAATTAAGGACCACATAAAGCACCACGAAATTCCTAAATTCGAGGAAAACTACATGCCAGCTACTAGCGTATCAATTGAGGACTGGAGTGGAACACTTATAATATCTGCAGTTTACTGCCCTCCAAACTACAGGAAGGATTTATTGAATACTTTAGTATGTTGGGCAAGAGATTCTTGGCGGGAGGTGTTTATAATGCTAAAAATACTAGATGGGGCAGCAGGCTCACTGCACCTGGTAGAGGAAAAGTTTTATCAGAAGTAATGGACGAGAAACAACTTAGTCACTTATCTACCTACTCTCCCACATATTGGCCTTCAGATCCAAACAAGGTACCCGACATGTTTGACTTTTTTATTACAAAAGGAATATCTGCAAACTATTTAACAATCGAATCAAGTTATGACTTGTATTCTGATCATACTCCTGTATTAGTCAGTATAGGTACAACATTTCTGATAAAATCTAGAAACGAAATTCTATCTACTAGACATACAGACTGGAATCAATACGGACAACAAATTGACAACAAAATAAATCTAAAAATCGCACTACAAACCAAGGAAGATGTTGAAAAAGCTGTCAGTGAAATAACTACTATAATTCAGCAATCAGCATGGGAGGCAACTCCAAAAATAACAACTACAAAACAAGGTCAACATTGCCCAAAACTTGTTAAACAAAAAATTGAGGAAAAAAGGAGACTCAGAAAAATATGGCAGCGCAGTCGATATCCATCAGATAAAAAACGCTACGAGGAAGCAAGCAGAGATCTAAAACAATTTCTTCAAAAACTTAAAAATGAATCCTTTAACGATTATCTGAAAAACCTCTCTGCTACAGAGGATACCGAATACTCCTTGTGGAAAGCCACTAAAAGAATAAAAAAGACCTCAAAACCCATTTCTCCAATACGAAAGGAGGATGGAACATGGGCTCGTACAGATATTGAAAAAGCAAATGTATTTGCACAACACCTAGAAAATGTTTTCACACCATGGCCAACACAATCTACAGCTGAAGAAGCAATCGCCATTACCAGATTTATTCACAGTAACAGAAGTAAAAGCCATAATAAAAAACAGCATAAACCCTAAGAAAGCTCCAGGATATGACCAAATTACAGGACAACTCCTAAAAGAACTGCCACCCAGAGGATTAGTCTTATTAACAATTATATTTAATACCGTTTTAAGAGTGGGCCATTTTCCTGCACAGTGGAAAACAGCTGAAGTAATTCTTATACTTAAACCAGGAAAACAACCAAATTCAGTGGCATCATACAGACCAATTAGCGTGCTTCCCATTCTAAGCAAACTATTAGAAAAGTTATTACATAAACGGTTCATGAAAGTCATAACAGAAAACCAACTGATACCGGAGCAGCAATTTGGCGTCAGAAAGCAGCATGGTACCGTTGAGCAGATACACAGAGTTGTTAATGTCATCGAACCAACCTTTGAACAAAAACTTTATTGCTCCGCTGCGTTTCTTGACGAAAGTCAGTCATTTGACAAAGTCTGTCATGATGGACTGTTTTTTAAACTTAAAACAATATAGCCTCATGCGTTATATACAATCATAAAATCATACTTAGAAGAGAGGTACTTTAGAGTCAGATATGATCAAGAAGTAACACAATTACACCCCAATCGAGCAGGAGTGCCACAAGGGAGCGTCTTGGGACCTACACTATATCTACTCCATACAGCTGACCTTCCAACAGCAACATATACACACATAATGTCATTCGCTGATGATAAAGCTATCCTGACAGTTCACAGGAACCCAATATCAGCAGCAAATCTACTTCAGGAATAACTCAATATGCTTCAAGATTGGGCTAACAAATGGCGTCTCAAATTTAACCAAGACAAATCTGCTCACGTAAATTTTACAAAATGTCGAGAAGTCATGCCCCCAGTCACACTCAGTGGACAAATATTGCCACAGACAGATTCAATTAAATACCTAGGTATGCACCTAGATAGGGGATTAACATGGAGATCACACATCTTCAACAAAAGGAAACAACTAGGCCATAAATTCAGACAGCATTACTGGTTACTAGGATGGAAATATCCACTAAATCTTGAAAATAAATTACTAGTTTACACAGTTTGTTTTAAACCAGTGTGGATGTACGGAATACAACTTTGGGGTACTGCGTCAAATTCTAATATAGACATACTCGAGAGATTTCAATCAAAAGTGCTACGTGCTCTATGTGATGCTCCGTGGTATATTCCTAATAGTGAAATACGTCCAGACCTAAAAATTAACACGGTTAAAGAAGAAGTAAAACAGTGTAGTGTTAAATACCTCGCCCGGCTAGATACACACCCGAATCTGTTAGTTATAAATCTATTAGACAATAGTGAAGATATGCACAGACTTAAACGGCGGAAAGTTCTAGATCTGCCATTTAAATCTTAGGTTAATATTCCAATTTATTCCTGTACATATATATGTGTATAAAGAAATAAGTTAATTAAGTTATGATCACTGGATCACAACTTCCATGTTATTACAGGTCACACACAATCGAATCACACATTTGCTGATTGTATTACACAGATTGCAAATAGAAAATTTGGCGAAAAAAAAAATGCAAAGGTGTTTTGAAAATAAAGTCTCTATTTTACTTGTCACCTTTAATTTATTGTGTGTATTATTTAATGTAAATCTACTTTTACATAATGTCCAAATTATATGCAGTTTTGTTATTGAAAGTTAAGGACCCTTCGACATCAAGGCAATTAGCGAATGCTTATCGGTTATTTATACAATATGTTGTGAGTTTAGAGTTTGTTGTACAGTGTAGTGATCCTAAGATATTTAAATATGTTGGTATGGTGTTCGGGACTACGAGCTTCCTGGAGTGTGGCTGGTAATCCTAGTGTGTTGAGGACTGCGGTGTATTTTGGGCATTCAGTGATAATGTGGCTCACGGTTATCACTGTTTGACACGAATCGTATCTTTCTGGTTGTATCTTTAGAAGCAGCTGTCGGTGGGTCATTAGTATATGTCCGATCTATAACCTGATTACTATAACGTCTTCTGTTCTCGTCAGATTAATATTCCCTTTTGCTGTAATGTTCGGTTCGATTTCTGTTAATCTGTTGTTTGTCGTATTGTGCCATTTTTATTGCCATATTTGTTGCATTTTTAGCTTTACCAGATGTTTAATTCTAGCAGTTCTCAAAATTATGAACTACATTACCATAAACACAAGCACTCCTTGTCAAACCGTCCCACCTGACTGCCTCCTCCACCTAATAAAAATTTACCAATGAAGCTACTAACCCAATCCAATTCAAACAACTGCGACTAGCACCGAAACTACACCAAAATATACACACACGCCTCAAAAACAGAAAACGGCACTGGTGTAGCGTTCATAAGTGCGTAAGCTACGGCAACGTACAATCTCACCGGCATGATAAGCTCATACAGTGGTGAACTGTATGTTATCCTCCAAAGCCTTAACTACAGTCAGAGAAACACACACTACAAATATATGGTATCAACAGACTCGCTCAGCTCCCGAAAAAAACATTAAATCAATATTTCCGATGAATCCACTAGCCAATGAAATCCAAATAGGACTCCACAAAATTACTTCAACAACAAAGCAAGTAGCATCACATGGATACCATCCCATACACCGGCAACGAAAAAGCAGACGCTGCAGCTAAAAACTACTTTACAACCCATAGTTACCATACCAATACAGCAAGAAAACATTAACACGACGGCTTTGTTTTGAACTCGGTAGTTAATGGAGAGGTTGCTGTAGTTTCTGTTCAGTCTAGCTGTTGATTTTGAATAAATTTATTTGAAGGTTTTGCTATGTTATGTTATAGTTAACTGTTGTCTATATGCAAGCGGAGGTTCACTGGCTCTGCAGAGTATACTGTCTATAGAGCTGGTGTGGAAAGCACCAGTTGCTAATCTTAGTTTTGCTCGATTTTTCTTAAAATTAATTAAGTTTTCTAGGTTACGATGTTTTTTGTAGTAGTTGAATGCTCTTTCACTTTCCGTAATTGCTTTGAAGTGTTCAGGATTTACCATGGAACGCTTCTATGTGTCGATGGGATGAATTTCTGTCCTATTGACTGTTCGGCTGCGGTAAGTATTATTAATGAAAAGTAGTTTACGAGCGTAGTAGCATCATTGGTAATAATTAAAGCTGATATTATATGCAAATGCATATTTTGTATAATTGATATGCCGGCGAAACTTTTTGCATATGTATACTAATTATGTGAAAACAAATCGTTTAAGCCAAGTTTCATTTTGCATATTTTGCATATTTATACGATTTTGAGAATACTTTCTGGATTTTTGCATATTTGGTTATATTTAGCAATAATTTGTAATGTATGTAACTTTTAGAGATTTTTTTGTAAAATTTACTATTTCATTAAATTATTAATAACATTTTTATGTGCAACTGAAATATATACTTTTACTTCCTGCAGCTGGAATGCAGTGCGCGTATCGAAATAAGCAGAGCAAAGGGGAAGTCTCTGTTAAAATCTTTGACTATATAAACATAGACTGCCAGCAACCCCACTTCTCCTGTAGAAACAATGTATAAGGAATCAACCAACATAGAATCCATTTCACGAGTGTTGGGTGAATAATAGTCTGGCGACGTTAGGGGAAATCTCATTTTTATGTTGCTTACAACGTAAAGTTGGCGTTGGTAGTCCATGTTTATATAGTCAAACGTTAAAATAAATGACGTCTTTGAATAAAAATTAGAAAAATAGATATTCTTATACAAAATAATTAAAATTTTTATATTATTTAGAAAACTCCTAGTTATTTTCAAAAAAATTAGAGCATATTATGTGCATATATTATAACACTGGGTACATATCCTCAATAAAATGTATGCATATATATGCGCATATTTTTGTACATTTGAGTGCATATAATTATCAGCTTTAGTAATAATAGTTGGTGCCCACCTATTGTCAGATAATTCTACAAAAAACTTTCAAATTTGCTTGGTTGAATTTATTTTAGGTTTTCGGTTGACTTTAGGTGTTATGGTGTTCGGTGGTCGCTATCGTGGAGATAGTTAATTACTTCCCAGTTTTGTTTTGGGATCACTGAGAGTCAAGTCGATGATTGAGGAAGTGCACGTCTGCACGTACCTGAATAGAAATGTGTAGGGTTTCCGTTGTTTATAAGGATTATATCGCCACGGTCTATGCTTTTTCCTAGTATACGTCCTTTTGGGTTTGTTGGTAGATTCCCACGTAATGTTGTGGCTATTGAAATCTCCGCATATTATAAACGGTGGAGGTAATTGTTCAAACATATTTTCCAGTTGGTGTTTGGAGATAACTTTATTTGGTGATATGTAGATGTTACACATTGTCATTTAATAATAATAATAATAATAAATGCCTTTATTTAGCATACAGTATACAAAGAAACAAAATAGAGGGGGCAACAGGGCGAAGTTCAGCATATGGACGTAGTCCATTGCTGCTTCTACACTTAACCCTGCGCAAAACTTAACTAACACTAAACTAACACTAAAAGAAAAAACCGAGTATGTGGGTTGTCGAGCCAGACGAATTTCAGTTCAGCCGGCATTAACATTATTTTAGAAACGAATTTCCAGCGTGAGCTGACCAGTTAATAATACATTTTTTAAACGTAGTTTAAAGATTTTAAGCTACAAGCATTTTAAATCAATCGAAAGTTTATTATAAATATACACAACGCTAAAAGAAAAAGATCTCTTGTAGATCTCCGTAAAGCGAAGCCGAGGGGTTAAAAGTCCTTTGTCTCTTAAATTTAAGTTGTGAATATCAGTGCGATAGGTAACTTTATCTAGTAGGTAAGGAGGGCATTTGTTGAGAAAAATTTTATGAAATAGACAGGTAGCATGATATAACCTACGCTGCCTCATGTTTAACCAATTGACTTCTTTCAATTTGTGCGAAATGTGTTCATATTTTCTAATTCCAAATATTAAGCGCAGACATGCATTTTGGAGAGTCTGTATCTTTACAGAATCAGCAAAAGACAAACAGGGACCATACAATATGTCACAAAAATTAACGTCGATAATACAAGAGATTCACACAAATTTATTTTTGTCGTTTGACTAAATAGGTGTCTATTATGAAAAATTTGTTTTAGACTTGCATAAGCAGCTTGGACGCATTTCTACACGTGACGATCGAGACGAAGTTGTTGATCTACTATTACCCCCCAAGTTTCTTGCATTATCTGATAACGGCAACAGAACGTCCTGAATTTTGATTGAAATTTCTCGAGAGACGCTATTAATAATATTATTCCTCCCTAATAACATAACAGCAGATTTATTAGGATTTATATGTAAACAGTGTCCATCGGAAATTTTATAAATTTCCTGAAGATCTTTATTTATGACGTCACATGCTTTGTGGACATCACTGGGGTTAAATGAAAAATATATCTGCGTATCATCCGCATAATAATAATATAAACATGACTTGAGCACGGTGGGAAGATGAGATGTATAGATAGTGTACAACATGGGTCCCAAAATGGAAGCTTGAGGTACTCCAGTACTGACATTATGAAAATTAGAAATTTGTCCCCCGTATTTTACTGCTTGCTTGCGATTTTACAAGTAATTATCAAATAAGACAATAGATTTATCACTAAATCCAATGAAATGCAAGATGGCTAAGAGAATGCTATGATTTAGGGTATCAAAGCTTTGGAATAATCCAGTAATATTAATAATGTAAGTAAACCCCTATCAGTAGCCTCCAAAATGTCATCAGTAACTTTAAGAAGAGCAGTACAACAACTATAATCAGGTCTAAAGCCAGACTGCATGACAGGTAAAATGCTGTTGCTATTGAAATCGACCCTCACTTGCACTGCAACTACTCTTTAAAAAATCTTAGACATAGTAGAGAGGATACTGATGGGTCGAAGAGCTTTTAATTCATTCGGCTTATTTGTTTTGGGAGTAGGTACAACGTGCGATAGACGCCATGAGTCCGGAAAAACAGCATTTGTTATGCAAAAATTAATTATGTGAGCAATATACGGTAGCAAAAAGGGAACAGTAAGTTTAATCATTTGTATGTTAATTAAATCCGCTCCAGTGGCATTAGTTTTAATAGTAGAGATTATTTTTAAGATTTCTATTTCATCAACAGTATGAATTTCAAGAATCGAATTAATATTTTGCATGAACTATTATTATAAAAATTTAGTAAATTTTGATTCCATCCATCCATCCAATGGCGCTACAGTCCAAATCGGACCGTGGCCTCCTCTATTTTTCGCCTGCAATGTTCCCTATCTACTGCCGCAGCTTTCCAGTTGTTGATTCCCAGCATGGTCTGCGCGTCCCTTTTTATTTTATCCTACCAGCGGGCCCCGGGTCTTCCTGCTGGTCGTTTCCCTTCTGATTTTCCTTGGAATATCTTTTTTACTATTCTTGTCTCGCTCATTCGTTGTACATGTCCAGCCCATTTAAGTCTCTGCAGTTTAATGGTAGTTGCGGCATCGGCTCCCTTAAACAATTTGTAAAGCTCGTGGTTATATCTACTCCTCCACTGGTCTCCCTCCTTGATAGGGCCGTATATCTTTCGCAGGATTCTTCTTTCAAATGTGTTTATGGCTGCTTCCTCTCTTTGCGATAGTGTCCAAGTCTCGCTTCCATACCCCAGAACTGGTCTAATTATTGTTTTGTAAAGTCTCAGTTTTGTTTTCCTGTGTACGTTGCTCGACTTAAATATGGATGACAGGCTATAATATTTTTTGTTTGCGTTACTAATTCGTCTTTGTATCTCCTTCATTTCGTCAGGTTTGTTGGAGATGTTGGCGCCTAGATATATGAAGTCTTTTACTATTTCAAAGTTCTGATCCCCTATTGTTAGGCTCTGACCTCTTGCCCGGTTACTCCTGGTCTGTATGAGCACCTTTGTTTTGTCTTCATTGACTTCTAGGCCGATCTCTGCCGCAGCATTTTCGAGTTCTATATAAATTTCTTTGATGGTGTGTACATTTCTTCCAAGGATGTTAATATCGTCGGCATATCCCATTATTTGAACTGATTTATAAAACAATGTTGCGCTGATGTCCACTGTGGTCTTCCTTACCGCGTGTTCCAATGTCCAGGTTGAATAGGAGAGGTGCCAGTCCATCTCCTTGTTTTAGCCCTTGTTTTACTTTAAATTGTGCTGTTAGGTTTCCGCTTATCTTCACACTGCTTTAAGAATTATCCATTGTTAATCGGGTTAATCTGACCAGTTTGACTGGAATATTGAAGTCCATCATGATGCTGTATAGTTTTTCCCTATCGATGTTATCGTATGCTTGTTTAAAATCAATATACAGTTGGTACACATCTATGTTGAACTCCCAGCACTTCTCAAGTACTTGTTTCACTGCGAATAACTGATCTGTGGTCGATCTTCCTGTCCTAAAACCCGCTTGGTATTCACCTATTATGTCTTCCGATATAGGCTGTAGTTTATTTCTCTGTATGGTGGTGAAAGTTTTATAGGCCGAATTTAGCAATGAGATTCCTCTAAAGTTCTTGCAGTCAAATTTGTCTCCCTTTTTGTGTATGGGGCATATGATGCTGCTTCTCCATTCGCCTGGCATAGTTTCTGTTGTCCGTATTTTGCCTATCAGGTTCGTCATTGCTGTTATAAGGTCCGGCCCTCCGTGTTTTAGTAATTCGGATGGTATGTTATCGACTCCAGGTGATCTGTTACTGGTTAGTGCTTTTATTGCATTCACAACTTCTTTCCGTTTGGGTGGCTCAGAGTATTCTTCTATGTCTGTGGGTTCTGTTATTCTTCTGTCCTTGTTAGTTGGATTCCGTTCTTGTTTTGAGTTTAGCAGCTCCTCGAATTATTCCATCCATCTTCTTTCAATTTCCTTTTCATGGCCGATAATTTGGCCTGTCTTGTCTCGACATAGATTGGTGTTTGGTTTATAACCACTTTTGAAGATGTTGATTTGCTTATATGCTTTTCTCAAATTGTTACTCTCGAAATCTTCTTGTAGGCTTAATAGAGTTTTATTGATGGCGGCTCTCTTCGTTCTCCTGAGTAGCTTGCTCGTTGTTCTTCTGGCGTCCTCATAATTATTCTTCGAGGCTCGTGTCGGTCTTGTTATATATAAGTTGTAGATTCTGTTTTTCTCTTTTATTGCTATTTCGCACTCTTCATCGAACCAGTCTCTACGGCGTATTTTACGTGCGTGCCCTATCGTGGTATCTGCTGCTTCTACAATTGTTTCCTTAATGTTCTTCTACTCTTCTTCCACTGATGCTTCATTGTTTCCTGTCTCTGTTTCTCTTCTTTGGTTCAGTTTTTTTATTTCCCTTTGATATGCTGTTAGAATCTCATTTTCTTTTAGGCTTTCGATATTGTATTTTTGTCTAACCTGATTCCCAGTTACCTTTCTGCTGCTGATACGGTTTCTAAAGATTGCCTTCACTAGGTAGTGATCGAAATCCATGTTGGCTCCACGATAGGATCTGACATCCAGTATGCTTGACGCGCCTCTTCTCTCGATAGCTAGGTGATCGATCGGATTGTAAGTTTTCCCGTCGGGTGACTTCCATGTGTGCTTATGGATGTTAAGATGTGGAAAATATGTTGAGCTGATAGACATATTTTTGCTTGTAGCGAACTCGATCAGTCTTTGCCCATTGTTGTTGGACCCTTGATCCAGGCTGTGGTATTGTTGGCCGGTAGTGTTCCTCTTTTCCTATCTTTGCATTCAGGTCTCCAATTATGACCTTTACATCGTTCGAGGGGATTGCGTCATAGGTTCTTTCCAGCATCTGGTAGAAAGAGTCCTTGATGTATTCATCTTTTTCTTCCGTTTCGGCATGTGCATTTATTATTGACACGTTGAAGAATTTAATTTTTAACCGTAGAACACAAATTCTTTCGTTGATAGATTTGAAATCGATAATGGCGCTCTTTGTCGTGTTGCTTACTATGAAGGCTACTCCAAGTTCAGGGTCACCTGTTTCCTTTCCACTGTATAGGATTGTGCGTGTTTTGGTGTCCATCACGCCTTTTGATTATCGCGTGTAATACTGGGTATAGAATTAACAAAAAGTTCGAAAGCTCTTGAGGTAAAGACAATTTCCTTTTATCCTTAGTCATATTTAGTTGTTTGAGCTCTTTCCAAAGCAGTTTTCGATTTTTATTACCAAGACGTCTTTCGAAAAAGACTTTCTGTTCTTTGCGTATTGAGGAAGTTACTAAATTTCGTAATTGTTTATAAATGGTCCAATGTTGAGGTGCTTTAGTTTTCTTGAATCTCTGTAGAGCATTGTTTCGCTCAGCCATCATGCATTTAATGTTATAAGTTAGCCATGGTGCAGGAGGTTTAGTAATTCTTGAAGTAGTTACCGGGGTAAATAAATTAAAAAGAATAATTAAGTTAGTATTGAAAAAAGTCAATTTTTCATTAACATCAACATAACGATATATATTGTTCCAAGGAATAGACCTTAAGTGATCATTAAACGAATCATAATTAAATTGACTGTAGTCTCTGTATGTAATTAGAGAGGGTTTATTTACGGGAGTATTAATTTGAATTTCACAGAAAACAAGTTCGTGGTCTGCAACTTGAGCAACGTGTTGAATGCCAGAAGTAATAACTAGATTATGATTACTACATAAAATCAGATCAATAAGTGACGCCCCGGTTTCGTGAACATGGGTGGGTTCATTAATGATTTGATACAAACCAGTTCTGTCGAGGAGATTGCAAAGAGCTTTGACATCAGGGGATTCAAAATCTAATAAGTTTATATTAAAATCTCCGATACAGAAAAGTTTGTCATGCGTCGGAATTATTGTAGATAAGGACGCGTCAAATACATCCAAGAAGTTAGCATAATAAAATTTGCCGGGCTTATAGACTACTCCAAAAGCAAGTTGCTTTTTATTTAAACTCATAGTTACCCAAAGTTGCTCAATTTCGCGACTTGTCTGCACAATTTTGTACTTTATTGCATGTCGTATGTAAATACCAACTCCACCTCCGTTTGCTCCACGGTCCTGACGAACGAAATTGTAGCCATCAATAGCTACCATATTTGAAGAATGATTTTTATGAAGCCAGGTTTCAGTGACACCAATGACATCAAAATTATTGCGTGAAACCAGCTTTCTGAAATTACAAAAATTAGCAATTAAAGACCTTACATTTAAATGTGCACAGCTGAAGGAGGAATTCATCTAGCTCAACATTACGTATTATGAATACAAAAAACAATTACAATTAGTTATACAATTTAAAAGTAAATAAAAAAGAAAACACAAAATTTATTCGAAGTAATGAACTTAGACAGAAGCAGGCGCAGCACATTATATACCTGGAAAAAAAAACACAAACAAACCAAACCAACAAAAATTCACTTAATAAGTCGATATCCTGGATAATTCCGCTTCGGATTGTATTTTAAAAATTTTGCTGAGGTGTTTAACGAAGATAAGACCGTCCGATGTCCACACATTGCATTTGTTGTGTGTTTAGGTTTATCTTTACCGTCGTCGGTTCTATGTCAGTTATGAAAGGTATTTCTTCTGGATGTATAACACCGCCGTGTGCCTCTGCCTGTCCATCTTTTCGATAGATTTCGTAGCCTTCCATTTGAATTGTTTCCTGCATGCATAGCCATATGGGTTCTTATGTTGTTATTAGTATAATGACTGGTTCTATGTGAGACTGGTATGCGTTCAAATTCCATTGTATGATAGTTGTGATCGGCATATGTTGCATAGTATAAGCACAGAAGAGAGATTATATAATCTCTCTTCTGTGGTATAAGTTAAGTTGACTATTAAGTCAAAATCCGTATTTTCTGTTTTCACATTGGTTTTTTCCTGGTAGTGTTGGTGCTTTATTTTTTTCAGTAATCTAGTTATTCTTGATTTGATCTCTCAATGTTAGGTATATACTGTGCAACATAGGTATTAAATATTGCGTGTTGTCTGTATAATCTAGTGTTAGGGTTAAGGGGTCTGGGTTTCCATAGGCATTTCCTAGGATTTTTTGGAGATTTTCGTAGCTTATAGGGTAGTCTTGTCTATTTGTTGCTATTATTTCTTCAACTGTTTGTAGTTGCTTCCCTATATTAGGTGTGTCTGATTCGGATGCAATAGTGAGTTGACTTTTGGTTCCTTTTTGTCCCGGGGGTACAATGTAAACTGTTTCAACGAATGTTGGTGTGGGTTAGAAGCTTCAGTGTTTTCTATTTCAAGGTTTGGCGTTTATTTTGGTGTGGATTGTTTTTCTTGGGTTATGGTCTGGGGCAGCAGGAGATAGTTTGATTTCTCATTAGTGAATGCATCAGGTGAGTTTCTAGTTTGGACCTCGTTTGGTTTGGGTATTGGATTGCTTTGAAGCCTACTGTCTAACTGACTCGCCCCTGTCAACACTCTCAAGGCTCTTTTTTGTACAATTTTCTTAAAAATATGTGTCGAGGTACCCCAGTTTATCAGACCGTACGTCATTACACTATGAAATAATGCGTGGTATGCAATAATTACAGCATCTAAACTAACTCCATTTTTTATTTGTTTAATTACATAGATCGTTCTTCATAACTTAATTGAAAGATTGTCAATACGTGCTTGCCAAGTTAGTCTGTTATCCAAGGTAAGGCCTAACAATTTTACGGTTTCACAGATATTTTGTTTATTTGAAAATAGTAAAGTGGCAGTTTTATTTTGGTTTAAACAAAGCTTATTTGCCTTGAACCAATCGGAGGCTTGGTTAATAATGTTGGTTTGTAATTGATTGACTAGAGTTTCATCTTCTATGTGGTTGCAACTCCAAAATTTCCTTACTGATTTTTCTTTCTTTAATTTTCTGATTTTTTGTTCGTATTCGTATTTTCTTTGTTTAAATTCAGCCGATAGAAGATCATTATTTTGCAAGTTCAATTTCAAACGATTTATTTCTTTCCTGGCCGAGACTATTTCTGGATTGATAAATATAAAGGCATTTTTACATTTGTATTTATTTTAATGGGAGCAAAAATAAATCTTGATAATAATCTGAAAACACTTTATAAAAAGCATTAACTGCACAGTTTGGGTCAGACATATAATTTTAATAGTGTTAAATCTAATCAGTAGGGATTTATGATCAGATATTTGAAATTCAGCCGCAGTTGCAAGTTGTGTTTCAAAATTTGTGAAGATGTTGTCGATACACGACTTGGAATTTTTTGTACTTTAGCAAAGTCGGTGATATTTTTTTGTAATCCAAATGAATGGAATATGATAGTAATTTCGATGCTTTCCTTAGATTTAACTCCATGATTTATATTAAAATCGCCACCAAACACTAGTTTACGATTTACGTACTTTTGGCGTTGATTGTAAGTATATAGAGTAAATGGACATTAATTCACGGCAAGTTTTTGACTTGGACCGTCTTGAACCAGTGACGCTTCTGGACAATCCACTCCCTCCTGCTTAAGATCTACTAACTGAAAAAACTTTGCTACACCACAAGACAATTTCTGAATCACCCTGTCCTATTTTATTAACGTTATTTAATATTCAACTAATATTTTCGTATATATTCGCGCAACTTGCAAAGCTACAGATAGCAGGTAAAAATATTTAACGTTGTACCATTTAAAGTATTGGGTTTTAATGGTGGACATGACATTTAAATATAGAACTGAAAGTTGTTCATTCTCTTGAATACTTTAAAAACAAATGTGGCACACTTATGGAATAAATATTAGGAGCTTTATAAACAGTTTTTACTCTGGAATGCATAAGTAGAATATATTTTCTTTTAGTTACCTGCATACTGCATCGTCACCGATTCAAGTTACTTCGTCCCCGGCCTAGCTTACGTCCTTAGCACATCTAACGGCAATAGCAATACTTTACAACTTCTTTTTGTCTTTATTTGTTTAACCTTCGGATGACCAGTCACCCCACCGCTTGTTTTTCTGTCATATTTCCTTGAGTTTTCGAAATTGCAGTTTGGTGAATTTTTAGCTGTTTTTCACCTTCCTATTCATTTTAGTAAACTTCATTATTCTCAAAATCAAGACACTTAGTTGAAAAAAAAAACATTTGGATTGGGGTGAGTTAGTAACCCCAAGTGGCCTTCAATGCTATACGTTTTTTTTGCTGATACAGACTGTAATTATGCTTTCGCTAGTGTTAAACAAATGTCGAGGCCTGTGCGTTGGCCAGTCCGGACAAGTTGTGCCCTGTTTGCTTCGGTATATATTAGTTGCAGCATGAGTGTTGCGTACAGTTCATAATAATATGATGTAGCTTAAGCATCTATCTCAAGCCGATCTCGAAAAATTTGCGGAAGAATTTTTCGGTGACATTCCCGATAAATTGGAATTATCAGAAACGGAAGACGCAGGTGGTGAATTATCTGATAATACCGATAGCGAGTCATCTGACGTGGAGGATAATACTTGTAAAAATACTATTTTGACTAAGGATGGTACACGATGGTCAAAAAACAAACCATCTGTAAGGCGGCGTCCTATAGGACACATTTTGACCATGAAACCTGGACTTACCAAGTTCAGTGAAAATATTACGACGCCTACGGAGGCATTAGAGTTATTCATAACTGACAAAATTTTGAATCTACTAATTCTGGAAACTAATCGTAGAGCTATTGCATTGAAAGGAGACGAATGGAACAAAAAGTAAGTCGTCTAGAAATGAAAGCCTTCCTGGGTTTACCGATTGCTGGTGCAGTCAAATCATCTCAAGAGCCCATTTTAGAATTATGGAGTAATCGCAATCCTGCATTACAGCGTATAATTTTTGCTGTGACAATGTCGCGAAACAGGATGAAAGATTTACTAACATTTATTAGATTTGACAATCTAGAGACACGAGCAGAACACAGAAAAACAAAGCAAATTGGCACCAATCGCGGATCTACTCAATATCTTTGTTTTTTACTGCAAGAAAGCGTATTTTCCTAATGGTGACGTTTGCGTTGACGAGTAGCCTATTTCGTTTCGTGGCAGGTGTCCATTCCGGGTATACATGAAATCCAAGCCTACCAAGTATGGCATAACAATATGGACACTATGTAACTTAGAGTATGCAAATCTACACGGGCATGACATATAATACACGAGAGAGAGAGAGAACAGCGAAAGAGAATTGTTTTAGACTTGGTGGAAAAATTGTCCTCAGGTTATGGCGTTACTACTGATAACTTGTTTAACTCCCTAGCCCTTGCACAAAAGTTGTTGAAGCAAGGCAACACCTTAAACGGAACAATGCTTCATAATCGAAGGGAACTTCCCCAAGCATTCCGTCCTAACAAAAATCGTTGGTACACTCGACGGATGCTGTGTCTTTACGAGATGTTATGATGATTATTTATGTTCCCAAGAAAAAGTGTAGTCAACCCAACATTTCGATTCAAAAATATCTGATGAAGCTATCGTGGTAGTCTTGTACGATTAAAAGTAATCAACAGTATAACGAATTTATTTCAACAGTATTATATTTAACAATGAATAGGTACATAAGGGTATGTCAGAGCTACACGCGCACAACCGTTCTGTCTGCCCGTTGGTCGCCGAATGCCGAGAAGGGCAGGAAACCCTTAGTGGAAGCTGTCCGCCAGGGTGAGGGCGAACGTCCGGTGCGTCGTGCGTGCCAAATTCAAATTAGAGTTGTCCACCACAAAGCAAACGGTTTCTAATGGCAGATTACACTTGATTACACAGATTATATTTGATTACAAGTGCAAAGGGGTTGTAGATTCCTTGGATCGTAAGGTGGGTGAATATACATGTTCGCGCAACACCAAGTGTTGGCCATTAGTTTTGTTTTTCCACATCTTGGATCTCGCAATCATCAATGCATATATGTTGCTCACTAGCAAGTACAAGAATTATGAAAAAAGCAAAACACATAGAAGGCGGTTGTTTATAAAAGAATTGCGAATGGAATTAGTAAAACCACTAATGGCTGTACGACCCCAAGAACGATTACCTAGATACGTGAGGAACGCTCTTCACTACGATTGTGGGAGCTACTGACGACGAACAAGAATCAAGTGCGCCAAGTGAAAGTATGGAAACTTCTAAAAAACAAGGCCGTTGTGTTTTGTGTTCTACCAATCTGGATAGGAAAACTATGCGACGCGACGGTTCAATTGCAAGAACCATGCGACTATAGTGAAAACAAAAATATGTACCTCATGTAACGAACAACGGAATAACTATTAGTAACTGATATAAGTACTTATATGCTTGTTTCTTTTAATAATTGCATTTGTGTGATACCCTATATTTAAAAAAAAAAATGAATTGCATTGTACCGTTTTCTTGTGATTCAGCCAATATTTACTTTAATTTACTATTGTGTTGCACATATACTATTAGATTAAGGTTTTTTTTGTTCTAATAAATAGTTTTTGAAACATTCCTCAGGTTTTACTATGTGCAAGTACTCTAAAAACGCAAACAACGTATGGGGTGACTTAGTCACCCCACTTGGTCTTTAGTGTTTTACATTTCCACCTGGTCATCCGAAGGTTAAATAAGTGATTTCATGTCACCAAATCGTACAATTGTGAAGCCACAACTATTTCTTCATTTTCATTTATTTGATACAAATAATCTATAAAAACAGATTAAAGAATATCTCGTGCAGAAGAGACTGAAATAGGGCTACTATAGGTATGTTGAGCTAGTTGTTTATATAAATAGGTAGATATGGCTTTACTAATAGGTGTAATCAATTATTACCTATTCAATTCTAAACGATATGGAAAACAAGTAGTAACGCTTTGAAGTGCTACAACTTTTCCCTGTTTAATGCTCAACAATAGTCTCAAATATGTCATTATGACGTCAAATAGATAACATTTACTAATACTCGCCTTTAAATCACATCTCCCTTTAATGACAATTGATTTCAAATCAGTAGTTGGCTTATATTTCCCGCGATTACAATATGGATAGGTTGCCGAAAATATTAATTAAAACCTTTTATCGCATTACAGATGATCAAACGATTGTGTTGTTCTTGCGGCTGTGCAAATATCGACTCAATAGAACGAAAGAGAGGATTGACAATTTCTGTTCCATGATGCCGCTTATGCCAGAAGTTTCAACAAACAGAGATCCACTTTCACCCGAAATTCAAACCATTTTAAATGCTAAGTAAATATAAAAGCTCTAATAAACGACACGTGCTATTTTAATTTACTGTTGTAGCATATTTGCAACACTACCCACTAAAGAAGATGCACTAGGACCACGTACTTTAATGGTTCGCATTAGCAAGTGTAACCAGGAGACAATGTCCGTAGTAAATTTAAAGAAAGTCTGCATCATGATACTTTATATTCTGATGAATGAGGACGATATCGCTACGATTGGTGGAATAAGTGTATTTGTCGACTATGAAGGGTTCCCTTTGAGCTACGTTCTACAGCTTAACCTCGGGCTTACGGAAAAGCTTCTTCGTTGGATGCAAACAAGCAATGGTTTAAGGATAAATCAAATAACTCTTGTAAATACCCCTTCTGCAGTAGAAACAGTCTACAATTCATTCAAACACTTGTTGTCTGATAAATTAAGAAAAAGAGTAAGTACATATGTATACATCTTAGTCATTTAGCACGAAGTTGGTTTTCGTAGTGAATGCTTTTGTATTAGTAGTATCTAGTGGCTATATCTACAGTTTTAATAATTTTCAACTTTTCAAATGTAAAACCGTTAATTCAACGTTAAGGTTAAACAAAACATAATCAATATTGAACAGTTATCAACAACCTCTGCATTATGTTCTAAAATTGAAAATGGTTGGAATCAAAGTGAAAATCGACAGCAGAAGTTAATAAATAGAAGAAAGTTGTGCCACACTGAGCAATGAGAAGTTGTTTATAGCAAATGTTGTTCATTATTTATTAAACGCAATCATTTGCGAAGTTGGTAATAGGTTTTCAGCCAATAGTAAGAGGAAGAAGAAACCGTACACCCTCCGCTTTTACTCAAAAGTTACTGCTATTTCTGAACATAGACGTCCTTTATATTGTTCTATTTCGTTCTGTTTTGGGCTTCTATTGTCTAGTTGAACCCTGCTATTAACTTTATGTCGTTGGTCCAGCCCATAGATCTCTCGTTTCTTGTCTATTTTTCAGAGATATGGTCTCCAGTGTAACAATGTATCACCCCAGCTATCATATGTGGCTCTAGCTATACGGCCTGCATAATTCTATTTCAAGGTGGATATGGTTTTACCATATTTTTTATTTTAGTGGTTCTTCCTATCTATACATTGCTTTACTTGCCTCTCAGCCGATACACCTAAGATCTGCCTTTCCATTACTCTCTGTGTTACGGTCAGTTTACTCGTAGATACTTTTGTCAGGGTCTATGTTTGATAACCATATGTCAGCACTGCAGGATACATTAATTAAATAAGCGGGCTCTTAGCCTTAAAGGGATGTTCTGTTCTTAAGAACATGTGCAAGTTTGCCAAACGCTCACCACGCCGGCCTTTTTCTACGATATACCGTCTGTTCTATAAAAAAGGCCCCGCCTTCTAGCTACTTTATTATTTATTTTAGACCCAATAAACCATATATCAAATCAAATGGCACATAAAAACCTACATTTTAACATTATCAATTTTTTTTTATCTTTAATTGTTTCAGAGTGGTGACGTCACGTGCAATTTTTTTAAATGACACTGTATATATTTTTTGACATTTTCTGGTAGAGGTTTTTTTTCTCTTTTCAACAATATAAATATTTTATGCCCTTACATAAGAAAATTTTCGATAAAAATTAAAAAACTTTTTTATCGGTGGGAGGCCACCATACAAAACTATAAACAAAAGTGTAACTCAGAAAAACAAAACAATAAACACTTTAGATTATTCTGAAATCTGACAGTTAAAGCGTTTGGCTACTATTTGTTTTGTTTTTCTGAGTTACACTTTTGTTTACAGTTTTGTATCATGGCCTCCCACTGTGAAAAAGTTTTGTAATCTTTCACGAAAATTTTTTTATGCAAGTGCATGAAATATTTATATTGTTGAAAAGAGAAAAAAAACCTCTACCAGAAAATGTCAAAAACTATATACCGTGTCATTTAAAAAAATTGCACGTGACGTCACCACTCTGAAACAATTGAAGATAAAAAAATTTTGATAGTGTTAAAATGTAGGTTTTTATGTGCCATTTGATTTGATATAAGGTTTATTAGGTCTAAAATAAATAATAAAGTAGCTAGAAGGCGGGGCCTTTTTTATAGAACAGACTGTATATCAATGGTTTGATTTTCCTTTCAAAGGTTTATTTGACGTTCCAGGTATATGTAGCTTTTTACATTTTCAATGTAACCATTTCTTGTACTTATTCGGGGGTCTTCTTTATGCATGGTCTCTGTTCATTTAAGTTTATTTGTAATTCTATTTTCTTTTTTTTTATATAACTCTATCATCGTTCCCCGTAGATCGTTTGCATTTTCTGCCATTAAAGCTATGTCATTTCCGAATAGAAAATAAGTCGAGTCACTCTATTTCCATTAAGAAGTATACCCTTGTTTTATTATTATTTTAAAGTGTCTTCTTTGAGAGCCAGGTTGAATGGTTTTGGTGATATAGTGTTACCCTGGTGGACTCCCCTATCGATGACAATCTATTTCGTATTTTGATGTAATTTGATGCTAGATGTTGCATATTCGTATATATATTTGATCAGCTGAGTATATTTGTGGTCTATGCGTGCATTGTAAAACATTTATAATTATCTGATGTTCCATAATATAGCATTAAACGCTGTGTAGAAATCAATAAAAGCTAAGCAGATATTTAAGTTCCATTCCGTAATTTCCCCAATGACAGTCTTATCGTTAAAAGTTGATCGCAGGTACTGTATTTTTTTAAAACGGCCTGTTCTGCAGGCTGGTAGTGGTCTAATCTATTTGTGAGACGATTTGTTATTATCTTCGTGAAATATTTATATATTTGGGAAAGCATACTAATCGGCCGGTGATTGTCCAGGTTTCCTTTATCTCATTTTTGTGTATAAGGACAACAATTATGTCCTGCTATTTTGGGCATTTCGCAAAATACCAAAAAAAGCATCATTTTACAAGCACCACAAAAAAGTTTCAGAGACTATCCAATTAAGTTATTCCATTTGTCTGGAATATTACCCTCTTTTAGACATCATTGAATGGCCTGCATAGTTCTTTGGTAATATCGTTTCCTCTTTTCTTTAATAGTTCAACTGTTATATCATCATCCCCGGTGCCTTGTTATACTGTGATACTGTCTAATGCTGTCTTTACTTCCGCCTTATCTATATCCTGTATATGTTATGACCCTACGTTTAGCACATTTTCTGCAGTTGTTTGAGATTCTGGATCTTCATCGACTTGGGAAGTGTATATTGTTTTATAGAAATTATCTGTTATTTACGCTATCTTATAATATCTCTCTTCTTTCTGTTCCGTATTTATCTTTCAGTTAATAATAATCATAATAATAATAATCTCTTTATTTAGCACGTATATAATATGTATACCTAACTTAGACGTCTAAAAAAAGAGGGAGTGCCATTACACGCCTTGAGGTGACCTTAACAAATTTTAATTATTTTAACTATTAATTATGTTAAGGGAATGATTAGAGGTATTACATTTTCGAATACACATTTATTTTGGTCATGTACTTAATTTATAAAAACATTATCAAATTTTTTTAGAAATAATTTACACCATTTATTTTAATTTTTATTGTTCAGTTGAATATTATGAATATGATTTGCTTTTTACCTGCAATCTTTCTCTAGCACTTCAAGTTTTTGTTTTTTTTTCTATTGCTTTTTCTACTTGAGTCTCCCAGTATTTCTGTAAGTGATGTCTTATTAGTCGGCTTGCTTCTTTTGAAATTTCTCTATATACTGATGTTTGATTTGTTCTTGATAATTCATTTCTATGTTTTATTTTCTTTCTTGTTTGCTTACTGAGTCTTCAAAATGGAGCGAATCCCTTGAATATAAATGTTTTAACAGATAATATAACAACATTTATAAAAGAAGCCGCCCAGAAGGTAGCAAAAAGGGAAAGAGTGAAAACTAAAAAACTCAGCAATGATAAATAGGACACATTAAAAAATATATACCGATAGTAATTCATGCAGATAAATGCCTACTCTAAGAATAGCATTGAATTATTTTCCATCTTCTACTGTTAGTAACGTTTTACGTTTGTCCATTTAAAAGTAACTTCTTTACCCTTGGTGATTAAGCACACGTAGGGGAGAATAATTTCCTGTGGATTGATTCAAATTACTATGTTGTTCACACCAGCGTTCTGCTATTTGCCTTCGAATGTTAATGTAAATTGCTAGGAAGATAATGTGTATCATTATTACTTAGGTCAATATATACAGCAAAGGCACTAGTTTCGACATATGTAAACAACTCTCTCACTCGATTTTACCTAAAGAATATGGAGGTAATACAGATAGCTATGACGAATTGGCAGGTAAGACAGAGGGCGATTTCTAACCTAACATTTCTTACATATCATTTTGCAGCTGTGTGGAAAGAGAAGCTTGAAAACTATCGGGAATCCTTTTTAGATGAGAAGCGTTATTACGCCCACGAAGAGCTTCGACCTGGGCGATCCAAAACCTCGGAACTAGGGATGGAAGGCAGCTTTAGAAAATTGGACATTGATTAAAGTATCTATTGTCTAGATATATTATAGCTGATAAATAAAACTATTATTAAATGTATAATTTAAAATTTTACTAATTATAATATTCTTTTATAAACGGTAAAATATGCACTGTTGAAATCTGAACAACAAAATTTCTGGCCAAAGTAATTTAATTTTTAAGTAGGCTGAAATTTTAAAAGTAGAATTTTGTGATATAAAAATAGTGAATAAGGCAAACGACGATTAAACATGTTCTGCCAATTAATATTTTTAAGTTTGCAAGAGAAATGTTTCTTTTTTCTAATGCCAAATATTACACGAAAAGAGCTATTTTGCATTCGCTGAGTGTTGTAGCAGTGGTACTGTCACTGCCAGCATAGATTGTTGCTTCATTTGCTCGCAAGTAAATCAAATACGAAGTAAATCAACATGAGTGAATTACCCAATATGTCCAACCTATATAAGTATAAACTGGCAGAAGCAACCATAGTACCGCTAACGCGACCGCCGATGAATTGAAGGAGTCCAACTTCGTAGACTTCTCAACTGTCAAATCCATGGAAATTTGGTAAGCTCTTAACCACTTGGTCTCCCAGTCTTAAGAGGTAATGATTAGTCACAGATGTCAAATTTTATAAACTGTTTATTGTTTGCCGGGGCAGATAGTTATGGCACTTACCCAGCAAGCTCAAGTTCGCGACTGTTTTAAGATTTGGGATAAAAAGTTTAGCTTGATACAGCTTTATGTTTATAACAATGACATATAATTGGTTGAACATAAAGCAGACCTATTGTTTTCGATCAATGTGAGAATACCTAACTTAAATGCATAATTAAAAGATAAACTATATCATCACGTCGTGGTAAAATTGCTCAGCAGAAGTTCGAACGTTATACTTCAATCACCACAAATATAGCAATAAGCTAAAAACTATTGCAACTTTAAATACACCCTATTTACTAGCGCTGTGCAATTTTATAAAATATTCCCATGTAAATGATGAAAAGTCAAAGACCTCTAAGTTTGACAGCTTGTGACGAAGGATTAAGGGTCGGCCTTACCTGGTGGCGAAAGTTATATTTGGTATTTTGTCGGCTGGTAAATATCGGCCTAGGTTGAGTAACTCGTCGGGAAGGGTCGGGGTTCCAGCAAAGCTGCAAAAAATGGGAGAGGGCGCCAGGTCCTCGACGTCGAGAAATCCTTGGGTTGGACCTCCCCAAGGTAAGAGATAAACCCAGCTAACCAAATAATAGCAAAGCAAACTAGTAACAGTATTTATTTAACATTTGGTTCTATAGTGCATCGACAGGTAAATCTAATTATATAAGCATAAATAAATAAACACCAAGCCAATCAGACAAATGGCACAAACATACGTGAGGGTGGTAACTCACGACACATTAAAAAAAATAAAGGCGGTACATAAGCATTTATAAAAGGGGCGAGCTGCATAAATATTTCATAAAAGAAAAAGGGTCGAGCTGCGTAAGTAAAATTGGTTCATAAAATAATAGCTAACAAGTTAATACCTAGTTTTAAGGTTGTCCATTAATTGATAAAACTAAATTTAAAAAAGCTCCGTGAGGCGGAGGTTCAAACAAATCAGAACACGTCGGGATAATTCTGGATAATAAATAACAAATTTTCATGTATAATTTAGCACATAAATTAGCACGCACCCTGTTAGGCAACGTGACTCTGAACAGAGCGAAGCAGGCAACAGGCTAACATAAACACTGATCGTTAGCTCTATCTGACGTTATGACAGTATTCAAGATTTAGAAGGGGCGATCTTTCTTCAAATTGTATGGCGATAGAGGTCGAAGAGATTTCTACAAGAAATTTATTAGATTCTTGATGACGTTTCAATTAAACGGCTTGAAAGCGCTCCTAACAGAATAATTAATAATCCCGGATCTCAATAACTCAAATTTTGATAGATAAGCAACCACGGGCGTTACAATAACCACAACCCATTAAATGCGAGTTAATTTAGCATATAACCTAAAAGCTGAGCTCATGCACAAGTGCCCAAAACACAGCGATCCCCGCCGAAAAACACAGCTAAAACGTATCTCAGGTGAGTCTAAACGTTCTACTAAAGCTTAATGGAATAACCGAGACCCCTAAATATTGTATTATTAATTCGTTTTAGGGCTCCAATCCTCAAGCGATGATAGAGCCGCCAAACAGCTGGGGTGGGTAAATCTAGTTCATAAGATCACGGCTAGCATCCCAGGCAATTGTCGAATTTAAAGCAGGGACATGCATTATAATTACATCTAATGCCCTACGTGAAACGAAACTATCAACATGACGAGAGGGCCATGCTCTAATCTAACATACAGTTACAGGATAACGTAGCTATTGCCAGAGCAAAAGAAGCTATGCCCTAATTTAATAAGCACAATAACGCAGCTAGCACTAAAAATGCAGCTAGCACTAAATTCATATTAATAATCACAAAAGCGAGCATACTTGTTCGAATCGCCCTATTATTTACACACTCAATTTCAAATACAGATATTCCTTGTAGACTTGGGCTGCACGTGCTAGTGGTCAATGGCTGCGGGCGACTCCTTCTGCACCTGGGGCAGACACATCGAGAGCCCAAGGAGGATATATATATATATATATACCATATTGTGCTATTGAGGCACCCAGATATTCTGGCGGCTTTGTTGGCCTGAGTCATAACCTCTTCTTGTATGCTGCATGTGCTCGTTATATTCGCTCCGAGATAATTTAATTTCATCACTTATTGTATGACTTTGCCCTGTATTTCCAATTTGCATCTTATAGGTTCTTTACTTATCACCATTGTTTTTGTTTTGTTAATCGATAAGTTTAAGTGAAATCTTTCGCAGGTGCAATAAAACTGATATAGTAGCCTCTGTAGATCGTCTTCATTGTCACTGTTATCCGGGAGATCATACTTATCCAGCACTTCCATTATATGTATTAGTTGCACGCTATCGAACGCTTTCTCTATATCAACAAAGCAAAGGAAGGCAGGTCTGTTGAGTTCTAGTAATTTCTCGATTATTTGCCTAATAACAAATATCGCGTCCGTGCAGGATCGGCCCCTTCTAAAACCTTGTTGTTCATCGCATAATGGGATTCGTTGCGACAGTTTTTGCGCTATGATTCTGGTTGTGAGTTTTAAAACTGTACTAAGTAGATTGCTTCCTCTATAGTTTTGTGGAGCTTGCTTGTCTCCTTTTTTAAAAATTGGGATAATGATGTTGGTTTTCCATTCTTCGGGTACTCGTGCTTCAATGAATGTTCGTTGGATCAGGGATGCTATCTTGTCTTCCAAAGCACTTCCTCCATATTTTATCATCTCGTTGGTAATGCCATCTTCTCCAGGAGACTTTCTATTTTTTAGATATTTTATAGCTTCCCTTACCTTTTCTTTATTTACTTCGACTACTGTTACTATCGGTTCTCTGTATTCAGTATTTTCCATGATATCTGTGGAATATAGGTTTGAGAAGTATTTCACAATTTTTGTTATAAAAACTATTATGGGCCTAAACTAACATTAAATTCAGCTTGTACAAATTCCCGATTTATGCACCCGTTTTCTATCCGCATGAGCGATGAATGGGTTGACATGTAGATAAAAAAAATGATATTGTAAGCTCAACTTAATATTATAAACTAACCAAAACCACTTATAGTTAAGTTACTTTAATTATTTGAAATTATTAATATTACTACTAGATAACGTCTTCTTTACGGAATATTAACTCAAAAGTTCTTATATGCAATGAAAGAAAATTTTCTATAAATTAGAAATATTTTAATAACAAACAATAACTTTAACAGCCAAAGTTGGCGTGAGATGTTTTGTGTGTAACGGAGCCCATTTTGATTTTGCCGTTTACGGATTCAAACCTACGATTGATATCATGCCTATTTCCAGTTCTTATTGCTGGCTTCATTAACTTGGAAAGTGGGGCTAACTTCATTCCATATTTTTCGAAAGCGACGCAAGTGGAATATTTTGGATAAATCGGCACTTCCGCTCGGCCGTTGGGTGTGCTTTGTCGTATTTTGGGTTTATTTGGAATTTGTTTGCATTTACTTTTTCAAAGTCATCAGGCGATAGGAGGTTTTTCCAGCTTTCTGAAGCGGTGGCGCTGTTACTTTCACTGAAATGCAAACCGTGCAGTTCCAACTTCCACTGCATGTAATCGTAGGCAGCCATTAAGGCCCGTTAGGAAGCGCTAGGAACATGTTCTTTGTCACGCCCAGAGTTTCTAAGCGGATGGTTTCCGTCTCTCAAGGCATCCCATTGGGGCGACGCTGTACTCCCCGAAAAACCATCATCATGGCTACGATAGGGCATTAGCTCTATTTTACAGTTTTTATAACTAATTAATGGTTATGGGTAAGATAGAACCAAAGGAAGTTTTATTTTTAGAGCCAAGGCAGCCCGCAAAATGTAACTACTTAAATATTACTTTGATACTACATGGTATTTTTTATAGATATAAGCTTTTCAAAGGGCTATCGACAAGCTTGCGTTGCATTGTTCAAATTACCAATTATCTTTTTTTCCAGCGCTTAACGTCAAATAGGATTGATTAGTAACTGTATTACGATTATGATCCTTGATACTGACAAATTTTAAGAACCTCTTTTCACCATCGAATTTTCATGATTGCATTGCTTTGAAGCATAACCCCTAGGGCGTTTCGCATTCAGTGCCAACTTTGAACTAATTGTAACATATAACAGTTTTCTTTGCACTGATGAACCTGATTTGCTGTTTATGCTGCTTCGACACTAATTGTTTATCATAATCTACTTGACTTAAGTTGACTTTATCTACTTTTTCGTTATTTGTCCCTTGTGGTTAACCGTTGATGCCCCATTTTGACTAACACGTTATTCTTTTTATTCGCGCTTTGTTAATAGTTAAGGCTTCTGTGCGTTATTTTTGTATATTATTGTTCTTTTTATGAGCCACCGTAACCACGGTAAGTGAGTTGTATTTCGACTATGAGTTCGACTGGTTTTTATAGTGGGTGACGACTAACTCTTTTTCGTGTTTTGCTTCATTCTATTTCATTCAATAACCTTAAGAGCCATAACTTGATCTTACTCATGACAACAAATCGCCGAGAGTTTGATCTAGTCACGGTTGTGACCGTCTTTTGCTGAAGGCCGCAACAGTATCATACTGTTATTGAATTTTATCGGTTTCAGGATATTAAGCCTTTGTTTACATATACAAAAGTAGGCTGGTAACTAGATCATAACTTATCTGTAGGGTTAAAGCATATTACCCTACATGGCAACCATAACCATATAGCAACCGATAAACTATTGAACAAATCACGGATGTTATGAATCATAACTGCCTTAGAAGTTTTAAAATCCTCGCTCTACGAGCTCGGATTTCAAAACATCTGCGGCAGTTATGATACTCATAACATTCCTAGATATGTTAATACCTATTAGTTTATTATATTATAGTACTTTGCAAATAACAACTGTGATATTGTGTCGGTCTCATATGCAAATAGTAATTTATATCCCCTTTTTTAATATAGAATCCGTTATAAAGTATCCATGTTGGTCTCTATCGACAGCAAAATATAATAATGTTGTTAGATTTATAGTTTTTCTAATGGCATGGAGTTCCAAGCGACTTTTCTAGTAAATATTTCACACTTTATTTTAAAATAAACATGCTGTACGCTAATAGATGTTATAACGATACGCCTAACGAATGGGGTTTCAGCTCGTTACAGATTACCAGTTACACTGTCCAAAGGCTCAACTTGGGAAATTAAATAACTTCAAAGAGATTACAATATGTTTATATACAATTTGTTGAATTCGTGAGCGATGTGATTCCCACCGAGGCCAGTCTTCCCACACATATTAGGTTGTAAGAGCAATATCTTTACCGTTCAGCTTCTGCCAGCTTTTATCTGCACTTTTTCGTTCACACAGATCGGCACGAATTTCAAATGGCAGATAACTTGCAAAACTCGCCCTTAGATAAATACGTTTCATTCAAACGCTAAAATTAAATACTAACTAACGTCCATTCACAATAACGTGTATTGTTTATTATATTCGAGTGCTGTGGTTCGTAACAACTTTCTAAACTCGTTTTGTTGCACTTCCTGAAAAGTTCATTATAGTTTATCGGAAAATAGTGAAAATTAAGAACACATTACTGGATATAATGTCCAGTAAATCTTAGTGTGATATTTAGGCTCACTTATTTTTTATTTTTTTACAGAAATAGGGCAATTGCAGTTTTATAAAATTAGTATGTCTAAGTCTACTACTAGAGTCTTCTAAATAACTAAATAAATACGACCTAAAGTTGAATTTCTTGCATGGATTTTCGCTGGTATATTGTTTGTGCTGTATGTGATACAGTAATAGGGCTACGCTTCGTAAGAAAAGTTAAGAGTATTTTTGCTTTTGGTATTAGAAATTAAAGGTTAAAGAGCTAGCTACTTATCGCTGGAGAGAAACCTGTTTCTAATCATTCCAATTCAGTTGTTAATCTGTAGTTCACCGCAACTGTCAATATAGTGCAAATGAAGGTCCGAAAACTAACAAAGGAATTGGAGAGAAAGGCGGAAGAGAAACTAAATGAAGTGCCTGTGGGGATGGAAGAGAATGTGCATCATATACGAGAGTGGCTCCAAAAAGCAACCACATTTAAGCTTCCCTGCTGGTAAACGTATTATTGGAATCCGTTTTGCATAAGAATAACGTAGCCTATATTAAACCGGTCTTCAAAATTCCACCTTCTATTACGGAACCATAAAAATACAATTAAGTTGGACTAATAAAGCGATTTTCGCTTTGAAGGTCATACATTGACCTTACCACGTTAACCTTAATATTCCTAGAAGTTAAAGCCAGAAATGTTCTTCCAGTTCGACATATTATAACGCGATTAGCAGAAACATACACTAATATTTAATATGTAGAAAATAAAATAATAAAGCTATAGAACGAAAGGTAATTATTGGGGCTTTTTTAGTTCTTTATTGTGCTTTTCTTACGAGTATGCAAATATAGATTAAAGAAGACAAAAGAGAGGATTGATAATTTCTGCACATTGGTAACGCTATTTCCTGAGTTATTTTATGACAGTGATCCATTTTTACCGGATATGCAAACCATTCTATAAGCTAAGTAAATTTATAATTTCGTGCTAACGACCGATGCTAATCAATCCCTTGTCCACAGTGTATTCACATCGTTACCAAGTACAGAAGATGTAACAGGAGCACGGATTTTGATGTTGGGTTTTAGCAGGTGCAATTCAGAGACAATGTCACACGTAAATGTATACAAGGCATTCTTTGTGGTTCTTCAGATTTTAATGAAAGAGGACGATAATACTGCAGTTAAAGGGTGAATTGCCATACTCTTATATACGAGTATATAAAGAAAAGTCCTGACTCATTCACTGACTCATCAACGCCCAGCCCAAACCCTTGGACCTAGAAATCTGAAATTTTGCACAGAGGTTCCCTTTATGATGTATCCAAGGAATAAGGAAGGATATTTAGAAATTCAACCCCTAAAAGGGTAAAATATTGGTTCCAATTTTGTATGGAAAAATAATATTAAATCGACATTTCTACTTGAAACTTCGTAGGAGTAGTCCTAGAAACAAATAAGCAAATACGTATTTCCTGATTTTCCGAAAATCAACCCCTTAGAGCGGGGAAAGGGGTAAATAAGCCTAAACATGGATATGGGTGTTGTTATTGGGGGTTATTTTTAAGTCCAAGACGGTGGACATTACATAAAATTAAAACCCTATAGTGGTGAAATGGGGTTTCAGAGACAAATTATTTTTGGGCAGAACAACGCCTGCCGGGTCAGCTAGTTGACTATAAAGCCACACCTTTAAGTTATTTGAAACAGTTGAATCTCCGACTTGTGAAGAAACTTATTGTCTTACTACAAAAAGCCAATCCTGTAAGGGTTAAACACATTTATGCAATAAACGTACCTGGTCCAGCTGAAACCTTTTACAATGCTATTAAACACTTATTTCCCGAAAAGCTACAACAAAGAGTAAGAAATTACTACCTTAAATTTCAAATAATCTTCTACTCATTATTTCCTATACAGTGCTTTCGTAAAGTAGTGGATTAATTCGTTAAAGAATCAAGGAATAACTTTTGAAAAAACCCTGGGTGTTTAAAACCAACAATTACATTTGGGGTGAGTATGAAGTTAAAGCAAAGTAGATGTCATATATTAAAAGTTATGAATACTTAGAAAGAATAAATGGTAGAAGTTACCGAAAGTAAGAGCAATTCCCATTCGTGAAATATTAATTAGAAATCGATAATGAGATTACGATATTACTAAATAGAGGTGAAATTGTGAAGAAAAAGAGTAGCGTTACTTACTAAAGATTACATTTTTGGATTAGAGTGAATTTCATTATTAAGGTTGACCTACATCAGTAAGTTGCTATGATATATTATATTTATTTAATTCTATAAAGGAAATTTGGTGCCTAAAATATGCATTAACATTACCGTATTAATTCTGTTTTGCAGGTTATGTCTTGTTCAGGTATTTATAATCCGGGGACTAAAGCAGTTGCTAGTTCCTTTAGGTCACGAGGCAGGTGGTGAATGCCTCAGAACGTGGTTGTGCTGGGGCAACTATAACGTGAAGCTTTAAGTTTCACAAGGGGTTCCCCAATGCTTAAGCAACTATTTTACATTGCAACCCTTAGTTGTAGTAATGCATTTCAGCAATGGGACTCCAGACGTGGACTGGCATAAGGCTTTCTAAAGGAACTGAATCCAAATATCCTAATTAATCACTCATAGCCAGAAGAGTACGGGCGCCCCAAGCAAGAAAGTGCGTTGGTCAGTACGGCAAGGAGCTTTAACCAGTGATAAACAAGAGCTGTCACCCGTGACGAAAAAGAGCTGTAAATCGGAATGTTTCGAATAGAACCAGTAATATAACTAAAAATCGGGGCCTAACATATGAAATATTATTCTCTCGCTGCCACTATAATGTGACAATACGATGAGTATTTTCAGATGATCCTTATAATCTTAACAGCTTTTAGCGAAATCCTACGGCGCATAGTTACTGGTGTTAACCTCAAAGCGATCAATTTGAAGTAATAATTAAAGAAATTGTCTTTGAAAAGTTATCAGTCCATAGAACTGGAGTAAATCCTCAATTACTTCGGCTTGACAAAATTATTTTTCCAGACTAGGTACTCCTTGATTTTTTTAATGAAATTCACCAATTGTAAGACCGGCTTCCATGTCCCAAACCAGTGAGATTTCTTGGTTTTCTAATTTTTTTAACATTTCTGCGGTCGTGTCATGCTGCATGGTAACTTATGTGATTTAAGAATTTTAATAACGTATTCTACTTTCGGTATAAGGAACTTCGCCTTCGTCTCGTCTAATTTTACGCTACAAGATTTAAGCACGATAGTCGATCGGCAATTCGACAATTGACTTTAAAGAAAGAGATTGAGGGTGGTGTCTTATTTGTTCCGTGTATATATCCGTTTTGGAAGCCTTCTACCGTACCGATGTTGCAAACTTACGACGATCGTCGGATATATCCAACTTTCCAAGGCGTAGTACACCAATCTGATCTCGTTTCGTTGAATATGCGGAATTTCATATCAACCTCCTATGGGTACATATAGAGAAACATTCCTATATTCTCGCTATCTATCGTTTTGTAACCATTTTGCAGCCACCTTCCATTACATTACGTGTGAATTCACACCGATTGATCTTTTTTTTAATTGAATTACTGTTAATCATACTTCGAACAAAACCCTGGGCGAACCTCTCCTATATATCTTGTAAAATTGAAGTCAATTCCTCCAGTAGACATCCTCGAATCTGGAAGCCCGTCTTTATCGCTCAACTTTTGGCGGCTACCGAGACTTCTCTCAACGCTCGGATTCGGTTTCTTTCCTCCATTGTTGCACCTTGACAGCGATTTGATTGTTGCACCCACTTACGTGATATATATTTTATTATCTCACATAGCATGTGTAATTTAGTACCTATTTAAAACGTACTACAATAAGATCTGCGTGTATAAATTGCCGCAAATTTGTATGTATTTACAAGTAAATAAGTTACGCACTGTAAAATAAGCTTTAGGTCGTATCCCCGTTAGAAGTGTAGTCATGTCTTTAGGTTCTGCGCCATTTTATCAGTACTGATTTTCCTTACGAAACTTGTAATGCAAACGAACATCTTCTAGGATTTTGATTATCGCGCAATGTCAAATTACGAGCAAGTGGACATTCCTTAGAAATTGTATATAGATCCTTCTTGGCTGCGGTCACAACGGCCAGGCTGACCGGCTTACATGCATTTTTACGAATGTTGTTCTTAAATGCAATGTGATTTTTATTTGCAATTAGAAAATCCAGTGCAGTTTTGCACATTTTGAAGTCAAATAAGTATCAGATTTTAGAAATTTCAACACAAGGGAGATGTAAAATTTAAGCACTGTACATATTTTTCACCCCCCGAGAAGGCTTTTCTGGAGGAATTTCGTCATTACATCACATATAAACAAAACTTCAGGTGGGGCCATACACAATAACAAGAATTTGTACTCATGTCCGATAATTTGACTATCGCAAGCAAGCCCGTCTCTTCAGTTTAGCACCCCGGGCACCACTAGGGTAATGGAACCGTAGTCCGACGTTTCCCGGAATAAGGTATGGGTAGAACCTTAACTCGCCCATGATCTATGGTGAGATATAGATCTTCCAAAGTGTTGAAAGAAATTCCTTTTTAGGCCTGTTACAGGTCGTAAGCAGGGGTTTCCGTGTAACAATGTGCACAGTAGATTTTCCATGTTTCTGGGATTTATTAAAAATCATAGACGATTAATATGTAGTTGTTCGATTAGTTGCTAGATATTGTTAGTTGTTTAAATTATCTTACTCTCTGGGGTTTTATACATCGAAAAACTATTTCTTTAAAGAAAGTATGTAACGTTATGTAGAAAGTACTGACGATATAACTGAGATTTAAGAAAGTTCTCTTCAAAGACTTATTTACTACTATGTTATTTTTAATAAATTGAGGAATAAAAAATGGTAAACTGCTTTTGCGTTAGCTTTGGTAATTTGTTTAATACCAACGATGTCTTACACCGTTAAAAGAATTGCACCTTAAAAGGTTGCTGCGAATCACTAATGGAGTATATGTTTGGACTCCGATGTAGATGAATAGCTGAGTACGATTGAAGATCGGATATCGTTGCTACAATATTTTTTACTCAGTGTTGGTAACACTATTTCTACGTTTTGTTGCGAGATGAAGTGTACGAAAATGTTAAACATATGCAATAATAGCTATTTATGCAACAAGTGCTAAAAGTTGATGTTTATGCACGAGACATGAAAATTATGAAACGAAGCCGAATGCTGAGTTTCATAACATGTCTCGTGCATAAACCATTTTTAGCACGAGTTGCATACAATATTTTTTCTACGACCTTAAATTTACTGTTATTAATCCATAAATGTAGATTTAACAAAGGTTTTCATCTACGCCAGTTATAATTTATGTCATAATAAACAGATGGCCGTAACGCGCAGGTGAATGTTTGTGGAGCCAGTACTGTCAAAGTCAGTTATCAATGGTAATTATTAATACTACACATCTGACTGTATTCATTACATATCGCTTTAATTATTTAAAAACCACTTTACCTCTAACTGAAGAAGTAACGAGAATAACTTTACAATCTCACTTCCAGTTCGAAATTGTAGTTTTATAACCTCATTTCACTTATAACACATTTGCTAAAAGTAAACAGCTAATTTCTTTAAACACGCTAAATTATAAAACGTCACTTTTAGTGAAAAAAGCTAGCGCTAAAAAGCCAACCTTTAGTGGTGGTCGTAGAAAAAAATGAAAACGATATCAAGGTTGGCTTTGAAAAACTTAAGTCATGTGCTGTATTACTTCTCGTGTTTTTAATTTAAATATGACGGTTATTATAATAATCCATATCTATCACAATGTTAATTAGTAATCGACAGATCTTTAAATTTTCAAAGCCATGCTTGATTTCATTTCAATTTTTTCATATGTTATCCTTATTATTCTGACTCTACTTTGTAATTGTGCAGTGTCATGAGAAATTACTACATTATAAAACTATTAAGCACATTGGTTGTAAAGATCGATATTGAAGACATTACCAGTAATGACTAGCTTTTATGATACATATCTTTGGTAATCTAAGAATGCTCTTATCCCATTTATAATAGCTGATCATTTGAAGTTAAAACATCCTGACATTAAAATATATTTACACTGTGTAAGACCTTCATCTCGCAAATAAAACTAAATAAGCAAAGTTAAGTGGTAGCAATTTTAAAATCCGTTAGATACGCAAAAAGAGCAATTACATTTGAAGCTCTTATACTCAAATATTAATTTTTCGCATTTCCATTAACTTATGAGTCTGAAAAAAGAAAATTTTCATAACTACCACCGCACTTTTCCCTTTAAAATTTACTTTCACATAACCTTATGAACACTCACTTGTCGTGTTTTTGTATTTAGTAGTATTTAGATAACCATGTGCTAGTACTTGATTTTAAACAAGCTAATTGATATAAATAAATAATTATTATGAACGACTATTATATAATGACGGTATATGTTATCAGTTTTTATTAAAAAAAATTAATTATATTTTTACCGTACTTTACACTGTAATCTGTATTTGCCGCAGACATATTATTCACTTCTTACACAATAATTATTAGCAAGCTAAAGGGTGTTCATTAGAATTTGTGGTCTAGTAAGTCTATGCCAAATTCGATGTTAGCAGGTGCTAACCTCGAATTTGACATTCACTGACAGTGTCACCAGTGTCAGTTATCAGCCATATGATTTAATCCACGACATGACTTCATCAGTTCCAAAACCGACTAAACCACAAATTCCAATGAACACCCGTTACAATACAACATCCTGCACAGCCTACCTACAGAAAACACAACACATGCACATCTCATCTACAAACATTCGCACCTGCACCAAATATATCGTTGCTTGTGCACAAAACTAGCTGTTATCCGACCGGTCATAGAAAATAATACATTTGACGTATATTGCTCCAGGAACGCCCTATTGACATTTGCTTAACATGTAACTTAATAAGGCCATATCTTATTTTTTCGTTCTGGAGATTTAATAAAGAAATCAAGGTCAGTAATTTAGTAATTGAATTAGTGACTAAAAGCAATTGAGTAATTGAATGTAGTAATTAATTACTTTCAAAAAGTAATTGTCGAATAATTTTTAACAAAAATGGCAATTACCAATTACAATTTCCGTATTTTGAAAAGTAATTCAGTCCCAAGACAAGTCAACAAAAATGCTCTGATGTGTACCTAGTGATGACGATACAGAGAGCACTAAACAGTGAAGGTGGCTCCCAAGTGCGAGTAACTCCCGCAGCCAGAAAACTATTGTGTCGACTTCACAGCGATTCCCCAATTTGGCTTGGGCAACCGTGGGTATAAATGTCTAAACCTCCTCAAAAAGGCGAATCCGATGCCTCTGCAGTGGAGATGATAGATAACAAGACAAGACTGTGCGAAGATAAGACAATTCAACTTTCGGAAGAAATACGGTATAATAAGCACGACAATTCTAAAAAAAGGCAAGACTTTAAGTAGTCAAAACTGAAATCAAATAAAGCAATAAGTACCATAATTTCATCAAATCTATTGTATGGCATCCAACGAACCTACAATTCTCAAAGCAGCTAATAAAGTAATACGTTAGAGTTTGGAATACTTAACTGCTTATTCTATAATTAAGAATTAGTTGCTGTAGACATTTAATATTAAAGATTTTAAGAAGAGCTACTACTCACATTAGAAAGTCCTGAAAATGGAAATTGTTCGAAAGACAACCGGGTTTCCTCTCCTGGACGACCATTTAATTGTCCCAAGTATGTTCTTGCCGCTGTCAGAGTGGAAATAGACATGCCATCACCAATAAACATTATTACATTCTTTGCAATGCCTACAACAATTTTGTTACACATACAAATCAAATAGAATAATTAATGTACACCATCAACAACATTTTTCTATTTTCTCATACTAATCAGTTATGGGAGGTTTGGATATTTTCTCGTTTAAGGAAGCCTGGGCCTGATTTAACCAATAATTACTGGTCTTCTCTTCTTCGCTAAATAATACGGGAGAAGACAGTGATTGCCACACGTTTCCATATTCGTGCATCTGCTTATCGCCCTTGTGAAATTCTAAAAATTGCAATGTTAACTTTAAAGTTCTTTTGAATACCTTGATGCTACTTTGTTACATTCTAGTACATAATTCAATTTGTAATTTTAATTTTGTTTGGTGGATTTTATATATTGTAAATAAAAGACGACTTCCGGGATTGGACCGTGTCATTATTGAGGTCGAAGAACACAACGTTTCGCCCACTTTCGTAAGTTGCTTCGTCAGGAGGAAAAAGCAAAAAAGCACGATAACTCAACGTGTTAACCACGTCAGAGGCGAAACTCGACTACCGATCGGAAACCAAAAACCAAAAACCGATCCTCCTGCAGCAATAGTCTTTCTTCCCTATGGCCTCCTTGTTTTTCAAAATCTGAAAATATTCTTAAAATTCTTTTCAAACCAAAGAGGACCGAATCCCAGAACCTTAAAATAAAATTCAAAAATTTTTAGTTTATCTCACCTCTTGTAACATCAATCCTGGACACACTGTATTGCAAAAAGTAATAATGGTATCGGAACGATAAATATTACGTCGCTGATGTAGTTCGCTTTTATTTTGTTTTGCATGTGCCTATCTGGGCGATACAGCACAGGCATATGAATGCAAACAACCTTTCTGCTCATAACCTGAAAGTGGCACAATTAAATATATGTTCGTTACTACCAAAAATTAATTATATCTGACAGATTATTACAACTTATGATATACTATGTTTATCTAAAACTTGGCTTTAACCGTGCGTAAGTAGCTCAGCCATTTATACTCAAGGTTATAATTTGATACGCAAAGATCTAGATGGCCGCGATGATGGTGTTTCAGTGTTTATAAGGAATTCTATAAGGTATAAAACTATAAATACTAGCGATGTAATCGAACAGCTGTGGTTCTCGGTTAAAAATATATCTACTAAATAGATACCTATGTATTTGATGTGATTTACAGACCACCATCTACAAATTATAAAATGTTTGTAGAGGAACTTTTTTAAGTCATTTTGCGGTTGTAGATGCTTAATTGCATTTCACGCCTTTAGGGCAATTTGTTGCTATGTTAAAACCATTTTCAATCTTTGCGCACAAGTACAATCTCATCTTCCGCACATTTGATTCAGGTCATTTTGGTATTTTAAATAGCCACCTAGGCTTTAGGGCAGCGTGCCCGTATGCTAAACCCTTTTAGTTCTTTATTTGGCTCCATCGCCTAATTCCAGAATCATGATTTCGCACATATTTGGCCCCAAACGCAGTATTTCTCGTCGGTTGGAGCCCCCCTCTGATGGCGCTTTGGCAGCCGAGCGTATCGCTCGCAAGAATTCCGAATCTTCTAGAAAGCACGCCGTTGTGGCGTGATACCATTGTTGCCGGCATTAATTTGTTTCATTCTTTCGCCCCGCGATTGGCTGCCGAGGTTTAGTCACGTGGGGACGCGACCAAGGTGACCTGTGCCAGCGCTTCCCTCTGGGCATTCAGCCGAGAACCGTCGATCGTATAAGAGGTCGGTTTGTGTGTGCGTTCGTGCGGCGCTCCCGCCCTTGGCGGGGGCGTCAGCCTTTTTCCCGTCGAGTGCTGCTTCAGCAAATATGTGACAAACGGTTTCGCCTTAAGTGGCAGTTGACGGCAGCCCGTTGCAGAGAACGCTCGTGTGGTGGTTGTGAGTGTGAGTTTCGAATTGTCTTCGGCGTAGCGTGGGTGCTTTTTGAGCCCAGTTCCTGCTTCCGTAAGTAAGGGGTCGTGCCCCCTTCATCTCGGCCTTCGAGGATCTGTCTCGCAGAACGAAAGTGGCCCATTTTTCGTCGTCCCGTTGTACGCGTCCTGACGCGTCTCACGTCGCCATTATGGCGGATGTGCACTCATCCCTATAGCCGTCGAACATCGAAGGTACCTGCCACCTGAGACTGCAGCCTGTCGCAACTCAACTGTACCAGGCTCCCCAACCGCCTACATATTAAGGTATGTGTCTTTGAACTGATTACCGCTGTGAACGCGAGCGAGCCGTCACATCTCTTGTGCCTACCGGCACTGTCGTCATATTTGTCCATGTTGCGAGTGCTAATTTGTTCTTTACTGTTTGCTACATAAGGCGTCGCGCCAGCATATTTGTACATTCATTCAAAAATACAGACTGTCCATGTTGCGAGTGCTAATTTGTTCTTTACTGTTTGCTACATAAGGCGTCGCGCCAGCATATTTGTGCATTCATTCAAAATTACAGACTGTCCATGTTGCGAGTGCTAATTTGTTCTTTACTGTTTGCTACATAAGGCGTCGCGCCAGCATATTTGTGCATTCATTCAAAATTACAGACTGTCCATGTTGCGAGTGCTAATTTGTTCATTACTGTTCAACATCTGTCGCTAGGTTTAGAGCGCGCGCCAGCTGGTGTTCTTAGTTATAAACTATTTATAGATATAGGGCGACGCACTCTGCTGCACCATTGTAACCCGTTAGTCAATACATGATTTGTGAGCTAAGGGAACTATTGTTTTGTTTCGACTTGTGCATGTTCTGTTTCAGGTAAGCGCCCCCTTTCAGTGTACTGATTATTGTGCGACGGAACGAGGGAGCTTTGAGCGTACAGGTGGGTGAGACAGCTGCGTAGTCGCGGTCGGATTGACACCTAATTACAATCCTTGCATAAGGCAATCCCGAAATTGTTATTTGACCTTGCATTTCTTGAGTAATCCTATCGGCGGAGTATTTTGCGTGCTTCGCTCCCGTCTAACCGTCCAGGCCCGGTTAGCCGGGGTAAGACAGGCTTGGTGGCGCCCTCATGATTTCGACATACCCTATATATATATATATTATGCCGCAACACGCTTGCCCAGAACGTATCGTGTGACTCACGCCCGACTCCCTGAGCGTTCCAGCCGTGGCCTATTAGCCTATTTCGAGCCGATTTCAGGGCAAGTGTGCCAGTTTTTCAGGACTGATTCCGTGGTGCGATGCTCACCTTGGGTGGGTGTCGTAAAGTTCTTTTAATACCGTAACAACTTGAGATATCAATTACTTTGTGTACATTTGTTTCTGAGAAAAGATTTTGTTTAGGTGATATTAATATTAATATGTTATCGAGATCCAGTCCATCTACAAAGTACTTCGTGGAATTTTTAAAATGCTTCAATTTATGTCAGCCGGTTTCTGCGCCAACCAAAATTGCACACGATTCTGAATCTTTACATGTTATTTTATCTACCGACCCTTCTTTAGTTAACTCTTCGGAAGTTTGAAATTAATAGTGAATCCCACCACGAGCTCATTTATTGCACTATTGTTGCAGATCTTTCTAAACAAATTCAAATTACTGCCGAGATTTCAAAAACTTTGACTTAACTGTATTCATTAAATATTTTCAAATATTGCCCAAGCAACAAATTTATTATAAAAATGATATTAATGTTAAAGTAGATATACTCCATAATAAAAACCTAATTAATTTATTTGATAGGCAAGCTCCTAAGAAAACAACTAAAATTACAAAACCTTACGCCTCTTGGCTAACAGATAACGTTAAGCTAATGATAAAGCTTAACCAAAATTTAAAAAAATCTGGTGTGACACGCACACAACTTCCTTTTTTAAGCGATCATTAAAAAAATGGCGATCTATGGCCTCTTTTGCCGCCGTAAAGTTTTACTTTTTTGTATACATCTGTCAAATGTTACTTTTTTTGTACACATCTGTCAAACTCTACTTTTTTGAAACTGATCTGTCAGACACTACTTCATGATTTTGGATTTTGCGGGGAGCAAACTTAGGGTCGCAACACTTGCAGCTTCCAGAATTTCACCGGGGGTGTCTGAACTATCGCTATCACCCATTTTAAAAGCCTCAAAACACGCGCGATGAAGCTTAATATTAAATTTGACAGGAGATGCTTTTATTTTTAGTTGTGTAAATGCTTTTTTGGCCTCATCGGAATTGCAGCCTCGGCTAACGCCTCGGCCGCAAACAACAAGATCACTCTTACGGCCTTGATACACAATATACTATTACAGTAATCTTATAGTCAGTCAAAAATTTGATTTTTTATTTTTAAGCATTTGTTAAAAATTTTCAAAAATTACAAATTCTACAGAAACTGTACAAAATAGAGCGTTAGTTAAAGAGACAAAATTTCTATAAAAGTTTAAGCTGAATGAAAAAATGTAATAATATACCGGGTGTTCTATTTAAAATAGGATTTAATAAAAAAAGAAAAGAAAAACAAATGAAACCCATTTTAGAGGTATCTAGCTTGACAATAACCTATCTCACATCAATACAAAAATTTAATAAAAACCTAATGTTTGAAAAAATCGAAGAAAACTGAAAAATCACAAGCGTAAACACCCAATTTCCGGTTATTCGATTTTCTTCAAAAGCTTGATGTGCACATCGCTGTTAGTTGAAAAAACCTTAATTTCAGGTCACCGATATTCTAAAGCGTGAGTGCGCCTTTTACAATAAAGTTAAAGTTACAAGTAAGAAATTGTTGAAACCCTAATATAAGGCGAGGTATCGTGAATACATTAATAATGTGACATGTACTGGCGTCGCAATTAAATTAAAGCCACCACACTAACCTCCTGTAATCAGCAAACTCGTGGGAGATAGCGCCAGCCATGAATTGCCATACGTGGGATTTCTGCACTTGGTGCTATCGATTTAGCTGCCAAAAAAAATCCAGAAACTGTATATTTTCCGGTCGGTCGTAAACAAAGCATTTTCGTAGCCTTCGAAACAGATGTACAATTGTTTGTGAGATTCGATAGCCTTTCTGATTATCTGTCTAAGATTTAGTATTTGCTCTTGAAATCCTTTCCCTTTGAATTCAGTCTGATCCTTTGAGATTTGACATGCCAGGTTGTAATGCAGCATACTGTATGAATTATGGATTTAATTTAATAATAATATCCACATATCCAATGGGTATCATGTGATGTAACAGTTGTATGTTTTAACTGGTGGGGTTGTAGTAGGGGGTCGAGAGACTGGGGTAAAGTAGCCAACCGGCTATAAACGCTGTGCGGTGAAAAGAAACCTCAGCTCAGGGGAAAGCCGTGTCTTGCACTCCCAACACGGCCGTACCAAGACCGCTGGGTGATATGTGATCTTAGATTGCATCCTTCTCGTGGTGGCCCTGTTTAAACTAAATCCAGCGGATCTAGACTGGGGCAGTCGATAAACACCCCCCCAAGCCAAGGTGGAAGCGATCATGCTGAGGGCTGAATGGCAAATGGGTTAATGTTGCCTCGAACGATGCCCCTAGGATACCAGGCGACCTCCTACTGTATTTAGCCTTACCCCCGCAACGGGCTCTGCGGGGGTGGACCTTTATTTCCCGTCTACTCGTGGGAACATCATGGAAAAAGATGAACTCTCTCTCTCTCCCTCCCCTCCCCCCATCCCTGAGCAGAGTGCTTCTACTGAGGCCTCTGCTAACCCCCTCCCCTCAAATAATACGGAGAGCCCCATTCCCGGGGCCTTCACTACTAAGCCGGAAGGTGCTCCCGAAGGGGCCCTCGAGGAAATAAAAATCGAACAACTCAGCCTCCAGGGACCGACAAAACGGAACCTGAGTGGGGCTGAAAAGAAAAGACGAAGGAAGGCTAAGGCGGCGGCTACAGGCTCCGAGGGGACTGGGCTGACACCTATGCCTTCCACATCCGGTGCCGCGGGCAGCAAAGCGGGGGCATTAAGCGTGGCCATTCGGATGGCAGCACCCCGCCTAGCGCGCAGCGGATGGCAAAAAAGAGTCGGGCGGCTACGTTGAGGCCGTCCACTTACAGCCAAGCGGCCAATAGCGCCATGAGGGTTGCCATCTCGGAGTTTAGGTACCCCGAGGTGAAGCTGTCTGGCGCACAAGCGACCCTGGTCCAGCAGGGGCTGAACTCGATTGTGGATGATCTCCCCCTGGGGGACTCCCAACCGATGTTCTTGACCCGGTTTGACGAGTTTCGCTGGGCCGAGCTAGGCGTTATTTACATAACATGTGCCGACGAGCCGTCTAAGTTATGGCTCAAGGAGAACGTGGCGAATATCCAACCTTGGAAAGACGCCAAATTAAAGGTTTTGGAAGGGGAAACCCTTCCGAAGCTGAGAAAGCTTATCGCCTGGGTGTCCGGCGCGCCGGACCCCACCGATAAGATTTTGCAGCGGCTCCAGCTTTATAGCCCGGGCCTCCAGACTAAGTTGTGGAGAGTCCGAGACCGTCACGAGGAGCCCCATTCGGTGCGCCTCGTGCTCGGAGTCGATGAGGCCTCCGCAAGGATTCTGGAAGGCCAGGGCTATAAGGCCTACGCCGGTACGAAGAGGGTGTCTTTCACGGACCCCAAAACCAATCGCGGGATCGAAGGACCTTCCGAGGAACCACAGGGACCGCCAGAGGTAGCCTCCATGGAGGTAAGTGCCGAGGAGGAAGGCGGACACTAACTTCTCTAGTTAGATGGCTGACCTTCAAATCCTCCAGATTAACTTGCAACATAGCACCTCTGCGACTAGTTTAATTAGTCGTCAGATGGCTATGGGGCACACAGATGTCATCCTAATACAGGAACCCTGGGTTCACCAGGGCAATGTAAAAGGATTAGATGGTGCTGGGACAAATTATTATTGTTCCAACACTAGCCCAAGAGCTTGTATCTGCGCTGCCAAGCAACTGAACGCTCAATTAATACCAGAATTTTGTTTCAGAGATCTGGTAGCCATAAGGACGAGTCTCATGAAGGACGGTGGGAGGACAAACCTTGTTGTTTGTTCGGCCTACCTCCCTTATGACTCTCCCGACCCACCCCCGACTCAGGAACTAATGAACCTGGTCAATTATTGCAAGGAAAAGCGTTCCCCCTTGCTAATCGGATGTGACTCGAATGCCCACCACACGGTGTGGGGAAGTTCAGACGTCAATGCCAGAGGAAGGGATCTCCTGGAGTATCTGTCAACTACAGACCTTGAGATTCTCAATAGGGGAAGTTCCCCCACTTTTGTTACTCCCAGGCGACAGGAAGTAATTGACTTGACCTTGGAATCCACGCAGGTAACCCAATGGACAAAAAACTGGCGAGTTGTACCGGAACCATCCCTTTCGGACCACCGGTACATCCGATTCAGCCTGGAGCTGCAACACAGCGAAGGTGCAGCGTATAGGAATCCCAAGTCTACCGACTGGGCTGCCTTTAAGGTGGACCTCTCGAATGGACTACAGGGAATTTCCTATAGCACTCGCACCACAAAGGAGGTAGAAGAGCACCTCAGTATTATCAATACTGCGGTCAAGGCTTCTTTTGAAAGGAGCTGCCCGCTACGACGCGCAAAAAGGGCAAGGAAAGTACCATGGTGGAACTCCGAGCTCCAAATGCAACGTAAAGAGACACGCAGGCTCCTAAATAGGGCAATGCGTACAAAGTTCGTATGCGATTGGGACTGTTTTAAACAGGCCCAACGCAATTACAAAGATTCTATTCGTAGATCTAAACGAGAGTCCTGGAAGGCCTTCTGTCTCGACATTGAAGGACTACCAGAAGCAGCTAGACTGCATAAGACGCTCTCAAAAAATCCAAGAGCCAAGCTGGAGTGCCTAAGGCTCCCTTCAGGTGACCATACGGCCACTGATGAGGAGCCCCTAAGGCATCTCCTGGAGGTGCACTTCCCAGGCTCTGTGGCTGAAACTGGTGATGTCCCACTAGTAAGGGCTCCCCGCATTGGCATTAGCCCAATGGACTGGGAGATAGCCTCGAAAGTGGTAACACACGAAAAGATCAGGTGGGCGATAAGCACATTTGATCCGTACAAAAGTCCAGGGCCAGATGGCATTTTTCCGGCACTTCTACAGGAAGGGCTGGATTTGCTCATCAGGCCACTCTACAACATATTCAGGACCTGCCTTGCTTTCGGGTATACACCAGTAGCGTGGAGATCCGTTAAGGTGGTCTTTATACCAAAGGCAGGTCGAACCTCGTTTGACCTGGCCAAATCATTCAGACCTATCAGCTTAACCTCATTTCTACTTAAAACGGTGGAAAGAATGGTGGATAGGTACATAAGAGACGGCGCATTAAGGATAATGCCGCTGCATCCAAACCAACACGCTTACCAAATGGGCAAGTCAGTGGAATCGGCCCTTCATACTATCGTTTTTAGGATAGAGAAGGCGCTGGAACACAAAGAACTGGCCCTAGGTACTTTTTTGGATATAGAGGGCGCGTTTGACAACACTGCCTTTGAGTCCATATGCACTGCGGCAACGAACCATGGAATAGAGCCCACCATTGTTCGGTGGATGAAATCCATGCTAGAAAACCGCAGGGTAACCGCCACTCTAAACGAGGATACCGCAAAGGTGACCGTCAGGCGTGGGTGCCCGCAGGGGGGAGTACTCTCGCCCTTGATGTGGTCCCTCGTCATAGATGGGCACCTGCGTGACCTCAACGGAGCCGGCATATACACGCAAGGCTATGCAGATGATATTGCTATACTCGTAAGAGGAAAATTTCCACATGCCATCTGTGGGGTTACTCAAATTGCCCTCAGAATCGTGGAAAGATGGTGCATAGGGCACGGATTGTCGGTAAACCCCGACAAAACCGAACTTGTCCTATTCACAAGGAAAAGGAAGATAGAGGGCTTTGTTGACCCAGTACTCTTCGGTACCCCTCTGAGGGCCGCCGGAAAAGTTAAGTATCTGGGAGTAATCCTGGGCGCCAAACTGACCTGGAAGGAGCACTCGGAACGACAAATACAAAGGGCAACTGCCTCCTTTTGGATGTGTAGACGCACCTTTGGAAGCACGTGGGGTCTTAAACCGAATGTCATCATGTGGATGTACACCGCGGTGATAAGACCCCTCATCACATACGCTGCACTTGTATGGTGGCCGCAGGCCACCTTAGCTAGCGCAAAGAAACGCTTCGGCCAACTCCAACGGCTAGCTTGTCTAGGAGTGACGGGAGCAATGCGAACAGCACCCACAACGGCCCTGGAAGCCCTTCTCGGACTCGTGCCCCTTCATCTAATGATTGAGGCTGAGGCTAGAAGGGCGGCTTACAGGCTTAAGTGTGGGGGCCAGTGGACAAAGGTAGGAGGGACGCTGGGGCATTCGAGGGTCCTGTCATTTATGGCAGGGGCTCACGATACCCTCAGCATGAGGAGTGATCGTATGGTCCCCTCCTTTTCCTTCAATAGGCCATATAAAACAGTCATCCCTTCTAGAGAGGACTGGATTGCCCGTGGCCATAACCTCCTTACTCCTAAGGGACTTATCTGGTTCACAGACGGCTCTAGGACGGAGGCTGGCGCAGGGGCGGGCGTCTATGGCGAATCACCTAGAGTGAAGCGTGCGTTCTCACTGGGCAGGTACGCCACCGTATTTCAGGCCGAGGTGTTTGCCATCCTGGCCTGTGTTTATGAAAACCTAGACAGAGGTTTTACTAACAAGCATATCTACATCTGCTCGGATAGCCAGGCCGCTCTCTTAGCCCTGAATTCCTTCAGGGTGTCTTCGGAACTAGTGTCTGAATGTCGAGCGGCGCTAACGAGACTCTGCGTGCAGAACTCTGTAAAGTTGCTGTGGCTACCAGGTCATAGCAACATTGACAGTAACGAAGAGGCGGATCAGTTGGCTAGGCAGGGCTCCAATGGTGACCCGCCTGGACCCGAGCCAATTCTTGGGATACCATATTGCAACGTAAAGCTAGAAATGAAGAAATGGGTCTGGACCCGGTTCCTTCGTGAATGGTCTTTACAGCAGGGACTAAGGCAAGCTAAACTCTTTATTGGGGAGTTATCGCTGTCGACGTCCAAAGAGCTTCTAAAACTCAGTAAGAAGCAAATTAGGATCGTAACAGGACTCCTAACAGGGCACTGTCACCTCAACAAACACCTGCACAGAATCGGTATCACAAATGATCCGATCTGCAGGCTATGCGGGGAAGAGGAAGAATCTTCCCAGCACATATTATGCCAGTGTGTCAGACTGATGACCCTGCGACACAAACACTTCGGCGCAGCGTTTTTACAACCGGAGGATATAAGGCTCATCCCTATAGGCCAAGTGCTAGCCTTTGCGGTTGGTACCGGCCTGTTCAAAGACGAGATATAAAAAGCGGTACGCACAATGGGCCTCAGGCCTGAGTGCCGCGGGGTCAACTCCCGCACCGCAAAAGAAGAAGAAGAAGAAGAAGTAGGCAACCAGAGTGGTTGTTTACATGATGCAGAAAAAATAACTTGAATTTATAATCGACTATAAATAATCACGTTAAGGGTTAAATTCCCATTAATTGTGAAGAATAATAATTGGACATTTGATACGTAATAGCAATACAGTCTTCTTTACGATCAAATTTGACTGAGGGTCACAACTATTATTCAAAATAGAATTCAAAATTGTTTGAAACCCGTTAAAGTGGTATTTTTACCTCGAAACCAGTAAAAAAGTGCAAGTGAGTGTTTGTGGTATGCTGTTGAACTGTTTATCCACATAATAAGTGGTCAAAGAGTTACAAAGAGTTTTATTTGGTTGTGATCCACCCAAAGGAGGTGTTTGCAGATCAGCATCCAGTTAGGAGCTGATATAATACACTCTCAGGTACAAGAGATACTTTCAGAAGGTCAGTGCCCATTTCTTATGTAACATTAAGAAGTACATAGCAAGTTTGGTAGTACAAATTATTAAAAATAATTTTAATTTTATATTTAGAACTTAATTTAGAATACTTAATTTTTCTAAGTTTGATTAGTGATTCGAGTCATTATAATTTGAAATTTATATTTTTGGATTATGATATTTTATAAACGTAATTTAAATCAAGCTTGGATTTTTTAAACATTTGATTAAAATATGTTGACAACATCGATCTGATTTTTGTAATGTCAGACCAAGTTTTGAAGCGATACTCACGAACTGAAGTATAAGTTCAATTTGGTGTAAAGAGTGTAATTGACCAACGAAGTCAATTAACTAATATATTTTATAGTAATTCAGTCTTCAACTATAATAAGAAGTTATTAGTTGAACATTAACTCATCCAGCTAGGAACAAGGATTCTCAATGCTTATTAACTGACTAGCCGAGGAATTAAAAAACTAGAATCTCATGACATAATTCCATGTGTCAAATTGAGTTGTGAGATATGTAAATTTTTATTTATTTCAGTAAGAAGTAAGGTAAGTACTTAAGGAACTATACCTGATACTGCTTCTTGTTATTAAATAAAGAGTATATTATTTAACTTAATATTATTTGTAACAACCACTCGAAAGAAGGGGTTGTAATACAAGGTATAATAGCAGTCGTTTATTTATTATATGACAATGTATTTTGCTAGTATGTTGTATTAATTCTAAAAGTCTAGAATTGTTATAACATATTAAAAATTTTATATCATTGAAAACAACATAAAAAGTACTACCAATATCAATAATAAAACATACAAATTGTCATTAAAAAAAAAGTCAATCACGTCATAACTTTTAAAACAAATGGCGTAGAAACATAAGGGTGGATGTAGTGTATGTCCTACAATTAAAATCGCTATACCCCTTCAAGATTTTTTCATAAAAATTAATATTAACAAACTTAATGGATTTATCCGTTAGTTTGTTTCCACACTGTATAAATTATCCCTTTGTCTGATGTTTAAACCAGAGAATTTTAATTTTATATTTTCCACCTTTGTTAATACTTTATTATTTGACATTCATGTTTGTCGAGGTGTGTTGGTTATGCTATTTTGCAGATCCTGCTATAGTCGTATTTATTCGTCTCCATGCTACAATTGGATTCATTGTTTATTTCCTGTTTCGTAATAGTTGTCCTATTTTTTTTTAATTTTTCGTTTTCTGTTGTATTTATTTTGCTAGTTGTTTTATTTATTTTGCTACATTTAAATTTCAGCCGCATCTCAGCTATTAGTAGTCGATGCTCTAAGCCGCATTCTGCTCGAAGATACGTTTAAAAAAAATATCATTGTTCTCCACCTTGAGTTAAGAAGTAGATGTTAGCATGTACATAATATTTGTATGTGGTGTCGGTAAAGTGTTTTAGTTATTTGAATATGGTTTTCCACGCAAAACTGCGTTTGCCACGTTCATTCAGATTTTCCAAGTATCTCTCTAGCATGATTGCCATTTCTAGAACCGCCAATCTTGGAGTTTCTCTCGTAGAGATTGTGTTAATCACCTCATCTAGTCTGTTGTAGAAGTTCTCGGTTTCTTCATCGTTTGCTGTTGGAGTTGGTGTATATATTTGAATTATGTTTAAATTTCATAGATTAGCATGCATCTTGATAGATGCAATTCTGTCAGATTATGTGTTATATGACTTAAAGAATTCACTTAATGTTTGTTGTATTATATATCCCACACCATTCATTTTCTGCTATTTGCATCATTCCCCGATTTATAGCCTAGGACGATATTTATCCACTTCTTTGGTATAGCGATGCTTTTTTAGCTTACACATTTTTACAACATGAGAAATATATTGCAAATGGTTTACTGCCAACAGCAATTCTAGTTTTCTAATTAACACGAAGATGAAAGAATAATACAAGGTGAGCACAGAATTGATGTTTTATTAATTGCAATATAAAGTCAGTATTTTACACTAATAAATGCGCTTGATATGATTGTCGGTTACTATAAGTTGATTAAGAAAGGTTAGCATTAGATAAGGCAGAATGAAAGAGGTTACATTCAGCGTTTTATTCATAATTGGTGTTAGGAATGGCAAACGCAGCTTAATTTATGTAGCTGACAGATATGAGTTTGGTGAAATCAATACACTCAAATGAATTTTAATATAATACAGGGATGGTTTGTGTAGTTGCAAAAAGTATATGAACGTTATGATTACAAACTGTATCACCAGAAAACGGCAAGACAACTGACGCGTCATCGGGGCCCCTTTCCCAATTAGTAAGAAGTATCGGCCAGCAAGAATCGTATGTGTAGCATGTACAGCAGACCGTCATGAGTGCCTGAGTGTAGAAATTTGGAAGAACAAGCCATCACCAAGTTCGTAATTGCCGTGGTGTCCTTTCATTGTGTGAAGCCAGCCAAAAAATCTTACTTTGCAAGGTAAAATTCACAGGGAATCCGTTGCCAAAGACCCACACGTTTTGGGTATCATCAAGATTACACATCGTACGAAGTCGTGAACGTGGTCCCAGCTGCATAGATTCATCCAGATTCGAGTATTCGAAGTCCCCAGGAAATATAGAGATTTGGAGACTTGGCAGGAAATTAAACAAATGCACATCGCGCGTCATTTTACATAACTGAAACAAAACCAATTTAGCCGGAAACTACGTCAGATCAATTGTTAATAAATATAAACTTTTCTGAGTAACCACTTTATTTCAACTCATCATTTGCATGTCAGTGGTTGAACTGACCACCGAAGATTTTAAAATGACGCACCAGCAGCCCTCCGAAAATGAGCGAGTGCGCCCGAAATACAAAACTGGCAACGAAAATACACAAGCTTAATATTATACAAAGAAATAGAAATATGTTACATTGGCTAATCTAAACATACCCCCCCACCTTGAAAAGCTAAACTTCAAAACGCTGTACAGTTACAATAATGATTAATCATACATATATACAAAAATCGAGAATCTTTAATAACACAACATAGAATAAAGTCTTTAAAAATCAGTCAATTGTCATTAATGGGTAGATTAGATTAGATTAGATTAGATTTCACGACTGCCTTTTGCTGGCATGCGCACGTCAGCCCTTAGGGCTTTTTGTACTGTCGGGAGTTTTCAAGTTAGCAAGACGACATCCGTACCTTTTACTAGACTTGCAATGTCCCCTACTAGCTTGCGGTTGTCAACAGAGTTAAGACTCCAATCGAGTTGGTGTCTTTTACGCTCTAATGCTGGGCATTCAAAGAGGATATGATAGGCTGTTTCATCATCCTCTTGGCATAATCTGCAAACAGGTTCATCTCTATAGATATTGATCCTGTGCATAAATTCTCTGAATGCTCCAGTGCCTGTTAGTAGACCGACTACTTGCTTGATTCGAGTTCTGTTCAGTCTCAACAGGGTTTTGGTGGTATGTCGATTCGGAGTTTTTAGCAATCTTTTGCAGTGTGTTGCTTGATTGTAGTTTCTCCACCTTAGTTGGTGTGCGGTATTGACCCATTCATTAATGGCTGAGCGGGCTTGGTTTTTCTGGATGCTTAGACCAGGTTCTGGACCGGTCATTGCATTACGGGCTGCTTCTTTTGCGAGCTTATCCGCCTTTTCGTTTCCTTCAATACCTTGGTGACCTGGGATCCAGCATAATTTTACTGTATTTTCCTGGCTTAAGATTTGAAGTTTGGATTTGCATTCCTTGACCAGTCTCGATGAAGTACTGAAAGCGTTTAGCGCTTACAGTGCTGCCTGACTGTCTGAGAGAATGTGTATGTCTCGATTGAGCAGCTTCTTTTCTATGCTGATGTTTACGCATACGTTAATAGCTTGTACTTCAGCCTGAAAGATGTTACAAAACTTTCCTAGACTAACTTTTTCGTTGGTTCTAGGATTGGTACTGTACACACCGGAACCTGTACCCCCTTCAAACTTAGATCCATCAGTGTAAAAAATGATGTTCTTATTTGTTGGAGTTGGTAGTTGGTCCGGATTCCAACTTGTGTGTACAGTAAAGTTCTTTTCAAAGTCATAGGCTTTGATTATAAGATCAGAACCCATTTCTAATATTGGGTTGTTGATGTGTGACATGATCTTGCCATGTCCTAGATTATTAGCTGTGATCATCCAGTGACCAGTACTTTGTAATCTGTAGGCTGCCATTCTGGCTTCACCTTCCAAGAACGTGAAGAGGTGGCAGATTTAAAATAGCATTCAGTGTTTGTCCTGAGGTGCCTTTAAAGGCTCCAGTGATGCACCGATTAGCTAGATATTGTATTCTGCTGATTTTGTGGATCACAGTTGCTTGTTTTATTTTGGGCCACCAGGCGATTATTCCATATGAAATTATTGGTCGAACCATGGTTTTGTACAGCCAGAGGGTCAGTTCCGGTTTGAGCCCCCACGTACTACCTATAGCTCTTTTTCCAATAACTAATGTTTGTATGCACCTGGTGATTGTTTTGTCTAAGTGGGAGTTCCAAGTTAGGTTGGAATCGATGGTTAGACCTAAGTACTTAACCTCGTTCTCCCAGTTGACATTTGTCTCAAACAGTTTTATGTTCATTCTGTTTGTGATGTTCTTTCTACGAGTGAAAGCGACGAGAGTAGCTTTGCTGGGATTACTTCTAAGATTATTCTCTAGACACCACTCTTCGGTTATATTTAGTGCTGATTTCATTACATTGTCTACGGTTCTTTGGTATTTACCTTGAATCAGTATGACAATGTCATCAGCGTATCCTTGAGTGTAGTAGCCTTTGTTATTGAGTTGGATCAGCAGTTCATCAACTGTGAGGCACCACAGGAGTGGAGAAAGAACTCCTCCCTGTGGACATCCCCTTGTCGCCTGCACTGTCTTTTCCTTGTCAAATAACTTGACTTTTACAACTCTAGTGTTGAGCATTGCCATAGTCCATCTTATCGTGGTGTTATCGATCTGATGGTTTGTCATTTCTCTTTCAATAGAGTGGTAGGAGGTGTTGTCGAAGGCACCTTCTATGTCTAGAAATGCTCCGACTGCGTACTCCTTGTACTCCAAGGTTCTCTCAATTTTCCCCACTAGTTGGTGTAGGGCGGTTTCACATGACTTCCCTGTTTGGTAAGCATGTTGATATTTGTGAATCGGGAGTGAAGTTAGGGCTTCCTCCCTCCAGTATCTGTCTACTAATCTTTCCAACGTTTTAAGGAGGAATGACGTTAGGCTGATAGGTCTGTAAGATTTAGCTTCTGCATAGCTGCTCTTACCAGGCTTAGGGATAAATACTACTTTAGTCACTCTCCAGGCTTGGGGAATGTAGCCTAAGGCAAGACTTGCTTGGAACATGTCTTTGAGTGGGTTCAGCAGTATATCTATCCCTTTCTGCAGCATTACGGGTTGTATGCCGTCGTTTCCAGCAGATTTGAAAGGACTGAAGAGGCTAGTTGCCCATCTAATCCTTTCTTTGCTGACTATTCCCTTAGCTGTTTCCCAGTCTTCCCTCCTAGATGTATGATTGGGTTCAGCCAGAGTAGGTTGTTCCACTGCTCCGGGTAGGTGAGTTTTTATCAAAAGAGATAAAGTCTCCTCTTCCGTTGCAGTGTATTCTCCGCTTTCTTTTTTATTAAGAGTGCCTACTGGGTTCATGGATTGCTTTGAGATGATTTTGTGGAGTCTAGCTGTGGATCGCGTGGTTTCCACCTCCTGGCAAAACTTTTTCCAGGCTGCTATCTTAGCTGCCTTGATCATCTTTTTGCCATAGTCTGTGAGAGCCTTGTGATAGTTCTCCCAGTTATTTGTGGCTTTAGACCTGTTAAACAGACGTCTGACTTCTTGTCTGGTCTTTTCTAGGTCTTTATTCCACCAATTTGTGTGTTTTTTAGCTCTTTGCTGACTTGGGTCTATTAGAGGGCAGCTACTCTGAAAGGAGTCAATCATGGCCTCTTTTAACCGGTCAGAATTTGAGTCTAAAACTACTTTATTGGGAGATCTGAACTTTAGGTGTTCTATCTTCTCTTGTAGTTTTTGTTTATATAGGTCCCAGTCTGTCTTTCTTGGGTTGTAGTAAACTCTTTGGCTTACTTCCCGTTGAGACAGTTCAAAGGTTATATAATTGTGGTCAGATAGTGATGGTTCGTCTGAAACTTGCCATTTATTCACTGATTGACTAATTCTCATAGTGGTTATGATAATATCTATAACTTCATGTCTATTAGTGTTATAAAAGGTTGGAGTGTTACCTTTATTGACTACTACTAGATTGTTAGTTAAGATAAATTCTAAAAGTGACTCACCTCTTATGTTACAGTTGGTGCTGCCCCAAATGGTGTGGTGTGAATTTGCGTCGCAGCCTAGGGTGAAGTTTAGATCGTCTTGGGAGGCAGATGATACTAGGTTCTCTAGTTCCTCGCTAGGCGGTGGGTCCCTGGAATCGGATGGAAGGTAGACGGAGCTTATAATGGCTTGGTCACAACCTTCATCATTATTCCATTTTATTTTAATTGTGGTTATGTCTCTAGAACAGAATTCCATTAGTCGTAAACAGTCTAGGTTATTTCTTATAAGTATGCATGTTCTAGGACTTGCATGATTATAAATAAGCTTACCTTTAGCACCCCCTAATCCACGGACTTGTCCCTTAACTATCCATGGTTCTTGGATCAGTGCTAAATCGATGTCATCTGCTAGCAGCTTTCTGCTTAGACTTGCAGTGGCTGCTTTGCAGTGGTGGAGGTTAATTTGAACTACTTTCAGGTGCTTCTTTCCTATCCTTGGAGCGGATGAGGAGAGTGACCTTGTTGAGGCCTATGTGCGGCCTTTTTCTGCTCGGAAGACTGTCCTTGACTGGAAGTCTGGACCGTCAACTCTGCAGTAGAGGCACACTTTTCCATTTTTTTTCGGTCACCGAAGTCTGAGCATCAGTGATCAGAAACGGTGATGACTCCATCAGTGTGTCGTCTTCACCATGTGAAAGAGCAGTTGTTAAATCCATACATGTGAGTATTTAATGCAACTGTAACAGGTTTGGCTAAATTCTTCTGGAGGGCGCCTGGTATCCAGAAGGCTCCGTTCATGACGCATTTTATAAGCCCCTGCGCCTACACCTGCTGGTGCTCTGTTTTGCACGGGGCGCATAACACATTCGAAAAGGGAATTTTGGAACCAGAAAGGCTGATCTTCTAGACAGCCATGCACCTCTTGAGCCTGGTCCCCCGCCGTGAGATTTAGGATTTTTATTGAGGTTTTCTCCTCTTGGTCCAAGCGGTGAAGCCAAGACCCCCAGCACAGATATCTCCCGTAATACATGCCTACAGCAGAGATATCCATGTATGGTATAACGGCAATGACGTGACCAGAGGTTCGTCTTTGCCGGCATCGTTATCCCAAGTGCAGACCCTTAGCCACGACACGACAGCTGGGCTTGGGGGATGTTTATCGACTTCCCAGTCTAGATCCACAGGGTTCAGTCTCAACAGGGCCACCACGAGAAGGATGCAATCGCTAGGATCGCATATCACTGATCGTTGCCAGTGATACCCTGCGGTCTTCCTTGTTGTCCGGCGGAGGGTGCAAGACCTGAACAACTTGGCTGCACTGCCTCGGCATGAATCTTCATAGCCGTTCAGTTCAGCTGGCAATGCTCGGACCCCTATTAATGGGTAACACACACAGTTTAGCTACCGCACGTTTTTGTACGCCACCAACACTTTTCACAGTTACCACTCGGATTATGCCATCAGAGCCGGGATGCACCTCTACAATTCTGTCAAGATGCCATTCCAGAGGAGGCACATTGTCCTCGCGAATGACGACCATTTCGTTTGGCGTAATTAAATTTGCGCTGTTGGATCGCCATTTAGTTCGCACCTGTAGTTGGCTAATATACTCCTTGGACCACCTAGCCCAAAAGTGCTGAGCTATCTGCTGCACCCTCTGAAAGTGAGATAGTCTTGCTGGCTTAGTGCCAACAACATTTTGATCTGGAACGCTGAATAAGCTTCTCCCTATCAGAAAGTGAGCTGGAGTGAGAGGATTTAGGTCAGAAGGGTAATTTGACAATGGGGAGAGAGGTCTAGAGTTTACCACTGCTTCAATTTGAATTAAAACTGTATTTAATTCTTCATACGTTAGTAGTGCAGTACCAATAACGCGTTTCAAGTGATATTTTATTGTTTTTACACCTGATTCCCAGAGACTTCCGAAATGCGGAGAGCGTGGTGGTATAAAGGATCAGGAAATACCCTCTGAGGCTATTGCATTATCAAAATCCTTACTAGTGCATTTAGAATTTAAATCTCTTAAAAATGATTTTAAACTAGCATTTGCCCCAACGAAATTGCTGCCATTATCAGAATATATTTTAGAAGGCTTACCCCTTCTTCCAACAAAGCGTCTTAAGGTAGCTAAGAAGGCTTCTGTGGTAAGTTCCGATACAACTTCCACATGAATTGCCTTTGTCGAAAAACAAATGAAAATGCATATATATGTTTTGATCGTCTTGCAACCTCGCCCCTTGCGGTCTTTCGTTAAAATAGTACCACAATAATCTACGCCACATGTTTGAAAGGGAAAGGCAGCTGTTACTCGCTCTTTAGGCAAAGATCCCATTAAATATTTAGCACGATTGGGATTTGAACGAAAACATCTTACGCAGTTATGAACAATTTTTCGCACTAAGTTGCGTCCCGAAATTGGCCAATATGTGTCCCTAAGAATTGACAAAAGTAATTGCGGACCCAAATGTAGCGTACGTTCGTGCAGGTCTTGCGCAATTAGCAATGTAAGCCGATGCTTGGACGGGAGAATAATGGGGTGTTTCTTATTTTCATTTTGTAATCTACCGCCTACCCGCAAAATTCCTCTTTCATCAAGGAAAGGATGTAGGGCGAGTAAATTACTTTTGGAATTAATATCCCTTGATTTCTTGCTTAAATTCGTCGTCCTGTGCAATTTTTATCAGAATTTCAAAAGCATGGTTTAATCCGGTCACTGTAACGCAACCGATGGTTCTATCACGTTGCAGCTTTAATGAATTGTTTTTAAATCGCACACAATATGCTATACATCGCTGCAACCGCTTTAGAGAAGAAAAACGCTCAAATAAATCATTTTCAATTCGTGCCATCAATTCAATTGTAGTTGCAACGCGGCATTCAGACAAATACTCAGTGGAAGTCTGATAATTTTCAATTGCCCCACCGGGCCAGTAGGTAGGTAACTGCCTTAGCCAACCTGGGCCGTGCCACCAAAGCTTTGAGCCAATTAATTTATTTGGTCTAATACCGCGTGATAGGAGGTCAGCAGGATTGTCACCAGAGCTAATATGCCGCCAGTCAGACTGGCCTACAAAATTTTGGATTTTCGAAACCCGATTGGCCACGAAGGTTTGTAGGGTATTTGGAGCTGACTTAATCCATGCTAGCGTAACTGTCGAATCGCACCAATACACCGTAGCGTCAAACTGCATTTTTATGGCTGCCTTGAACTTATCAACAAGCCTAGCAAGTAAAAAAGCTCCGCACAGTTCTAAGCGCGGTATGGGAATGGTTTTTAACGGTGCTACTCTAGATTTAGCACAAGCTAATTTAACATGTACGTTTCCTAACGCGTCCATACTCCGAACATAAATACAAGCGCCATAAGCGACCTCAGACGCATCTGAAAAACAATGAATCTCAATGCTCGTTGCGTCGTGGATGATTACTTGACGCGGTATTTCTATTTGCTGCAAAGCTATTAGTTCATCTTGAAACTGTAGCCACTGAGAATGCAAATCCATAGGAAGAGATTCGTCCCATGATAAATTATATTGCCATAATTTTTGCAGCAAAATTTTTGGTATTATGACAGCAGGACCTAGGAGCCCTAAAGGATCAAATATTTTAGCTGTAGCGGATAAAATATACCTTTTGGTCACGGAAGTTTGCAATTCATTTGCCTTGATGCTATAATTTAATGTGTCTGATTGCGGTAGCCATAATAAGCCTAAAGTTTTTGTGTTTTGATAGGGACACAACTTCAGAGCGCTAGAATCTCCAGCATTAGAGGCAGGTATATCATATAAAACTGAGGGTTCGTTTGATATCCGTTTTCTGAGATCGAAACAACCACGTTGGAGTATCAAAATGATTTCATTTCGAATAGCAATTGTTTCTTCGATGGAATCTGCACCCGTAAGCAGATCATCGACATAGAAATCATTTAAAATTATGTTAGATGCTCGAGAAAATTCGCTTATGCTTTTATGCCCTAACTCTTGAAGACACCTAATTGCCAAAAATAAAGCCGCGGCAGTGCCGTACGTAACCGTGTTCAAACAGTAGTCCGCTAATGAGTCAGTAGGGCTTGATCGCCATACAATGAGTTGCAAGTCTCTTTGTTCGGGCTGAATAAACACTTGCCTGTACATTTTTGCTATGTCAGCCGACAGAGCATATCTATATTTGCGAAATCTGATTAAAATTGAAAAAAGGTAATCCTGAATGACCGGACCTACAGCTTGGAGATCGTTCAAAGAGATGCCTGTGGTTGATTTCGCGGACCCATTAAACACGACCCTTAACTTTGTTGTTAGGCTTTCTTTCTTTATGACGCCATGATGGGGCAAGTAATACGAAACGACACTGTTTTCTACATTTTCTCTCTTGCGCATGTGACCCATCATCTCGTATTCACTCATGAAATTGACATATAATTCCTTAAGTTTAGGATTTCTCTCCAATTTTCGTTCAAGGGCGTAAAATCTCTTAACAGCTAATAATTTTGAATCGCCTAATTTATTCGATGTTTCCTTTAGCGGAATGGAGACATAGAATCTACCATTCTCGTCGCGAGCAGTAGTGCTGGTGAAATTCCTTTCACAAAAACGCTCTTCGCTTGAAAGCGCCTTAGTTACGCTACATTCCTCTAGTTCCCAGAATTTTGCTAATTGTACTTGCACATCTAGACTACTACTTACTATATTTAAATTGCAATAAACATTGTTACGATTATTAGGCTGACAATTTAAAGGACCGGCTAATATCCATCCTAGTCTCGTTTTTTCAACGTTATCCGATTTCCACCTAGCTTCATTTGTCCCACACAGATTAATTGCTAAAAGATCTCGGCACCTATCAGAATTTCAATTTCACTTGATATATTAAATGTATTGTCAGCTAATTTAATATTCGGCGGAATTTGCAATGAGGCTGAGTCGAACGAGTAGCTTGGAATATTTCCAGTTATTTTTGGGACTACTATACAAGAGATGGTGGTTTTAAAGTTGCCATAGCTTGAGTGCATACTGAGTTCCGCTTTGTGTCGAATTTGGGTGGATAACTGGTTTATACCCGTTACCGCTAAATCAATATTAGTTTTTTGTAAACCTAATCGCTCACACAAATTTTCGGTTATTATATTTGATTGGCTACCCGAATCTAATAATGCACGACAATTATAAAGAGAGCCAGATTTGCACTCAACACGAATGATCGCCGTTGATAGTAACACTTGCTGCTCGTAGCCATTCATAATATGACTTGTCATTGACGCAACTGCATTAGATTCTTCCTGACTTATCTGCGCTGTTTGCGAATGACCGGAGCTAGACGCTTCTACACCATTTTGAATAACTCCGGAGGGAGAACTTTGAGTTTCCGAATTTTGAGTATTTAAATGTAGGAGTGTATGGTGCCTTTTCCTACAATATCTGCAGCTTGATGCCCTACAAAAATTACTAGAATGGAAACACTTTAAGCAGTTAAAACAAAGTCTTTTGTCTTTTGCCTCTTGTATTCGAGACGCTATCGGAAGTGCTTTAAACTGTTCGCAATTATAAATGCTGTGCGAGTCTTTGCAAATGACGCATTTAGGCTGCTTAACTGCATTTTCATTAGTGGTCAAAAATGAACTTGCTGTAGAATTATTAAATTTGCCTTTAAATTTGTTAACTTTTAGTTCACTGGCCTGCGTAACATTAAGAGTTTCCAACAGTTCGCATTTCGACTTCAGAAACGTTTTTAAATGCTCCATAGTTGGAAAATCACCTTCAATTTTCTGAGCCTCCCTTTCACGTTTAGTGGCGGAATCAAATTTAGCACTAATTAAATAAATCAATATGGTATCCCACTCTTCTACTGGTTGAGCTAACACCTTTAATGCTCTTAAATGTTTAGAAATATTGTCAAGGAGCTGCCGTAACAAAATATGGGATTCCTTTGCTATAGATGGTAAATTAAACAATAGTTTAATATGATTATTTACAATTAGCCGCTTATTGTCATATCTTTCAAGCAATAAATTCCACGCAATGGGATAATTAATATCGCACACTTGTAAGGATTGAATTATTTCGCCTGCCTTTCCCTTAACGGAGCCCTTTAGGTATAGAAATTTTAGAACATTCGTAATAGTTTCGTTATCATGTATTAATGATTTGTATAAATCTCTATACTCTAACCAATGCCCGATATCGCCTTCAAATTCAGGCAAATTTACTGTTGGAAGACGAACTTGATTTATAATGCCGGAATGGTCGAGGTTGCTACGATTTGAATTATTTGTTTGTTGCTGCAAGGGGGTGCTTTGACTGTGTTGCTTTAGAAATGTTTGTGCCAAAGATAAATTTGTGTAATACAAACATTCAAAGCTTTCTCTTTCATCTGAACTAGCAACAACTTCCTCAGACTGAAGCGATTCAATTTCATCTTGCACTATATTAAAATCAGCTATAATGGGTTTTATTCCCGAAATTCTCATTTCTAATTGGGAAAGAAATGCTTTATCTGGATTCGTACTGCTTAAGGCTGAATTAATATAAGTTTGAAAGCTCGTGAGTTGGGCTTTAATAACACCACGCTTTCGTATTAAGTTCGTTAAATCTTCCATAATTTCAAAGTAATTGCAGCAAATGTAATGAGGAATAAAGAAAAATAGGATCAATACGATAAGGACAGCTCACTTACTTCTATGTTCCCAGCCAGGGTTGCTACCTGCGGGCTTCTTTGTTGTCGATCTGCACCCGGAAGTTGATTCACGCTGCTAACTGCAAGTGCAAGGCACAGGCCGGTGCCAGATGCTCCAAGATGCTGCTTGCTGGGCACGAAGGGATGCTAACTGGACGTTGACCCAAGGGTTATGGACAAAGGAATGATGCTCCGTTGTCGCCTTTTGATTACGTATTAATTTAATACTATTTGGGGATGAATCGCTGATGCTTCCACGTAGTCGCTCAAAAGATGAATTTAGAAATCGACGCGCTGGTACTCGTACAGGCCACGGATGTCAAACACTTGGCGAATTTGGTTTATCGACGGTAAATTTGATTAATTGGCTACCGGATAAACTCTTACACACACACTACACATAGTTCTTATTAATCCGGCTCGAAGGACCAAAATATGTTAATAAATATAAACTTTCCTGAGTAACCACTTTATTTCAACTCATCATTTGCATGTCAGTGGTTGAACTGACCACCGACGATTTTAAAATGACGCACCAGCAGCCCTCCGAAAATGAGCGATTGCGCCCGAAATACAAAACTGGCAACGAAAATACACAAGCTTAATATTATACAAAGAAATAGAAATATGTTACATTGGCTAATCTAAACATCAATTACACTGCATTTACCTGATGTAATTTTGCAATTTTTCTGTGTTTGGGGTTCAATTTACGCTGCTATTTTCTTGTACAAGCGAACCATTTGTGTTTACAGTCAATTTTCGGTTAAAGCTGTCGGAAACAAATTTAAGCAATTGCCATACTGGTTAATTTGTCATGCACAAAAGTATTTGTAATTCTAGCTATGGAACCTACCCCTGTGACTAGAGTTTTTGTCAAGCTAGACCGGAGCTTTACTTTAATTAATTGCAAATGAATGAAATATAAAGAGCAGTAAACCATTTATTTAGCAAATAATTACATCATTTTAATAAGCACTAAGATTGACACAGAATTCCTGATTAAAACTAGTTGATTTATAAATTGCAGTGATTTGCCTTATTTTTTCTTTATTTTTTTTACTAAAGTCTTTTTATAGTTAAGGGCATTATTACAATATAGTGTTGCGATTGAAACTGGTAAAGTAGCCAGATTCCTGCCACAGTCTCGCAAGGATCAAGAAGCGCCCTCCTCCTAGATCCGATTGGGGAAATAGTTTTACATAACCACCCTTCTGCTGAGGTATAGAAGTTTCCTCCTCAACCGATTTCGTCGTACTAGGCTTCTTCCTCTCCGTCGACGTACGCTGTCGGAATTTTCGCTTGTCATTTTTGACAGCTGTTTGAACACTGCCACAGTTATTACATGATTTATGTTTTTTAATGAAACGAAATATTTATTAAGGAAGTGTTGCTATTTTTATTTTAATATAAAATAATTCTATTTATTCTTGTCTGTATATATTTTCTTTATATAAAAAAGGCAAGAAATATAATCATTTTACTAATTGGTGATTATTTGAATATCGTAGCGGCCCAACAACCATTCTGATCAATATGCCTCTTCGATAAATATTGGATATCTATGTTGCGATAATATGTGTATTTTCGGTTGCAGCCTAAGGAGTCCTGTGTTCCAAGTATAATAAAATGGTGGGTCTTACATAATGATGACGAGAAGACAGACCAGTTAAACAAGAGAAAAAGTGGTTTTAAATTAGTTTGAATTTAGTTGTCAATCTACGACCTTCTGTAACTGCTAATTTAGTGCAAATGAAGATTAGGAAATTAAGGAAGGAGTTGGAAAGGAAGGCGAAAGAGGAATTAAATGAAGTGCCTACAAGAATGCAAGAGGATGTGCAGCACATACGAGAGTGGCTTCAAAAGCAGCCCCATTTGATCTTTCCTGATGGTAAATTTAAACCTACTATAATCAGTTTACGTCAGAATAATGTAGATTAACTCAATTTCATGAACTTTATAGTATACCCAAATTAGCAGACGTTGATATTCTACATGTTTTGCGCTAAGTAGTAATGAATGCAAATGAATATGTATACGGCATCATTATCATAAAGTAAGTTTTTGTGCCTTTAAGATATTGCGTGTTGAATTAAAAATGTATTTTTCCGCTGTCGATGATGTAAGTCAGTGGTACAGCCTTAGTAACAAAACGTGTAAGTCAGCGATTATATTCGTTTGCTGCTTTCCCTTGACAACGGAACTTAATATTATTATTTAGCTTCTAGGATAATAAAATTAACAACGCAAAGTGCAGACTTAAACGTTTTGTTTAGAATTGTAGGTGTTTATATGACATTTGACACTCACAGGTAACACAACTCACAAAAAATAATCCTGGTGACAGGTGACAAACCAAACGATTTGTTAAAAAATCTAGTAAAATTTCGATAAGCAGCGGGAAATATATAATAAGATAACTCGGAATGTAGCGCCTATTAACATTTTCAGCAAGCAACAAGCCGCGGCTTTGCCTTGGCTTATACTTGCTTACCTCAAATGTTAATGGGTCCTTACATTCCTTGTTACTTAAATAGCTATTATCTAGGTGAACCAAAGTGCATTAACGTTTAATTGTAAATTAAATTATTACGCGTTAGAAAGAGATAACTATTATTTAAACACTGCACAATGATATACCGAATTTGTCTTCTATGCTCATACGTACTTAAAAAATCATTGCTGTTTTAAAAGTACTTAAATTTTGATTAACTTTAGAGGCTTTAATCAATTTTTAGTTGTCCAATTGAGATTCTACAGACATGCAACGTGTCAGTTTCTTTCATGCATATATATTTGTTTATATTTACTGTTATTCATTTTTTAAAAACAATTTCTGTAGTCTGTGGTGTTACAATTATGACGTAATCAAATTACTTTTTATTACAGAACCTGCTCTCAACTGACAAAAAGTACATAAATATTGAAATCACCCTAATTAGGTTAAAGTAATAAAAAAATATGCTGCAGTAAGCTATAGATTAGCAACTTAGCTGTAAACATAAATATACAGGGTGTTATGGAAATAAGTGCAAATATTTTAACCCGTAATAAAACTCGCTTAACTAAACAACTTCTGCATTTATCATTTTTTCGAAAACGCCCTCAAAACTGAGTTAAAATTCAAAACAATTTTACTCTAAAAATGCATACCCGCCCATGGAATAATATTTGAATTTAATGGCACAAAACACAAAAAACATTTCTTTGACTGCAAACTAAAAAAACTGCATAGGTACTGATAAAACCTTTAGTTTACATCTGGTCACCAACGTACTTTATCAACTGAGGTAAGTAAGTTATTGACCGCATGTTTTTTGTGCAAGAACTTTGCAGTTTTAATATACTTGTGTCGTTCACCTTTAACTTAGATTTGCTTACCAAGCGGCTCGTCAAATTTAGGGGAGATAAATGATTTGGAAAACATGCGATTAAATGAAAAACGATAAATAGAAAAGTTGTTCATTTTGGTGAGTTCTATCACTGGGTAAAATATTTTCACTCATTTCCATAACACTTTGTAGATTAAACTAAACAGGTAGCCAGACTAAGCGATTCTAGTGAGCAAAAAATCATATTACGGCATTACTTAATGTTTTAACCCTTTCTAGTACTATAGGTTTCGCTCATGTAGAAAGTTGCTCCTTTCTCACGTGCTTGAATTTGTAATTCTGGAAAATATAGAAAACATTGTCAAAAAAGTATATGCTTGGGCTTGCAATATCGTTCTGTAATTAAGGGTGACTTTCCCTTCAAGAACTCTACTGTAGATCACAACCTTACCAATTTTGTCGTTTTTTTTACCTAAAGACAATACTAAAGGTTTTAGTAACATCTCTATATTTTGGATATTTGGCTATAGCTGCTGTCGTTATTTATTACTAACTGTTGGCAACTTCCAAAACTTAATATCAGCATTTTAGAATTCAGAGCAGGCCATGATATTGGCGATTTTTAACAGTGTACTACAGATGGTACAAGTAACACTTAGATATTAAAAATTACTAATCGAAAGTCTGTTCGGCAGCTTATAATTTAATATTTGTAATGCCAAAGCTCTTAATTACAATTGAAATAACGAAAATGTTAGCAGCTGTACCGAGGAGTGAAACATTATAAAATATAAAATGATGATATGATAACAAACATGTTTCATGTAAGAGTTGGAACAGTGAAATTAGGAAATATTTCAACGTAAGAAAACAGATATCTTAAGAAAAGTGTAAAAACAAGCGATTTGAACTTTAACAACAATTCAAAACACTTATAATTTTTAATTGAAGTGTTGCATCAGATACTTAGAGATGAAAAACATGAAATACAGACAATAATAATGAAGATAACGACTTCAACAATTTTATTGCATGTGGCTCCGCCCTTTTACATTACTCTGCTGTAACATTTAAACAATATCTAATTGTTATGATTTGTATTTGATTTTCAGATCGTTTGTTATTAAATTGTTTGGAAGTACCTGTGTCTTTTACGTTGAACAGAAAAAACATTTTAGCATTACCTTCGACTAACGTAATTTCCTGGCTGCTAGATGAGCGAAACTCAAATATGATATATATTTTTATCATATCCAATAAAAAGTTAACTCTTGCAATTTTCGAGATACACAGGGTAGTCAGAAACAAGAGAATAAAACAGTATTTTTTTCGGAATAAGGGCAGTAACTTCGTAAGACACCTTCTATCTACTTTATTTTCGAGCCATTTTCACGTTTTCGAAATTTCCTCGTATACCAAACGATTATTTAAATTTTGGCAAGTGAAGTTTAAGTTAGGGAAAGCTACATTATTAACATAAAAATTACATGGATTTCGTTCTTTTAAAAATGAACCCCGAAGGTAGTTATTATTAAATTATTAGGTATAAGTTGTTTTAACAAGTTTATAGGATAAATAAAAAAGAATTTATTATGTGCAAGAAATCGATCGGTAAAGTAGCCCCTAACCGGTTGGTAGTCTCATTAGGTGCTCAAAAGGGCCATCGCTATTGTGAATTACGTAACGCATCGCTTATCGCAGAGGCTCCTCGAAACTAAGCGTATTTATTATTAAATAAGGTTATCGCTTTATAACAATAATCTTCCTTAGACTCTATTTTTAGCTTCAAAGAAAGCAAAGAGGTTCACTATTTTGATATTTAATAGACCTTGCCAAATTCAATCAGAAGATGGGAAATATAATTAGATCGATAGATAACAAACGGTCGTTTGGTATCTCACATCCCTTCTTTTAGCTGATATTCCTTGATTTCGGCACCCCTACCTGAGGTAATTTTTTTTATTCACAGCATAGATGTTAAACAAGCCCTTTTTTAATGAGTGGTTTACACAGGGAGATCAAAAATAAACTTGATCCCCCGAGCCGTTGAAAACAATAAAACTTGCCAAATCAGTAGCTTGCTTTTTGTTGACCTAAAATTGTAATTTTTTTAATGTTTAAATTTCACTTTCAACATCTTATTTAACTTACTCCATGGTTATTTTAACGTTAGCTATCAATTTAATATAAATATTTGATTTAAATTACATATTTTTATATATTCCTTAGCCGATTAGGAAGCTTTAGTCACATGGACTTATAAGCTGTTCACGATCTTTTTGGGACAGGGGAGGCTATGACCATCTAGTAATCTTGTTGGCAGTACCTCTGTGGCAACTAAACTCCCTAATGGAAATTGACTGTAATTAACACTTTTTGTGATAGGTTAGGCTGTTTTCAGTTTAAGGTTATATTTTCTGAATAGGTACATTGTTGCCGGATCTCTGTTTAAATTAATGATGAAAAATTGAAATGATTTGACAGTTGAGGACAGAAACGAAAATGAGAAATAATGCATAAGAAAAGCATTCAATATTAATGTTTATTGCAATTTGGATAAGAATTGTGTACATCATATGAATATGCCACTTTATTTTACAAAAATGTGTTGCCTAAGGAGCATCAGCTAGAAGTTTACATAGTAAATTAGAACCTAGGTATAGGAACTATTAGAAAATGTTGTAGTGTTCTGTATATATATTTCAGGCTTCTTGGCCCTTCTTCAGTACATCATGTTCATATAAAAGGTACAAATAACATCTGTAGCAATGGGTCTGGAATTGCTAATTAGTAACGCAAATAACGAGTGTTTGCACAAGAGGTAATAATATAATCCTTCTTGCAATTGTTGTTATAGATTAGAACAGTTATTGTCAAAAGGTAAGAATTAAATGGTTTCCTTTCAATATTTGATTCATGTGGTTATTTTATATGGAAAGAATATATTTTGAAAAGATTTTAATTACTGTTTTATTTGTTTGAAGAACTCCATTTTGAAATTTGTAAAGGCGGATAATATACGTGGAAAGCAGGAAGAATTTATTGAATAAAAATGAGAATGAGAATAATATATATTTTTTCCACATAAAATAACCACATGAATCAAATATTGAAAGGAAACCATTTAATTCTTACCTTTTGACAATAACTGTTCTAATCTATAACAACAATTGCAAGAAGGATTATATTATTACCTCTTGTGCAAACACTCGTTATTTGCGTTACTAATTAACAGTTCCAGACCCATTGCTACAGATGTTATTTGTACCTTTTATATGAACATGATGTACTGAAGAAGGGCCAAGAAGCCTGAAATATATATACAGAACACTACAACATTTTCTAATAGTTCCTATACCTAGGTTCTAATTTACTATGTAAACTTCTAGCTGATGCTCCTTAGGCAACACATTTTAGTAATTAACAGCTACTTTTATTAAATTAACTTTATTTTACATGCTTGCTTGCTGGTGTGAAAGGATCAAGACTTCACAAACTGATGCCAAATAAATTTAGTAGAGCAATTGAGCAATATTGGTCATATAGAAATTAACCTGTGAAAAATTTAAATATCTTATCAAACGGATGGCTTGTAAACTATTATACATTATTGCGCTGGATTATTGTTTTTCTTTTCCAAAATTTTATCACAGTTCGTTTCAATAATAATGTACAGGTAGGTACTCGTTTAGAAGAGCAGAGATAATTTTACACTGCCCCCAGATAATGATACATATGAGTTGATCAAAAAATTACAATAAACTAAACCAGCACTGAAACAAATGCTTCCTTGATATCTTAATACTTTTGCATCATATAATCATATTCCTTGTTAATTCTGGTTAAACTGTTTAAAAAGGCATCCTCTGGCAAACATATAAGGTGTATGACTTCATATAACCACATACAATTTTGCCTAAATAAATACCTGCTATTCACTCATCCTCCATTATTTCGCCATGAAAATCTTTATCATCATTATCGACCTCTGATTCTGGATCAGATTCACCTATCGAAATAATAAAGGGATGCACGTTTTTATGCGATAAATTTCCCATCTCTTTCTCCAATCATCCAAAATAAGTTTTCGCAATGTCTACAAAAATGGGCTCATACCATAAGGTCTCAACCTTACTTTTGGATGAAGGTTGAGAATTGATGTGCTTGTTATAATACGATTTACAAAACCCCCATGCCATTTCAATAGGATTATATTGCCAATGGTATGGGGGTAATCTAAAAACCTCATGTCCGTGTTCGCGTAATGTCTCATCTACCAAATATCGCCGTTGACCATTAGTCCGAAAAGGTTCTATTAAATATCTTCGTAAATTTTTTATAAAATTCAATACTGTGGTTACGCAACCACTCTTGCATTTGTCCTCTTCTATTAGATAATGTGGGTGGTTTGGGGACGGGGATGGGATAGGATGACAGGAAATAATTAGTCATTATTTAATACACAAATAACGAACCTCGCGGGTACGAAGTCGCGGGTAACAGCTAGTTTTAACATAAAGATGTACGTATATAAGATTAACTGTTTTAATTATTTCATATTTTCTTTAAATGTAAAACCCTACCGTATTATTTATGTGCTTTTTTCTGATATCCTACTGGAAGTATTTGGGTATGAGAGTTTAAACATACAAAACGCGATAAAAAGGGATAACAATCTGCAAATTTAAATACCCAAACTTTTCGAATATGATATAAATTCAGGTTTAAATAATAAAAAATCAGTCATTGTTGATACAAGAAATAATAAAAACTAAAAACGAGAAATACATGAATAAATTAAAATTAGTGTAAAATAACACCCTTGAGCAACATTTTGCTACGACCACCGTCCGCGATCTTATACTGTACTACTTCAACATAGCGAATTCTGTTTAGACAAGGGTAAGTTTGATCCGTCACATTTTTTTTAGTCACTGCCGTATTCTAGTAATACACAATGTGATATTGGCCAACTCTTTTTGCAATTGATTTGATCTACCTACAAAACACTATATATAAAGTTATAAATGAACAATAATAAATTCAAGCCTGTAAAATGGGATACCCATATACAATATGTCATTTAGGTTATTTCCACGTTTTTACGTAACCGTCTTAAAGCTGCTTGTTACACTATTTATATGCCAAGTACAAAAAAGTAGAACTAAGCAATTTCATTGGTATTTTTTGTAGTACTGAAAATGTATCTAGTGGTAATAAATCATATTTTTCTATTATTGCTTTGTAAATTACAGATGATCAAATGATTGTGCTGTTTTTAAGAGTGTCTAAATATCGACTACAGGAAACAAAAGAGAGGATTGACAATTTCTGCATGATGGTAACGCTGTCACCAGAATTTCTTTCAGGCGGAGATCCCCTTCGACCTGAATTGCAAACCATTCTAAGTGCTAAGTAAATAGAAAAGCTTTTCAACCGAGAAGTGCGAATCTAACTTTTCTGTTGTAGTATAATAGCACCATTGCCCAACAGAATCGATGTGACAGAACCTCGGATTGTGATGATGCGTTTTAACAACTGCAACTCGGAAACAATGTCGTTTATAAACCTAGTGAAGATCTGGGTCATCACTATTTTAATTTTAATGGAGGAAGACGATGACTGTGCTGTATGTGGTTTAACTTTATTCGTCGACTGTAAATATTTCCCTATGAGTTATATACCGCAGGCCAATTTAGGACTATTAAAAAAGATTATTACCGTCATGCAAAAAACCAATCCTGTTAGGATTAAGGGCATTAATTATACCAACGTTCACTCGGCAGTCGAAATAATTTACAATATGGTGAAACACTTGCTATCTGAAAAACTAAGGAAAAGGGTAAGGATTTTGACGTTTATTTCAAAATGCACATCACATAAAATTGTTAAAGCATTGTGTTACAGTATTGTGTAACAGTGGTTTTAGTTTTGTTATTGCATCCCTTGCATATGTTTGATACAGAATACGTTGCCCTTATTTAAAGGTAACTTTTGCACAAATTATTTTTGTGTCAGTGTAGCACAAAACTGGGGATATAATTTTTACGTTAGTATGAGAGATTTAAAAATGTACGCCACTGTTTCATTGCCGTAGAATTTATCGAACATTGTAAATAGTCACATTTAGGGCATAAGTTTGTTTCGCAAGCAAGAATTAGGAGATTCTTGTAAATAATAGCCAATTAATTCATAGTAATTTAAGATAAACACACATTCAAACTGCGTCTCACGTTACGCCAAGTACGATTCGAGGCATTTTCGTGGTTTACCTGAAAAATGTGGGATTACGTTTGGCTAAACCAAGCTAAAATACACTTGAGAATTCCATTTCTTAGCCACACAAAGAGTCAACAAACGATTAGGGCCATATATTAGCTTTAGCGAGTACAAAATAAGACATTTTGGGCAAAGCTTTGTGGGATATACAGTGCTTCACAGTGCGATTATCTAAAAACTAAACATGGAAGTATAGCTACGTTTAAAAAACTGGGTAAAATTGGGTCACATGACCAGAAACTATACACCCGCAGCACTGGAGAAGCAGTTGGGCCGGTGCTGTACACTGAAAGCTGCAATAAGATATGGCGTGACTTCAGATGGAACACGAAGTCGTTGACAACTGAAAATTGGGGCCACGCTTGCAGATTCCAAGAACAGTAACTGAAGAGCATGTTGTGTTCGAGGTCGGGGTGCCTACAAGCTCAGAAGGTTGAATATTGTACACATGAAAACTATGAATTTGCGTACTCGTACAGTTACACCTGTTAGAAGCCACATTAGACAACAAATATACATCGTGGAAGGGTTCGTTCAAGTTATAAAGCAGACACATGCTTGGAGGAGGTGTTGTTCACCTACTGGCAGAACTGTTGGACACCATGACTTCAGGCGAGAGTGCAGGATGCAGTGTCACGTTTAGCTACATGTGCAGATCTTCGTGAGTAGAATTGCTCCCTGTTTGTTAACATTCCTATAACAGCAGAATAGCTCTGGAATCATCTTTTCAGTAGTACATCTGAGTTTTGTGTAAGGTGTTGCCCTATTCATGCTAAAAACAGTTTAACATTTGACCAGAACGGTTCTTAGTGAAATGTGGGACATTTATGCTTCTATTATGGTGTTTTTAGACGTAAGGTTTTTGTGTATTTAATTGATCCATTTTTCAAATTAACGATAAGCAATTGTTCATTGTATTTTGCCCGTTGCTTGACATTTGTTATTAGACTGACGTCAAATTCGACTAATACAGGGCTGGAGTATCTTTTGTTTTTCCGGGGTACAAATAGATGCATCTTTTGCTCTTTTCATCCAAGTTTGATGCTGATCTGTCCTGTTTTGGAGACATTCACACAATTTCTTGAAGTAAGTGTTTGAGATCTTTCAACAGCAGTGGCCCGCGCTTGCAGGAGGTTTCCTCGTGGCGTAGAGCAAAAAAAGTTGACGAAATTATTCTGTGTCGAGTGTTCCTGTAGCTTGCGAATTTTTTTAGTGTTGAGCTCTACAATAATAATTGTTCTGGAAAAAATGGGAGTTTCAGAAGGTTAATAATTAAAATTTTATTAATGTTTGATATCATAAACCCACCAACCAATGTGCTTATATGTGTTGAATGTTATATGTTGCTGACTTGCTCTTTCAGCGTAAAATAAGAGTCTCTTAAATTTTCTTGCTGTGAAAACTTCCCTACATGTGCCCATAATAAATGATCTTTTCTTGCAAAGCCAGATATCAAGATAAATTTTAAGGCAAATAGTATCTATTTTAGCAAATCAAATAATTAATTTCAATTTTTATTTAACAAAATGACGAATAACACAAGAATATATTATTTTTTAGATAATCTTGTATAATACAGCTAACAGCTCAGAGGCATATAACGCAATCCATAAATCAGTATTACCTAAAGAGTATGGAGGCGACGGTGGTAGCTTTGATGACTTGGCAGGTAAGGGGCGCAATCATACCTGATCTACCGTATGTTGCAAATCATGTTGTAGCTGCATGGAAGCAGAAAGTTGAAAGCTGTCGAGAGAAATTTCTTGCCGACAAAAAATTTTATTCGAACGAAGAGTTACGTCCTGGACAGCCTAATGCTTTGTCGGAGTTCTTCGGGATAGAAGGAAGCTTTCGAAAATTGGACATTGACTAATAACAATTCAACATGATATTACTAAATAATTAGGCTTAAAGATATTACCTTAATAAAATTTACTCTGAACCACGTTATTATTTCTTTGTTAATTGAATTTCAAATTGCGAACTTATCGATAGAGACTAGATTGTAGTGTAGTTGAAAAAAGGCATTTAAATAAATTTAGTACAGTATCTTAGAGTATTATTATTAACCCTTTGGAAATAATTAATAGCAGTTCATAGATTTTGGATTTCCTATAATTACAACCATGAAATTTGAGATTTTAGTAGATAAGCTGTGCTGTTGTCGCTTGAACAGTTGTGCCAGTGCTATTTTCATTTCTTGACATTTATTTGTGAATGGCCTTCATTCTTCTTTTCAATTTTATCATCTTTAATAGGTACTCTCTACTTTGTTTCTTCTTGAATTTTCGCAACCTTCGGCATAGTTCGTATTTTATTTTCTGTTACGAGCACTAATATCAATCCCAATCATTAGGATAGGATTTCAACCTTCAACATAAATATGGGAAATTGTTAATATAATTCCAATTAATAATAACTCCGTCATTCATTTCAGTAGCATTTTTCGTGTCAAAATTGTATGTGAAATTAAATATTGGCTCAGACAATCGGTCTTTGAGTGGAAAAATACTAGTTGCTATAATTTATTCTGTGAACAATCTGGCTTTAGTTTTACACACAAAAGTTTCATTACAGGCATTTTGGGTGAATTTTTCACTAGAAAAAGATTATGGTAACAATGTGATAGTCCTCAGCTGGTGTTTTCCAATACAATTTCCTGAACCATAGTGAAATCACATCAAAGCGGTATTTTCGCAAATTGCCACAAATGAACAAGAAATTATCAAAACCAACATTGGCATTAGTTAATCGTAAGGGGCTAGCCATGTTGCACGAGTTACTCTATCAAAATATAATAAATTGGACTTTGAAATATTATGTTAGACATCATATCTAAAAAATTCTTCGCAACGGATTATCGCTTTTTCAAATATTTGGATAGATTTCTACTGAGATCGAAATTTCAATAATAGAGAAGCAGCAGAAAATCCTCTTGCATTCTTTTAGTAAGTTTTATTATACCGGTATGGATAAACCTGCAACTCGTTTGTTATGTTCAGTAATAAACTTTTTGATATCCTGTAGAGAAATGTACAGTATTGCTAAATACAAAATCGTTTAGAAAAGTAATACTTTTCTGCATAACAACACTCTTCTACATTAGAAAAGTGATACTTTTTTGCATATCAGCATATGTCTGCATTTTAAATACACAATATTTCACATAACTTTTGATATTTTTATATCAAAGTTTTAAGGAATTTTCCTACATAACATGAAATATAGCATATGCAACAAGAGAGAAAAGTGTCTTCTGTGTTCGGCGCCTATTGAATCTCGGCTTCGCCTCGATAAAAGGTTGGATCTACACTATTCTCAACTTGTACAATATACTGTTGTCTCTAGTGGAACTCTGTTTCACTTTATTTAAGTAAAAACGACTATTATAAGAAAATACAAGTTTTACCATCACGTTAAGGTTTTTTCATTTGTTGGTCTATACATTTCTTTCTATTTGCTTTACTTCCTGCAGGTACTAACTAGTATGCCATCGTTCTAATGATCTATGCAATACGGATTCTTATTATCTAAAGTAGATGATTTGGATTAGAGAAATGATCGGCTCTGGATGTGCAATAGTATATGGTATATCAAGTTAGAAAGAATGTAGTTTTTCAGAGCAAGGCGCGGGTTTCTTAGTTAAGGCGACACCGAGATTACAAACGTGCCCCACGGAAAGACACTTTTTGTACGTGTTGATCATGCTATTTTTTCACGTACTGTAAAGATCCTCCTAACAATGTTGGTACAGAAATATCAAACAGCATGTGAAATATTTTGCGTTTAAAAATGGAGCTTTACGCTGCTATCCAGAAAACTGTTACTATGCAGAAAATTACCACTTTTCTAAAGCATTTGCCGTTGCTATGCAGAAAAGTTTTAATTTTTTCTATTCAGAAATGCAGTACATTTTCCTACAGTACGTGAAAAATAAATTATATCGCATTTCATCCGGTAATGTATGGTTTCTACACTAAAAATCGTTGGTTAAAGTAGTATTTTACACCATAATAACCATTACAGCATAGCCCGTTAGGCCCGACGCGACGTGTGGATTCATGTTACTGTGGTAACGTATTTCTTAAATGTTCTAACTCAGGTTTGTCTTCTATTGGAAGTTGGGTAATTCTCATAATATATGATATGTAAGTTCGATTTTGTTGCATAGAGCTCGTTCATTCTTCTGTAAAGTTATTCTGAAAATACAAGAAGATAATTCAGGGGTAACCGTAGAAGACTAAACCCAAATCTCAAACAGCCAGACATCGAGGATACTGCAAATACTACAAAAGTCTAAGACTCATTATCATTCTGCAATAACGGCATTTGTTTGCAATCTGTGCAAACGTGCTATTAATACTATGCCAATAAGTTTGAAGAGCTGACTTTGGGAATCGATATTTTGTGTAACGTAGGTTTTTCTTATAATTAGTCTATGTCCATAATTTACTGTCATAATTATTTTAGTTCTATTTTTCCATTACGTTGTTAGATGGATTTGAACCTTTGCAGCATATTTTCCGTTAGACGTGTTCAAGCAATCGCTCTCTCATAAATTAATCAAACTGACAGGCGCACAAGTCTGCTGTTGCAGTTCACTACGTTCCAAAGCGACCAGCTGTGGTGTCATAAATCAGTAAAGAAGCAGTAAAAAGTCACTTCAACATTAAGATAGAGGCTAGAGAACACACAGGTGTATCAGATAATTTCGGATTGTTAATCAAAATCCTTGTTAGGCCATTAAAAATGTCGTAAAAGTCACTTCAAGATTGATATAGGAGCATGAAACTAACAAGTGTTTAGCAGTAAACCCCTTCTCGCACAAAATCAGTCAGCTTATCTCCCGACTAACGCCTCAGCCAATGACATCGCCGAATGAAGGGAATGCACCATTTTTAAGCCAATAGTCGCAAACATCTAATTGTTTCCCTGCCCACAACGTTTTCAGATCTTTTAAAATGGGTCTTTGCACACTTTTCGGCAGACAGAGGCAGTTCCTTCAGTTATCGTATCGCAGCAAGCCGCTTAGTTTGGGGCCGAGTTCTTTGCGTGTTTTGACCACACCGATTCTAATTTTTGGATATATTTTCTCAATACGCTCTGTGGGATTTAATTTACGGAACCGGATCGATGGAGTCATGTAACCTGTGTTTAGTTTCGTCTCGTTATATTGACGCACTATAGAATTTTCTTGCACAAGGGACCAGACACGAAGCCCAAGTTCTCACACTGCATCATTCATAGCTTGCTTCTCGTGTTATCGATTTTTCCCCCGGATTCTTCTGCAGCACTGCAGCGACTCGTCCAAGCGCGTTTTTTTGAGGGACAGCAAGCAACTCAAGCCACAGCAAGGATCTTACAAGGTAATGTGTAGAATTTATGTTAATGCAGGCGCCCATTGTTTTCGCTAAGTGAAATAGTATCGCGGAATTAGGTAACGCACGTTTAAAAGACCTCATATAGCTTCCAGATAACGACAAATAGCCAGTATCATTTCACAAATTTATAACCCTGTATATAGTCAAATTTAGAATACCGAGTGAGAATATTATCGTCATTATCATATCGCGAATTCATAATCCTGTAAATAGTTAGATTAAGATTACCGAACGAGAATATTATTTAGCAGTTTGTAAAACACAATGACGTCATGTAGGACTTATAATTCAAGTAATCAAATCAGATGATTTTATTGTATATAATAATTTTGTATTTGATGATAATATACTGAATTTTAATTATTCTATGTTTTCTTGGATTTGACGGTTGTCGCATGCGTTCTTTCTGTATTTAAATATAGAAGGAAATCACTTAAGGTAAGTTCCATCTGGAATAGCCCAAAGTAGAATGTCGCTGCAGCAGTATCAACATACCTACGGGTGATTTTCTCTTTCCACTTTTAAGAAATCGCTCGGTATTATTATTATTCTAAGAGTGGTGGCACCTAGGCATTTCACCCCCCTTCAGTTACCGAGCGTTGCCCAGGATAAAGCACAGTCCCAAAATAACCTACGCACTCACGACTACCTACCGGCAAACCTTTGTTATTACAACCATTTCGGGCGGGCTGGGCTTATAATCACCCAATATTGTCGTAATCCCGTTCTATCGTGTAATAACCTTAGACAATTTTTGTCATTATGACGGCGGCAAAAGCTTTCGCTAACTTTTAGAGCGACAAAACGGAACCTAACTGTTAATTTAGTGACTTCTAAATTACCTAATATGTAAATTATATAAGTATTCATGTAATTATCGTACCGAATTACACTCAAGCTTTTTTTTATCGAAGCAAACTTAACAGTTATAATTCGAGTTTCCTTGCCTTTAGGCAATTCAACTCAAAAAACTGCCAGAAAAAATTACTCGTCCTTCGGAGTCGTAATTTTTTCAGAGGCATTTTTTTTCGTTAAATTGCCACGCAACAAAATTCTAACTAAAATGTCAAGTTTACTTCTAGAAAAAAATCTCTCCTGTAAATATAAGTGAAAAAATAGTTTAATTAAGTATATGCAAAATTATAAGGTGTCTTCAATAAATGATGAAGTCTAAGGTCACCGATTTTTCTGTAACTTTTTCAAATGGATATCTTTAGAATATACAATTTTATCTTAAAATTAGAATCAAATGACAATCATAGTTTAATAATAAAATAATTAGAAATATAGGTTGGCGCTGTAAAGCCAATTTTAAAACTACACGTGGAACAGAGGGTTAATAGAGCAAATAAAGCATAGATGAGACCTCAAAGGTGCCTATCGAAGAAGTTGGTATCCCGGATTAACAATCTACACCCGATAAAATTTATAAATCGAGCTTAAAAGGATTTGAACGATCCCCAACAAGAAAGGATAACACATTTTACCAATAATACAATAATAACTGCTTGCACAACCAACTGTCTCTCCACGGAGCGTCTAGGGATCCTCGGGGATCGGATCGCAACAAACGTCCGCAGTAGGTTACTGCAGAAATAACGAGGTATGTTCTCAGCCAAGGAAAATGCGCCTGCCGGGGTCTCAACGGTAGGTGAACGTCTAACATTTTTGGAGCCGCAGAGAACGACGTCCACACTAAGGGCTTGCTATAGCTCGTTTCACTCTGACTATGCAGTGTACAGGGATAGGGCTACAGTATTGCCATATTACCCGAGCATTCGCTTAAAACTGAACACGAAGACGTCAATCATAATCAATCCGCCTTTTGTATTACAATCGGCTTATTTGTTAATACCTTGTTGAAGTAAACCCTTTTTGTCGCTTCTGCTTCAATTTGAGAAGAGTATACCTGAGTGCGGTCTACAAGCGGCAACGCAGCAGGCTAAGTTTGCCTTTAAATAACATTGTCGTATGTTCTCTGTACTGCATAGTCAGAGTGAAACGAGCTATAGGTTAAAATTTCAAAAGCACATAAGAAAAGAAGGTCAGTTAATTGGTTAGCACTACTGGTAAAGAAAGCAGCTCTAAATGCCACGCAAATTAGAACGCTCCCGCTTGAACGAAAAAACAAAAAAGTTTGATGTGACTAACCCTGGTTTAAGCTGAATGAAAAGTATCCCACTTTTCAACAAAATACGCAGCTGCCTAATTTGTCATCTTGAAGAGGAGGTCATCTCACTAACGTCGCGTTCAGCGCGTAAGCACTCTTGCAGTGTTGAAAAGCAAAAGGAAGGAAGACGTCAGGGGTCCTAGGATAAACGTAGCTACCTGCGCCCTATTCAGACGATCACTACCGAAGCAATGACCACAGTGCTGGAAGTTTGATCCATATTTGTTTAATCTTAAATTAAACAGATTTAAATTTCATTTCAAAATTTAAGAAATACAGTTCAATACCGTTATAAAAGCAAAATAGCAGTACTATGCACTATAGTTCATGAAAGTCCAATGTATTTATTCCAGCCATTGCATCTGCCTATTTAGCAGAATTGCAAAATGTAACGTATAGCGGCCTTGTTAACTGCTGACCGTTTGTTATGACACACGACAGCGACCTAGTAAAAGTAAACACTTTGCACTTGAAAATAATGCAATTTTTAGAACTAAGCGAAATGTAGATATGTATCTATATATTGCTATGATATTAAAATGGTAAAAAAAATATAAAGGTTGAATCACTTACAACTGGCCAAGATTGGTATAACATCTGCAAAAATAAAAGAAAGTCAATTAATATAATATAAACCTGTATCGATAATGAATAACGTATAAATGTTTATTCAATGCTTGAACTGTTTAAAATTGTTTATTGTTTATATGAGATGCATTGCAGAACGTTGCAACGTGCTGAAATATAACTTACTTTTGTTAGTGTGACGGTTTGTTTATAATCTAGGAAAGTTTCAAATATGTTTATAAAATGATAGATTAATATTGACAACCTAAAAAAATTACTTGTCAAAAGTTTAACTAGATTGACTTAAGTTGGTAATTAATAAAGGTTCCTTCTGAAAAAAGGTGCCAAAAAAGAAAAGAACAAATTGTTGTTTTGATAAAAGGAGGCGAGTAGAAAAATTTAAAAATTGTGACAGATATAAAATTATTCTTCCAGAATTAATGTAAAAACTAACAAACTCTGGGTAGAATTTGCTTAAAACAATGTTAAAAGTGATTATTAGTGCACGTTATCTAAGTTGAACAACTATCGTTATAATTGGAAGACATCAACACAGAAGCTGTAGATCAAGCTAGTCCCAGGGGCAACTTCTAGCAGAGAAGATTGCAGACATGTGGCTACAAATGAAAAATGCAAAGTCAGTCAATTTAAAATCAATTCTCAGTACTGAGCTACGCACAATATAAATGCAAAAGAATAAAAAAGGCCTATAGAAATTTTTAAATCATTGAAGTTAGATGTATAAAGTAAGAGTGGTTTTGTAAACCCAAAGTTTAAACATTTACTTAATTATTAGAAGTGTCATCATCACAATTTGTTTAAATTGTTAAAGTACCAGCAACTTCAAAACAAACATTAGCAATTACTTTTATATTAACGGATTAAATAACAAAACTGATAATTGTCATTTAAAGGTTATAATTGATTACATTAATAAAATGTAAATATTATCTTCTGAAATATCTTATTTAATTTTTAAAAGTACATTGTAGTAGACTGCAGCGTCTTGTCAAATATAATGCAACAGTTAACCTGCAGATTAAGAGAAATATAAAGCTAGCCAAGTGAACAGTTATATACAAGCAAATATTTACAACAAGGTAGGTTTTAAGGTGATAAACTTTTTAAAGAAATAAATGGTACAGTTAGGTATCAAAACAACTTTGTTCATAGCATATTTATGGCCGACGTTTAATTATAAAAGCAATCGGCATTAAGTGTTTGATTCATTAACATCGAGGTACTACCTTTCCAAGCCTAAACATTTGAAGTGTGAGGCTGCACTTCGGGTAGTTCCAAATTATAAAATTGCTCTCAGTGGTCTGACTACTTTGCCTTAAAACACAGATTGCAGTCTCAACCGTGTGCTCAGAATTAAAGGGACGGAATCAAGGCAAGTACAAAGAAACCTCTTCAGCCTCCAGGCAATTCTGTTCAATATTCTTCCAGTAGCTTTTAGCTCGTAACAACCTTTGATTTTTACTTCCTTTTACTACTATAAAGGAAGTATTGGATTCACCCCAAAAATTCGAAATTGAGTTTTCAACAGATCTTCACGTTTTAGAGCCCCCTGATCCCAAAAAACATATTTTTTTTCATTGGTCTGTGTGTCTGTGTGTCTGTGTGTCTGTCTGTGAACAGAATATCTCAAAAACGAAAAGAGGTATGGCATTGAAACTTCATATATAAGTTTTGTGTACTATGTAGATGAGACAGCAAGCTTTTGAAGAAAATCGCATAACCGGAAGTAGGTGTTTACTCTTGTGATTTTTCAGTTTTTTTCGATTTTTTCAAAAACGGCTCTAACGATTTTTTTTATACTTTACATTTTTCTTACATTTTTAATGTGTATTGATGTGAGATAGGTGATTTTCCAGTTGAATACTTCTAAAGTGGGTTTCTTTTGTTTTTTTTTCTATTTTTTTTATTAACTCCTATTTTAAATAAAACACCCGGTATATTATTACATTTTTGAATTCACCTTAAAATTCTAGAGAAAATTTGTCTCTTCAACTAACACTCGATTTTGTACCGTTTTTGTAGAATTTGTAATTTTTGAAAAATTTTAACAAATGGTTAAAAATTAAAAATGAAATTTTTGACTAATTATAAGATCACTGTAAAAGGAAGTTGTGTGAGTGTATCACACCAGATTTTTTCGTTTAGAATTTCAAAAATAAAACGTTACATAATATATTTTCGTCGTATGTAAATTATTTAACAAGAAATATGCTACATCGTTAGGAACACCATATATAATAAACCTGAAACTTTCTCCAAGCATTAGCATGATTTTTTTCGTAAATCAAAAATTAAATGAAATGTTGCCCATACCACATTATGTTTTATGCTTGAGCGTAGTTTTCCAATTCCTTTTGTTCGACCTCAAAGGTTTCTCTCCATGTTGTCTGGCCAAGCCTGTGAAAAAGGTTATTACCTGGTTGCAAAGAGCTGATTTAGGATTGAAGGCATATACTTTTACAACGCTCCAATAAAAAATTTTGACGACATAGTCACGCACTTACTATCATAGCAAATCGAAAACAATAACAAACACTAACGGAGCTTTAAGAACGACATTCAACGGTTTTGGCATAATATTCCGAAAAATAAAACCATACAACAATATCTAACAATAAAAGCCTTTAACCAGCTCAATGCAGCGAGCAATGGATAGCTGTATGCTCAATAGAAAGTTAAAAGATAAAAATTAAACAAATGGTTCAGACAGACGACAAAAGCTACTAATGATGTTGAGTGTGCTGCAAAATGGAATGGAACTACCCTGGTCTCAATATATACGACCAGAAAGTGTCATTTGGTATTTTCTCCGAACTAAGGTTGCAAGGCCTGCAACTTAGAACATCGTAAAGTACTTCTGGTTACCTAAACAGTATTAACGGTATTTGAATTCGGGTTGACACACTTATATATCGGATACTTTCTGTACTCAGAAAGTATGTAGCATACCCGACTCTATTTGTTGATTACCTGAAATTGTCTATCAGGATTTTCTTTTTAGTAACGCTTTATTGTAGGATTTTCGTCCTAAATAAAATCGTCGATTATGGGGCGAACTCGGCCTGATTGGTTCGCTCTGTTGCTACTTCCACGTGTTTGCTGAAGGATACGGTAGTATACTGCAAATAAAACATATGTTGGCCGTGTACGCCGTGTAGCATGCGATTATATTTCCTTTCACTTGGTTTTCTACTCTGTCTGCTTATTTTCAGGCCTTTTTCCGTTTACCTTTTTTTTCTTCCTTATCTTTCTTTGATCGAAGAGTTTTTGACTGCTCTAAAATATCTGCATGCCCCCAAACTTCTACCACTGCTCTCTACCTGCCGCACAGTGGATTTAACTGTAGTAAAAGCCAAAAATATATAATAGAAATTATTTGTCGTATATCTAAAATGGTAAGAGAAAGAGTTTGTAAGCAGTAAACGACCATCGGGTGTTTTCCAATTCAATCTTTTTTATATATCTTTGCTGTCGCTGGACAACCACTTTGGAAGAGTCCTGATTTGATATCGTAATTTCATTTTTGCCAAGAGTAGTATACGAATAAATCGTATTATACATAATCACATGAGTTATTTTGTGAATGCGTTACTTTTAAGAATGCCCCGCTGACACTAATTGAATGTTGAACGTTACGTGATAATTTTTCACTCAGGATCCTTTGCTCCTAATAAGATACCATTTGCTTAAAACACAGTTAATGTTAAAATGCACGCAAATCACGTCTTGACTAAAGCCTGTCGATCGTGCTACCAGGCAGTAAGGTTTCCCAAGTAATGTGGTCCACCCTGTATTGTCCAAAAAGTGCTTATTGAATATCGAAAACGAAAACTAGTCTGTTAGACAAGATACTAATGAGCAGTTTTTTGTGAAATAAAAGCTGTTTCTAATTAGATACAATTTAGTTGTAAATTGTCGCTTGCCCGCAACTGTTAACTTAGTGAAAATGAAGGTTAGAAAATTAACAAAGGAATTGCAGATAAAAGCAATAAAGGAACTAAACGAAGTGCCTACAAGAATGCAAGAGGATGTGCAACACATCCGAGAGTGGCTTCAGAAGCAGCCACATCTCAGCTTTCCTGATGGTAAACTTAAACTAATTGCAATGCAGTTTATATAACGTATATTAATGCTGATTCGTGAACTTAACCATAAATGTATTTTTATAAAACGGCTAATGTTGCTGTCAAATAAAATAAACCAAATTAGTACATGTTGACAGTCTAATCAGGTTTTCCGCTAAGTAGCAATGAATTCAAATGAATACCTATGTGTAGCATTAGCATAATCTTCCGTATGTCTAATATATAGCGTATTGAATTTTTAGTCCTATAAATCAAATTACGTTTAGATGTAATAATTGGGAATTAAATTATAAGGTATTCAAATATTAGCACTAGCGACCCTTTTAGCAAACTTGCTTTAGATATATTAATTTTTATAAAGTTTTGAGTCCAGCTAAGGTTCTACAGATTATTGTTGCCATTTACATTCATGTAAATACAATTATAAAAGCGTTCTTTACTTTTTTAAAACAAGGTGTAGGCTATGGTATAGCAATTACGTAGTAATCAAATTACTTTTTATTATGTAACATGCTCTGGAATAGAATTGCACAAAACCCGAAATCACCATAATTAGTTTAAAATATTCTGTTGAATTTATTACTTACATTTGTAAACCTACATATACATATTTTAATCAGCTAAACATACTAAGCGATTGCCGCCAGCAAGGTGATGCTGTGTTGACCTTAAGACTTTGCCCATATCTGTATAGATTAAGGCCAAATGCGTGGTCACTTCGCTATAATAAGCCTATTAATAAAAATGATGGCATTTCAAAATGTCATACGCACATTTAAAATTAAGCATTGCCTGAATGTGTTGTTACTAACACGTTACTTGTAGTTACATGGTTACCATCAGTTTGAGGAAGAAATAATTTGAAAAATCCCTAGGGAGTTATGAGCTTTTCATATTTTATATCTATGATGAAAATCAAAAATATCATGTTGCTAGTAAATATTATAATATTCATACCTCCCCAAACCGTTCCTCGAATTATTTTATAAAATGCAAAAATGCTAAAAGGTTTCTGTGAGTATGAATACGCTAAGAATAATTTAAATACTCAGTATATAAAAATAAAATTCCTGCTAATTAAATTAAGGAATTTGCTAGGCTCACTGTTCCCAAAGAAGCCTTTGGGAGTAGTAATAATGGGGATGACTACTCTTGACAGCGTATTCATATTTTTGGCCATTAATATTCAGGATTCAATCACATTGAAAGTTGAGCAATTGCTTACAAATCTGGCAAGATCAGCAGTCCAGTTCAATCTACGTTGTCATACATTTTTTGTTTATATTGGTATCATTTAAAATATTTGAATTTCAAATTAAAAATGGTCAAAGGATAGCTAAGACAATGTCAACCTATTGTATATAACACTCTGTATGTTATATTATGAATAGACAATGGTCTCCTGTGTAAAACTGCAAGCTTGCAACCTTGAACGATAAATAGCTTCTTTATATGAATTGCAAGTCTGCAACCTTGAACGCACGTGGCTTCCTGTCTCACGCTCCCTTTTAGAGATAACGCTTATCTTAGCTGATTAGGCATAGTATATATACTAGTAGCTTGCACTTCTAAGTTAAGCTCCAGTCAGTCGATAAGTTCCATTGTGTTCGTATCATAGCTAGATGTAAGAAATTGTCCGGCGGCTAGCTGTGTGCTTCCAATGTTATATTTCATTGTAAAATAAAAATAAACGTTTTTTAAAAAGTCGTTTCGGCGGCCTTTTAATAAAACTGGCGCAGTCGTTCGGATTTGTGGAGGAAAACCTGGAAAACTACAAACATCGAGTCGACCAGCAACTTTCCTTGAGGTTCAGCTCTTTGCCGCAAATCGAAACCTACCACCCAGCGGATCTTCGGACATCTCCAACAGGGACAAACATCGCCCGATCGTGAGAAGCGCCCGTCGACCCAGCTCCTGCTCCTCCGTGGTTATTGGAACCATCTGGTCATTGGGACCACTCTTGATCATTGGGATCAGTCTCTGGTATTGGCAACGTCAACAACGACGACCCCAGGACAACTTTTGGATAACGCTCTAGCGCAAAGCTGGACTATCCAAGTCGGACTTCAGGACCTCTGTGCAGGCCAGCCGACATCAATAGGATCGACGCATCCTTTTTGAAGACAACAGGACGTAGCTTGATCGCACGCCGTTCGTCAATTTTAACGCACAATGTAAGTGCATATTTTTATAATAATTTTCAAGCTTTAGAGAAAAAGCAAAGGTATATTTTTAAAAATAATAGTTTTCAAGCTTTAGAGAAAAAGCAAAGGTATATTTTAAAGGCAACAAAGTAACGACTATTAAAGCGTTCGCCTAAGTAATAATTTACAAGTTTTAAAGAAAAAGCAAAATAATTAATTTTAAAGGCAACAAAGTAACGTAATATAATTTTCAAAAGTAATAATTATTAAAGCGTTCGCCTAAATAACAAAGTAAAAATTTCAAAGGCAAAAAAGTAACGTAATATAATTTTCAAAAGTGATAATTATTAAAGCGTTCGCCTAAAGCAACAAAGTTAAATAATATAAAATTTTAAAAATTGTACTAACATAGTTTTACTTATTTATTTATAAGTTCAGGCAAAACGTAGTAAGCCAGACCAATTGCTGCACATACTAGGTGTGCTTAATTTGCATTTGTGCTTGCGTTCTTGAGCGTAGGATACCTACCCCTGTTAAACATCCCCTAGTCATTAAACTGTTTACTAACATAAATAAAAATTAAAAATAAGTGAAACAAATAAAGCAAAATTAATTTTTGTCTATAAAATTTTTATGTTTAGATCACTATTATCTTGAATCATTAGTTAAAACACCTGTAATTATATTTTGAAACAATTGTAAAAATTTTATGTCACGAGATCGATCACGCTCACCAAGGAATTCAATCCCTAGAATTTTATTTTTAAATAATTTTGGGTTGTTACAACAAATATGGTTGATCAAAACGCATCATTGTTTCCCCCACATTTTAATGTAGCTTTATTAAATGAAATTCCCACATATGATGGTAATCAAGCCACTCTTTCGGAATTTATCAGATCCGCAGAAATCATTGCAACTAAATTTTGTACAGAAAATTTAAACGATTATATCAACCAAGTAATTTTAAATTCGATAAGGAATAAATTAAAAGGTCAAGCGTTAGAAGTAATCACAGGTTACGAGTATGATACTTGGAAAGACTTAAAAAATGTCTTAATTGAAAATTTTGGCGACCAAAGGTCAGAATTGAATCTTTTAATTGATTTAACCAAATTAAAACAGAATAAAGACTCTCCCATAGAATTTTTCAATAAAGTTAGAACTCATTTAGCTATTTATAATTCAAAAGTTTCTCTGAGTCAAGAATCAAAAGATATTATCACTCATAAATTAAAAGCTAACAAAGATTTAGCACTTCGCACTTTTACAAGTGGACTAAATGAAAATTTAGGAAGCTTCGTAAGAAGTAGAAACCCAACTTCACTAGAACAAGCCTTAAGCATAGTAAAAGAAGAAATTGATATCAGATATTCTCAAAATCAAACTAATTTTCAAAGTCAAAAATTAAACAAACCAAATTTAACTTCCAATATTCAAACACGAAATTCATATGAACCTAAATTTAATAACCCAAATTTTATGCAAAGACCATTCCAACAAAATCGAAGTAATTTTAACCAAAATCCTAGAAGTAATTTTAACCAAAATCCTAAAAGTAATTTTAATCAAAATCCCAACTATTTTAAAAGTCCAACAAATTTTAATAATCCTTATAATTCTAGCTTTAATGCATTTGCACCAAAACCAAATTTTTCACCAACAAATAAACCAGAACCTATGGACTTTAGCACTATAAAAAGACCAGCTACTCAACAATCAAATTTCCCTAATAAATATCGAGCAAACTCTCAAAATGTTAATAGAAATTTTAATCATTTAAATTACCATCAAGAAAAACCTCCGGATGAATATGAAGACTTAACCGAAGATTTATTTGAAAATGGAGAATTTTCAACTCCAGAAAATTTTAACGAAAACCTTCAGGAATATTTTGACCCTGACAATTTTCAAGATACAACTGAACATTACGAATCACAAGATTTAGACTATACTTACGATTATTTCGAATATCCAGATCCAAACGATACTGTAAATTTTCATTAAGAGCCTCGGAAAAGAATATTTTAACTTTTAATATAAATCCAAAATCAAACCTTCCTTATATTATAATTCCCGCCACCGGCGATAAATTATTAATTGATACAGGTAGCTCACAAACAATAATTTCCCCAGAATTTGTACAACAACATTTTCCAAATTATATTTATGAAACAGAATTTGAGATAGTTACATCTCATGGAATTTCTCAACATAACTTAATTGCAGATTTACCCATTCCTAATCTTTTTTATAAAAACGGAACACATACGTGTTATTTATATAATTTTAACCCAGACTATATAGGACTTATTGGATCCGACTTATTTTCAAAATTATCCGCACGAATAGATTATAAATGGATGCATATTCAGACAGAAAGAGCTACGATACCATTTTATTATAACCCGTAAAAACTAAACAAAAAAAAATGAAACTAATGTAACTTTTCCAAACCTAAAAATTAAGATTTTTATTTTTCTCAACAAAACCTACAGTTAACCCTGTGTACAGAACTTTTCGTAAAATTTATCAGCATAAAAAAATAATGTAACTAAAATAACTCCAAAATTAAAATTTAATGAAAAAGGCATGACTAAGCCTTCAGCAATTGAAATCATACAATAATCAATTTAAAACAAGCGTAATTAATACTTTAAACGAAATAAAAGAAATTAATATTTATAATCCTTAATCTTATAAAAATAAAAATTATGAGCTCAACAAAAATCAGTCTATCAGACTTAACAACCTTAATATAAAAACTTCAAACATTAAAAGTATTTTAGATAATTATTTTAAATAACAATTTAAAAAACAATTTAAGACTAAAACCAATGCACATATAATTTCAAAACTGACGAAAAGTCAACTCATAAGGTTTAGTAATTCAAACATAAATTTGTAAAATATTTAGATTATATAGCTCCTTCTAAAGTAGGAATAAAATCAGATTCATCTAAAAATTCAATAATCAAAATTTCCCAGCACTTAAAAATCTAAATAAAATAATTTTTAACCAAATAGTCTACTAAAGAACATTTATCAAAAATTTTGCCAAAATAACTAAATTTTTAACCGTGTGTTTAAAGAAAAAAATAAGATTGTTCACACCCTTGAATTTTTGAAAAACTTTAAGTATTACAAATAAATTCTAATAAATAAATCAGTAACTTCAAATATCAAAAGTATTTTAAAAAAATAACATCTTAAGAAAAAACTTAAGACTAAAATCATTTAAATCAGAAAAAACTCAAATAAAAATTATACTTAACAAACAAACAAGACCTAAGCTTGTATTAATCTAGTATTTACAATTTTAATAATCACAATATTTCTCGCGTTAAAACTAAGATGTTCACAGCAACATACCTTTATAATTGATATTGCTAAAGGAAAACAAAGAAAAACCTTTACAACCATTTAAAATTAAATTCAAATTCAGAAAAGTCAAACATTTCAATTAAACGAAAAAGTATTTATTAAAACAAATCTCAGAAGTAAAGATTAAATTTAAAATTAAAACCCATTCAGAAAGATCAAACATTTCAATTAAACGAAGAAGTATTATTTAAAATAAATTTCAGAAGTAAAGATAAAATTTAAAATTAAAACCAATTCGGAAAAATCAAACATTCCAATTAAATGAAAAAATATTTGTTAGAACTAATTTCAGAAGTAAAATTGAAATTCAAAATTAAATCTAATTTTTTAAAAAATATGGAAATATAAAACACCCTGACTAAAAGGAACTATTGCTCTCTCTTTTTCAGGATTACTACACTCTTCATCGCCTGTACCCTGCTGACTCAATCACTAGTTATACAGAGCGATATTATTATTAAAAATTTAAAAGATAATCCTGGATTATATCCTCTAAACTTAGGAAACGTAGTGCTTAAACAAAGCGAATGGACGCTTATTAGAAATGTAGACTATACCCCTATATTTGTTAATTATGACACACTTAGAACTAATTTAATGAAAGTAATACCTTTACTCGAAAATAAAAGTTATGTTATTGAATATAGAAATTTGAGAAAATTGACATTATTATCAACCGTAATAATTAACTTATAATATTAAAACAATACGTAGAAAAAGCTGATAAACTTCTGAATCAATTATTTCACAATATTAAACATAAAATTAATAAAAGTCCTCTCAATTAACTTTTCGATGGACTTGGATCCGCTTTCAAATTTTTAACTGGAAACCTCGACGCCAACGATGGAGTCAGATATGAATCTATGATTACTAAATTGCAAGAAAGCAATAAAATTCAAAATGACGTTATATTAGAACAAACTAAAATTTTAAATGATACCATCTCAGTAATCAATGATATAGCAACGAGTCAAGAATTATTAGACAGAAATATAAATAAAATAATTTTACAAAATGAGGAATTAGGCAAAAATCTCGCTACATACTCCTTAAAAACAGTCTTGCTAGAAGCAATTCAATTTTTGCAACTACTTATTAACACTTGTTTGGAACTAGAAAATGCATTAACTTTTGCCCAAAATCAACAGATGCATATGTCATTAATTGATAATGACGATTTAATTGAAAATCTAAATGAAATTTCGATGTATCTCAATAGCATATCAGAAAAAGCTTTAACTATTCCATATCCTGCAGAGTTACAGTATTTACATTTATACGAGTCAATTATCATTACAAAAGTTTATCAAGTTAAAAACAGAATTACATTTATATTCGAAATACCTCTTACTTCCAAAACTAACGATTATCAAATGATACAATTAATACCATTTCCGATTTTTATCCAAAATTATCAATTTCGTATGATTATACCTACTTATAGTACTTTATTATTTAACGTTAAAAACAGCATTCCCATTGAAATAAGTCATTGTAAACTTATAACTTTAGACACCTACTTTTGTAATCAAAATAACTACTTTGAAATCCCCAACGACAAATTGTGCGAAACACAACTTCTGTCATTTAATAAAAATAAAACATGTATCCCTTATTTATTCAATTTAACAGAAATCAAAATATCACAAATAAATCCTGCGACATGGTTAATATCTTCCCCATCTGAAGCAATATTGGACGTCAAATGTAAAAATCAGAATTTTAGAAAAGGAATATCTGGCACTAACCTCTTACACCTCAGTTCAGACTGTCTTGTTTCAATAAATCAAAAACACATGTTATTCACCGCAAAAAGAACCTCAAATGAAATTGTTAATTTAAAAATTTCAAACATTGACCGCTTAATAATTCCTGAATCAAACCACATAAATGTTTCAAAGATTGACTTGATACCTCTTGACACCCAGAAATTGGTTGAGGACCGAATTAAACTTAATAAATATGAAAATTTGTTAAAACCTGTTAATTATATTAAATCTGATAATTTAAGTGTGTCTGCAATTATATTTACTCTGTGTACTATTCTTATGTTAATAATTTTTATATTGTATTTGTATTATAATAGAAACACAATGAAGATTAAACTTATTAGATTTTTAAATAAAGATTTTGAACCGGTTAACGTAAATGCATAAGTTTAATTTTCTTTTCTCTTTGTAAGTTCAATGGAGGCATATTTGAATACCACCCATTGAACATTTTATCGGCGGACGTGTTATATTATGAATAGACAATGGTCTCCTGTGTAAAACTGCAAGCTTGCAACCTTGAACGATAAATAGCTTCTTTATATGAATTGCAAGTCTGCAACCTTGAACGCACGTGGCTTCCTGTCTCACGCTCCCTTTTAGAGATAACGCTTATCTTAGCTGATTAGGCATAGTATATATACTAGTAGCTTGCACTTCTAAGTTAAGCTCCAGTCAGTCGATAAGTTCCATTGTGTTCGTATCATAGCTAGATGTAAGAAATTGTCCGGCGGCTAGCTGTGTGCTTCCAATGTTATATTTCATTGTAAAATAAAAATAAACGTTTTTTAAAAAGTCGTTTCGGCGGCCTTTTAATAAAACTTGCCCGTCAATAAAACGTAAATTTTGATAGCCAAGGCTAGCTTCTTTGTCAACAATTGTTAACTAATAGAACAAAATAGATCACCAAATACAGTCAAAATGATTGTTATCCCTGACGTAAGGCTGCCAAAAAATGCATCATAAATTTTGTTTTCGGTACAGTATCATTAAATGCTAATAATAACAGTTCCAAGAACAATTTAATCGTATCTAATATATTATGCAACGGGGAAAAAATTTGACATTGTTTTGATTTTTCAATTCCAAGCTGCGATGCATGAGAAATACAGGCGTCCTAAAAACCTAGTAACATTTATTTGCTGCACATGGACAGCTGAAAATGACAACCAAAATACCTGTATGCCTTATTATAATGCAAACACGCGAGTTCGCTGACATACACTTTTACTTTCAACGCTTCAGGTTATCCTCCCAGACCTGAGTTCAAAAAATGCTTCTGCAGGTTAAAGATATGCACCGGTGATTTTGGCTTTAAAGTCTCGTTAACCAAACAAAATTATCATCTCAGGCTATAAAATTCTAAATTTAGTTCAAATTCTAATTTGGCATTAAAATTTTAATTTTCTAACTGTGTATTTAATTAAGCTTTAGCTGCAGGAATAAATTAGATCTTAAGAATGCGAGCTACAACATTTAAATCCAGTTTAAGGTCAAGTTTGGCATTAATTGTATAATTCGAAGCCTTGAAATTCAACGTTTTTCCTTTAACGATAACTATCTGCACAGAATTTAAAATGTATTATCATCAGCGAAAAGTGTTAGATTCGCAGTACGCAAGGAATCAAATTAGTTTAAAATCTGATATAAAATTCCGGTTGACAGCTTCCACTATACCGAAATTAAATGATTGCTTGCTATTAAACGTTAATTTCTAAACCAGCTAATTTATGGAACAATATAATATATCTAGAAGCATAGACATATGCATAGTAATTTAAATAAACAAAAGTCAGGGTTTATGCTTATTATAATGACGAAACACATTTTGATTGGAAACATAACGATAATAATATTTTACAGCCGTGTAGTAAAATTTAAATTAATGTCAGTAACCGGTAAAATGAAAACTTTTAAAAATCAGAATTGAGCTTTAAATAATTTAAAGTACAGCATACACGTTTAAATATAACATATTCACTTATAGAATGTTAAAATTAATATAAACGTCAACAGTCAAATACACTCGTTAATGAATAGTTAAAATAGTTGCACAGTAGAATCAATCTGAAATTTTGATTACTGCCTTACATGCTAGCAAGAACTGGCAGAAAAGGCACGAGAGCAAAATAACAACTACAGAAATGAAATATTTAAGGAAAATAGCCGGTAGGACAAAATGGGATATGATACAAAATAAGAGGATTAAAACAATAGTAGACCAGGAGTCAATACTGAAGGATATGGAAGAAAGGTAACCAAACTAGTAGGGACACGTACTAAGGATGGATCCAGAGATTGTATGAGGAACTGTGCGTGAGGCTGTAAGGTTAAAGAAAATAAGACCTAGGAAAATCTGGATAGAGCAAATTGTAGAACTAAGAAAGGCACGAGGAAGTTACCGCCAGATGAAATTAAACGGAAAATAGTGAAAGAAATGGATTCAAGAGAACATGGTGCCCTAAATTCGATCCTTGAAATGGCAAAAGGATAGGTAACCAAAAGAAGAACGTTTTAATTGAAATAAGTATGTCACAATTAATATTGTTTTATTAAATATTCCTATCAATCATAACGGCCTTTATTAGATATTTTAAATTATTCATTTATACTTTCTTCTCTATTTTTCCTTTTAGAATTTTATAGATCCAAATTTCACACATAAATTTTCCCAAATAGTTGAGCAACATAAATTACTTTTCAAGGGTATCGTGCATATAAAATATGAATATTAATGGTCGTTAACAATCTTTTTACAATGAATACAGATTCCGAGATTTGTTATTGCTAAAAACAACCACTTTTTCCCAAATAATAGTTCTCACTCGAAAATGAAATCGATACTAAATGTTTCGAATATTATATCTTAAAAAATAGGACTATGGTTTTAATGAGCATTGCAGTTAGTGCATTTTTAACGAGGACAAAATTTGTGTAACTGAATAACAGAGTTTAGAATTTTACAATTTACCAAGGAGTAAAGAGTGTTATAAGCAAAACTCTCAACTGATATATTACAAAGCTTACAGGATCAGTCTTCAGAATAATTACTAAAGAATCAGAGCTGGTGGTCCTTATAATTAGACCCAATTTCAACTGACATTAATAATTTTTTGAGGTTATAACACAAATAGAAACTTCGTCCAACTTAAAAAGCATCACATTTGTGCACTTGTAATATGTAAGCAAGTGGTCTAGCTCTTGTTAAATCTCATTATTGCCTACATGTCACAAGTGCACAAATGCCATGCCTAAAGAACACAAACCGTTGTGTACCAGTTTACTGTCTTCTGATGTTCCAGCCTGACAGCTTTTATCAGTCCCGAGAACACAGCAAACATCCCTTTTCTATTTTGTGTTTAGAATAATTCCATTCCAGCACCCGAATGACGTGTCATTTGAGTGTTAGGATAAGTCGCTATGAAATGACGTCATTCGGGTGTTAGAATAACTCTATTCTATCAACCAAATGACGTCATATAACCTCAAAATTTTTATTTATAAAATGGTATCATCATTATCTTCAACCCAGATTTATCCACTGTTGAACATAGGTCTCTCTCATTTGTTTCCATGTATTCCTATCTTGTGCCTTCTGTATCCAATTTCCACCGGCGACTGTACGAATACCGTCACCACTCCATCTCTTTGGTGGTGTTCCTACACTTCTCTTTGTGAGTCGAGGTCTCCATCTCAGGAGTTTTGAGGTCCAGCGGGTCGGTTCGTGTCGCGCTATATGCCCCGCCCATTGCCATTTTGCCTGGGCCACTCTTTGCATTATATCTGGCAGTTTTGTTCTGTTCCTTATGTCTTCATTTCGGATCTTATCTCTTAAGCTTACTCCTAACATCGCCCGTTTCATGGCTCTCTGACATACCCTTAGCTTTTCGGCACTTCTCTGTGTGAATGTCACTGTTTCTAGTCCATAGGTAGCTACAGGCAGTATGCACGTTTCATATACTTTCCTTTTTAGATTGATGGGGATGTCTGTGTTTTTCAGTATGTGCTGCAATTTTCCAAATGCTATCCAAGCGATCTTTACTCTTTTTCTAGAGAAGAAGAGTAAAGATCGCTATAAAATGGTACAAAGCGGAAAATAGAAAAAATAGTATAAAACACTCGTTGCAGAAGGTCCAACGCAACTTGTATTTTAATATACTATTCTGCATTGCTATATGTTTTATTGTGGTTGTGGGAGTTGGGTCATCTTCATAGCTCCACACGTTACTCTCCTACACAAGTTTAAGGTTATCACGGCTGATTTTTATACCCTCGGTCTTTTGCTTCTCCGTAAGCTCATACGGCACTCAGCTACAAACAACTGTTTTACAGGTTCAGCTCTTAATGCAAAATTCTCGAAACTGACTCGGATCCATATATTAAGCGACTCTTCTATCATGGCATACGTTACTTTATTAAAAATCTAATGATTTTGCTAACAACCTGGATGTTTTCGCGAGTCATGGTAGTTTCTGAACGCCCTTTGGGGTTGCCATCTTTAATAGTAGCACCACCCTTTTTAAAAATCCCATCCCACCACAACACTATTGCTCTATACTGCGTCTCAGGGTGACTAGACAGTACAGGGCCTTATGGCAAACAGCAACAAACAGCGATGCCATATGTCTCCACAAAAGTGTTCTGTAGAAAAAACGCACCGATCACAGACAAACAAATCCGGCTATTGTAATAGAGACAGCTTAACTATAATCCCTCATTACCCGGTACGTTTTGTCAGTGGCATTCAAACAAGTTTATGAACAAAACAATTACGTACATCGCCCGTTGCATAGAACTGGCAACGTCGGAGCGACATTCCCATAAGGAAAGCATTCCCTATTCTCTCCACGCTGTCTTGTCACCCTGAGACGCTCTACAGAAGATTTTTTTCCGAAATCAGTTTTCATTCTAGCCAGGCACCCAAGTTTACTTAAACCGCACTTGAAATCGTAGAACATCATAGCGAGAAAATGCTGACGGCTCGGATGCATTTTAACTGATTCTAAATTATACTGTTTTTGACGGGACTAGCACAATAATCTGGACTAAATTAAAAAAGTTTTTAATAAAGCTTCTCGGTTTCGAGCATCTCATAATATATAAAGTGATCCTCGTATTTATTAACCTCTCTGTATGTGTATGTTTCTGGTAAAGAAATGCTCGACACTGAAAACAGATCATCTTATTACTTACTACACATCAATATTTTAAAAAAATAGTATTTACACTATAGCAACAAAAACTATGCGGAAAAAAACAAGAAGTTCTTAGAATATTGTGCATATACGGTATGTTGACATATGAAATGAAAAGAAAAAACTCCAACTTTATTACTGGGGCTGCATCTGCAAAGTTTATATACGTATCGATCTATACAGGGTCTCCCAAAAACATACTGAAGCCAAGGAGATGTTGATCGAGATATCACGCAGCCTCAACTACAAAACCGTGTTTTCCAATCCACCTGTTCATGATAAACTTTGGATATAAAAAACAGATATTAACTATTATTTATGTACATGTAGATGAAAATATAAATTACAAATGTAATTTGTTCTAGGGACAAAATGGCTCATTTGCAAAAATGAGTAAGTTAATGACATTGCTCGTTTTGGTGTACTCTTTGCAATAACCTGTATATACAAGATGTTGCACCTTGATTGCATAATACTTAGTCTTAATAAACATATCTCAAAAATGCATTGTTTTTAAGATATAGGGTGTTCAAATAAAAAAATATATTCTATAGATTTTCTTAAAATTGTGGATATAAATTTGGCCTGTAAAAAATATGAAAAAAAGTTCGTATCAATGGTAGATGCGATGCTAGATACACAATATTGACGGTGATAACACCGACAATAGCATAATATCTCAACAACAACGCATTTCCTGTTTAGAAACGTCGATTGCTTTTAAAGCTCAATAGAATTACATAGTATCAGCTTTATTCTACCTAGTTTTCAACTGTATCAATATTCCTCGTAGACTCTATGTACTACAGAAGGTATATTCTATTAGATATTGAGTACTTTATTATAAGATGTTTCTAACGTTGAAAATCTAGCAGGCTGAAGTTAAATTCTAAAATCAAATTAAATTAGAGTAAATCTAGTTGGCATCTATTAAAAAAGTGTGGGATATATTTTATAACGAACTGATAATGTAAAAATACTTACCAAAAGAGAAAGTATTTATCTCACAGAATGTTACTGAATTGAACAGGTTTCATATCGACGTGCAACTGATTTTGAAACAATAAGAAAGCCGACCTGCGATTAATTAATAAAATAAGCAATGGTAGTAAAAATCGCAGATCAACCCCCCTACCATTTATACACCACGGCAGCTCTGAAAAACTGTTACTTACTCACCGCGATGGCCGACTAGCTCAAATATCGGCGGCCTTAGATCGTAGGTTCAGATCATCAGCTATGTACCCTGGAATGTCTTCAAAAAAAGGAAAGGAAAATGGAAATGGGCGCCAGAAATCAAAAGATTTCAAATAACAAGAAGTAAAATAAACTACAAGTGACTAGCGTTTAATTAATCATTAATAAAAGTTTTGAAGAGTCAGTAACCAATAATCAGGATAATTAAAATGTAAATAATGTAATAACACAATTGTGTATCTTAACTGAAGGTTGCGACACGCATAAAATTAAGAACCCCTTTCGGGTTATTTTAATAACTTTAACAAAAACACTCGTGGGATAAGCTTATCACAGTCATCTAATAAAACCTTCTGTTAGGCTATTGAAAATAAATAGCGTGACTGTACCTTTTACATAGGGTCGAAACACACATCAAAAATAGCAAAATTTATAACTGTGCATAATTAACTATAAGCATGAAAATTTAATGTAAAAAGCAAGAGCATGTATCAAATTGAACATTACATTTTAATAATTGCAAAACGTATGAATTTAAGTTTTAAATATTGGCGGGTTTAAAATGTATAAATGGAGAAACCAGTTATCAAAAACACGATAAATCTCGGAACAGCACAACTAACCTCGCAAAATAAGCTGGACGTGAACGGCTACAACCCTTGTTGGAATCGCCAAGGATGCGCAGAAAATTGCTGCTGAAGCATCCCAAAAAGGCAGCAAAAGCATCTTCAAAAGGCCGCAAAACGCCGAACCCAGCAGGTGTCGAAAGTGCGATAAGGCTTGGCCTCCGAGATAAACTCGTTGTTGAAACGGAACTGGTAATTAAGAGCTAACAAAAAATGTAATTACTATGGGGATAATAAGACAGAAAAGCGCAATCGTACCTGATAATAATCAGCCCTTAGAAAACACATTGCTCATTGAAATTGGTTGAGCGCACGTAATTTAATATAATTAACATAAAATCTCGGCCGCGCGAAATGCGCTGCCCGAGGTGAAAAGAATGAGTGCCCCGGACGACAATTTCGTTTCCTCGAGGAAGGCTCGCACTCTGATAAGAGATAGCGCGGGTCAGAGAGGGCATTGCGCAAACGATAAGAACTTGATGCAGGTACAAAATGCGTTGGTTTGGAAAATTTACGAATTCGAAATGCAAAAGGAATTATAATTTAACTAAAAATATACAGGTTAAGCCTGAAATAATTGGATAAATGGCGAAACAATTAGGCAAAGCCAAAAAATTGTTTCAATTTGTATGACTGTCTAATTTTAGAATATGAACAACTTTTCTTAATAATGTTTTGCCATGTTCAAAACAGAAAAGGTACTTTATCTCAGCAAAAGATGTTTTTTTTAATACTGCCAAGGCCTTCTTGATAGGCCACCGGCAGACCACAGGCGGGGATTTTTATAGAGTCGCTCCTAGATTACTAAGGAACATTTGTGCCAAAAATCAGGACTACATTTTTTTAGGTAGATATCAATTATGCCTGTTAAAAGAATCTGTATGAAAACTTTTGATCAAACTGGATCCATCTTGGACATTATGTATGTATGTATGTGTTAGCTTCAATTGTGAGTAGAATTTTATTATAACCGCCAAAAAGTAAAGAAACCAAACATGTATGTATATCCACAAAATTTATAAGGTCAACAAAAAACTGAATTAAAAAATATCTGTAAAGGGTTTTACTCAAAACTTCCTTCGCAAGTGGTTTCCTCACTTGAGCATTTTGTGTAAATATCAAAATATGTATATTCAAACTAAAAGGATAATTCTTCAAGAATTTCTGGAGACGGTTGCTTCTCACAATCCAACGTTAGATGTATGTTTTGCACACGCAAAACTATTAACAACAGAGTAGTTAAATAAACATGTTTATAAATAGTGGATTAGCATGATCGGTCCAGTTAACCTGTTAAGTCACCTTCTACCCATTAATTTCTTGAGAAAACAAAAAGTGTATTCTAACGGCTTAGAAGAATTAAACAAAAGATTAAGGAATGGCATAAATGGCGTTAACAGTCCTGCTGTAATATGTAACCCCCCCTCCTCCCCCCCTACAGTAAATTCAGTTAAACAGCTGAACATTGAATGCACGTTGATGAAAGTTAGGTGTAATATGTTTTATGTTCACATTATTTATTTCTAAAAGCATTGTACATTTATTTATACATAAAACAGTTTTAATCTTTTAATCTGTGTCTATATCGTATTTATCAATTGCGGTTTTGAGGATTTTGTATACATCAGATTTTTTAATAAAGAATGACACGTTCTCCTGAAATTAAAGCTAAAACGACGCAACAGGCTTAAAAGGCTACTACGACTATATAACTAATGAGTGGGGGGGGAGGGGGGACTTAAACTGGAAGAGCAGGCTAATTAAATCAGTCTGTACAAAGAAAAAGGATTTTGTTATTGTTTAAGGCACAACCTAGTGTTGAAACTGATGATATAATAGAAATTTCAGCAGGAAAACCTACCAGCGATGGGAAATTTGGTGCAGTGCTTGGTTCCAGATTTGGAACTTACCTCGCTACTTTATGGTGTTCAACTCTGGAATTTGAACCTTAGCTCACTTTTGTATCTTTGGAAATGCTTACTTAAATTCAAAAGAGGCGAAACTGTACTACATTTTAGAAATGAAAATGATACCGAATATTTCAGATACGACATTCAATACATTTGAGCACTGCAGACTTGCAGCTGTGACAGCAACAAAGGTTTCCCGAAACAATTCCTACGAATTATACCTGCCCGTAATCAGTAAGAGTAGCCGACTGTGTCGCGAAGAAATTTTATAGGAGAAAACATCATTGATACGCGGAATATGTCGCTGCACCACAACCAGAGATATGCTCCAAATTATTGCGCAACGGCAACTACGTATAATCACATACAAAATTTGGCGGTAACATACACTTACAATACAGCGTGTTCAATTTATTCTAGCACATTATATCATACTTCAAACTAACGGTAAATAACACATGCAACATGAAATAGTAAACATAAAACAGACTTAGCTGGGTTATCAGCAGTGAAATGCCAAAACCAATGCAAATTACAGAACGCCTGCGCGGCCGTCACCATATTTAAGCGACGGGCTCCCCAAATGGAGGCAAAATTTGGAAGCTTCTCCAGAATATTGACGGTGGAAAATTGCGTTAATGCTGCACGGATTAGAGATCGATAAGCAATTTTCACGGTACTTCAAAATGAGAATTCGGTATTTTAAAATTAGTGCATTTTATGAAAGCTTGGTAAATTCGACAACCGTCGTGAGTTTGCCAAAGCAGGATGGTGGGGCTTCACAAAATAACTACATTTCAGAACGATAAGCTCTCATCACAAACACAAAAACCCTTAACTTGACTGTCCCTGGTCAGCTTTAAAAATAAACGGCCATTTTTTGGTCAACCACTAAAACTGAACCATCTACGCGCGCTAACTGGCGTCTGGGCTCAACCAAACTAAAATACTAATCCCTTCTTTGCGCGCCTAACAGCCAACATTAGATTTTTAAACGGTTAGCTTCTTATTAATACTTAGGGCACTCTGTTGGTATAGGGCGGTTTTTGCCAAGTGCTCCTTAGGACATATTTAATCTTCGTAGTATGTTGACCCGGTGCTTTAAATGTAGTATGACCGTTATCATATTACGTTTAACGCGTGGTCGGTCATATGTGCGAGGACTTCAGCTACAGATAATTTACAAAGGATACGGGAACTAATTGTTGCCAAACCTAGACAAAGAAAATCGGTTTAAAGTCTAGTTGGTCATTTACCAATACCGTTAGCAAAGCTCGGATGGCTCAAAGGGCGCCGATAATGTGACATTCTAGATCTGAAGCTGACAAGAAATAAAAATTGGATGCACCTTTCGATAACTTGCTGGGATCGATCTTCGAATTCGCCACGCCAGACTCGGTAGTTCAGCAATGTGCCGCCATGCCCTTTTAACAGTGTAGTTATGCGATCGTTTAACGTCTATAACTGGTACCTCTAATACAAATCAAAACGCATACAAAGAAAAGCAACTAATATCGCATAAAAGGTTTTCAGATTTTTGCAATTATATTCTACACAAACTCGAGAATACATCATTCTGATAGGTTACATCGTTTTCGGGTGTACATCCAACCGGCGTGACATACTCGACTTTGATTAATTTTCTGACTTTGCTTTGACGTAAAAACGGTTGATGTCTTCACAAAAGTTTGATTGTATCGTGATTAATTGAGGGCCTGCTACAAACATCGTAAATTTGTAAAAATGACCGATGTCGAAAGCAATACTTCAGCAAGTTGTGCCAAAGTAAAATAGCCATTTTCTCTTTATAACCGTATATCACAACGCACTATACGATACGTATACAATACACATAGTCATTACAAGATAAAATCAAGTTACTTGTTAAGAAATTGATTAACCAGTAATAAAATGTGTAAGTAAAAACATAAATGCATATTAATGCAATTTATAGGACTTGTTATACTATTTCCTGTAGCATTTATTATAAATATTGCATAACGTCCTCTTAACCTTTAAAAAGCAAAAATTTATTTTTTTACCAATTTTAAACTAGCGCGTGTAATAGAAATTAACTCGTTTGATAAAAAACAAATTAGTGACAAATTTATGAGCTATTTAATCAAACCGTGCAAGTCCAATCTAGAAAAGTTTTTAAAACAACAGCAGCTACAACTTAATTAAGTGATCCAATTTCCATCGATACCGCGTCTAAATGGTTTTGTATTAATTAGAATTCGATATTTAGGTGTCCCACCTATAGAATAATTGCCGTATTTTTTTGTTTGACAACAGGAGCAATAATACCAGTGTTTACGCCTCGACTAATTAGGTATTTAAATTTTCGTTATGCAAGTGTTGTTTTCAGTAGCACCGCTTTTTGTGTCACGTTTAAGGATTCAAGTCATTACTTACGACCTGTAACCTTGCTAGGCTCGTAAATTACATAATAGACGCAAACCAATACAGAAATAACGACTGGGTTATTTTGTAGTGATTTGAGCAAAACTACGCCCAGGTTACCGAATACTAATTATGCTTTAACTCACATCAGGAAGTACCACCCATATTTTTTAAAATGGTTCATCCTCAGAGTTTTGCAACAAGCTTTCTTCCTGTTAAGTTCGAAGGCGTCAGATTATAATTATCCATGGCTATAAAGATTTTCGAAAGCAGTTCTGACATGTAATTATTAAAGAACTTATTTGTCCAGCAGCCTTAGGGTTATGAGTGGTAGCTGCATAGTGGTCAATTTCAGAGAACGCCGACTGCACTTTGCTTTCACTTTCAGCTGAAACGTGAAATTTAGATCGGGCGTGTCGTGCCTTTCGACGCATTCTTAAAAATCAGTTCCAATACTCCAGTTCCTGCCTTACGTAAATTCCTCGTTAATTACCTGAGCAGCGCACATAACGGCTTCATTACTGACGCGTTATATCAGAGGGCCTTGAATGCGGATTGTTAAAAAATCAAATTCACTATTTATTTGCGTAACCGCAACTTATTATTTATGTCTCTAAGTAAGCTAGCAAATAATTCATTTCACTTACCGGCTCGTAACAGATGGGCATATTAAGCAGCAAGGCTGTAAATTATTAGAATGAATCCATATCTAAACTAATTGTTCTGGGTCACTTTCCTTAGTGAAAGTGGTATAGGTGAGAATATTGCTACCTATGTAAACCGCTTCTAAACGACTTATTGTTAATGTTCATATATAACTGGTGGAGAATTTAATATACAACTAATATTAAAGCAGCAACTACCATACCACAAAATATTTATGAGTTGAGTTCCCACAGCCAGTGGTAAATAAATGAAAATACAAGGCATTTTAATAGCATTTCCATTCACACACGAAAATGCAGTTATCGGTGTATTTACGGTAACAAGAAACCATGTGCATTATAAGTATAGCATTAAGCGTACAAGAATTTAGTGCAGGGAGTGTAGAATAACGAAGTCTATATAACAGTTTAGCTTCGCTAATTATGCTTATATAATGCACTCCCATTTATGTAGCATGATAATCGTAACAATACCTTTTTGGTTGATTCAATTTTTGTTTATGTCTTTATCTAAAAACTGAGTTCGTAAAAATAGTGCAATTAACCTACTTTAAATTTTCTATACGCAAACAGTGAAAAGGTATACGTTACTTAACACTTCTGTCGTTCAAATTCAGGTTGCAGGAATCTAAACCCAAATGTTTTTTGTTGCGTTTTGTTTAGATTTTGTAATTTATATTCAGTTTTAGCATTAATCACTGACAATTGTTAGCTGAGAAACACACATTTTTTCAACTCCACCCAAAAATTAACATTATACTGCTTCATAATTTGGTGGCCAATATGTTGATTGTGATTACCTAATATCACTAATTAAGGGTACTAAACACGACTTAATTCCACATTTAAAGCCTCCACACGTAGTCTAAATACTTTACGCCGTTAATTGGAGTATTAATTTCCTTCTATAAGTCTACGTTAGTTAGACAGCGCTGAATGTGAGAAAAACTCTGCTTTGCGTAAAAATTGAATTACGTTAGAACCAGTAAACGTAGAATTAAAATTTGTGTTGTATTGTTAAGCTTATGAAACGTACTTTGTGGGCACCTCATTAAAAAAACAATGGCTCAAATATTTTTTTCATAATTAGGATTAATGTAAAAAAATCTATAAAAACAGTATACATTTAAGAAATATAAGATTTGTTTTTAGGATCCTCCATTCCTTAATTAATTGTACACACAAAAGTGTAAAGAAAATTATATAATTTCTTTCGGTTTTTCTATAATTTTGTTTTTCATTTTTCTTTCATTTCATCTATCTCTCACAAGCAAACCGAATCTTCATAGGGCTTGCTCCCTCAAACAACGCTTCAAGAATCCAGGATCGCACAATTGCCCGTTACAAATAGTCAGAATAATGTCACTGCATCCTCCAGAGAAAATCGTTGTGGAATCAGTGTTTTCATGCGATTTTACCATGCGAAATTATAAGCGAAGTAATAACAACGGTAAAAGAAGAGCACCGTCTATATTAAGGAAAAATAAACGTTTGTGAACGTTAAAGTGTTTGAATAAAAACAGTAAGGTTTAGTAGAATTTGAACCGTGAGGTGCCATGGCACATTATTGTTTTTACAGAAATATACAAGTATGTCATATTCTGCGAAATATGTATATATAATTTTCTGGACGAGACATATCCAAACCTGTCATATTAGAATCACAACACACATCTGGAAAGATGTCATGATGTGGAAGTCGATAAAATAATATCCATTGTTTAGTACAATAATTTATTAAAATGCCCTTCGATTCATTATTACAACGATCAGTAGTACTGGGTGTTAATCTCGTGGATTTTAAAATTTCTTGAATACAGATATGTAGGCTATGCGTGTAGACCAGTTATTCCGTCAGTAAACAAGAGCGATGTCATAGCAGTAAGGGCACTGAGTAACTGTAATATTCGCATCCCGCTTTATTCCACTGCAGAGAGTGGGACATAAATTTGTGCTACGTATGATCGGCCCACGTTGCCGCAAACAAAAAATAAACACCTAGTCCAATCTCCTTAAGTGTATGAAATACGAGGAAATATTAAAAAAATTAAAATGTCAAAAATCAAGGAATCACTAGACATATTGAGAATGGAAATTCTCAACTCTAGGGTGCATTCCAGAAGAACTCTTAAAACATGTCCTAAACTTACAAATATTGTAAATAATATTCAATAAATGCCTAATAGGTGCATAAGAACTCCCTAATAAATGAAAATTAGCGTATTCATCATTAACACATAAAAAGGGTTCAAATAAAGATTGCAAAAATTACACGGGCATTAGTGACACAGCTACCATTGGAAGGCTGTGGTGGATATAGGGTGATCAAATAAATTTCAGTGGCTCCATATAATTTATTAATAATACGAAAATCGTTGTCGTGGACCATTTTAAATATTAATAAAACTACAGATTTCGTCTTGATCCACTTATATTTTTAAAAAATTCCCGAACGTTTTCGGCTTATGCCATCTTCAGGGGACGTTCTACAAAATAATTGACAATTAAACAAACTTTATAACAAACTAAAAATGACTTACAATTAACAAACAAACAAAATCACAAATAAACAGCACAAACTCGCTACAATTGCCACGGTGGGTTGACTAGAACTGGCAAACAAATACAGCGGAACATGCGCGCCGATAAAAGAAAATTGTAAAAAGAGAAAGGGACCCCATTAAAAATACTTAAGGGATCGGCAAACTTTTAAAATACTCCGATCCTGCAAATATTAATTGATCGTTTAAATTAACCTGTGACTTATTAGACAAAACGATCTCCAAACACTCAGCAATGTTGAGCTTCACTCCCATATCGAAATAATGTAAGATTCTACAAAAAGACTCCCTATCGAAATTATGATCGTTTTCGTTGATATGTACAGCAAAGTTTGATTCAATTTTGGATTTTCTAATGCAATTAAGATGTTCGCTAATTCTGATGTTGAAAGCTCTACCGGTCTGTCCTATATATGTAGCTCCACAATTGCAAGTCAAGCTATAAACGCCATTTTTCTTTAGGGAGCCAATTTGGTCTTTATTTCTCACCAAGAGAGTTTGTAAATTGAAAAAATTGGAAAAAGTAACATTAAAATCATCACTAGCAAATAACTTCTTGAAAGAATATGAAATTTTTCCCACAAAAGAAATTGAGAAATAAGGTTTGGGTATAGGTGGAGAAATTATAGGGTAGCAGAAGGACTCAAATATACGCTTTCTCTTTTGTTCGAAAATTTTTCTGATGATATATATGGGGAAGTCGTTCTTTATGGCAATATATAGTAATGTTTTAAGTTCTAACACGTAATCTTCGTAAGAGAGGGGTACGATATGTAGCCGATGAAACATAGAATAAAAGAAAGCTGTTTTATGGCACATAGGGTGATTAGAATGATAGTTTATACAATGATCAGTATGAGTGGGCTTCCGATATATTTTAAACGATATGTCATAAACATTTTTAATTACTGTTAAATCTAAGAAGTTTAGTTGATTATTTGATTCAAGTTCGTGAGTGAATTTTATATTAGAATGACAATTATTAAGAGAATTTAAAATAGAATCTAATATGTTGAAATTAAAATTTTTAACTACACAAAAACAATCATCTACATATCTTACCCAGAAAACAATATTTTTGACAACTGGATCATCGGAGTTTAGGAATTGAGATTCAAGATTATCCATAAAAATATCGGCTAGGAGTGGGCTGAGATTATTGCCCATAGCAAGACCATCTGTTTGAGAATAGAGAATGTTATTAAAAGTAAAGAAATTTTGTCGTAGGCATATATCCAAAAGATCCATTATTGCTTCTAATTCTGCGTCTGAAATTGCACTATTTATTAACTTATCTTTAATAATGTTTATGCAATCTAAAATAGGAACTGATGTGAATAAATTTGTAACGTCAAAAGAAATAAAGGTTAAGTTATGTTCGAAAGTTAAAGAATTAAGTTTGCTTATGAATTGACTACTATTTTTTATACTATATTTGAAGTTAACATTTAATAATTCTTTGAGTTTCTTATCTAAAAATGAGGCAAGTTTATAAGTGTAGGACTTAGTGAACGAATTGACTGGTCTAATGGGCCAATTGTCGCCTTTATGGATTTTTGGGAGGCCGTATAGTCTAGGAATTTGTGGGTTCATTTCTAATATTTGATTTTTATAATACATTCCTAAATGTGCATGTTTATTGATGACTGCCTTTAATTCTACAATAAATTTATTTATTACGGATCTTTTAGTTACTTTAAAATTATTTTCGGTTAGGAAAGTGTTTACTTTTTCAATGTACAAATCTCGATTTAATAATATCACACAATTACCTTTATCAGCCTTCGTTATCATGACATTTTCTGTTTTCAATTTTTCCTTCAATGATTTTATAGTGTTTGTTACGTGCAGAATGCGCCGCCTGCCATAATTTTGAATTTGAACGCTATTTTCCCGCGCGTTGCGCATTGGCGTTCGGCCGTGTCTTCTGGCGATAGCTTTTATCTGGAAAAACCATTAGCAGGCCGAGACTCGCTACGCGTCTTCTTCGCCAGCTTTCGAAGCGAGCAGTTCTTTAGTGCTATTCACTAGTTCGGGGATGCTTATTTAGGGCTATTTGGTCGAGTTGGAGACGTGAACTTAGGAATGCCCTCACGTTTTCGTGGATGAAGCCCCCCGAACGCAATTAAGGACTTTGGTTTCCTTCGCTAAGGCGGATCTATTTGGTGTTAGCATATTTCGAGCTGTTCCTTTTCTGCGCCCAAAAACCATCTGGGGTGAGTAGCTATTTTACGCTGAGAGGCCTGGCCGTGCGTGTTCTATTAGAGCCCTGTTTTCCCTCTTACAGCAAGACGTACTAGGCAACATTTCGCCTTCGAGCCGTGTTTGCCGCAATTTGCGTTTTCGCTCTGGAGTCGCTGGACCTGCCGGGCCACGTGCCGCAACGTTCCGCGAGGCGATTTGTCGAGCCTTCACGGGCCCGCTTCTCCTTGTCGCCGGCGCACAATTAGGGCACAAGAGGGTACCGTAATTAGTCCCGAGGTTTGGCCTTTCGACCTGTGGGAGCGGCGTTGTTATTGCCGGCCCCCTAGGCCACCGACGACCGCAAAACGTTCTTGGCCGACGCCGAACCACTAACGCAACGACGCCCAGATCCAGAGCTTTACGTCTGTCGCAGCGAGCCGCTGACGAAGTGGCCCATTTTTAACTTGTTGTAACGTATATGTTTGTCCAAACTGTAAGTACATTTAGTGCATGTGTTACTTAATTAAGGCGGCTCTCATCCTTCATTTCATGCTAGAATTAAGATTGTCAATGTAAAAATGTTATAGCTTATTTTTGCATGAAATTAAACTATTTTAAATTATCTGCATATGATTTGTGTTAGCTACGGTCCGGTTGTTTTATCGGAGCCATCTTGCAGGGAGTATTATCTGCTAGGTACCGAGTTTACAATTTCTCCACAGTTCACCGGGGTGCAATTGTCGTACCTTCAAAAAATTGTTGGCGCTGGGCATTTTGTTTACTTCATTAACTCTACCGACATCAATCCCGCCCCCTACTACCGATTGAGCCGGCGGCCGGCAAATTGCACCCAAGTGTACCTTTTGTATTGTTTGATGCTGCTTGGAAAGATTGCCCAGAATCTTACATCATAAAGGCCTAACAAGAAGGATTTGGCGCCGAACGTGAGGCCTGTTTTTGTTAAGTGCGCTTTGGCGTTTCCAAATTTTGCCATTTAATGTGATAACCGTAGCTAGCGAACCATTTCTTTTGCATTCGAATTGTTAGGATGTTTTGCGCCGATTTAAATATTTAGTGATAATATTGCATGCGTTGTACTAACAGTATTTTAAGCTATATTTATTCCATTAGTTATTAAGATTTGTGCATGAACCTAACCCATTATTTTAAATATTGCAAATTTATGTAATTGTGCTCTGGTTCGGAGGTTATTGCTATTGGACCGCGTTCAATTTTTTTTTGCTTCTGGATTATTTGATAAGTGCCTGGAGAACTTCTTGCGATTGTACGCTGGTAGCCCGCGTTTTGTTTTTCTAAATTTAGTAGTAAGACATTCTTTGATCGTGATTAGTTATCAAAGTTTTGCACGTTGCGTCCCTCGTGTGCCTTCGCGTCGCGCGCTTTTATTATTTATTATCTGTCAATTTTCTACTGGGTTTTCTTGTCATAATCATTCAGTATGGATATCGATCGGCTTCTTGTAGAGGAGTTAGATTACGAACTGCGAATTAGGGGTGTCTGTTGTGACGGTAATTCTGGGGATAAGCGTAAGCTCTTGCGTGCACGGATTAGACTAGAGAAATCTGGGAACGCATCTTTTCCCGGAATTGAATTGAATATTGAGGAGGAACTAGATATTTGTTTCCGGAAACTGGGAATTTTAGTGGAGGAAATTTCGGCCCTGGGGCATCTTGTTCGTAATAGCAACGATTATAAGCGCCTTCAGACTAGGTTGTTGCATGTGTCGAATCGTCTGGAACGCTTGAACCCTACGGGATCTTTGTGCGATAGGAGGAATGAGTTGTATAATCGCTGCTTAACAGCTATGGATGATCTGGAAGTGAAATTAGCGTCGGTTAGCGAAACTATAGCACCTTCGGTTTCACGCGTGGCTAACTTATTAAATTTTGATGACAATTCTTCGCAGGTCGATGAGCAAAGTCTCGATGATGCGCACGATCATCCTCAGAGTCAATCTAGAGCTCCTGTCGAGTTCCCTTCGCAAGTCCGATTTAGTTTGCCTGGCATTAGTAACCCTCGTTCATTCCAATCGCCTTTGGGCCTAAATAGCACCCAAGCGTTTGAACCCGCGTCTCGCTGTAACAATTACTTACCGATTAATAAATGGAACCTTAGTTTTGATGGCCATTCGGGGTTGTCTAGTTTTCTGGAAAGAATAAAGGAATTACGTATCGCACGTGGTGTTTCGAAAGAGCAACTCTTCCGGTCAGCTGTCGAATTCTTTACTGATCACGCATTAATTTGGTACCGTTCGATTAGGGATACAGTATGTGATTGGGATGCTTTAGTTAGGGCATTCCGTGCCGCCTTTCTCCCTTGCGATTATGAGTCCGGGTTATGGGATGAGATTCGGAATCGCACTCAAGGTGCTGACGAGCCGGTCACTGTCTTCGTGGCTGTCATGGAAAATTTATTCCGCCGTTTACCTTCGGTGCCCTCGACGTATACGCGGCTTAGCTTGATCCGACGAAACTTATTGCCGCATTTCCAAACACATTTGGCCCTGGAGACTATCCATACTATCGCAAATTTGATCCAGACTTGTAAGGCAATTGAAGATGCACACGTACGTGCTCAAGGGTTTCGTGGACCCCCAACTAACGTTAGTCGCATGTTAGAGCCTGACCTCGCGTATCAAAGGCCTAGAGCCCATCCTAGGGTTCATACGATCGCCGTTTCGCCCAATGATAATTGCGCTCCCTCTAGAGATTCTTTCGCAAAATTGAATAATCCTGTCGGTGCTTCTCCACCGCGTTGTTGGAATTGCAATCAACTTAATCATCGTTCTATCGATTGTCCCTCGCCGAGGAGACGTCATTGTTTTCGCTGCGGGAAACCCGACGTTACGATTAGGACGTGCCCTTCGTGTTCGGGAAACGGAATTCAGCGCCGTTAGGAGACCGACTAGCGTGCGTTAGACAAAATCCTCAGGTCACTAGTTCTGTTATGGAGGCCTCCTGTTCAAAAGCGGTTCTAGATTTTATTTTGAGTCATGCTGGCCCTGATGAGCGACCCTATCTCCAGATCTCTATTTTTGGAAATAAGCTTCTTGGATTATTGGATTCTGGCGCTTCACTCACGATCCTAGGTAGAGAAGGTTGGGAATTGGTAAAACGCCATTGTCGACTTGAGTCAAGTCAAGCCCCCGTGTGTCGTATCGCTAATGGCATGGAATGTCGAAGCTTAGGGACTGTCACGGCCCCGATAACTCTTCGCGACAAAGTTTGCTTTATGGACGTAATAGTTGTGCCTTCTATACCACATGCTTTAATTTTGGGTACTGATTTTTGGCGTCGCATGGGTATCGTGCCGGACCTTCGAAGTAATGAATGGACGTTTTCTAAGGATGATTTAGTTCCTGTCGTGAACGCTATCCAGGCCGTCGAACATTTGACGCAGTCTCAGCGCGAGCAACTTGACGTATTCGTTAAGAACATTTTTGAGCAGATGGGTGATAAACTCGGTTGTACGCATTTAGTTGAGCATGAAATTAAGACGACTTCGCCCCCTATTAAACAGCGATACTATCCTATTTCCCCTGCTCTTCAGAAACAGGTGGATCTGGAGTTGGAAAAGATGTTGGAAGAGGGAATTGTGGAACCGTCCACTTCCGCTTGGTCATCACCTATTGTTATGATCAGGAAAAAGGATGATAGCTATCGTTTTTGTGTTGATTTTCGCCGTCTCAATAAAGTTAGTCAGCCTGATGCTTATCCTATTCCGTATGTCTCGAGTACACTGGATAAACTTCGTGATGCGCACTACCTCACCACTCTCGATATTAAATCGGCGTATTGGCAAATTCCTGTTGCAGCCTCCTCGAGGCCTTTAACTGCGTTTACTGTCCCCAATCGCGGGTTGTATCAGTTTTGTCGCCTACCGTTCGGTTTGCATACGGCCCCGGCCACTTGGCAGCGGTTAATCGACCGTGTAGTTGGCGCCGATTTAGAACCCTATGTGTTTACATACCTTGACGATATTGTGATCTGTACGCCCACCTTCGATAAGCACCTGTCAGTTCTTCGGGAGGTTGTATCTCGTTTGTTGTCTGCTGGCCTTACCCTAAGTAAGGACAAATGCCACTTTTGTAAGCCCGAGCTTAAGTATCTTGGTTATTTGGTGAATTCGAAGGGTTTGTTGGTCGACCCGGAAAAAGTGGAGGCGATCACGCGTATTCCTACTCCTGGTTCGGTTTCCGAGGTACGCCGTGTTATCGGTATGGCGTCATGGTACCGACGCTTCGTGCCAAACTTCTCGTCACTTATAGGCCCGCTGACGACTCTTCTTCGGAAGAACGCTAAGTTCGTATGGAATGAGCGTTGTGAACATGCTTTCCGCACAATCAAGGAACACTTGATTTCGGCCCCGATTTTGGCATGCCCGGATTTCTCCGTGCCCTTTGTAATACAAACTGATGCCTCGGGTTATGGCATCGGCGCGGTCCTTACCCAACAACAGGCCGATGGTGAAAAGGTCATTTGTTACATTAGCCGTTCGCTGACTAAGAATGAACGCAACTTTAGCACGACTGAGCGTGAATGTTTGGCTGTCCTTTTCGCGATAGAGAAACTTAGACCGTATGTTGAGGGAACAAAATTTACCGTGGTGACAGACCATTATAGCCTGAAGTGGCTTAACGATATTAAGGACCCGGTTGGTCGCATTGCGCGTTGGGCTGTCCGTCTGCAGCAGTATGACTTCAACATTGTCCATCGTAAAGGCAAAGAGCATGTTGTGCCGGATACTCTATCTCGTGCTGTTCCGGTTATTGATACAGTTAATGTTCCACCCGAACCTATTCGCGACCCGTGGTATAGGCGTATGTGTCATCAGATTGGAACTAACCCTCGAAAATTCCCTCAGTGGCGACTTGATAACGGTCAGCTGTTTAAGTATGATCGGTCTAACTACCCTGATCTAGCGGATGATGAGGAAGACCATTGGATGCTCGTGGTCCCTAAACCCCGGCGCCGCGAAGTTATTAGGCAGAATCACGACGACCCCACCGCTGGTCACACTGGCGTAAATAAAACTTTCCATCGTATCGCGCATAAGTACTATTGGCCGAGACTACGATACGACGTAGCCGCGTATGTCCGCCGTTGCGAAACGTGTCAGCGCATTAAACCCGAACAAAGAGCCCCTGCTGGTTTTATGGGAGGTCATTCCCTTATCTCGAAGCCTTGGGAAGTCATTTGTGGTGACATTGTGGGCCCGTTGCCTCGATCATCGCGAGGATATGCGTATATTCTGGTTGTGGCCGATTGCTTTAGTAAATTCGCACTCACGTTCCCCTTGCGCTCCGCGTCTGCTAATTTGGTCTCCCGTCATTTTGAGGAAGATGTTTTCCTGATGTTTGGCGCTCCAAAGCGCATTGTGTGTGATAATGGCGTCCAATTTCGTAGCCGCGAATTTCAGTCCCTAGCGAACCGATATGGGTGTAAGATTTCGTTTACGGCCAATTACCACCCTCAAGCCAACCCCACCGAACGTATAAATCGAGTGTTGAAGACCATGTTGACCGCGTATGTCGCCGATCATCATCAAGATTGGGACAGATATCTCTCTCATGTCGCTTGCGCGATTCGCACTTCGGTCCATGAAGTTACGGGGAAGACCCCGTACTTTATTAATTTTGGTAGAGAGATCTCGCTTAAACACGAACCTCCCCCGGACAACGTGAACCCTAAGCTCCAATTCGATCGTAGTAAAGACTTGAATGCCCGTGCCTCGCTCATCAATAAACTTTATGTAGAGGTAAAACGTCGGCTAGGTAAAGCGTATGAGAAATCTAAAGCGCGTTACGATCTTCGCCGCCGTCCCCTAGAGTATGTTCCTGGACAAGCCGTGTTGCGTAGGAACTACGTGTTGTCGGATGCCGCACGCCAATTCACGGCCAAGCTCGCCGCGAAGTTTGTGGGCCCGTTCATTATTAATCGGAAATTCTCTCGGTGGGTGTATGAGCTTAAAGATCCGGATGGGAATGTGATGAAGGGTACTTGGCACGCCAAAGATTTGAAGCCTTATGACGACTCGGCTATGGACTAGTGTCCCTTTCGTATAGAGTCTAGGGTGGTTGGTTGGGCATTTGTAGGGTAGGTCACTATTTTGGGGAGCGTATTCAACTTGCTTTCCCGTCTTCAAGGCATCTTCGGGTAGGTCACCTTTAGGAATTTTGGCATCGTGTTTTCCCTCCGGTGAGGTTTACTATTTGGCCACTTTCGGGTGGGCCTCTTTAGGGTATGGCCCTATCGGTTTTTTTTTTATTGCGAATGTTACTTCGGCTAGTGCCGATTTTGCCTTCTGAAAGAACGATTGGTAGAGATCCGCTATCGCGGTCTGATATGTCCTCGTGTTGTATAATGTTGTATTGGAGCCGGTTAGTCCTTCATCCTTCGCCTTCTGGTCTTATGAGCTATATCTGGCTTCTCGCCTTTCTCGTCTGGTGTGAATGTATTCTCTGTTGTAAATGGATCCTCTGGTGCGAGTGCGATGAAACCTGACTATACTTATAATTTACTTCTCTTTGAACTGGTGTGATTGTGGTCTTTGGTGCTGAATGGATCTTGGGTGTGAGTGGGATTAAGACTTGTAGAGATTTCCTCCAGGCCGTTCGGGGCGCTGCAGGGTCTCTCGGTCAGTATGTGTGTCGAATGGCGTATATGTTGGCTCTGCCTATCACTTCTCTGGTTTCTGTGGCCCTCTTTTCCCGGGGTTACCTTCTCCCCTTTAGCGTCAAAAGAAGAACCCTAACCGTCTTCGCTGCTTAGTGTTGTCCCATTTCGGTCTCACAGTACCTCAACTGTGGAGATCTTGCTTCCGCCTCGGGGTTTTGTTTTGTAGGAAGTTGTCAGGGGGGGTACTTGGGAGGATACGGGGTGATGTTGAGGGGTTCTTGGGGTTGGAGCTTCCTCGCGATGGGTCGTTACGGGACTGCTCACCGGCGCAGCATTTTCACCCAGCAGCGACGAGCCGTCTCGATCCCTGTCGTGGAGTTGATCTGGCCACGGGTGCCTCTTGGGGTCACTACCGCCTTCTCAAGTAGTTGCCTTATCGTGGGGTGGGTTTGGGTTTTCAAGTGTGTGTGTTCGTAAGCGTATTAGCGGGGTGATGCCCTTTCTGGTTTTTTTTTTCTTTTTTTGTCTGACCAAGCTGTCTGGCGTAGATTTCTTCGTGTAGAAAAAAATTTCTGCGAAATTTTTCTGTTCTGGTAAGGGGGGAGTTGTTACGTGCAGAATGCGCCGCCTGCCATAATTTTGAATTTGAACGCTATTTTCCCGCGCGTTGCGCATTGGCGTTCGGCCGTGTCTTCTGGCGATAGCTTTTATCTGGAAAAACCATTAGCAGGCCGAGACTCGCTACGCGTCTTCTTCGCCAGCTTTCGAAGCGAGCATTTCTTTAGTGCTATTCACTAGTTCGGGGATGCTTATTTAGGGCTATTTGGTCGAGTTGGAGACGTGAACTTAGGAATGCCCTCACGTTTTCGTGGATGAAGCCCCCCGAACGCAATTAAGGACTTTGGTTTCCTTCGCTAAGGCGGATCTATTTGGTGTTAGCATATTTCGAGCTGTTCCTTTTCTGCGCCCAAAAACCATCTGGGGTGAGTAGCTATTTTACGCTGAGAGGCCTGGCCGTGCGTGTTCTATTAGAGCCCTGTTTTCCCTCTTACAGCAAGACGTACTAGGCAACATTTCGCCTTCGAGCCGTGTTTGCCGCAATTTGCGTTTTCGCTCTGGAGTCGCTGGACCTGCCGGGCCACGTGCCGCAACGTTCCGCGAGGCGATTTGTCGAGCCTTCACGGGCCCGCTTCTCCTTGTCGCCGGCGCACAATTAGGGCACAAGAGGGTACCGTAATTAGTCCCGAGGTTTGGCCTTTCGACCTGTGGGAGCGGCGTTGTTATTGCCGGCCCCCTAGGCCACCGACGACCGCAAAACGTTCTTGGCCGACGCCGAACCACTAACGCAACGACGCCCAGATCCAGAGCTTTACGTCTGTCGCAGCGAGCCGCTGACGAAGTGGCCCATTTTTAACTTGTTGTAACGTATATGTTTGTCCAAACTGTAAGTACATTTAGTGCATGTGTTACTTAATTAAGGCGGCTCTCATCCTTCATTTCATGCTAGAATTAAGATTGTCAATGTAAAAATGTTATAGCTTATTTTTGCATGAAATTAAACTATTTTAAATTATCTGCATATGATTTGTGTTAGCTACGGTCCGGTTGTTTTATCGGAGCCATCTTGCAGGGAGTATTATCTGCTAGGTACCGAGTTTACAATTTCTCCACAGTTCACCGGGGTGCAATTGTCGTACCTTCAAAAAAATTGTTGGCGCTGGGCATTTTGTTTACTTCATTAACTCTACCGACATCAATCCCGCCCCCTACTACCGATTGAGCCGGCGGCCGGCAAATTGCACCCAAGTGTACCTTTTGTATTGTTTGATGCTGCTTGGAAAGATTGCCGAGAATCTTACATCATAAAGGCCTAACAAATATCAAGTACATTCACTGTTCTCATTCGTTTGGGTGAAAACATCAATCCAAATTATTATATCAACTAAATGACTAGTCTCTTTAGTGGACAATTGCGTAATAAAGAACTTAGGATATACAGTTTTCCAGGGAGACAATGGTATTCCTGACACTAAGTAGCTAGGACGAATTGATAGTCCCTGCGATTTCTCAATTTGGTAACTCAAAGTTTGTTTCTTTTATCCAAAAAATAATGTGTAAGCTTTCAATAACTTTTCTAGATATCCCGATATTTTTTATATTACTTCTTTTTTTTTACTAACAATTGTTTTTGACTTTCACAAATTTACTTCTTTATAATATACGAAGTAAAACATTTAAGACCTATAGGTAGGTGACTTTATTCATGGCCAACCATAACTAACGGCTTTTCGGTTTCTCTTAGAAAGTGCATATTGACCAGCATTTCTATTTGCATTCAAAGTACATATTTGAATTTCGAAGCTTAAAAGGCTTCATAATAATGCAGCAAAAACTTGAAAAATCTGATGCACTATTAATACAGAAATACAGGATTACTTATAGAAATTAACAGCCACCGAAATAACGATTATTCTTTATGTAAAGCGATTAAAAAGCTCACCAATTGGAAATTCCACCCATCAGAGACAAAATGGGAAATGAGCTAACAATAAAAAAAAATCCGCTAATTTTACAAACGCTTTCCAACCCTTCGTAAGCAAATCATCTTAAAAAATAGAAGAAAATAAAGGACTACCATGAAGCACCATACCAAATGGGCCTAGACTTTAAGTAGTTAGACAAGTAATTATTTATAAATTTAACTTGAAAAACCTTAATAAGAGCAATTCAAGACGTCGATGCAGAAACAAGTACAGTTGGAGGAATAAGTGTAGTTAATGGTCCGTTAAATTCTACAGAATTAACTAATGGTAGTCGTTCCACACTAATAGCATCAACGGGGTGTTATAAGGTGCCCAACATTTTCAATTTTCATGTTTGTTCGAAATTTACGTTGCCAACATATCAAAATTATTATTATCGCTATTCAAATATTCATATGAGAATTTGAGGTTGGATATAAAGTGGAGAAGGAAATTCTGATAGCCACGTGAAATGTGAGAAGAACTTTTGAAGAAAACGGGAACTGTAGTACAAAGAATCAATAGTATGACATGAAAGTATTAGAAGGCAGTAAGGAAATCAGGCAAAGAGTGGTATGAACCGTGATTTATTAAGCGGCGCTGCATAAAGTAACCAGTATAGAATTCCTTTAAGGGTATTACTTCCTCGCAAGGTGCACCCCCAATTAACGCTAACATAGCAGTGATTAGCGCAATTCAATACGCAATCTTAGATGAAACCAGTGACATACACAATTTACATACTAAGAACTGCTACAGTTCTTTCACATTGCTTACGGTACAAATATCATTACCACAGATTATTGGGTCGCACTCTACTTATCTGAGATCATCATGATTCTGAAAGGGGTGAATCAAATAGCCTCCGAATGGGCTGTTACAGCTGCAGTAGGTGGAAGATTCTGACAAACGTCACCAGCAAAGCACCAGGCTCTAGGCTCACTGAAGTAGAGGGGCCTTCCTAAGTACGTGAAATCGCTGAAGTGTTTACAAACCTCGAGTGACGCCTGGAGGCAATGCATTTTTTTACACGTAACAACATTTTCTGGAATGTACCCAACTTATTAGAAACGTCTTTATCATTGTCGTACGATATATCACATTCAAGGCATTTTAAACTTTTGACTTGCTCTAATATTTGATTATTAATGACTATTTTTGATCTTACTGGTTCTATTCTCTTAAATGCCATTATTTTTGACTTCACCGTAGAGATTAAATAGTTATATATTTGCGGTATGATATGGAGTTTGTATAAAGCTTTTGGTAGTTAATTTTATGAAGTTGCCAGTACTAATTGACTGTCTCCACCAAAAGGAAAAAATTAATATAATATCAGAAGTTAGTAAATCTATATGCGGTAATAATACCCATTTACGACTTCCAAATCATTTGCTCTAGTTTTTCGGTCCAATTAAATTTTTTACAATTTTACTGATTTCCGTGAATTCTATAGTGTACTTTTTTCTCTCTATTTTTTTTAAACCGAAATGAAAATCATGAGTGACAGCGCAAAAAACTGTTTTCCGAAAAGAGAGAATTGCTAAGATGAGGATCTATAAACTTAGCAAGACATATGTTTATAATTAATAGGGTTATGCATAAAAACACTATTATGATCTCAAAACAAATTTAACATTTTTCTTGAAACTATTTTAATAATGCAACGTATTTCGTTATAACTGTATAACTAACGAAAAAAAGGAAAATCGACATTTTGAGGTGTTTCGATTATCTAGTCCAACACCGTTTGAGGTGTTTGATTGTTCAAGAAATATTTCTTAGAGAATTGCGTATTTTTTATCGAATCTGCATCCCTTACCGTTCACGAAATTTCCATTCTGATTATTCTGTTTGTGGACACGCTGCGTATCATGTGATTGAAGATTGTTATTGGCCGGAGAGTATAGTGCTAACTCATAAATGATACCCCTATTTGTTAATAAGATTCAAATTTTGCTGACTGCTATGCTTGAATGGTGGAAAAATAGTTTTCTAAAGCTTTGCTCGTTGTCAGGAGTAGCTCTCTGCCGGTTGCAGGAATCGAGAGTTAATGTAAAAAAACGCTCATGATGTGATACTAGGTGCGGGCCCTTTCCGCTATTAGTTCAATATCTTATGTGTCACCGATCAAAGCAATTCAAACAATTGAAGCGTAGATGGCTAAAGTGGCGTGCCCTCAGTCCCACGGTAGGTCAAATATCAAGTAATAGAAGGGTCACAATATGTACAAATATTGACCTCTTCGACGTGGATACATTCCCATAATTTGCCGTCCTACCTACGCGCAATTAGCTCAACTTTAAGCGGACTGGTTATTTTTGTGTTCTCAATTGCTGGAATACTGCGTCGTTTAATTCCTTAATCGTACGTGCGCCGCCTGCGAAAACGCCAATTCAGCCAGCACCCAGTTCGGCGGTTTGGCCATCGAGCTGCCTCTAGATCTCGAGATCCTCTCGAAGTCGTTCCCGTTTAATCACGCAGTTAATTTCATTCCGATAATATATCGCTGTTGGAAAGGGACGAAGGATAGATGTACGGGCACAGACGCAGTCTTCCTTCTCTACTGGTAATAGGGGTTCACGCTTTCAGCAGTTGACTGTTATGAACGTAGGTGTAGCTATGCCCCATGTTGGCCTGCAGGTCAATTAGGCCAAATATTTGTTGACTCATGACTTGTTGCCGTGTAGACCTGCTCTCATTCATGTTTTTCGTCTTTCCTTGACCATTTATTATCTAATAAATTGATTAAGGACACCAATTATTTTATGATCCTTGATGGCGTTAATGTGGTGGTGCCTGTTAGCCCAACAAAATATTATTCATTGGACATGTAATAGGGGCATGTAATATTTAAATAATAGCTGGCACTGCTATCACTTAAAAGTTGTTAAAAGATATACGCAGTTATTTATGCTGTAAAGTGTATCCAACATAAAAACCTTGTGGAATCGGATTTCGTAAACAATATACCGATGTTTTATTAAAGTAGAATAAATGCACCACAAGTGTTACTATGATTCAAATACATATTCTCTAATCTCATCAGATAAAAAAGCAACATTTTTCAGTTTTCATTTGTAATTTTAATTAATATGTAACTGAGAAAGCGAACAACCAGAAAATATGTTAAATACAAAAAAGAAAGAACAATGGTGAAACTGGAATTTCTGAATAAGCAAGACCATAAAAGTAATAAGAAAATAAAGTTGAAAAAGTAAAAAGGGGGTAAATCACACAAAACAAAATTGAAAAAGTGCAGGAAAACTATAAAAAACAGAAATAATCACATATATATCAAGAAAAAAAATATATACAGCTACCTCTACAAAAGCAAAAACGGTAGGAACTGTAGGGAGAAGGATACAGCAAACCAAAAAGGTAAAGCAATTGGAATTAAAAGATTAAGGAGGAGGTAGAAAAGCGAGAACGAGAAAAAATGATGTGGCAAGTGAAAAGTAATAGAGTAAAGGAAGTGATAAAATGCAAACTGAGCCAATTAAGTTTGGAGGTAGCTAATTGCATTACAAAAATAAATCCGCTGATAAAGTCTTGGAAAGAATAGGAAATACCCAGCGAGTGAAGTAAATCAATAGTGCTCCCTATATACAGGAAGAGAGACAAATTAGCCCACTAAACCTTCAGAAGAACGACGCTCCTAGCTCCCAGCAAATATATAAAATACTGCCAAAATGAATAAAGACCAGGTCAAAGTATCCCATAGGGAAGCGACAACTAATTAATATTGTGGGTTTAGGAAACATAGATCGGTAACGGCTCGTAATAGATTTATTACTAGACAAAGACAAGGCGAGAATAATATAATGTTCTTCTTCTTGAAGTTCCACTCCTATCGGAGATTGGAAATCATCATCACTACTCGGACCTTGTCAATTGCTTGTCTGAAGAGTTCTGTCGATGTGCAACCGAACCACTCCCTCAAGTTGCGAAGCCAAGAGATTCTTCTTCTGCCGACTGTTCTTTTGCCCTTGATCTTGCCTTGAATTATCAGTTTAAGAACGTTGTACCTATCTCCTCTAAGAACGTGTCCTAGATATTCTAATTTTCGGGTTTTTGTGGTTCTAATAATTTCTCTGACTTTATTCATCCGGCGTAGCACTTCATCGTTAGAAATCTTGTCGACCCATGGTATTCTCAGCATCCTCCTGTAGCACCACATTTCAAATGCTTCTAGGCTCTTGATGTTATCCGCTTTTAGTGTCCAAGCCTCCATTCCATACAATAGAGTGGAGAATATATAGCATCTCAACACTCTGGTTCTGAGATCTAGTTTTATATTTCGGCTGCAGAGGGTTTTTTTCATTTTTATGAAAGCGCTGCGAGCTACTTCAATTCGACATTTGATTTCTTTTGTATGTTCTGCTTGTTCAGTTATCCATGTGCCAAGATATTTGTAGGAGGATACCCATTCCACAGCCACGTTGTCAATGTTTATAGGTGGTCTATTATGGTTTATGTTTTGGTTTTTTGTAGTTGCCATAGCTTTGGTCTTCTTTAGATTAATTTCTAGCCCGTATCTTTTGCAAAAAACGTTCGTTGCTTCAACTAGGTGTTGTAGGTCTTCTAGACTATTGGCTATGATAACGGTATCATCAGCGTAGCATAAGTTGTTAATTGTTTCGCCATTTATTACAATACCACCGGTTTCTTCTGCCAGCGCTTCTTCAAAGATGCCCTCACTATATACATTGAACAAGAGAGGGGACAATACACATCCTTGTCTAACTCCGCGACATATCTTAACCTCCTCGCTTAGATCTTCCCCGACTTTGACTCGTGCTGTTTGGTGCCAATAGAGGTTAGATATTATTCTTATATCTTTACTATCGATGTTTTTCCTCTTTAGTATCTCTAGGAGTTTTGAATGTTGAACTCTGTCGAATGCTTTTTGAAAGTCGATAAAGCATATGTACATATCGTAATTCATATCTAGGCATCTATCTCTGTCTCAGTACGTTTAGACCGAAGAGGGCTTCTCTTGTTCCCACACCTTTTCTAAAACCCATTTGTGTGTCACTTATGTCTTTTTCTAATTCCTTATAGATGCGATTATGTATTATCTTTAAAAAGATCTTCAAGGTGTGACTCATCAGGGCAATGATCCTGTGGTCTGAGCATTCTCTGGCTTTGTTTTTCTTTGGTAATGTTGCGAATGTTGAGGCAAGCCAATCTCTAGGAATTCTACCTGTCTCATAAATATTGTTAAACAATTTTAATAAAACATCTATGGAGTCTTCTCCGATAAGCTTTAATAGGTCAGCAGGCACTTCGTCAGGTCCTGCTGCTTTTCCGGATTTACAGTTTTTAATTGCATGTACGATTTCTTCTCTTAGTATTTCTGGGCCAGTACATTCTACGTCTGGGTTCGGCAGTTCACTCCGATTATCGTTAAAAAGTTCCTGAATATATTCACTCCACCTTGAAAGCTTGTCTTTTGGCTCTACAATCAGGTTGCCGTTCTTGCTTATCAATACATCGGGTTACCGTCTCTTGGTCCTCCCAGTCATTACTTGGATCTTTCTATGCATATTGAAAAAATCGTATTTGTTCTCTTAGGCTTCGATCTCACGACATTCGTCCATTAACCATTTTTCTTTAGCCTGTCTAATTTTACTTCTGATGTCATTGTTTATGGTCTTATAGGTTTGCACATCTTTGTTCTTATATTGGCTTCGTTTCGTTATCAGATCTAGTATCTCTTGTGTCATCCATTCTTTGTTCTTTCTTTTAATAGATTTTAAATCTGCATTTCCTGCGTCCTTCAGTACTTGTTTTATGTTTTGCCATTGCTTATCTACTGTGATATTATTTTTATGTCTTAGTCTTAATTCGTTCAATTTGTCGTTTATGTTCTTCTTAACCTTTTCATATAGTACTGCATTGTCCTTTAGTCTTCCGGGATCCATACTTTCTTTACATGTTTTACGGACAACTTTTTTTTAGTTTTACATGTATAGCAGCTACCACTGGATTGTGATCTGATGTTATATCAGCTCCTGGATAAGTTTTTACTGACTTAATAGCGTTTCTGAATCTTTTACGAATCATAATGTAGTCAATCTGGTTTCTAATTATACCTGATTTACCGTCTGATGGCGCAGTCCATGTATAAAAACGACGTGGGGAAGCTGATAGAAGGTATTGGTTATGATCATGTCTTCTTTTTGACAAAACTCGATTAGTCGGTCTCCTCGGTCATTGCGAACCCCTAGTCCGAACTTCCCGACCGTTCCAGTCACTTCCCCTTGGCCAACCTTCGCATTTAAGTCCCCCATTATGATGAGGACTTCGTGTTTTTTGATAGGTTTGATGACCTCATCTAAATCTTGGTAAAACGACTCTATTTCATCTTCATCTTTGTCTGCTGTAGGTGCATATACTTGAACGACATTTACTGGAACATTGTTTGACACCATTTTCAGAAAAACAATTCGATCTGAATATGGAACAAAACTGGATACTGTATGTTGCACTCTCTTGTCGACAATTATTGCCACTCCATATCGATGAAACGCATCATCATTTCCAGCGTAGTACATTGTGCCATTCTTGGTGATATGTTTTCCCGATCCTTTCCATTGAACATCGCTTAAGCCAAGTATATTGATGTTGAGTTTCTCCATTTCTAAGAAGACATTGTCTATTTTGCCAGGTGTGAAAAGACTTCTTACGTTCCACGTAGCAATTCTCTCATTTTTGTGTGTTTGAATTCTGCAATCAACTTTTTTCAATGCTCTCCTCCCCGGAGATCCGATTGGAGGAGTAATAACTCCGGAACATTTAGAATTGAACAAAGCCATTGTAATGGTGTGATGATTTTCACTAAGGATATCCATAAAGGATCTTTAATTCAATGGTTTCCACTTGCCTTCTGAATTCTTATACCGTTGGCCACGATCGTGGCTCATCCGCTTTTGGGGCCTGTTCTAGACCCTGGGGCAAAAGAGTGCCCAATTTACAGCCGCCCAATCTGGAACAGACGCTGCATTGCTGATATATAATGTTATGATGCGATATTTATAGGTTTTGAGGTTATGGTTGTATAAATAGTGAAAAAAATAGAATAGCCAGGAAGTTGTTAAAACTGACAAAGATGACTTTCAGTGCTGCAGTAAACCAAGTTCGAAAATCAATGAGCCTACCAGAAAAATTTCGAACAAGTAACCACTAAAACGTATGCTATTAATTCTATATATATATAATATATTATAACAAGAGATCAATAAAAAACCAATTAGGGAGGCTGTGATATGGTGTTATACGTTTGGCAGTACTGAAGTGTATTGTCAGCTATGTCAAATTCGAGATTAGTAGGTTAGGTTTTGTTTGTTGTTTGACACAGACCTGCAAATCTCGAATTTGACATAGACTGACAATACACTGCAGTACTGCCAAACGTATAACACATATCACAGCCTACCCTAATTGTTTTTATAATGATCTCTTGTTATACCGGGTGTCAACGAATTTATTAGACAAGTCATAAATTCTAGAGTATTAGGTGTATCAAAATGATATTTGGTATAGATAAATGGTATAGGGAGAGGAGAGTTTTCGCATATTTTTTACTTCCCGGTCACTTCCGGTTTCACCGGAAATGGCTCCGATTTCGAATTTTTAAATGGCAGACCCTGTATATTTTTGCATATTTGGATTTCTGAGGCAATTTTGGATCAGAATGTAACATTTTAAAAAGTTATCCATGGCACACTTGACAAGAGTAAATAAATTATTATCCAGTATTTTGCTTAGAAATATTTAACTTATGAGCTTATTTTTAATCCAATCGCAAATAAATTAGTATCGTTAGATTCGCCAAAAAATCCTCTTTTCGGAAAGTGCTTGTCAAAAAATGGTCGCCATTTGAAAAAACATAGTTAGACAAGAAAACGTGATTTTGCCAACTTGTCTTATTCCTATCTATCATACTAATCACTAAAACTTTGCGATTGTAATTTTCTGACATCACCTGAGGTCCTTAGATTAGTTTGCGTCCGATCATGGCCACCTAGATGCCATATTAAAAGTGGCTCTAAAAAACTCAAGTAGGCTTAAAAACTTTTTAAAATGTCACATTCTGATCAAAAATTGTCTCAGAAATCCAAATATGCAAAAATATACAGGGTATTCCATTTAAAAATTCTAAATCGGAGCCATTTCCGGTGAAATCGGAAGTGACCGAAATGTGAAAAATATGCGAAAACTCTCCTCTCTCAATACCATTTACCTATACCAAATATCATTTTGATATACCTAATACTCTAAAAGTTATGACTTGTCTAATAAATTCGTTGACACCCGGTATATATTACACGGATTTCTACGGCTGGCGCCGCCTCTCCGTCCCCAGTTTCCAATCTTTTCTCTCGTAGCATATGTTTTCTTCCAGGCCTCTTGATTTCATTGCTTCCTCCACATCATCTCTCCAGCTTCTTCGAGGCCTTCCTCTCTTTCTTCGCTCTTGAGGAATCCATCCTAATATTTTCCTCGGCCATCTATTATTATCCATTCTTTTTGCGTGACCGAACCAAATTAATTGTTTCTTTTCAATTTCGTCAGTAATAACTCTCTCTATGCCCATGTTTTCATCACTTCATTTCTAATTTTTTCAGCTCTAGATCTTCTGCAACAGTCCATCTATGTTGCCAGTAGTTTTCGTCTTTTAGGTTTACTTAAATCCCACACCTCCGCTCCGTATACTATTAGACTTTGGATAATGGTCTTGTAAATACGTTTTTTCGATTCCTTTCTTATGTCTTTCTCCCACAGGATTGAATTTAATGCTCCAATAGCTTTCCTACCTTTGGTTATTCTTTCTTTAACTTTGTCGTTGCTATTCCCTTGCTTGTTAAACAGAACGCCTAAGTATTTACAAATCTGTTCGCCCTGTATTATGCCATTTTCCAGCGGTAAATCGTTGCATTAATCGTTTCCTATTATTAAGTATTCGCATTTTTCAGGTTCATACTAAGTCCGGCTAGTTCGTATTCTGCCGTTAATTTTCTGACCACATAGCTCAAATCTTGTTCATCTTCCGCTATCACAACCTGATCGTCGGCAAAAAATAAACTATAGAGTGTGTCTTCGCCCACTCTAAGACCCATATTTTTACACTTACGTATCCACCCTTGTAGGGCTTGGTCCAAGTAGATTTTGAACAAAGTAGGAGATAAGCAACATCCTTGTCTTAATCCTTTTGATGTCAGAAATGATTCTGTAAGTGTATTTCCGATTTTAATTGCAGTGGAATGCTGGTTGTAGTAGAGTTGGGTAGCTAATATTAGTGATGGTCTTACTTCGAGTTTCTGCATTGCTATCCATAGTTGTGATATAGGAACGTTGTCATAGGCTTTTTCTAAATCTATCAGGGCTATATGTGTCTCTCTGTTTCGCTGACAGCGTTTCTCGAGAGCTATTTTTAATGTAAAAAGGTTATCAATTGTGGATCTTCCGGCTCTGAAACCTGCTTGTTCCTCTGGTTGTCTGTCCTGAATGTCTTCTTCTATCAAGTTTCTAAGAATCCTTGAGTATATTCTACCAATTGTTGGTATAACTGCTATTCCCCTGTAGTTAGTTGGATCGTCTTTGGAACCTTTTTTGTGTATGGCTGTTATGTAGGAGGTCCTCCATTCTTTCGGGGTTTGTTCACCATTCAGACATCTTTCATACAGAGTTTTTAGCATTTCCATTAGTTTTTGTGGTCCATATCTTATAAATTTAGGATTTACTCCACCAGGTCCGGGAGATTTTCTTGATTTTGTTGATGCAATTGCTTTTTGAACTTGGCTGATTTGAAGGTGAATTCGACTTGTGTTATGTGGTTGTTGCTTTTCTCGCATAAAATTCGGTCGTTTTTCTTCTAGGAGATGCTTAAAGTGGTTTACCCAATCCTCATTTGTAATACTGTTTAGGGTAGATCCCTGTTTATTAGATGTCCTTACTAATTGTATAGTCTTTCATGCTTCTGAGCTTCTTCTTTACTACTTCCTGTTTTACTTTTCTGTTAGCTCGCTTGTATGCCTCCCTCGTTGCTAAATAATTTTTTTGGAGTAGTTTTACGTATAGTTGTTTCTTCTCTTCGATTTGCTTTTTCTATATCCGATTCCCACCAATAAGGTCTCTTTTTTGTATTTTGTGCGTCCACAGATTCTTGAGCCGCTTCTATTATACAGGATTTAATGTGTTCGTATTCCTTCTCCGTTGTTCGCTCTGCTCGATTTAGTTTTCCTTCTAGTCTTTTGGGAAACAGGTATTTCGTAGTATCGTGTTCTAAACTCTAGAGATTATATTTTATGCTATGTATTTTGTTCCCGTTTGAGTTATCTTCTCTCGCACCATAAGCTGCTATGTGTGTTATGTATATTTTCGAAACCACCAAACAGTGGTTAGATCTGCAATCTGCTCCCCTTTTAACTCTCACGTCTTGTATCTTAATACCGGCCTTCTGTCGTATGATGAGGTGATCGATGACTTGAGTCCCCTAGTGTGTTGGTACCACGTGTACTTATGTATATCTTTATGCTCAAAGAACGTGTTGGTTATTGTAAGGTCATATTGATTGCATAGGTTTATCCATCTCTGGCCATTATCATTAAGAGTGTCCTCTCCATGCCTGCCTACTATCTTGCTATTCTTTTGCCGTCCTACTCTCCCCTCTATATTCTATCAAAAGTTATTTGAAATACTGATACGTGCCCCTTGAAAGTAATTTATTAACATAGGTATTTACAACAAACTCCATCAGAACGTGACGGTTGAATTGCGGCCTAGATAAAAAGGAGGGTTGACATGTTGGCTAACAATCGCATGCTGTAAAAAAATATTGTGGCTTTAGCGCCCGCCCAGTATTTTTACTCATAATATACGTTCAAATTTATACGTCGCTAATACCCCACAATCAGCATGTTTCTAGTGCGCGCGGACGAAAGTTTCAAGCAATGCGCGACGACGCGTATAGCAGAGTTTCGGGCAATTCTTCTCAAATTTCCCTGATATAAAACGGATGCACTGAGGCTGCTAAGACAGTTACTCGTCTAGGCAGCTCTAACAGGAAGAACTGCCAGTTTCTAGGTCCTCTGGGCTTAACCGACGCCGGTAGGCTAAGATCTAAACCTGCTCGAAAAAGCCACCGACTTTAGTCCCTAGACCCACCTAGAACACTTTTTAAGAACACTTGACCCCGAACTCTAGCATACTTGTGTAGCTTGTTGAGGTCCAGCACCTACAAACATTGCCTTGAAACCGTTCTCCAGGTTGTCTTCATGGCTTGTTGGGTTCAGCACTTGCTAACGATCCCCAGAACAACCCTCAAGCTGAACCTCGTGGCATTTTGGATCCAGCATATGAGGTTTGATTACCCTATCTAGCGTCCCTATGGGTCAGGACTCCTAAACTCTATAAACGACAATAATGCGCTATCACGGAGGCCGCGGAAATTTGCCCATTTATTGTCGATTTGATCTAAAATTTAGTAATTATATATTACACACTACAAAGAGAAAGAATAATTGAATGTAAATATTTGTAGAAATAATAAAAATATGTTGTTCTTCATTGAGACTTTTTTAATTCTCTAGTGAATGAAAGTTTTTTAATTCTCTAGTGAATTAAAACACTTTTATTTCACTTGTTAAATCATAGACGGTTTATGAAGGTTGTTATAGAGTTAATAATGTCACTTTAAACTGTCAAAATTGAATAAAAATTATTAAACACACTCTTTTGTATACTGGAGACAGTAAAGATAGAAATGACCGCGGAACGCGTTTCCTAGAGATTAACAACTGATTAGAGAAAGTAATGAATGCCGTAACAATTAACAGATGCTGTTTGTGCAACAAGTGCTAAAAGTGAATGTTTATGCACGAGTTTGTACATAATATTTTTCTACGGCTTTAAATTTACTGTTATTAATCCATAAATGTCGATTTAACAAAGGTTTGGATTTATGACAGTTATAATTTATGTCATAGTAAAGAGATGACCTTGACGGCACAGGTGACTGTTTCTGCAGCCGGTAGTTGTAAAGTTAATTATCAAAGGTAATTATGATAGTACACATTTCACTTTATTCAATATATAATGCTTTAATTATTGAAAAAACACTTGACCTCTAACGAGAGAAGTAACTAGAATAACTTTATAACCTCACTTCCAGTGCAAAATTCTAAATTCAATAACAGCTGTTTACTTTTAGTAAATGAGCTAAAAGTAAAGAGCTCATTTCACTTTTAGCACGCTGATTTATAAAACGTCATTTTTAGTGAAACAAGCTAGTGCTAAAGGCCTACTTTTAGTAGTGGTCGTAGAAAAAATACTTTGCACACTCTGTAACGTAACCATCAGATATGTTTGTAATCCTACCACGGCAGAAGAGGTAGGTAGAAGACAATGATAAATATCAGCTCTACAATAAATTAGAATTATCAGGTTAGGTTTTCCGTCAGTTTTGACGCAGACTGACCCAAAATTTAACCTGCTAACCTCTAATTTGACATAGACTTACAGTGCCACCAACATAAATAACTGGCGCCAAAATAATGACCATTCAAAAACTTTTGATCATTTATGAAAGCACTGTAGTTCCGATCATTTTCTAGTATGGTAAAATGCGATACAGAATTTCGAGAACTTTTGATCACAAAGACAAAAATAAACTTAAAAAGGATCTAAAAATGATATAAAAAGTAGCAATACGAAGTTAGGACCAAATTCATGAAAAATATGAAACATCACCGGAAGGCATAGATATCGAAAGCAAATGGAGTTCCATAAAAGAAATAATCACGGAGACCGCAGAAACCACAAAACGAAAAAAAGAGAAAAATGATAAGCACTAGATGGGCCAAGAATACAAAGATGCAATTGGAAGAAGACGACAATCCAGGGCTAAAATTCTAAAAAACGAAATCAGAAGCACAATGGCTAAGTATGTTGAAGAAAAGAGGACAGCCAACAAACTATAGGATAGACTGTTCCGCATAAAACATGAAAAGCAATACTTAAAGAAGTAAAAGCAGGCGTTTCTTAAGGTAGTGCGCTCCTCTACAGATGTGACCTGCCACAGACAGACAATGTACTGCGATTCAGCCAGGAGGAAATTATGCAACAGAGGCAATAGACAGACTCCAACAAGAAAGTAAAAAGAAAGTCAGATGGACAAAGAAATGGAAGAGTAAGCTAAACGACAGCAAATCTACTCACACCAACTTCACTAACAAGAAAATCAGAGCTCAACTACCTGTAACTATTAATAACAGCAGTATACATATGCTAACAAAACATAGTATCTGGGTACGATTTCCGATACTAAACTGCACTGGAAAGAACACGCAAAGAAGAAAAGGACAGAACTGGACCCGAAAACTGTATTGGCTCTTGGAATGCAACTCTCAATTATCAATACCCAACAAAGTCATGATGTACTCACAGATCTTAAAACCAGTCTGGGTTTATGGCATACAACTGGCCACACAGTGCCATATAAATAGTATCCAAAGATTGTCACAGTTTAAGCCCAAGCCAACTCGTTCTTTTTATATGTATTTTTTACGGGTTAGACTTAAACATATTGTATTTTATGTAAATAAATAGTCGCAAAGCTGGTCCAACGTTGGAGGTGGAGTGTAAATGTTTGTTTTCGCGATCACAGTGAGAAACACACGCTGTACGTGGGTATGCGATAAGAGTTTTAACCAAGCAAATTGCAAGAAAAACCAAGAGTGGCTCGCGGCTTTTGGACCAAGCTGAATGTGCGTCTATGTGTGCCGACGACGATGTCAACTTTGCCATACAAAGGGAGAGTTAAATAGAAGCGGCAAAAGGCCTGCAGTAAATCGTATGCTGCACACAGTTTTAAAGTGCAGTAAACAAGCGTTTTTCGGGTGTACCGGCAAATACACAATTTTGTGGTATATTCAAAGCGTCCGCTTGGAGACGCCAATTTATGCTACATCAAAAAGCGCACTTGTTACAAGTCGTGACGTCACTCTGAGAAGCGGCGGCCACGCTAGCAATTGGGGGTTTTCATATTTCGCGTTAAACAGTCCAGATCAGTGATACAATCGAGACGTGCCGTTTCCAAAGGTATGGAGCAGTCGAGTTCCAGGTAATATGTTTGTGGGTGTACGTCATAAAGTTGGTTTCAACTGCAAGCTTTTGCAAACGCGAATGAATGTGTGAATCAGCGAATAATGTGTATATACGTGTATAAGCATACGTACACGTAAATATAAGCAGAGCCGGCTTCAGGCAATTTTGACATTGCGTTTTCGTTAGATATTTTAACTTTTCGGTTTTAAAAAAATAATTATTTCATACGTCTTTATTAATCTTGTATGTGTGTTTGATAAGTTTAAAGGTATACGCGAATAGATCCAGCTCGCGCACGTAGTATGTATTAGGATTGAATTCTGTGTTTATTTAATATTCGTCGATTTGGTTTGTATTTTCTTTGTATTTCTATATGTTTTGCAGTCAATAGAATAACGTAAATAAATTGATTTTTATTGTGCATTATTGAAAGTCATTTTTAGTTCGAGACAACACTACAAAAAGGAAGCAGATTTTTGTTTTGGTATATAGTGATGTTTTATGACCCACTAACTGAGATGTAATGGAAGTTTTATGTTTAATGAGCTAACTAAAGGATAAAAGGGGCGAATAATTATTTAAATATTAAGGTTTACGAGGCGTTTTATTCAAATTTCACATATTCACGGAGGGCGGAACAAACGTCTCATTATAATTTGGCGTCCAACGAAAGGGCTGGACAAACGCCGCATTTTAAGATTTTAAAACAAGGTGCTCTAGAATATAGTGAGTGCCCCGTGGTATGCATACAATAGCGACATTCATCGTGAGCCTGGTATTGAAGGTGCTGCTAGTTGAATCAAACGATTTGCTACAAAGCATTAATTGAAATTTAATAATTATGTCGATCTTGAAGCAATCCAAATTCTACATACTTACTGATTGATAAGAAGTAGCTTAGATTAGAAAATTCTATTGCTAGTCGAAAAGATTAGTTTTATCCAAAGTAGATCTTGTAGGTTTTTATAATACAAAAATCTAAAATATATTTTAAAAACCAAATTGTTAGTTTAAATATCTGTTAAAAGTTTTAAAAAATTACTGGGCAAAACAGTGACTTTTGACAAAATCAAGTTTCAGTGGTATTTCATAAACAAAAGAACATAGAGAATAATCCATTGTCATAAAAACGCTGAAATAATTGTATATGGTAACAGCACAACGTTTTTTTAAGAATATCAGAAGTTTTCGAACAATCACCTTAAATTTGTATTGTTTTGTAAGATCACTTGTATTTTGAAAGTAAATTTTAATGATAAATTCGAATATTTCTAATTGCAAAAATAACTTTTATTTAAAATGATTTTTTCTATTATTTAGTTTTCAATGCTTGTGACAGTTATTAACAAAGACAATCTCAATATCTTTCAAATACCTTCATGTGATCATTGCACCTTTAATCAAAAGCATTTCCGCAGTTTAAAACTGTATGGCGTTTCGATTGTTAAAATATGACTGAATCATTCACCATTACAAACGGCAAAGATCCAGTGTGGTTGCTTTGAACTAAACATATTGTCGGGGAGAGTCAATATAGATGTTAAACGTGATGTTTCAGAAAGCGCGACCCGGGCACACATTAAAGGCTCGTCCAGATCGTATTTACAATAAAACGATAAGCGGGCGAATTAAACACAATGTGAGCGATGTGTCAGAATCTGGCCGAGAGTTACAAAAGCCCTAATGGAGTTAAGAACCTCGGTTCTTGTTATTTTCATTCATCTGTCGACCGCTACTTAAAAACTCCTTTGTGGACGTGTTTTCATAAAAAAGCCAGCTCCGAAGTGAGCATTGCGTCCTTTGTACCACCGCTTTCTAAAGACGTTTTAACCCGTCTGATATTCAGCCAACCATGTAGATACATCAAGACCTATTAGTCGAGGCCCGGCTTGTTTATCTGATGTATTCCGTCTATTGATACGCTATTAGCTATAACATTATTATGTCTTTAAAAAATATGCGGCGCGTTTGAAACCGTTGTTGCACAATGCTTCAAAACACTCCGGCCGATTTTTGCCGGCGTTTCCTGCAACACTCGGTACTTTCCAAGAGAGAGGATTTTTAGTAGGAGAATTCTGGGACAGATTATTGTAACAACTGGTATTACCAATTTTTGCCACATTCGTATTATGCTGAGATAAAAGCTGCTCTTTTAGAAATTCTTATCCTAATAGTAGGTACCTATGTAACTATACTAAACCAAAGTAAGAAAAAATATTTAATTACAAGAGCATTTGTTTATAACTAGGTTTTTACAATAATTTCGAGTCATGGTGAATAAATAAAAATGCTCAATATCCACGTCGTATTCTAACGAAAATAAAGAAATGACCAGTCCACTAACGGAAGTCGGAAAGAGGTCGTGGGTAAAGATAGTACAGTAAATTCACTTAATCGATGCAAGTAAACGAAAGTTTAGGACTCCAGCTTCTAGACTTACTATTACACATTCGGTATAATAAACACTTACAGACCGAACATATATTGAACGGGCCCCATATGAAAAACCGAATAAACGTAAAACCGACAAGTATATGAACTATTAACGAACATTAAAACGATAGAAATATTAATCCACCTTCAGTTTGATGATAACACATTAATAGAAAATTAAAACTAAGCGAATCGACATAAGAATTCATTTTAGCTTGATTTATGATTCTTGTTGAATTGGTGTAACTTTCGGGGTATTTCTAGCTGTTCTGATCTCGTAACCAGTTGTTAAGATCTCATATCCAGCAGTTTTGGCTTCCATGTCCAGGTGTCCTGTTCCGTATAAGTGTACGTGCTGTTTTGCTATCGTGTTGATCAGTTTCGCTGTCCGATGTCTTCTTTGATCAATGGATCTCTAACCTCAGTCCCTGGCAGGTTCTTTCTATTATGCGGCCTTGACCAACTGCAGACGATTGTTACTGCCGGGACGAGAAGCTTTAATCAGCGCTAAAGCACCGCTATCTTGTCGGACATATAACTATGCTAGTATTTTGATCTTCAAATGTTTTCGAGGCTCATCTTGCTACTTTTATTGAGTGTATATTGCCTTGCTTTAAGCGTATTCGATTGAAGCCTTTTTATGATGCCTCGAACGTAACCTTTGCTTATTTAAGTTAGTGACTTTGACTTATCTTTGTAAGTTGTGTTTTGCGTTGTGCCGTTGCATTGCTGAGTCAACACCTTTAATTAGCTTCTTAAGGTCTCATTAAAGCTTTATTTGTCGTGCTATTTGTTGTAATGATACACTTATCTATTTGATGTGTTTGCGATTCTGCTGGCCACTTCAAACTGGGAAACATGTGATACTAATTATAGTAGTTGTAATGAAGCTAAAACTAACTGTATTATACATTTTATTATGAATATTTGTGTTTTAGTTACAGAAAACTGAGATGACTTGGCCATGATAGTTATTGTATTTCAGGTTATTGTGATTTGGTTAGGCTATAAGTGTATGCGTCCTTATTTCTATCTGAACACATTTGTTGTATAAATACTTATTGGCGCCACTTTTGTAATGATGAATAAATTTAATCTTTTGTAACACACCTATGTCGTCTTTACTGTTAGCTAGTCGGCCTTCAAATGTACTCACAATGCTTTGATTTTGGCATAAGTGAGGCCTCAGGTTAAATATGATCTTAGACCAAAAAGACGTTGTAGTTTTGAAAACTAAACTGTTTACATTTCAAAACTACCATTATATTCGCCTTGATCCGCCACTTTTTTAAGACAGTACTGAAATGGGTTAAATGATTCCTAAAGCTGATGTGATGCTGATCTCCATGTTTTTACTTACCACAGTGGCAAATTTTCTGCAAATGTGGCTGTAGTGCTGTTTCACAACGTCGGAGGGTTAGCCGTGTACAGTAAGTACAGGACTGGCCCAGAAACACTGCCCCAACGTCGTTATTTCCTGTTGGCGTTTCACCTGAAACCATCTTTGGTTCAATAATAGGAGCGAAGTATTTGATAGTACGAATACGATAGTCTTTTTTAGCTTGTATATTAATTACATATGCCACACTTTATCAAACGACTGAGTAATGTCCAAGATAATCGCTGAATAATATAAACGTTTTCAAAGATCTTGTCGATAGTATCTTCTATCTGGCAAACCTACTTAGTGGTGGCATACTACTCGCGAAATACGAAGTGGTATTGTTGTATTAGCTTAAGCTTATCCAGGATTGAAGCCTCTAGAAATATTTTCTCGAAGATTTTCGATAGAATTGGCAGCAAACTAATCGGCCGGCAGGACGTTATCTACTTAGCCAAATTCCTAGGAACTAGTATCGTAATTTATGCCACATTCTACTGAAGAGGAATGTCATATAAGTCATATCCAGAAGCCTTTACCGAATTAAGGTGTTTTTGGATCATAGCTCATATTTCCCAAAATTTAATTGATTTTATAGGCAGGACCAGCTGGTGTGGTGCATCTAGGTATTTTTGTATCTCCTTGTCTTCTTTTAGGATGATCTGTGACGGAAAGAACTTGAAGACGTTGGAAAGGTGATCAGCAAACATTTTTGACTTTCCTTTTTCGGTTCGGGTTCAGCTGCTATTAGCTTTTCTTATCAATGAGATACAGTCTTGTACGTGCTTGCATGATTCTTGTGGTTGCCTTCCATAAAGAGTACTCCAGAATATACGTAAGAGCTAAGCTCTCTAAGTATTCCTAGATAGCTTGGCTTTGAAGTGTAGAATCGGTAATTTCTGGTTTCTCTAAAATTGCTGGCTTTACTGCGTTGAAGCAATTTAGGTAATATTTTATAAAAAATATATAGCATGCGATAATTTATTTGTGGAGGTAAACGCAGATCTATGGGATCAAAAGTCAAATTAGACATCACCCGTGATGGTCATAGCTAACGAATGGCTAAAGATATCTAAAAGCTATTCCCGGAACACAGGAAAAAGCAGTGGCCGGCAATAGAATTAAAATCGGAATTTCCCATATTCACGTACGACATAGAACAGGCCAATAGAAAAAATAAACCAGACAAAGTTTCAGACCCGGATGACGTGACACCGAAAGTGATTGCCATTATTACGAAGAAAAGCACTTCTGCAATCAGGAAAACAATGAATAAAATCGCTGTAAAAGGAGTATTTCACAATGAGTGGAAAACTGGCAACTTGGTGGGAAAGCCTATAGACGAATATGCTAGCTGAACGTTATAGCAAAGCTGCTAGAACAACTAATAGACTAGAATTAAAAGAAAGATTAACAAAAGCACATTGGCTTGAAAAAAAGCGTTTCACCATCGACGTCATGAAAGAAGCCCAAACTATAGCTACAGAAGCGAAAAACCATACTGGACTAGAATATCTAGTGCTAATCACTCTCGACGTCAAAAATGATTTTAACTCTATTCCATTGGTGGGTATAGGAAAGAAATTACACACCAAACAAATAACGTCATACCTTGAGTAAGCTGATATGTAGCTACTACAAAGACGTACGGAGTCCCACAGGGGTTGATACTCGAGGTGATCCTATGGATGGATTGAAAAAGAGGACTGCAACTATGCCCTCACAAAACAGGCAGTGGTGCTGGTAGGGAGAAATATAGTAGAAATCAGCAGCCACACCTGCATGAATTATCTTGGAATAATGATGGGAAGAAATATAAACATGGGTCAGTATATCAAAAATATCACCAAGAGAGCGGAACAAGCGGCAACAGCATTGGGTCGTAGAGGACAGAAAAGTTAGAGAACGTGTAGAGAAAAATTGCTATTAGAATTGCAATCGTGTATCGAACCGTGTCAACAAGAACGATATAGGTTGAAGTTGAAACGATATCTATTCATCTGCTAGTGCGTACCTATGTGGGTAAGATTAACACTAGAACTAGAAAAAGGGGAACCACCAGAGATTCTACAGTGAAAATCTGGCGAGAGGAGTGGAACCAAGAGGACGGAAACCGGTAGATGGACGAAAGAACTAATATCCCAAATTTCTCCATGGATGGTTAAAAACTTTGCAGAGGTACTTCCAAACATATTTACATAGGCTGAAGACGTGCGACAGCGAAGAATGCGTCTGCTGTGGAGATGTGAGTACACAAGATGGACAGAAATAAGGTGAGCATGCATTCAAGAAGTAGGTGAAAACCTGATCAGAGCCAATATAGTACCACATATGCTAAAGAGAAATGAGTGGTCATAGAAAGCATTATAAATAATATCATAAAGACAAGAGAAAATGAGGAAAGGAGAAACAGAAATAAGGAGAGGAAGAACATAGACGAAGGTAGACACGACAGCACGTAGCAAACGTACAAACGCGGAGCAATGCTGAAAGGTGATTCTACTGTGTATGTGTATGCCTAATTAAAGTGGAATTTTTTGTCCTCAGGCATCAAGAGTCCCTTCCCCAAGCCATTCTTTTCTACTTGAGATAAAAAATGGTGCTGTTTTAACGTTACCGCAGGGTTAGGCGTTAAGTTTCAAGCCACTTGCTGTATCATGTGTATTACATTTTCTGCAGCTGTATCAGTATCTTCTGCAGTAATAACATTTATCAGCTCACGGAACAACTACTAGTTTGTCCTTTTATTGGTGAAGGACTCGGATTTTTGGAGAATTCTTACACTTAACGTCAAATGCCGGTAAGTATGGCTTTTGTAACACAGAAAAGCTTTACAGTGGACAAGTGACTTAAATTTGTATTGTCTATTCACTTAACCATTTCACGACTGTTAGGTGCTAACAATTTTAGCATATAAGTAGATCTAGTATGATGAGAAGGGGATATATAAACAACAGAGAGGACATGAATGACTTGACTATAATTTATACAGTAAAGATCTGAAAATACATATAATCGATTCACAATGTTTTCTCCTCCCAGTAGAATGTTATATGTTTTTAAGAGGTTGTATAGACGTCCAATTGTGACATGAAAAATATATGTCTGTTTTACAACTGCTTTATTGGCATTATTGCAACTTTAATGTCAAAATACCGAAAATTTTAAGGAAGGAGTCAAACATTTTAACTGGTAACAGTGCTTGTCTTCAGAAATCATAACTACAAATTGGAAACAATATAACCCAATTTTGTCAGCAAAAATGTCACTCTAATATAGCCTGCTGGGAAGAGAAAACATTTTCAATGTATTATGTGTGTGTATTTGCAAAATATTAAAGAAAATATACATTCCTCACCGGTGGTGTTGGTTCTCACAATTAAGGTCCAAGCCAATTGTATTTCTTATAGGAGTTTTCTCAAGTGTTAAACTTAAGCATAATGTATTTTATGTAAGTAAATATTCTCAAAGCAAGACTTGCGCTGGAAATGCATTGTGAAGTTCGGTTTAACGTAAGTGCAGCAAGAAACGCACGCTGTCCGCGAGATGCAACAAGTTTTAATTTATGCAACTTTGTGCTGTAATCAAAGCATCCGTTTGGAGACGTCGCCTTGAGCTGCATCAAAAGGCGCCTTTGTCATGAGTTATGACGTTACTATTGAGACGAGGGGCTCCCAAGCTATCAATCGGGAGTGACCCAACATCGCGCCAACCCGAAACGGGAAATGCAATCGAAGACGTGCCGTTTTTAAAGGTTCGGCGTGAAGTTTCATGTAAAGTGTTTTCGGGTCAACGCAATAGAGTCGCGTTCAACTGCGAGCTTTTGTAAACGCGAAGAAGTGTGTTTCATCAGCGAATAATGTATGCAGCTTGCGCGTGAATTAAACAGGGCCGGCTTCAAATAAGTATCGGCTTCAGGCAATTTTGACATTGCGTTTTTGTTAAAGACATTTATTTTATTGCGTTTTAATGACAACTATTTTACAGTCATTTTTTATTAGGATTGAACTCGTATGCGTTGCAAGTCGACTCAGCTATCTTACACGTAGACTTTACTAGGTAATTCTAGTTTTTATTTGATCTGGTTTGTGTCTTCTTTGATTCGATTCGATTCACCCCAAAAATTCGAAATTGAGTTATCAACAGATCTTCACGTTTTAGAGTTCCCTAAACCCAAAAAACATGTTTTTGTTCATTGGTCTGTCCGTCTGTGTATATAAGTTCTGTGTACTATCTAGATGCGACAGCAAGCTTTTGAAGAAAATCGCATAACCGGAAGTATGGTGTTTACTCTTGTGATTTTTTAATTTTTTTCAGTTTTGTAAAAAACGGCTCGAACGATTTTCAGAAAACATTTTTGTATTACAGTATACAACCATTTCAGAAAAGATGTGACTAATTGTGAATACAGAGGGCCCCCCTACAGTTGTCAGTCAAGAAAATAGTGCTACAGATAAAAAATTACAACAAAACTACTTACATAGTTGTAAAGCATCAACCTAAAATAAATTCTTGGTTGTTACAATCATATGTGAACACCTTAATATAAAAAATATCCGTCTAAGAAGTGCATATAATGTCTTCCCCGTTTTCTTCTCCGATCTTCATTTACCGTATTACAATATTGAGGTATCTGATACTTTCACTTGTATTTATTACTTTTACACAGCTTTTTGACACTTTCACTTTGGTTTAATTACTTTTAGCAGATGTTTCTGACACTCTCAGTTTTGTGAGCTTAATCCTTCTCTTTTTAATATGTCTACCATTCTTTTGTCGTGATAAAGTGACCTATGGATTTTTTCCTTAAGCCTCGCTTCCCATATGTTCTTAAATTCCCTCTTCTTATCCATTCTGAACATGTGGCTAAGCCACCGCAGTTGACTGGTTTTCATTTTCTTCCCGAGGCTAGAAGTCAACTAGCCTGCTTCTACATTTCGTGTTACTTAGTTGGCCTTTCTTTAATAGGTACCCTCTATTCTTCTTAATGATCTCAGTTCGCTACGTTGTAGTCGCTGTTTCAGTTTTTTGTGTAGCAGCCACCAGTGGCTGCTCACTATAAGGGGCCAAGGAGACATAGTTCTACAACTTTTTTATTTTATAAGAAAAAAATGTACTTATTTTTTATCATTAAACAAAGCATGAGTAGTTTTTAGTTTACGAATATGACTGTACTATAAGTGCGCTGCTTGATTTCACGGAAGCATTGGTGCCGGATCGAATCGGCTCTTCAGCTTTTCGACAGTTTATGGACTGCAGGGGGTGCAGACCGGCTAGAGATAGGTCAAAAGGTAAAAATATTTTGAGATTCAATGGGAGCCATCTCAGGGAAGGATCGAGCCTCAAACAGCCTCAGCCTGACCTGTGATAACGCCCTCGTACCACGTTTTTGTTTACAATTTTCGCAAGTACGCTCACTTCTTCTAGTTCGGATGAAGAAAAACCACCCGAAGGCGACCGTGTGTACAAGTTCATTACAGTATAATCTATTTTATTGTACTCATAATTTACTGGTAAATTGTAGCACATTTTAAAATAATATGTATTATTAGCCTGTAAACTTTAATCATTTTTCCAGCTCTGTTCATTTTTGCCAGTCCATATGCGAAATATTTAAATCTAGGAATCTGTTTTTGTCTGCGAAGGGGTGGAAAATGCATTTTATTTTCGGTGGTTGGCTCCATCACTCAAATTCTCCACGGGCCTCCACTAGTAAGTTAGAATTAGTAGGTATATTGCATTGTATACTCTGATTTTCGCTTTCTTGATCTGCTTGTTTATTATTGCATTGTTTATGGCATAGAATAGTTCCATTGCTGCTTGTATTATGTTGTTAATTTCCTGCTCATGTTCTTCGTTGATACTCATTGCGAACCCTAGGCACTGGAAGGCTTCACCTTGTTTCAGTTCTTCGGTGTCTAAAGTTAGATGAATGCTTCTAGATCGTGACGTGGCCATAACCATTGTCTTCTTTTTGTGTATTGCTATAATTCTTTCAGCAAATGACTTAATCCAAATTTTAACTTTTTTTTTGTAGTTCTCTGTCTGAGTTGGCTGTTATCAGCAAACAAGGATCCTGACACTCGTTCGAGTTCCAAATTTTTGTATTCTATCTGGATTCCCTTAACTTTTTGTCAAGATCTTTTGTCATTTCATACAATGAAAACTAGGACTTATTACTCCCCACTAGCACTTCTTCGTATGTAGTGTCTGCTGATGAACTCTTTTTGTCAGTTCTTACAGCATTGCTCGTGTTATGGTCTATGCTTTTAATGGTTCGTATTACCTTTCTTTCTAGATTTGATGTGTCTGGGTACCGTGTAGAACGCTTTTATAGGGACTGCCAAGAAAACACAGATATTTCTAGCGTACTTTATGCTTTTTTGTACTGTTTGTTTCAACCCTTGCATCCTCCGTACTTCTTTCTCCGTGAAGTCGCTTTGGGATTCTGTTGCTTCTATATCTATAGTTTTTTCAATCTCAGCTCAAGTAATCGATCAGTGGTAAAATCCATCGGTGATCTTCATAGCATGGTCACCTTTTTTATGTAGCGGTAGATACATTGCTATATCCCAGTCTTCGGGAATTCTCTTTTTTCTTAAAGCTAGTTGAAATACTTTGTGTACCTGATGCAACGCAGATTTCGGCATGTATCTTACCATTTCCGGTTTTTTGTTATAATGACCGGCAGCTTTGTTCATCTTTAATCTTTCCTTTGCTTTTTTTACTTCTCTTAAACTAATCTCCTCTTCTTGCAGCTCTTCTTCATCGTGTACTACTTCCTCTGCTTCTTGAGCTGATTGATCTTGTATCCTCCCTTCGAAATATTGCTTCCAGCTTCAGATTATATCTTTCTTATTTATGGGGGTCGCAACGATTTCGTCTTTTAAGGGGTGCAATGGGTTCTTTTTGTTTTGCGGTAGTCTTCTAATTTTTTGTGGAAGTGTTTTTGATTATCTTCTATGATTAACAAGAAAGTTGAGGGTCAGCAAATTTCTATTTGCAAAACAAATTTTAAACGCTTAGGTCGAACAAAGAAAAACCTGGAAAATCTTAATTGGTGACAGAAAAATATATGAAATGCTTTCTGGTTATCAGCAATTACTTTAAACATATCTAAATAGTTCTTCGTTAGACCTATTATTCTTCGTCCATCAATAAATCAGAGCTTTATATGATATTCCAATTCGTTACTACACAACTTCGTAGTTTAACTACGAAGTCAATTTAGTGTACTGCTCTGCAGATTCCCTTTTATCTGATTGCCGTATCACTGCAACCTAATTGACAGCAAATTTGTCTGCAGCCTCAGCAAGCCAGCTATTATACAAACAAATATTTACCAGGATGGAAGCCATTAGATACAATAATCGTTGTGTAGATGAAGATGCTACGTGAATAGCAAGGGTTTGTTTCTTTAGTTTAACAGTAGTGCAAGTAACGGTTACATCATTAATCTCCATTAGAACCATCCTCGGTAGCCACCGGCAGCAAAAAACCGAGGCGCTGGAAAAAATTACGACACGTTTAAAATGCCCCCACGCAGTAATTTATATCACGATCGTAACTAATCGTACAAGATTATGTTTGTTAGATGAAATTGTTCTAAATAAATTTGTCTGAAAAACTAATCTGTTAGAAATTTTCAATTTAAACCCATTTTTGAAATCTTATTAGCTGCTACGTTATTGTTCGGGGCAAGACTACTATAAAATAAAATCATCGAGAAAAACTATACTGTATGTTGATTAGCGACAGAGTGATCAAGTTTTCCATGCATTAAGATTTTAATGTAGGACGACTCCTGTGTCTAAGCCTGATGCTTAAACGAGCATCGCAAATAACATTACTGAATGTAAACGACTGCGGTCACTTAAAATGTTAGAACTTAACGCCGTTTAACTGAAATCTACATATTTATATCTTTGCGATTTAACCAACTGTACTTTAACAATTACTATTAAACGTATGACTAACATAATGAGACATGCAAAAAGCAGCTGAAATATATCTCAAATGCGTAGTGAAACGCAGTAAATAATCGAAAGGAAAATATGCGTTGCAGAAGTTTTGCGAAATCAAATAAATTATTTGAAGCGCCAGTATATAAAGTTAAACGAGCTATAATGGTTACCAAATATTTAATGTATACGCGTATGCAGGTTTCCTTTACAACCACAGTTGTTTCCTGCATCCTCTCCGCCATTTTTCACGTCCCTTCCCTAAACCACTTTTACAATCGCTGGTACTAAGTGTCATTTCTAGGTATTTAAAGTGTTCACGATTTACAATCACATTCTTGCAGATATGGATGTTCTACCCATCTCCTCCTTATACTATATACAGGGTGTCTCTGAAAAGGAGGTCAATTCATTAACCACATATTCCTTGAGCAAAAATATGACGATTCACAACTTACCTATATACAAAGTTGCTTAGTTTAGCCGCTAGAGGGCTTTAAAAACGATTAACTTTTTAAATTTTTTCAAATAAGTCTTTGATAGATTTTATTCATTTTTGGCCATGCGTTTGTACCAGTAAACCACAGCTTTTTGAAGAATAAACCCTAATTTCGAAACTTACAGGGTGTTAACTTCGTCACAATAAATTATCCATCCATATTTTTTTAACCCCCTGTATAATCACTAACAATTTTCTGAATAGTTACTTTAATTTAGAAGCTATTTTATCTCTTACAAAATTTTAGTTGGGTAAACGGTTTAGCCACAAAAAAATATTTTCTAAATTAAAAAAGTTAATCGTTTTTAAAGCCCTCTAGCGGCTAAACTAAGCAACTTTGTATATAGGTAAGTTGTGAATCGTCATATTTTTGCTCAAGGAATATGTGGTTAATGGATTGACCTCTTTTTCAATGACAACCTATATATATTTTTGTTTTTCGATTCTGATCATAAGGCCCAAGTTCTCCTATCCTTGTTTTAGTTTTCGAAGCAGGTAACTGATGTCCTCTTGATCTTCCGCAATCATAACTTGATCGTCTGGGTTTGGAAACAATAAATCATTTAGGAATTCCCAATTGTACACATTTTCCGCTCCAATATGTTTAATCTTTTTCGTCCTCTTTTATTGTTAAGCTATCAGCCTTTATTCGTCAGATTATTTTTTAATCTTTTACAGGGGCGCCCCGCTTCTTTTCCCTTAGGTTGGTAGTCTCTTGTCATTTTCAGCAAGTCGTTCTTAACTATTCTTGTAACGTGGTTGTTCCATTCGTATTTTCTCCTCTTAGTTCAATATTTGATATTCTGAATCTGACATAGATCTCTTATGTCGTCGTTTCTAATCTGGTCTAGCCTTGTTTTTCTTACAATCTTTGTTAAAGTTGTCATCTCCGTAGTTTTCATTATTTACATCGTTTGTGTCGTGTGCGATCTGGTTTAAATTGCGTACGTCAAACTAGGTCTGATGATGGTTTTGTAGATGCGTACTTTTGATTCTTGACGTAAAAACGTGTTGCACCAAATTACGTCGTTTAAGGCTCCGGCTATTCTCGCAGCCTTTTGTATTTGGTGTTTAGATTGGTAATGTTTATTCTCAGGGTTGTAAATTCCATTACTTGCTGAATTATTTTATCTTGGTTCTACAGTTTGCATCTAATCGGATCTTTACTAACAGTCATGCCTTTAGTTTTAGTAGCCCTCGGCAAGTCCCACGACGCCTGGACCCTCTTTCTTCGTTAGCTAGCAGATATAAGGCGCTGATGCCCTGCAGAACGACTCCTGTAGCTCGATCGTTTCGAAACCACTTCCAATTCAGCCTTTGTTCTACACCTAGTGCTCCAACTGCTTCCCGCGAAGGTCGCTGCCTACCCCTTGCACAAATTGAACACTTTTTATAAACATCTTCAGAGGTATTAAATTTCATGTGAGTTGAAAAGTAATCACTGGTTTTATAAAATCACCAGTAACACTTCCTCAAATCACACGATTAGAGAACATTTTCAGCTAAAATATTTAGTTTAACTATGTGTTTCTAAGAAAACATTTTTGTCAAGACACATTAAAATTTTATTGTTAAAACTTCATGGATAAAATGTAACGTTTCGCTAAATCGAGTTAGCTTCATCAGACATATATGTTTTAAAAATGGGACAATTGTTAATCAGAATGACATGTAATCTGAGAAAGAAAAAAGAATAACAATTATTATGTGTATTATATTAGATAGGTGAAAGGATTTAATTTCCAAACTGTTTTAGATTTACCTGTTTTAATCTCATCTTGAAATTTATTTATTTTTTTTTTCCAAATATTTGATAATGGATCTGTGGATCTTCTCTCATTTAGACATTTTTCATGTACGTTTTTTCTAGAAAATAATTATGTAATTAATTTATTTAAATTTATTATTTTAAAATCAAAATTATAGAAATGCAGCAATTACTTACAATCTTAGTATCCAAAGTGTTTCATAATATTGAGTTCTTGTGTTTGAAACATTGATATGCGAAGGAATATGAATGATAAATCGTTTTAGATTTTTAATCTAGAAAAACATTTTTATATTAGTTGGGTATATTTCTTTGTAATCTTTATTTACCATTAGTTTTTTATGTGTGTTATGAGGATGGATTCAAATTTTTATTTTTGGTTAATTTGGACGTTTTTTTTTAACACCTATGTTATTGGGCGTTATTTCTGGAAACGTAAGTATATTAACATAAAAACTTTTTAAGGACAGGATAAGGTTATACTTTACCATGTGTAGGTTTTTATTCTATTTTTTATTTATCTTCACGTTTATGTTGAAAACTTGGGGTGAAATTTTATTGTGTGAGCCGATCTTGGCTGTTTCGATGGGTTGCTAGGCTACCACTGCCTTTTTTATTTGGATTGTGGCGTAGTGTAATGAGTAAAGAGCAAATGTATATTTTGTAATATTATCTTCTTTTATAACACACCGCTCGTGTTGGTATTTTGGCCATAATTTTTCTTTTATGTTAGGTTATGGTTCCACTTGTTTTTGATATTAACAATTTTGTTGTTGTGAAACGTTAAGGCAACAAGGGGATCATATAATCTGTAAAATGGTATTACTAGAAACAATTGTATTTATTGCTTTATGTTACTTACGCGTGTTAAATGGTTATTTATAAGGTTTAATTTGGGGCCACATTTTACGTGGGAATGCAGTTTGGCCTTGAAAGCTGTAGGGGCCATCTTGTGGTAGATGACGGAACTTTTTAATATTTATTTGGTTGGTCTAATAATTTTCAAGAGAGCTAAAAGTTTTTTGTGATAATGTAGTTGTAATTAAATAATTTTTTGTTTTTTAGGTTTTATGTGATCAAAGTATGATCGTAATATTGTAATTTATTTTGATTTAAAAAATTTTTTTTGGTTTTACTTAGAAAATTGAATTGATATATTTTATTGGTTTTTAATTATATTATCGTATGTTTTGTTTAAAGTTTCCGTGTCTGTTTTATAGTTGACAGCTTTTGGTGATTTTTTTATTTCAATGCATTCCAGCAACAATCGTTTTTTTTAATTTGTTTCGTTATGTAGTATTTTGGGGTTGTCTAAATCAAAATGGTGCAAATTGTCGACCGCGTGGTCTGAGAGCGCAGTATTAGGTTTTAAAGGGTTGAGTAATTTTTTTTTAATAGATTGTTGGTGTTGGGTCATCCGACGTTTTATATATTGTTTGGTTTGTCCGATATAAACAAAATCACAATTTTTACATTGTACTTCATAAATAATATTTGATTTTAGATTTTTATTTGTTTTGTCTTTTAAGTTTTTATAGAAAATCTTTTGTCCTGTATTATGGTTTTTGTAAGCAGTATGGATGTTATTTTTTTTTAGTTCTTTTTCTATTTTTTTCGATAAACCTGGGATGTATGGGATAGTGGTATAATTTTTGGTGGTTTTTTGTTGATTATTAAACTCATCATCTAGAAAATTTGGTTGCAGGTTTATTGAATTATTCATGTTGTTTTTTGTTTGTAGTATTTTTATTCTTTTTTTGATATTATTGTTAATGAATGTCAAAGGATAATTGTTAAGTAGAAGTATGTTTGTTATAATTGTTAGGTTGTCTTTGTGATGTTTTTTATCGGATAATAAAATAGCTCTATCAACAAGTCCTGAAATTACGCTTTTTTTGTATTTTATTGTAGTATTAGAAAAGTAATTTAAATATCTGTTAGTTTTTGTTTGTTTTCTGTACCAATTTGTGCTAATCCTGCCATTATTTATTCTGGTTAGAGTGAGGTCTAAAAAATTTATGGATTGGTTGTTGTCTTCTTTTTCTATAGTGAATTTTAGTTTGTGATGAAAGTTATTGAATATTTGAAAAATTGAATCAATTTTTAGTTTATTAATACCCATTATAATGTCGTCTACGTACCTTTGGTAAAAACATATATGTTTGTTTTTTTTTGACTAGTTGGTTTTCTAAATCGATTAAAACTAACTCTGCAATTACACTTGATATGGGTGAACCCATAGGTACTCCATAATTTTGGCTATAAATTTGATTATTGAATGAAAAGTATGTACTATTTAAAACGAAATTTAAAATGTTTAAGAATTCTTGTTTTGGTATTTTTGTGTATTCACTAATTTTGTCCCAGTTGTTTTCTACGGTTTGTAATGCTAAGTCTAATGGAATATTCGTATATAGTGAGATGATATCCAAAGATATCAATACATAATTTGTAGGTAATTTTTGAAGATCTATGAATTTTTTAAATGACCATGAGTCTTTAACACTAAATGTATTTTTTTTTTTGTTAAATTAGAGAGTATTTTTCCCATGTATTTTGCTAGTTTGTATGTAGGGCTCATGTAGGAAGCTACAATAGGTCTCAGTGGGGTGTTGGGTTTATGCAATTTGGGTAAACCGTATATTAGTATATTTAAATTACTTTTCTAATACTACAATAAAATACAAAAAAAGCGTAATTTCAGGACTTGTTGATAGAGCTATTTTATTATCCGATAAAAAACATCACAAAGACAACCTAACAATTATAACAAACATACTTCTACTTAACAATTATCCTTTGACATTCATTAACAATAATATCAAAAAAAGAATAAAAATACTACAAACAAAAAACAACATGAATAATTCAATAAACCTGCAACCAAATTTTCTAGATGATGAGTTTAATAATCAACAAAAAACCACCAAAAATTATACCACTATCCCATACATCCCAGGTTTATCGGAAAAAATAGAAAAAGAACTAAAAAAAATAACATCCATACTGCTTACAAAAACCATAATACAGGACAAAAGATTTTCTATAAAAACTTAAAAGACAAAACAAATAAAAATCTAAAATCAAATATTATTTATGAAGTACAATGTAAAAATTGTGATTTTGTTTATATCGGACAAACCAAACAATATATAAAACGTCGGATGACCCAACACCAACAATCTATTAAAAAAAAATTACTCAACCCTTTAAAACCTAATACTGCGCTCTCAGACCACGCGGTCGACAATTTGCACCATTTTGATTTAGACAACCCCAAAATACTACATAACGAAACAAATTAAAAAAAACGATTGTTGCTGGAATGCATTGAAATAAAAAAATCACCAAAAGCTGTCAACTATAAAACAGACACGGAAACTTTAAACAAAACATACGATAATATAATTAAAAACCAATAAAATAAATCAATTTAATTTTCTAAGTAAAACCAAAAAAAATTTTTAAAATCAAAATAAATTACAATATTACGATCATACTTTGATCACATAAAACCTAAAAAACAAAAAATTATTTAATTACAACTACATTATCACAAAAAACTTTTAGCTCTCTTGAAAATTATTAGACCAACCAAATAAATATTAAAAAGTTCCGTCATCTACCACAAGATGGCCCCTACAGCTTTCAAGGCCAAACTGCATTCCCACGTAAAATGTGGCCCCAAATTAAACCTTATAAATAACCATTTAACACGCGTAAGTAACATAAAGCAATAAATACAATTGTTTCTAGTAATACCATTTTACAGATTATATGATCCCCTTGTTGCCTTAACGTTTCACAACAACAAAATTGTTAATATCAAAAACAAGTGGAACCATAACCTAACATAAAAGAAAAATTATGGCCAAAATACCAACACGAGCGGTGTGTTATAAAAGAAGATAATATTACAAATAGTATATTATGTATCAAGTTTTATAAACGTCATTTTAGTCACGAATTTTATTAATCACGAGCGAAGCTCAGCGGAGCGAGTGTTTAATAAAAGAGTGACTAATAAGTTTATTAAACGAGTTGCATACTATACTTTTTCTACGACCGCAAATTTAGACAATATAACATTATTTCATTAGGATTTTGAAAATTATGTTAGGTTAAATTATGCTTGACAAACGTCAAAGTTGACTTTTCAAAATTGAAAACTAACTTGATTTTAGTTTTGGCTGTGGCTAATAAAGCAAATACTGTTTGAACCTAACTTCACCCCATGACTAAAACGTCGTTGCCAACTTCAGCTCGTGACTAAGAGGCTCTTTAGTCATAGCTTATGAAGGCATGACTAAAAGGTCACTTAGCGACGTGTATGTTAGTATGTTAAATGCCGTTTTAGTTACAGGAGTAGAAAAATATACATTTGCTCTTTATTCATTACACTACGCCACAATCCAAATAAAAAAGGCAGTGGTAGCCTAGCAACCCATCGAAACAGCCAAGATCGGCTCACACAATAAAATTTCACCCCAAGTTTTCAACATAAACGTGAAGATAAATAAAAAATAGAATAAAAACCTACACATGGTAAAGTATAACCTTATCCTGTCCTTAAAAAGTTTTTATGTTAATATACTTACGTTTCCAGAAATAACGCCCAATAACATAGGTGTTAAAAAAAAACCTCCAAATTAACCAAAAATAAAAATTTGAATCCATCCTCATAACAAACATAAAAAACTAATGGTAAATAAAGATTACAAAGAAATATACCCAACTAATATAAAAATGTTTTTCTAGATTAAAAATCTAAAACGATTTATCATTCATATTCCTTCGCATATCAATGTTTCAAACACAAGGACTCAATATTATGAAACACTTTGGATACTAAGATTGTAAGTAATTGCTGCATTTCTATAATTTTGATTTTACAATAATAAATTTAAATAAATTAATTACATAATTATTTTCTAGAAAAAACGTACATGAAAAATGTCTAAATGAGAGAAGATCCACAGATCCATTATCAAATATTTGGAAAAAAAAATAAATAAATTTCAAGATGAGATTAAAACAGGTAAATCTAAAACAGTTTGGAAATTAAATCCTTTCACCTATCTAATATAATACACATAATAATTGTTATTCTTTTTTCTTTCTCAGATTACATGTCATTCTGATTAACAATTGTCCCATTTTTAAAACATATATGTCTGATGAAGCTAACTCGATTTAGCGAAACGTTACATTTTATCCATGAAGTTTTAACAATAAAATTTTAATGTGTCTTGACAAAAATGTTTTCTTAGAAACACATAGTTAAACTAAATATTTTAGCTGAAAATGTTCTCTAATCGTGTGATTTGAGGAAGTGTTACTGGTGATTTTATAAAACCAGTGATTACTTTTCAACTCACATGATATTTAATATTGCAAAAACAGCTGTTAAACAAAATTTAATCTTCAGAGGTGCTACAAATTATAGCAACCTACTTCGGCTTACTCGAAGGATATAGAATTAATTTTAAACACACTAAATTGGGGAAAGGGTATCTATTCTCGCATTAATAATTATTATTTATTGTAGAAGCCAAAATTAACACCACTTCACAGCTTGACGTTCTTTTTCCCAACTGTTTGTTTTTCTTGGATTTTACATTGTTATACATTATTTCCAAGCCAGCTCTGATTACATTTTGTTGTTCAAATCAAGACTAACACTATTTTTAATACTGTTTTACAAATAATCATTTGTTGTGATATTCTCGTCGAAAATATGTAGTATATACTTTCATTGTATATTGGCGAAAGCTTTTCCTATGTAGCATAAAACATAAATAGGGCGTTGAGCTATATCCAATTGCCTTTTCTGTTAGCTTTTGAAGAATGAAGATAGGATTTGCACAAGACCTTCCTGAACGAAAGCCTTGTTGTTCATCATGAAACGTTATATGAAAAGGTTTTTGGGTTACAAGGTTTGTATTTATTGTATGTATGTATTGATTCCTCTGTAATTTTATGGGAGATGTTTTTTCCCCATTTTAAATATAACGATCACTATAATGCTTTACCATTCTTTAGGAATGCGTGTGCTGGTGAAGATCTGTGTTATTAGAGTTATTATTTCTTTTACTCTTGGAGATTTGCTGATCGTCAATTTTAAAGTATTGGTAATTTCTTCGTCATTTACTTCAACGACCTTTTTCACGTTACTAGATAATTACATGCAACTTTTTTCCAGGAAATACAGTTATCTAAAATAGTTTATCCACAGTTTCTTATCAATATTTCTGGGCACGGTTAGTTCTTTTATCTCTTTCTTCGGAATTGGGCTTAGTCTCTAGACCGGCTTTTGTTGTATAGTTTCTTAACGCATTAACATATACCATTGGTACTAAAGTGGTTTGCATTTTAGGGACTGTTATGATGTGTTTACCGGTTTCACCAGTTTGAAATTAAATTGTTTCTTTTAGAATTCTTTTTAATTTAACACGCAAATTACAAACATATACATAGTCTATGAGTAAAAAATGCTTTAAAATACAAATACGAATACTGAATTAAGTATAAACGCACGCAGTAATCTGATTTGGTAATTAGAGGCTAAGGAATCTGACCCGCGCTCTCGTCTTGGCCAGTGTGACACAAGACGGATGGATATGCAATGCTGGAATCCCAGAGTGTCTATGTTTATATAGGTCGCTTGTGCAAGAGAGAGGGTTTCCTATTCTTTGCATACAATAGGATTGTCCAGCCCGGTCACGAGCTATAACTTTAGCTTCCCAGAGTAATTCCATTTTCTCTGCTCAAGAAGGGTTTGTTCTTCACTTTCACCTGGTCCATTGTTATTCGAGTAAGATGTCTGTCCGATTATTGATCCTCAAATTGCCTTTGTTCCATGACGTAAAGGATAGATAGAAATTATGCTGTGTTGATATGGAATTTCTGCTGTTTAGAGAATTGCTGTTCAAAGTTTTATAAAAGTTTATTTTTAGAAAGCTCGCTTAGCGCGACTTACATTAAATCAACTTTGGCGTTACCGAAATTTATTACCGGGCCCCACACAATTGATCTAGAAAATCCACTGATTTAACTCGAATAGCAGCACCCCGAATTTAGTAGTGTATTTCGTAAAGCACTAGGAACAATTGACTTTGACATTCATTGGTTTATGGGATCCGCTACAGTGCGTATTCTGCTGGTACACCAAGTAACTTTTTAAAAGCACGCTGTAACAAGCTTTCTTTATGATGTGAATGCTGACATCGTTTTGTTTTTACTTCTCGCGGGTAAAAGACGAAGAGAATACCTATTGTAACCGTGAATAAAATCACCTTCCGGGATTTCTTCACATCTTTACGTTTCAAGTTCCCTATGTGACCAAAAACAGTTTTTCTCAATTCCGTCTGTCTGAGGTCTTCACCAGAAGAAGCTGACACCATTCTCCGTGCACTACACGCAACCAAAGTTGGAGCTGGTCAACCACCGAAACCTTCAGCTGCCAAACACCACATTAAACGCATCAGTAGGCCAGACATATGTTATGCAAGAAGAAACATATTTAGCACTTGAATATGTTAGCTCTGCTTAAATGCCAAATCAAAAATTAAAACTTTAAGTGAGTTAAAGTGGTGGCTTATTGCAAAAAAAACAAATGCAAGGAGTACATATTAGTGGAGGCTCGCTATAACTAACCAAGAAGCCATGGATCTATCATAACAAACCAGTTATTCAAGATGTTTTTATTCTGAAAGAAAAATTTTTGAAACTGATTCTTTATCATTCTCATCGTAAAGTTTAAACAAAGCACGAACATTATTTATTTCATGAATATGAAGTGTACGATAGGCGCTGTTTGATGCTTACATGAACGCATCTGTGCCCGACATCTGTTTCGACAGTTGATAGACTGCAGTGGGGGTTGAGAGAAAAGAAGTTGGTCCTAAGATGAAGATATTTTAGCATTCCACGAGAGCCCTTTAAGCGTATACCCAAGCTTCAAGCAGCCTCAATCCGGCCTAAGCCTTGCGATAACGCGCTTGTCGAGTTTCTGATCTCGTTTAGATGAAGCAGGGCCGCGTCCGGTAAACATACGCAGACGGCCGGTGCCTAATTCCGACTGAAAGAACATGCGGGCTGTCGCAAAATAACTTAAATAGTATAGATCAATCACGCATTCGTCCATGTATCTCGAACAGTAGCGGTGGAAGTTGTTTGGCCGAATTATACATTTAAGCGAAAAATAAAAGGGAGATATTCGATTCAGTTGATCAACGATCATACTCTATCTCCAAATATAAAAATGTGTCTTTGTCTGTGAGAGGGTGGAAAATAAATTTTACGTTGGGTGTTTGGCTCTACTATCAAAATTCTCCACGAGCTGTCACTGGTCGGTATGCCTCTGACTCGAGCTTCTCAGGTAGCACAGTTATTAGAAGACCCCATCAAACAATAATATTGCAAGAACATATTCCAAACACTGATCTTCCACTTGTGACTGATTTTGGTTAGAGAATTAGTAAAAGTGGATATTAATAGGTTATGTGTGGCAGCCCTTGTGAACTTCAACGATTGATCTCTTTAGTGGGTTGTTCCTGTGTTACATCAAAATGTTTATCACTCTGCGAATATGTTTAGAATGAAGTGCAGTATACTGAAACATGTTCATGCTCAGCATATTCTGATACGTGTGAGAATACTAGAGATCCTGCTGATCATGTAGACCATGAAGAAAATTATATTAGAGACGAGGAACATATTTGTATTACAATTTATTATATCAGTAAAACAAATTTTTTACTTCTTTTTATAATAAAGAAAGTATTGGATTCGCCCCAAAAATTCGAAATTGAGTTTTCAACAGATCTTCACGTTTTAGAGTCCCCTGATCCCAAAAAACATATTTTTTTTTATTGGTCTGTCTGTGTGTCTGTCTGTCTGTGTGTCTGTGTGTGTGTCTGTGTGTGTCTGTGTGTCTACCTGTGAACAGAATATCTCAAAAACGGAAAGAGGTATGGCGTTGAAACTTCATATATAAGTTTTGTGTACTATGTAGACGCGACAGCAAGCTTTTGAAGAAAATCGCATAACCATAAGTAGGTGTTTACTCTTGTGATTTTTCATTTTTTTTCGATTTTTTCAAGAATGGCTCTAACGAATTTTTTTAAATTTTACATTCTTATTACATTTTTAATGTGTATTGATGTGAGATAGGTGATTTTCCAGTTGAATACTTCTAAAATGGGGTTCTTTTGTTTTTTTCTATTTGTTTTATTAACTCCTATTTTATATTAGAACACCCGGCATATTATTACATTTTTGAATTCAGCTTAAAATTCTAGAGAAAATTTGTCTATTAAACTAGCACTCTATTTTGTACCGTTTTTGTAGAATTTCTAATTTTTGAAGATTTTTGACAAATGCTTAAAAATTTAAAATCAAATTTTTGACTAATTATAAGATCACTGTAAAAGTAAGTTGTGTGCGTGTATCACACCAGATTTTTATATTGAACATCTTTGCAACTATTTTATTTGCTTTTTCTGTAAGTAATAACTTTTAATTTGATACCCAACATGATAATGTTTAATTTTTTAAATACAAAAGTTAAAATCTGTCATTTCGAATTCAATGTGACGGCTAATAGACTTGTACAACCTGAAATATATACCTGAGGGAAAGTAGACATTCTGATTATTAAATAGTTATTTACTATACAAGTGGGATAACAGCATCATTAATATACGTGTGTGTAAGTTACAAACGAGTACGTAGCACGAGTTATGTTATCACAGAAGTATATTAATGATGCATTATCACACATGTATTATACAAAATTTTATCTACGACTGCCTAAAATTGAGAAAAATGCATCAAGGGAAATGTCAGATCTGTCATTTTCAAAAATATTTTAGTAGGCAAATGTCATTATGTCATTCATTTGACACTATTTCAGTTACGCAATGAAGTCATTACACAACTCAGTTGCGTAGTGAAACCATTACATAACTGAGTGGTGTAATGAGCTTCATTACCTAACTGAAATAGTGTCAAATGAGTGACGTAATGCGTTACTTATCCCACTGGAGTAGATAAACATGTTTATATTTTTATTTTAAAGTAAGATCTTATCCTCCAAATAAACCCCTCCCCCTTTCCTTCTCGCGTGTTCAGGTGTTCACCATCACTTTTCTAATTCTCCACAGCATAAGGTACAAAATTACCCTCCCCCCTAATACCAGATGACAAAATTTAATACGGGATGTAATTGTCAAATCCACTATATAGAACGAGTTTGTATTGCTTCTGTAATTTGTGCACTTTGTTTCCGTTCTTATAAATCGAATGGATGTAACCTAACCTACTTTCTTCTTGGGGGATGAGGGCAAATTTGCGTTGGAATTAAAAAGAAATGAAGAATGTTGAAAAAGCATTCGAAAAATTCAAATTTAAATTACGAGCCGATACTATAAGGGTGGGTTTTGTTTATAATTAAAACAAAGTAGTCAACTTTATATCCAATTACATTTTTAGCAGGCCCAAGGGGGTGTCAATTGACTCCATTGACACCCCCTGGGATCCGCTAGTGATGCTTTATGCATTTACTTATTATTAACTTGGCACTTATATGTAACATGTATGGAAATCTTGAACATTCGTCTTGCAGCCCTTTCAGATATATTTTAGATCATGTCTTTCTGACATGATCCACAATCCGCCACTCTACGTACACGTATGTCTAGTATTTGCAAACTGGTTTGTGCCTTCGTAATTATGTAGTCAATAACTGATCGCTCTTTGTTTGGAATGTATCCATTTAATATTTTCAATTCCAACTAATGACACAGGTAATATTAGTTTCTTTTCTTTGCAGTTTGTTCTTTCTTTTACATATCTTCCAACAATTGGGTATGTAATTATTTTATGTAGTCTCACAGTAAAATCGTCTGATAGATAATCTTATTTCTTCTGTTTGTTTTACTCTACATCGCTACATCGTTTGAATACAATGGAGGTTCATTTGTATTATTCTGTCTGTTTTTTTATTTGAATTACGAAAGGTGTCTATATAGATTATCCCTTAATGTATGGTAGAAAACAATATCCAGCATGGCAGAAGATAATGTAACCCATATTTGTGATTTTTTGAATACAGATATAATATTTATTTCAAAACCTCCAAAAAACCAGTCTTGTAAAGACTCCCGTGGCTGTCCCACCTGCTCATTAAATTACTGATAAAATTACTTACCAGTTCAGCAGAAGTATTCTTCTTGTTAAATCACTTATCTACACACATTAATGTTCAGTATTACAAATTTTGATAGAAATGCTCATGTTGACCAAAGCAAACCCTGGACATGTCTCTGAATTGAAGATCTAACATTTTCAAACAAGAATAGTTGTTGTAGAATTTTTGTGCAGTGTTTTCACTCTTTCTTGCAAACCTCGACTTTGTTTCATCCATCCGGCAGACTCTGTTGAGGATTTTTATATATTTTTTTTATATGGGGATTGAGCTGTTGGCCCAAACCCAACCCTCATTTGGTCCACGGCTCGTTATTGTGACTATGTGGGGCAATTCTGCTGCCAGCACCTCTTTTTTAGCGCTGTAAACTATGTAGGAATACAAAAAAGTGTGCACTAAATGTAATAAATGTGTAAAGAGCATGTTAAGGTATTTGTTCAAATTCTGGGTTTGACGATTTTTTCTCCTTCAAAGAGTTATATTGCTATGATATTGTGCCCGCAAGCGGTTCTGATTAATCCATTAGTTATGTTTTAAAACTAATTAAATAACAATATAATAAATATAACAGGTTTAATCATTAAAACTGTTAATATTAGATAAAATAAAAAAGCTGTTTAATAAGACGATGAGTTATACGTCAAAATAAGAGCTAAATGTTTTTTTTTTTGCTGAACATTTTCGACTTAAATTCGGAGTATGTAGCATTTGACAGACTAGTAATAGAATATAAATGTTAACAGATTGCTTTCCGCTCAATCCAAGACAATGTCACATTTAATTTGCTAATAAGTAATGTTGAATATTATAATTAATTTTGAAT